>OU015470.1:20683705-21364116 GCA_907164805.1 Brachyptera putata | reverse complement strand
TTTTTGGACACAGGGTAGGACACATGCCCGCGATGAAACATATATTTGATTTCAACCTATGCTCTCAGCGGTCTGAAAATGTTATTTCATGCATGAGAAGGGATCACTTAACAATTTTAATTTGTCAGAATTTTCAGAAAATCATATTCGAATTTTCCCGTTTTCTGGACACAGGGTAGGACACATGCCCGCGATGAAACATATATTCAATTTCAACCATTGCTCTCAGCGGTCTGAAAATGTTATTCATACATGAGAGGGATCAATTAACAATTGTTATTCGTCAGAATTTTCCGAGAATCATATTCGAATTTTCCCGTTTTCTGGACACAGGGTACCGCACATGCCCGCGATGGAACATATATTTAATTTCAACCATTGCTCTCAGCGGTCTGAGAATGTTATTTCATGCATGAGAAGGGATCACTTAACAATTGTTATTTGTCAGAATTTTCCGAAAATCATATTCGAATTTTCCCGTTTTCTGGACACAGGGTAGGTGCCTACCCCCCATGCCCGCGATGAAACATATATTCAATCACAACCATTGCTCTCAGCGGTCTGAAAATGTTATTTCATGCATGAGAAGGGATCAATTAACAATTGTTATTCGTCTGAATTTCCCGAAAATCATATTCGAATTTTCCCGTTTTCTGGACACAGGGTAGGACACATGCCCGCGATGAAACATATATTTAATTTCAACCATTGCTCTCAGCGGTCTGAATATGTTATTTCATGCATCAGGAGGGATCTATTAACATTTGTTATTCGTCAGAATTTTCAGAAAATCATATTCGAATTTTCCCGTTTTCTGGACACAGGGTAGGACACATGCCCGCGATGAAACATATATTTGATTCCAACCATTGCTCTCAGCGGTCTGAAAATGTTATTTCATACATGAGAAGGGATCAATTAACAATTGTTATTCGTCAGAATTTTCCGAAAATCATATTCGAATTTTCCCGTTTTCTGGACACAGGGTAGGACACATGCCCGCGATGAAACATATATTTAATTTCAACCATTGCTCTCAGCGGTCTGAATATGTTATTTCATGCATCAGGAGGGATCTATTAACATTTGTTATTTGTCAGAATTTTCCGAAAATCATATTCGAATTTTCCCGTTTTCTGGACACAGGGAAGGACACATGCCCGCGATGAAACATATATTTAATTCCAACCATTGCTCTCAGCGGTCTGAAAATGTTATTTCATACATGAGAAGGGATCAATTAACAATTGTTATTTGTCAGAAATTTCCGAAAATCATATTCGAATTTTCCCGTTTTCTGGACACAGGGTACCGCGCATGCCCGCGATGGAACATATATTTAATTTCAACCATTGCTCTCAGCGGTCTGAGAATGTTATTTCATGCATCACGGGGGATCAATTCACAATCGTTATTTGTCAGAATTCTCCGAAAATCATATTCGAATTTTCCCGTTTTCTGGACACAGGGTAGGACACATGCCCGCGATGGAACATATATTTAATTTCAACCATTGCTCTCAGCGGTCTGGAAATGTTATTTCATGCATGAGAAGGGATCAATTAACAATTGTTATTCGTCAGAATTTACCGAAAATCATATTCGAATTTTCCCGTTTTCTGGACACAGGGTACCGCACATGCCCGCGATGAAACATATATTTATTTACAACCATTGCTCTCAGCGGTCTGAAAATGTTATTTCATGCATGAGAAGGGATCACTTAACAATTGTTATTTGTCAGAATTTCCCGAAAATCATATTCGAATTTTCCCGTTTTCTGACACAGGGTAGGACACATGCCCGCGATGAAACATATATTCAATTTCTACCATTGCTCTTAGCGGTCTGAAAATGTCATTTCATGCATGAGAAGGGATCACTCAACAATTGTTATTTGTCAGAATTTTCCGAATATCATATTCGAATTTTCCCGTTTTTCTGGACACAGGGTAGGGGCCTACCCCCCATGCCCCCGTTGAAACATATATTTAATTACAACCATTGCTCTCAGCGGTCTGAAATGTTATTCCTGCTCAGGAGGGATCAATTCACAATTGTTATTTGTCAGAATTTTCCGATAATCATATTCGAATTTTCCCGCTTTCCTGGACACAGGGTAGGGGCCTACCCCCCATGCCCCCGTTGAAACATATATTTAATTCCAACCATTGCTCTCAGCGGTCTTAAAATGGTATTTCATGCATGAGAAGGGATCAAATTACAATTGGTATTCGTCAGAATTTTCCGAAAATCATAGTCGAGATTTTCCCGTTTCCTGGACACAGGGTAGGACACTCCCTCGATGAAACATATATTTAAGTTCAATCATTGCTCTCATCGGTCTGGAAATGTTATTTCATGCATGAGAAGGGATCACTTAACAATTTTAGTTGTCAGAATTTCCGAAAAACATATTCGAATTTCCCGTTTTCTGGACACAGGGTACCGCACATGCCCTCGTTGAAACATATATTTAATTTCAAGCATTGCTCTCAGTGGTCTGAAAATGTTATTTCATGCATGAGAAGGGATCAATTAACAATTGTTATTCGTCAGAATTTACCGAAAATCATATTCGAATTTCCCGTTCTCTTGACACAGGGTAGGGGCCTACCCCTCATGCCCGCGATGAAACATATATTTAATTTCAACCATTGCTCTCAGCGGTCTGAAAATGTTATTTCATGCATCAGGAGGGATCACTTAACATTTGTTATTTGTCAGAATTTTCCGGAAATCATATTCGAATTTTCCCGCTTTCTGGACACAGGGAGGGACACATGCCCGCGATGAAACATATATTTAATTCCAACCATTGCTCTCAGCGGTCTGAAAATGTTATTTCATACATGACAAGGGATCAATTAACAATTGTTATTTGTCAGAATTTTCCGAAAATCATATTCGAATTTTCCCGTTTTCTGGACACAGGGTACCGCACGTGCCGCGATGAAACATATATTTAATTACAACCATTGCTCTCAGCGGTCTGAATATGTTATTTCATGCATCAGGAGGGATCTATTAACATTTGTTATTTGTCAGAATTTCCCGAAAATCATATTCGAATTTTCCCGTTTTCTGGACACAGGGTAGGACACATGCCCGCGATGAAACATATATTTAATTTCAACCATTGCTCTCAGCGGTGGGAAAATGTTATTTCATGCATGAGAAGGCATCACTTGAAATTTTTTTTTCGTCAGAATTTTCCGAGAATCATATTCGAATTCTCCCGTTTTCTGGACACAGGGTAGGACACATGCTCGCGATGAAACATATATTTAATCACAAACATTGCTCTCAGCGGTCTGAAAATGTTATTTCATGCATGAGAAGGGATTAATTAACAATTGTTATTTGTCAGAATTTTCCGAAAAATATATTCGAATTTCCCCTTTTTCTGGACACAGGTAGAACATGCCGCGATGAAACATATTTAATTTCAACCATTGCCCCTCGCGGTCAAAAATTTTTATTTTCATGCGAGAAGGGACATAAATATTGTATTTGTCAGAATTTTCTGAAAACATATTCAATTAAAACCGTTTTCTGGACAAGGGTACCGCACATGCCCCCGTTGAAACAAAATTCAATTTCAACCGCCTCACGGTCTAAAATGTTATTTCTGCCCGGGAAAAGGGATCACTTAACAATTGTTTTGTCAAATTTCCGAAAACCTATTCAATTTTCCGTTTCTGGCACAGGGTAGGAAAACATGCCCTCGGAAACATATATTAATTTCCCAAACCATTGCTCTCAAGCGGTCTAAATGTTTTTTCCCATACAGAGAAGGGTAAATTTAAACAATTGTATTGCAGAATTTTCCGAAATATATTCGAATTTTCCCGTTTTCTGGACACAGGGTACCGCACATGCCCGCGATGAAACATATATTTAATTACAACCATTGCTCTCAGCGGTCTGGAAATGTTATTTCAATCATGAGAAGGGATCACTTAACAATTGTTATTTGTCAGAATTTTCCGAAAATCATATTAGAATTTTCCCGTTTTCTGGACACAGGGTAGGACACATGCCCGCGATGAAACATATATTCAATTTCAACCATTGCTCTCAGCGGTCTGAATATGTTATTTCATGCATCAGGAGGGATCTATTAACATTTGTTATTTGTCAGAATTTCCCGAAAATCATATTCGAATTTTCCCGTTTTCTGGACACAGGGTAGGACACATGCCCGCGATGAAACATATATTTAATTCCAACCATTGCTCTCAGCGGTCTGAAAATGTTATTTTATACATGAGAAGGGATCAATTAACAATTGTTATTCGTCAGAATTTTCCGAGAATCATATTCGAATTTTCCCGTTTTCTGGACACAGGGTAGGACACATGCCCGCGATGGAACATATATTTGATTTCAACCATTGCTCTCAGCGGTCTCAGAATGTTATTTCATGCATGAGAAGGGATCACTTAACAATTATAATTTGTCAGAATTTTCCGAAAATCGTATTCGAATTTTCCTGTTTTCTGGACACAGGGTAGGTGCCTACCCCCCATGCCCCCGTTGAAACATATATTTAATTACAAACATTGCTCTCAGCGGTCTGAAAATGTTATTTCATGCATGAGAAGGGATCAATTAACAATTGTTATTCGTCAGAATTTACCGAGAATCATATTCGAATTTTCCCGTTTTCTGGACACAGGGTAGGACACATGCCCGCGATGAAACATATATTTAATTTCAACCATTGCTCTCAGCGGTCTGAATATGTTATTTCATGCATAAGGAGGGATCTATAAACATTTGTTATTCGTCAGAATTTTCAGAAAATCATATTCGAATTTTCCCGTTTTCTGGACACAGGGTAGGACACATGCCCGCGATGAAACATATATTTGATTCCAACCATTGCTCTCAGCGGTCTGAAAATGTTATTTCATACATGAGAAGGGATCAATTAACAATTGTTATTCGTCAGAATTTTCCGAAAATCATATTCGAATTTTCCCGTTTCTGGACACAGGGTAGGACACATGCCCGCGATGAAACATATATTCAATTTCAACCATTGCTCTCAGCGGTCTGAATATGTTATTTCATGCATCAGAAGGGATCTATTACCATTTGTTATTAGTCAGAATTTTCCGAAAATCATATTCGAATTTTCCCGTTTTCTGGACACAGGGAAGGACACATGCCCGCGATGAAACATATATTTAATTCCAACCATTGCTCTCAGCGGTCTGAAAATGTTATTTCATACATGAGAAGGGATCAATTAACAATTGTTATTTGTCAGAAATTTCCGAAAATCATATTCGAATTTTCCCGTTTTCTGGACACAGGGTACCGCACATGCCCGCGATGGAACATATATTTAATTTCAACCATTGCTCTCAGCGGTCTGAGAATGTTATTTCATGCATCAGGAGGGATCAATTCACAATCGTTATTTGTCAGAATTCTCCGAAAATCATATTCGAATTTTCCCGTTTTCTGGACACAGGGTAGGACACATGCCCGCGATGGAACATATATTTAATTTCAACCATTGCTCTCAGCGGTCTGGAAATGTTATTTCATGCATGAGAAGGGATCAATTAACAATTGTTATTCGTCAGAATTTTCCGAGAATCATATTCGAATTTTCCCGTTTTCTGGACACAGGGTACCGCACATGCCCGCGATGAAACATATATTTAATTACAACCATTGCTCTCAGCGGTCTAAAAATGTTATTTCATGCATGAGAAGGGATCACTTAACAATTGTTATTTGTCAGAATTTCCCGAAAATCATATTCGAATTTTCCCGTTTTCTGGACACAGGGTAGGACACATGCCCGCGATGAAACATATATTCAATTTCAACCATTGCTCTTAGCGGTCTGAAAATGTCATTTCATGCATGAGAAGGGATCACTCAACAATTGTTATTTGTCAGAATTTTCCGAATATCATATTCGAATTTTCCCGTTTTCTTGACACAGGGTAGGGGCCTACCCCCCATGCCCCCGTTGAAACATATATTTAATTACAACCATTGCTCTCAGCGGTCTGAAAATGTTATTCCATGCATCAGGAGGGATCAATTCACAATTGTTATTCATCAGAATTTTCCGATAATCATATTCGAATTTTCCCGCTTTCTGGACACAGGGTAGGGGCCTACCCCCCATGCCCCCGTTGAAACATATATTTAATTCCAACCATTGCTCTCAGCGGTCTTAAAATGGTATTTAATGCATGAGAAGGGATCAAATTACAATTGGTATTCGTCAGAATTTTCCGAAAATCATATTCGAATTTTCCCGTTTCCTGGACACAGGGTAGGACACATGCCCTCGATGAAACATATATTTAATTTCAATCATTGCTCTCAGCGGTCTGGAAATGTTATTTCATGCATGAGAAGGGATCACTTAACAATTTTTATTTGTCAAAATTTTCCGAAAAACATATTCGAATTTTCCCGTTTTCTGGACACAGGGTACCGCACATGCCCTCGTTGAAACATATATTTAATTTCAACCATTGCTCTCAGTGGTCTTAAAATGTTATTTCATGCATGAGAAGGGATCAATTAACAATTGTTATTTGTCAGAATTTTCCGGAAATCATATTCGAATTTTCCCGTTTTCTGGACACAGGGTAGGACACATGCTCGCGATGAAACATATATTCAATTTCAACCATTGCTCTCAGCGGTCTGAAAATGTCATTTTAGGCATGAGAAGGGATCACCCAACAATTCTTATTTGTCAGAATTTTCTGAAAATCATATTCGAATTTTCCCGTTTTCTGGACACAGGGTAGGACACAAGCCCGCGATGAAACATATATTTTATTTCAACCATTGCTTCAGCAGTCTGGAATTGTTATTTCATGCATGAGAAGGAATCAATCAACAATTTTTATTAGTCAGAATTTTCCGAAAATCATATTCGAATTTTCCCGTTTTCTGGACACAGGGTACCGCACATGCCCGAGTTGAAACATATATTCAATTACAACCATTGCTCTCAGCGGTCTGAAAATGTTATTTCATACATGAGAGAGGATGAATTGACAATCGGTTTTTGTCAGAATATTCCGAAAATCATATTCGAATTTTCCCGTTTTCTGGACACAGGAAACCACACATGCCCGCGTTGAAACATATATTCAATTACAACCATTGCTCTCAGCGGTCTGAAAATGTTTTTTCATGCATGTGAGAGGATGAATTGACAGTCGTTATTTGTCAGAATTTCCCGAAAATCACATTCGAATTTTCCCGTTTTCTGGACATAGGGTACCGCACATGCCCGCGATGAAACATATATTTAATTCCAATCATTGCTCTCAGCGGTTTGAAAATGTTATTTCATGCATGAGAGAGGATGAATTGACAATCGTTATTTGTCAGAATTTTCCGAAGGGGCCAACTTCACGCTGGCCCCGCACATGTTCGAAAATTGAAATTTTTTGACGTCATCATCTTAGATTGTGTTAGGTCTGGTTAGTGCCACAGAAATTATCGTTAGTGCTAGCTCAGTTTGGCCATAAATTAGTTTTAAAAATCGATATTCAATTTAGCGACGATGCTATCAATACGCGGGGCCAACTTCACGCTGGCCCCGCATATGATAGAAAATGTTTTATTTTTCGATGTCAAAAAATTACAATTTTCGAACATGTGCGGGGCCAGCGTGAAGTTGGCCCCGCACATAGATAGGACCGTAGCTATATTTCATGTATCGATTTTAGAAACCAATTGTGGCCAAACTAAGCTGGCACTAACGATAATTTTCATGGCACTAACCAGTACTAACGAAAACTCAGGTGTTTATGTCATAAAAACGCCATTATGGCTCATCTTCGGGGATGCTGCGCACATAGCACCATCGCCAAATTATATATCGATTTTGTGAATTGAATTGTGGATAAACTAAGCTAGCACTAACGATAATTCTTGTGGCAATAAACAGCATCAACATACACCTCATTCTGTGTGACAGAAAAATGCCATAATTGCTCATGTTCGCATGTGTATAATTGCTTTTGCCCCGCACATAGATAGCACCGGCGCTATATTATATCTCGACTTTTGACATTTATTTGTGACCAAACTAAACTAGCACTAACAATAATTTGTGTGGCACTAACCAGCACTAACGATGACGTTAATTTACATGCCATAAAAACGCTATAATTGCTCATGTGCGGGGCTGCCCCGCACATGACTTAGGTCGTTTTTGCTCCAAACCAGTGCAGCACTAACGATAAAATGAGCGGCACTAACGAGCACTAACACAATATGAGATGATGACGTCAAAAAATTTCAATTTGCGATCATGTGCGGGGCCAGCGTGAAGTTGGCCCCGCACATGTATTTGGTAAATTAGTGCCAGCACTATAATAGCACTAACGATTTTATTTGCGGCACTAACCTGCACTAACGAAGCACTAACGAATGACATTTGTAAAAATTTGATTTCGCACATGTGCGTGGCCAACTTCACGGGGGTCCCTAATATGCAGAATAATTATTTATGAAAAAATACTAAAAATAACGATTTGTATATAATAAATCAACGCATCTGTCAGTGTGCTCAAATTCATTCGAGGACATTTCATTTTATTTTCATTTATTAGGTTCTTCACATAATGATACAGGCAGTAGAAGCTATACAAATTTGAGTTCCTCAACGAGAGAAATCTTGTGCTGGGGAATTGTTGAAATTGTTATGATTAGGTATATAAAACTTAAATTAGAGATGAAAAGGTGGGTAAGTGTCCATCGATAAATTTATCAACAATTTATCAACAATAATTAAAACTGCATGGAAAATGATGTCGAACGAAATTGTGGATTCACAGACCGCGTTGTACCAAAACCAACTAGAAATGTTCCGTTGAATTAATCATTGATTGAAGGTAGAAAACTAGCACTCAGTAACCAAAGATGACAACCTAATCAGCTAATTTATAATCCGTAGAATTGGACCTGACGAGAATTGATTATTGTCCATCCATCTTGTTCCAAACCATGTACAAAGAAGTTATCAATTAATCACACAATGACTGACAATAATCCTATATGCTGAACTACAAGAATTGAAATGATAGGAACAGTTGACTTGTCTTATCTTGACTAATCTGCATTAACCCAATCATAATGATAATAATCGTTTTCATTGGGAATCTGAAGGCTTTATGAACTGACGCTGAACAGGACAAAGCCAGTGAGATAGTCAACTCTTCAGCAAGCAGATCACTGAATGAGGTAAGTGCTACTACATTTTGGGATTTAGGAATAGACCCTAACTCTAATGAAATATTGACGAGAACAAAATTTGTGGTTTCTTTATAGAAATTGAAATTAAATGGCCCAGTTGAATATCTTCAACACGGATAATTAATTTAATTGTGTCGTGGGTGTCTCCACTAAATATTACACGGCAGACTTCTTATATCAATCGGTTCCTGCCAGTTCCGACTTCTTCCTCCTCTTCTTCACTAGTATACTATCCTCTGCTTCTTCTTCTTCCTCCTCTTCTTCACTAGTACTATCCTCTGCTTCTTCTTCTCACGAATACGCTCCACCGCTCTCTATCCTCCCACTATCTCTCTTCTACCATGGAGTGGAATACATGAATGAATTGAATGGATCAATGAATTAACTGGCAAATACATGTTTCTTTCACTAATTACAATTTGATTGAAAACATCTACTGTCACATACTAATCGAGGAATGAATGAATGAAATAACTTCTTTGCACTTGAAAATCACTTATTAATCTATCGTTCCTTTCAGGATGTTGCGATCACTTGCGCTTGTGCTGTTATTGGCGGCGACATTGCAAGCTGCAGAGTCGTTAGGTCACATCACGGTCGGTAAAGAAGTCCGTGAAGTTTTCCCAGGCGTTGGGGAATATTATTTCAATGGAGTTGCAACAAACTGGACTGATGCTTATAAGGTAAAAGGTTTTTATAAGATATCGATGAATGAAGTATCATGTGAAAAATCAATTGTGGAGACTTTTTCATCAATTCCCTGACCTTTCTCAACATCAATCATGTTAGGTATCTGATATTGGGTGAATTCGACGCGTCGTGGGGGACGAAGTAGTTCTCGAACGATCGAGACCTTTACAAGAGTCAGTCTGGTTTAGAAGAAAGAGAACGACTTAGTGACTCAGCCATTTCCTTATCTTTCTTTTCTTTGTGTTCTGAACAGGACTGAGTTGGCAAGAGTCTCAATATGGAGACCAAAACGTCGAGAACTACTTGATCTCACACGGCGTTACGAATTGACCCGATACCAAATACCTCGTATTCGATCGAGAAAGCATAAAGTGTCTCATTATTCACATATCTATTTTTGTTCTCCGATACTAGCAATGTAAACTGAGCGGCGGCCATCTTGCGATCATCAACTCCCAGGACGAAGTTGTAGCTCTGATGCAAATGATGGCGAAATTCAGTGCCTCCTTGATTCACTTGGGTTTCCATGATCAGCTGATTGAAGGAGACTACACCACGATTCTTGGTAACAAAACGCATTTGAGCAGAGAATCGTATAAATATTTCTTCAAGTAATATGAAGTGGGGATAATCATCTGCGAGTATTCCATACCAGACTTGACCGTTATCGCACTTGACGCTTCCGTCGTCAGTTTGAGTGGTTCAAAGATTGAATAAACTGGTCGCTTAAAAAGGCAATTCTTTTTTATCAATCTGATCTTCCAGTAATATCTCTTGAAAGAATAGTGGCCAGTAAAATACAAACTTTAACTGGATCAATAACTTGACACTGCACGATATTTAGATTTTAGATTAAAATCAAGCTAGCAGTTGACGAACTTGAAGTAATGTTGTGAATACAGTGACCACAGGTAAGTGAGGTGGACTCATATTGATCCTAATTGCTTCTGGATCACGGCTGAAGCCTACATCTTTATTATTTTCATAAACGAGTATATAATTTATAACGTGAAAACCATTCGAAATGAAGTCCTGTGCTTCTTCTGCTCCAAGAGACGGGCATTTTGATTTGCTTAAAAGTTCACTAATCGAGGTATTTACTTCGTCAATAACGGATAATGATATCGTCGCAGTCTCATATACAGTACAATAACGTAAAATATTTCGTATATCTCACAGTCGAGCTGAGTCTCTATGCTTGAAGCAGAGGAAAGTCAGGAGGACTAGATATATTACCATACGAGCTAGAGTTCTTCTAGTCAGCATGCGTTACCGGTAGCTATTAGAACTTCTTTCCATCAACATATATCCTTGGATATCATTTCAAGTTTTGGTTGCTGAAACGGTAAAACACCTCATATCTACTTGTTGCTTGATCAGGCATGAACGTGGACTCCGAGTGCGGAGCCAAGAGCCCGTTCTGGGCGGAGAACAACCCCAAGGGAGCCACGACTTACAACTGTGGAGGATTCTCTGCGCAAGGCATGATCGACACCGACTGCGCACTCAAGAGTGTCTTCATCTGCGAGCTGACAGAGGAGCAAGGAGGAGAAACACCTGGGTGAGTCTTGGGGGCGCCCCTATTTGCTACGTCACCATGGCAGCAGTGGTTGGTCTAGCTCTGACTTGGCTTTAGTTTCGACATCTATACAAGTTATCACGAATGAACACTGCCAAGAATATAATCTATCTCAACAAATCTTCAGCTTTATTTTCATATCAAATGATACTTTTCTAATTAATGATTCAATACGATCGTGGGATATCTATATCTATACCATTTGAAGTCATTTAACAACACCTAGACTGGATATCTCAAATGTACTACATTTCAAAAGCCCACTCGATTTTCTTTGTGACGTCAAATCGGGCAGGAAAATGGTCAACTGAAATTCCAAACAAACGGGACTGACAGGAATAATAGTTCGAAATAGTCTCAACGCTGTTATTTGTTTCCAGCGATGCCTACGACACGATTGAAGGTCACGGCTTGTACAGGTACCACAGCGTGACCGCCACGTGGCCGGAAGCGTGGGCAGCGTGCCGGGCGGAGAGAGCCCACTTGGTCATTGTGAACTCAATCGACGAACAGTACGCACTACAACAGACATACAACTACAATTACACGTGGGTCGGAGTACATCGCTTGTACGGAGGGAACAATGACTTCGTTACTGTGTTTGGTATGTAATTGATATAGTCAGTGCTCGTAGACACTTTCGTAAGGGTGGCGTGAATTCATAGTTCTGTGAAATGAATCAGTATAGGTCTATAGTTTGTCGCTGAGACATCGCTGCTGTGATATGTGTGTGTATGACAGAGAGAGGGAACGGATAGCCTTTGTGACGTCATAGACGTATTGCTGCAAGAGACCTATTATATCAGTACCCCATATTGCCCTATTAGCTGAAGAAGCTCCACTGCGAGTATTGTTGAAAGTGAGCCTAGCGATGGTAGGTGGTTGGATGACGTGCATGCTCGGCTCTGCTCTTTTTCTTGCTCACATTTCCTCTCAGCAAGCCAGAGCTGACTCAATGCGCATGCCCAACCCTCCGAGAAGGCCAGTTCGCCTGAATGGCTCCTCATACCGATTTCAAGACGTGTTCACGTCAAAAAAAGCTGACTGATTTCAAATCACGTTGATGGTAATAATCATAAGTTAATTGGTATCAATATGTGATTGACTGACTACCATTATGTGTGGTTAACATGGTAAATAACACTATGATACCGGCACATGTAGCGCAGTGGTTATCTCGCTCGCTTCATTTGATCCGGGATGCGAGGGGTTTTCGGACTCGGTTCTATCCCCACCACCGTCCATCTTTACAGGGTTTTTTCGTTGTTTCCCTCTGTAGTCTAGGCTAGGCCACGCTCGCTTCCTTCCAACCATTCTTCCCATTACCCAAGAAACCTTCACCTCATCCTCCCATCATCTCATTAATCATCTATCCGACGCCAATAGATCTTCGCTATCATTACAGTGCTTCGCTGAACCCAATATACTAAACATGTCGATAACAAGACCACCTCGAAGTCTGAAAACACCCAACCCAAGTCATTCTTAGCATAAGAAAATTCAACTCAATTTATTTTGTAATGTATTTTATACGGATTCTTTTGATAATAACGGTAGAGCATACCGAAGTCCAATGGAGCACGTTGAATAGAGTGACATTGTTGATGATGTTCTCTACTTGGCAGACCAACCTCTGGAAGAAACAGGCTATAGCACGTGGTACGGCAGCATGGAACCGTACGGCACATTCGTCAACCGTCCATACGTCGTCATGTACGCTAGAGGGGGCCTCTACATGCTGGCTGGTTCTGTCAGTCTGCCTTTCGTCTGTGAACGAGACTAGACCGATGTCATCATGCTGGTCCTAGTAGAGCCTAGAGTACATATCCGTTTTCTATTCGTCTGATACCTTTTATAGCATACGGTTGACTGGCTTATAGACAGCGAGAAAGAGAACTTTCATTTTTGAAAAGTTATGAACAAACATCCTACTATACTAAAAAGTACCGTAGTACATTTTATACGATAAAAATCTATTTTCGGGGTGAGATGCAGAACATTTGGACCTGGGTTTACACATATATATAATGCAATAAATATCTAAAAAATAAACGAAATACAAATACTCATAATTTGCTTTAATATATTTATTGTTTATATTTTCTTCTTTCACATTCATATTCCATTATGTTTTGTTATGCGTGTTATTTTCTTGCCTCTATAATATAATATCTGGACATATAAATACATGAAGCTTGCTCTTATAGACAATCAATAGAACGGAAACATTAACAACGTGGTCCTCTAACTGCTCTCTGATTGGCTACAAGAGGACCGGAAACACACGACCATTTACACATTTATATATACAAACAGACAACAGCTCTCACATATCTAATACACTAAACGACTAAAATATCGGTGATTTCGAGATACTCGGTACCAAATTAAGTTACCATGTTGTTGGCTGAAACTATAGTGTTTTCTTGTTGGCCTTGATGTGATGTGTTCATTTGTATAACTTCTAGCTTACAATTGTTATGATTTGTGTGTTTAGAACTTAATTTAATCTGATGATTTCTTGGTATCAGTTAGATGCGCCATGTTTAGTTGGGGTTAGTGGTCAAGGTTGGTGTCCTACCTTGGTTAGGGCAACCAAAGATAGCGGATTTTATCAGTGTTCTTGTGATTTCATACTGTTTAAGAGTGTTTATCTAATTTTAGAATAATAATTTCATGCGTCAGGTGTCATTTTTTCGATAGATTTAATGTTTATGTTAGAAAACACAAATTTCAGGATTTTTTTAAGCACCGAGTATGACAAATTCACCAAAATATCAACTAATATTGACGACAATCGGGCAGATGTCAGTAGCTCACTGATCGTCATTTCTTTAAGATTAATTTCTTTTCTTTCTTTAATACCAATTGGAAGACATGGATTTCATTGTTTGTGCGTTGGTTATAACGCCATTTCAATTAACATTATAATATTGCTATTCGTGAAGTTTTATCACTATGTACATAGTCTACATTGTACAGTTTATGATTATAGGCCTATATTATACGGTTCAAAAAATAATTTGCAATAAATTATTACCAAGATAAGAGTCCAATCCAATATTCACATCCTTTTTACATTACGTACATTAAAAATAGCTTTTCTCTAATATTTTAATAAAAATTATAGTATATTTTTATACATCATCAAATATTATATATTATTTATCAACAATGAAATGACAATCATTAAAAACAACAACAAACTTGTAAGTTTGATGCACTGCCTTCTTGAAACTATTACATCCTAAAAGAAGCACAATGGTTCCAAGAAGCAGTGGTTATAGCAGTGGTAATAATGTCAAAAACGAAATTGTTTTACAGATGGTAAGTTAGATTGTGATTTTGAATCATTTATCAGAAAAAATTTAATGATTTTAATACAGCTGCTTGAATTTTGATGCATGTACTACTACTATACCTTACCAATAGCCATTCCCTGCTACAATAATTAAACAGTTGAACAATTAAATCATAATATATAATATTATCATATAGTAACAATTAAGCGTTTCTAATAACAATGGCAATATTTGAATAGATGAATTTCTACCAGAGATGGATGCAAACATTCAAGTTACACAGATATGAGATATTTCGAGTAGGCCCACATTTCTTAATCTGTAATTCAAATCAGCAATTAATTCCTGCTCATAGCTATACTCAATTAACTATTCAAACGCGTTTAATTACTCAAGATATCACATCAAATAATTACTCAATATAATAACAATTGCTTTGGTAACCATGAATGAATACCAAATGATTAAAATAACTTTATTCATGAACTGTAATGATTGGCCTGATACATTTTTAGTCCATTCTCTTTGTACATATGGGTTAATGTGACGTAACAAAAGACAAACAATCGTTACCAAGCAATACAGCGAACTGGTGGACTATCAAAGATTGTGATTGGTTAATATCAACTGCTGGACATTGTTGTCTCTCCCTTGCAACAATGAATGACGTAACTTGACAGAAGCCCATAGGCTTCTGTCAAGTTACACAAGTGTCAAGTAAGACAGACAATTTACAATATCCACCAATTATCAACCAATCACAGACTACTTTAGTTCCCTGCTTTCCTCTGTTGGTATGGCAACTGTAGACATGTCATTTGTTACTCGACAGAACCAAGAATGTTTGCATCGTTCTCGATTGGCTACTCACAACAACCAAATGAAGAAATAACTTTGAACAATGCACTGTATGCTTCATATATTATCTCCATTATTGCAATGCTACACATGGAATCGAGTGGTCAGACTACCTAACCTCACAAAATAACAACATTCATTTCACCTACAGCTACATGTTTATAGTCGTAACAGTATAATATATATATTTAGTATTTATTATTGTCATACCAGCAGAAGTGGTTGCCTTTATTCAACGGTTACCAGGCAACTTACAATAACGTATTTACATATTGTTTGTTTTATATTACTTGAAAAATGATACGACAGTTTAAAATATAAAGCCGAATAGCATAGCTTGTTCCCATAATGTTGGCAAACCTACTAGATTCAGCGATTAATCTTTCATATCTAGCGATAAACATTCATATAGTCTCTCTCTTTTGATAAATAATAGACTTTACTTTGTCTCCATCATTTCGTTCAATATATATATATATATATATATATATATATATATATATATATATATATATATATATATATATATATATATATATATATGTATATATATATATATATATATATATATATATATATATATATATATATATATATATATCGTCTACATATGAATTAAAGTAACTCGTTATCTAATTTGGCAACATATAATATCAACTCTAATTATCAATTTAATAAACAACATTGTTATACCTTGATATTTTTAAATAAAGTTTCTTCTCGTTTTTGTCTAATTGTCTTAATATTAGATATTTTGTTATTGTGCATAACACTTCTGATCGACTATAGGCTTCTTCCACATGACGGAGCTTGTAATTGCTGCGATTCGCGAAAATGTCATTTTTTATACCTGATGTTCTAATTCGATAGAATATTCTTTTGAATTTAAACGTTCATATTTGGACCTACTGATATTTGAACAGCACGTTTTTTCCATAATGAAATTATGAACATCGAAATTCCAAGCGTTTGTTGAAATTTTCATGAAAAAAACACTGAAAAGACGAATTTTTAACCATCCCAAATAGCATTTCGTATACGAATTTTGAAATGTCGAATTTCCAACACTGGCAAATTCTCAACTGTCAAATTATCAAACATCGAAAATTCAACTATCGAAATTTCAAGTATCAAATTTTAAAATTTTCAATTCGAGAATAATTATCAAACATCGAATTTCAAAATATCATAATTTCCAACTTTTAATTTTTTTTCCAACTTTTACCCAACTTCTGAACAAGTTTTTTTCGGAAGAAGCCTATAACATCACCTTATTATAATGGACCTATGCTAGTCTACCTGTCGTCCTCACGTTAATCTACTCTGGCCACAAGACGCGTCACGCATCACGTGTCACGCGTCACGCCGAGGTCGCGTTCCATTGGTTGTACGTACTAAGGCTGGTTTACAGGTCGTGGCCGAGGCGCTCGAGCTCGTCCAATAGGAAGTCGATGTCCTTCTCCGTGACGGCGGCGCTGCTGATGATGTTGCGGAAGTAGTTGGGCCTCCAGTCGGAGGGTTGGTAGCCGACCATCAAGGTGCCGGCTTGCATCATGCGACCTTTCAGCAGAGGGGTGATCTAAACGGGCAAAACCAAACAATCAGGTGAAAGTTGAAATGTGAAACCTATTCTGGGAGACTGCTTCTGATTTAAAAAAAATTGTATACTTTTTGAATAGCCTACAAACGTAGCAGGAAACGAAGCACGGTTCAAAACAAGGGAAAGCATTGCATGAAAAACATTGGAAATATACTTTTTTTCACATCCAAAACTTGACATAAAGCCATTGTTTCCCAATAAAAGCTAAGGTTGATAAGTTAGGATCGTTCGAATGAGGAACCACAAGGGCGATCTCACCTCCCCAAAGACATGTAGTTGGATATAATATAGCTTATTTAATGAATTGTAAAAATTATAGTGTTAAGTTGAGGGATGAAGAATAAGCCTGAAGTTTTATTTTTATATTGAATATATCATCTCTTTATTCGATTTCCTTCATCTCCTTTTCTTCTGAATCTTCCTTTTTCTTCTACTCAAAATTTACCTTTTGTAAGGGAAAAGAACGTTTGTTCTTTTCCTTCAATATATACCAACAAATTAATTGTAGCGTTGTTAATTCCATCAGCTACTAATGTTAGAAAAATGGACACATGTGTAGTCAGTGTCATTGTACTGACCTCGCCCAGAGCGGTCTCCCACTCCGAGGTGTGCGGTCGACCGCGCAGCCTGGTGGGGATGTACCAGAAGCTGATGTTGACCATCTCTGGGGGCATGATGAGGTGGTACTTGTCGGGCTGCTGCTTGATGCGCTTCACCATGTACTCTGCCAGCTCCATCAATCGGTCCATGTGCTTCTCGAACCCGTCCGTACCCTGCAACATCGCATGCGGCATGGGGATCAAACAACATGCAGACGTCAGTCTACCTCTCCACATGAGGACGTTGTTGTTGTTATTGCGTGTAGTCTGGACTAACCTGAATAACCCCATATAACTAACTTATAACAGTTATAATGAATGAAGTATATTATTACTATGGGTGGAGGTGCCGAGCACGATAATTTTTTTTTTCAAACAGCTGAAGCAGTTGTTCGGAAACTATCAATCATGCGTTGTGAGATGAGCGAGTATCTACATAGAGTTTAATCGAAAACTCTACACACCTTGATCATATAAAATAAACTTCATTCGATACCAACAAATCTAGGGAGCCGTGAATCTATCACTGCAACAATTTTCGCTGCTATTATTTCTATCTATTCGACGAATAAAAAGCATTTATTACATTTTTCCTTCAAAACGGCTGGTCCGAATTGCACATACATTTCTATTAATGTGTATAATTTTCGTGTTTACATTTGAAGAAAATTTGAATCAAATTGGAGAGATTTTATTCTTCATTTTTTCCGCCCAGCCTAATCTTATGGGGTTTCTGGAAACTTTGAGATGATGTTTCTCAGAAATGGTTCAACCGATTCGATCCAAAAACAATACAGCTCTAAGTTGAATAAGTTTGCGTATACAGAAAAAGTTTCATGTCGATCGGTCAAACCCTGCGACCTGAGCAGTGCTTCCAAAAAAAAAGGAGACATAGGTCTATAAGATTGGGATTGAAATCTTCACTAACGCTCACCCAATCAAAATACTTAGCATCTATCAAGTCAATATAATATAAAAAACCGCAATAACACAGTAGCAATCAACAGGTACTAGCAATGAGTAGTACGAGGTGTGATCTGATTGGTTACCTTCGAGCGCCATTGCAGCCACAGCTTGAATATGTCATTGTGCCGGCCGCACTGGATGACCTTGTCGCCCGTGTCCCACTTGACGTCATACAGCTTGTCCTGCATGAACAAGTACTCTGCTGCCATCTGGTTGCAGCTGATCAACAAGCCCTGCAACAATCAACACGCACGTGACACGTCACATGACGCTCAGCCTGCAACAATCAACTCATGTTGCCATGGTACTCAGCTCGATGTTAACCAGTACAAGTCTTGGTCCTTTGGAGCCAGGACTTGATTTCAAGTGGCAGTCGCGGTGAGGGTCCTGGCATTCTTAAGAAGAATGTTAAAACCTACATTGTTTCGTAAGTAATGACTGCTTCTCATTCCTCAATCTATACACGATAATCAAAAATCATTTATCGAGTTGTGACATGTTGGTGTTATTTTATATTGATTAATATTTTTTTTCGAAATATTTCATGAACGCCATTTTATTCAGTCTTTAAAAACTTGACAATAAGGGTATTGTAGATCCATAAGAAATTAGAAAATAACAATTAACGATCACTCTAAAGACCATAATCTTTGAAATCGGAAAGGGAATCACACTTAAGATATTACCAATCTCTAGAGACTTATGGATCTTTCAATCTGGAGTTAAAGATTGTTAAGTTAAAGATTGGAGAGCGGGAATCACAACGCTGACGCTAAGCGCTTGAAGAGTGTAAACAGTTGAACTCACATCTTCCTTGAAGTGGATGGTGGAGCACTGCAACAGCGTGCCCATCAACTTGTGCGGGTTCCACGTCACCGAGTCGGCCCTGCAACACGTCAACACCAACACGTCATCAACTAGCCACGCCCACACACGTCACACATCACGGCCCAGATTCACAAAGAAATTCATCTTGAAACGTTTTACCGCTTAAACTGTTCTATGTTGAAACCGAGATAACACGTTCATCATGGTTTCATCTTTATATTTTATTCACAAAGAATGTTACGGGAATTTTATCTTGGTGTTTACTTTAACGCAAAAAAAAAAATATATATATATATATATATATATATATATATAAAAAAAAATACATATATATATATATATATATAAATATGAAGTGAGTGAGAGAGAGAGAGAGAGGGCTACAGCGCTGAAATTGTTGTAAATATAGTCAAAATGACCGTGCAAGACTGAGATCGTACCCCCACACGCTCATGCTAAACGTCGTAACCCCCTTTCACCCACAAACTCCAAACCAATACACTTACATAATATGCCTATATCGCTCTTACGGTCGTACCCCCAAACAATTATAACCCATACACTCACATATCACTTCACACTCAAACGTGACTCATGTCGTACCCCCATCCTTCCGTTCTTCTGATCCTCGCACCCACACGGCGGCCTCAATCAAGACTGCAGCGATGAGATACAGCGAGACAACATCTGTGTCTGCCTCCCCCCCCTTGAAAGAGTACATGCGGGCTGGGGGGGGGGAGGCAAACAACCCCTCAATTAAATCCCCCCCCCCTCCTCGTATTGTAGCACTGTGACGCGATGTTCCCTACACGTGGCCCTATGTCGGAAACAGCTTGAGGGAGAGATCTGTAACCTGTGATTGATTGGTGCCCGAGGGGGGTTTCTGTTACGAGGGATATTAAAATGAAGCTGACAATCATGTCGTAGATATTAAAATATATTAATTAATGTTCAGGATTTATATACTTACGTATATTTATACTATAATATATATGGGTGTGCGAGTCCAGGTTTTCAATACATTTCAAATCTCAATTTAAATTAAATATTATAAGAATATGTTTGTCATTATTTGTACTTTTTTATAATATCACTATATAGGCGTATTATTATTGAATGCAGCCTCAAGATAGTATAGTTTGAAGGTGTTACGCACTTGCGACTATTATGGTAACTTTCTTGAAACTTGATGGAAAACAAGAACATCGGTAGAGCCAAAATGCTGAGCAAATGATATTTCTATCTCTATATTATATTATATCCATGTATTTATGTATTTATTCATTCATCTAGTTCAATAGATGAGATTTCGATTAACGAAATGTCATTTCGTATTCGGCTAGCGAGAATTTTTCTGCAAGTCAGTTTTTAAATGGGACTAAAAGTGACCAATGGGAACGCTACGACTTGTGACGTCATGACTCGGTTGGATAGGTGCCTCATGTTTTGAGGGTCCGTGGTTCGACTTCCGACACTAGCTGTTTTTTTTTCAGCAAAATAACTGTCGTATGTTGACTCGAGCCCAGGGTCATAGTTTAGGTTGATTTTTTTTCAATTTGACCACAGAAACAAAAATATCTACACAAATGAAGCGATTTTTAACGATTGTTTCTAGTACCATTTAAAACCCGACTTTCAGTAAAATTATCGCATCCGGGTGGGATACGAACCCGCACCCCCGGGGCACAACCAACAGAAAATCACCAAGTCAAACATATAATACATGATCTATTGTTTGGATAA
Source organism: Brachyptera putata (assembly GCA_907164805.1). Taxonomy (NCBI): domain Eukaryota; kingdom Metazoa; phylum Arthropoda; class Insecta; order Plecoptera; family Taeniopterygidae; genus Brachyptera; species Brachyptera putata. Next base: position 21,342,693 of record OU015470.1, on the reverse strand, counting down.
ACAATAAGAAGCACCCCGCATCCCTCCCCTCCCCTTACCCTCACTGTTTGTTGACTGTGATCCAGCGCTTGAATAGGGGTAATCAGCCCTCCCCTTGCATGTCGCACCCGGGGGGAGGGGGGGGGGGGCACTTGACGCCCTCAAAGTGACCCTAATTGCATTCTAATGTCGAGCATTAATCACATTACACCCAGGAGCAGTGGTGCCAACAGCTGCGGAAAACATCCGACCGAGGAGAGCGTTTAACACAGCATCGTGGAGATACTTTTTAGCATTCAGTTTATCAATAATGAGACTACTGAGAATATATTTGTATACTAGGCGAACTCAGGATATGCGTTGTAAGATGAGCGAGATATCTATATAAAGAATAATCGGAAACTCTACACACCATGATTCATATGAAATATACTTCATTCGATACCAACGAATCTAGGGAGCCGTGAATCTATCAGTGCAACATCTGCCATTATGTATATCGATTCGATGAATAAAAAACATTTATTAAATTATTTTCGTTAAAACGGCTGGTCCGAATTTCATACAGTTTTTAATAAGTTAATATGTATCATTTTCGTGTTTACATTTGAGAAAAATTTGAATTATATTGGAGAAGTTTCATTTTTCAATTTTTTTCGCCCAGCATAATATTATGAGGTTTTTAGAAACTTTGAGATGATGTTTCTCAAAAATGTTCCTCCCGATTTGACCCAAAAACTTGCATAAAAAAAAGTTGGATAAGTTTGCGTATACAGAAAAAGTTTCATGTCGATCGGTCGAACCCTGCGACCTGTGCAGTGCTTACAAAAAACAACAAAAAAACAACACACAGTCATTGTTTCATATTGTGGGATGGACATATTCGCTAACACTCATCTAATAATAGCTCGCTGATCCCACTCTGCCGCGTGTCGATACGGCGCTCCATGGGGCCGTGGGGCGCCTGTTTTACCGGCGACTGAGGCCTCAACTACCGGGGACAACTTCTCGACACTCTCGCACTCCGGCTAAGGCGTCTCCACTCTCCATAGGGCAAAAACTTCACGCCAGGGGGATTTCACAGATATACGCGATCATAAAACTTGTATCGTGTAAGATACAAATTAACAACTACATCATAGGATGCAGACAATATTCGTCGAAAATGCCAATGAATCCAATTTTATGATAACAAAGTTGGAAAGATCAATTGTATGTAACAGTAACACTCGATATTACTGAAATTGATTTTACCTCACAGCGTACCGTTACATACAAATAACATGTAACATATTGTGAATGTTTACTATAAATCGACAGTATTTTATAAGATACTTCTCTGAATTGTGTGAAGCAGTTTCACTACAATTATGTTCATCTGGAAAGCTACTGCGATCGTACGTTATGTTTACACTGAAAATGTGTCAGTGTATGTGTGGATTCTCCGTGATATTTCAGGTTAAAGATCAATATTTATCGAATTATTGAGCTTTTTGTATCACGTTTTTTTTTATATAAAATGGTTATATAATTTAAATGATCCCCCCCCCCCCTCCCATCCATTCAACATATTAGGCATCCACTCCACACATAATCATATATAATATATTTATGGTGACAGTTTGGCTTAACATGACTCTTAAGCGCACTTAACAACATAATGAGTGATTAATTAGCCGTCTGTTTTGCCGACCGAGACGGCGTGACTTTCATTCAGTGGGAACCAATCAGAGAACAGCATGATTAATTATGCTCCAGCTTTTCCCTTTTACCCTTCTCCCCTTACAACCTTGCTGCATGTTTTCTTCTCACTTATACGTGACATTGCGAATTGGAATCGATGATATTTTAAAGAACGTTATCTCAGTTTAATCAAGTTAGGTCCGCCTTGTTAGTGTACGGGTATAGGCATAGAGCTTATAAGGCTAGAGAACGTATGGGACGGAATAACCGAGGCCATCATGCTTGTAGGCACGGGGTCTGCGGGGTGCGAACGTAAGTCACGTGCTTCGGTGATACCAGCCTGACAGGAAATATTCTGTTACACGTAATCCTTATGGGCAGAGCTCCGAGTCAGACCCAATAAATTACTTCGTTCATTGATTGCTATGACTGATGTGGCAATTCTGCTGAGAAATCTACTTGATGATAATCAGCATATATTTCTGCGTCTTTTCATGAGACTTACACCAAGTTATTGTATTCAGTATCCTCTGAGGATCAAAATAAAACAGTGCTGTGCGTTTTCACCGTGTATAAACATACAGTATATAGTCTCCCCATCTCTCTCCGTGTCACCTGGTATTTCCCCGCCGGTCAGCCAAGTCGGCCTCACTATTACAAATGTTATCTGATGCGTCTCGCGCAGTCAATTATATATATTAGGTCAGTGGGGTATAGTTATAGTTGTAATCAACAGTGTTACCTTTCGATGCCGTTCAGCCGTGGATGTCGGTGTTTCTTGGACAAGAGCAGACCGCCGCCCCAAGCAGCCTAAAACAAAGATACACATTCACACAACAGTTGAACAATTGCTCGAATCACGTTCTAAATATGTCGTACATTGTATTTCATTTCGATTTGATATTTCATGGAAGTGATTTTTTGCTATATAGGCCCTACACAGAATAACTTTGAAAATCAAGTCAAACTCTGTTTGACTCTGTCAACGCGCGTGAATTAGATCTCTTACCAAATTTTTGAATGCAAATATATTGAATGTCTCAAAATTGAAGAAATATTAGTTATGGGTTCAATTCAAGATCATACAGTTTTGGTTTTCACTTGAAGGAGAATGCCATATCATCCCATATATTCCAAAGTTATTCTTTCAACAAGTTAGTGACCATGGTGATTTTCCGTCATATCATACTAATTGAGTAATGACGTCACAAATCGTAGCGTTCCCAATGGTCATTTTTAGTCCCATTTGAAAAATTGCCTCCCTCGGCCTACGACCTTGTTAGGTCTTGTTAACGTAACATGTAGCAACTCACATCAACATGCATCCACAGCTTGTACTTTTCGCAGATGTCAGCGATGGGGTCAATGGGGTCGAACGCCCCCAGCACAGTCGTCCCCGCCGTGGCATTCACGAAGAAGGGGATATGCCCCTTGGCCAGCCTCTCCTGAATGAGACGCTCGAGCTCTGACGGGATCATGCGAGCCCTGAGCCAGACAGAAACAGGTGATTCAAGTGGTCAGGGTTCGAACTAAGGACTGTAGGATGTGGATAATGAAGACTGGGTATTACCGAATCGTACACGATTATTCCTCACTTTGTTGGAGTTTCTAGATATAACTGTTCTAATTTTTTAATTTTCAATTTTTTTGGACAATAACAGAAAAGGATAGAAATCAGCTTGCAGCCTCGCAGATGAAGTTTTTAAGAAGCATTATAGGCGTAACAAAGATGGATAGAACGAGAAGTAGAGAGAATCAAAAGTGTTAGAAATAAGATGGTCACAGAAAGACTGTTGTGCCTACCTGTCATCGGACGGCACCTCCACGCAGTGCTCCGTGCCCAGGCCGCACACCGCCGCGCAGCTCTTGATGGAGTAGTGGCACTGAAACAAACAACACACGTTGTGACGTCACTGATAACACGTCACTCACAGAGACAGTCTGAAGCCAAGTCGAAACGTCGTGATAAGCACAGAGACAGTCTGAAACGGCGTCGAAACGTCGCGACGTGATTGTGCCGGTTATTCGGCCGAGGAAGTGTCGTTGTGAACTCTCTGTTCTCTTCCGTCCACAACGACACTTCCTCTGGCGAAGATCCGGCGTCTCTTCTCTTCTCTATGGCGACAGTTGTGACCCGTGCGGGCGCTGTTGTTGTTGTTATTGCTGCGCGTAGCTAAACTAACCTGAATTACCCAATCTAACTTATTTAATCAACCTTCTGACGCATCCCATGTGCTAGTCGGTAAGGAGGAGGTGTGTGTTACCGACGTTCCCTGCATGCTAGTCGGTAAGGATGAGGAACGTTGTACTGGTCAGTGGTCGGTAAAGAGGAGGTGTGAGTTACTAGTCGGTAAAGAGGAGGTGCGTGTTACCGACATGTTCTATGTACTAGTCGGTAAAGAGGAGGTGTGAGTTACCGACGTGTCCTATGTACTAGTCGGTGAAGAGGAGGTGCGTGCTATATCTACTTGTGCTGCATACTGTCGGTAAAGAGGAGGTGCGTGTTGTTAATCGGTAAAGAGGAGGTTTGTGTTACCGACCTGGTCCGAGGTGAACATGACGAGCTGGCTCTTGATGCTGCACATGCCCTTCTCCTTGTAGTCGGGGAACATCTTGTGGCGGGCCGCCAAGAAGGCGTACAGGTTGGAGATCGAACCGCCTGCAAACCGACAACTATCAGGCACGACCACATACGGGGGGGGGGGGGGGACTGGGTTAATGGTACACAGGCATGAATAAAGTGTGTGAAACTGTGATTACCAATCTTTATACGTAATTATTCGAAGATAATTTTTGCAAAAGTCGGACAAAATCCGATCCGTCTCTGGCGGTCGGGTAGGGGTGCTTTCAAACTTCTCTGGCGGCAAAGTCGAGGTGCATTCGCCGGCAAATTTGATGACTTGTGACTTTTATTATATCATTTTCGGAAAATATTAAAGCTTAAAAAAATATTTGGTAGTTTTTCCGGGCGTACCGGCAGTTTTGATACTGTCAGCTAGATGAATACCACAATATTGCTAGATACTATAGAAGCGTTGAAATGTATCGAACATATTATGCGTATAATCCGATGCGTTACCAATTTATTTTTTTCCCAATTTCCGAATTATAATTTTTTTTATTTCTTCATCGCAGTTTTATGATTTTATAATTTTCTATAAATATAAGGTTTTTGAAAATACCGAAAACCCTTTATTTATCTCAACATAACTGTATTTGCTACATTGAACATGATCGACTTCACCACGACATAACGTCTGTCTTACCTGGTGCCAGGATCGAGTCTCCGTTGGCCCAGCCGGGTCCAATGATCTCCCTCATCTTCTGCATGACGACGTTCTCCATCAGGATGAAGACGGGAGCGATCTCGTACGTGAACATGTTAGTGTTGGCCGTGGCCGTCAGCCATTCGCCAGCCATGGAGACCAGGTCGAGGCCGTTAGACAGCTGGTTGAAGAAGTGAGGATGACCTGAGAGACAGAGACAGAGAGATAAGAGAGGTGATAAGAGAAACGAGGGAGGAACGTAGAGTTTTTGGGTACATACAGTTTTGCTGGAAAACCGTCGATCAAAAGAATATTCTGTCGAAAAAACGAATATATAACCTGACAAAAACAGCGCCTATAGAGACTTATTGATATTTCGACAATTAAGATTGTCGACACATCAGGGTCACCTTTCATTTTTATTTTCAGTATTTCGCAATTTGACGAGCAGCCAAATATTCACCTCGATTTGGAAGATGAAATGATTTCAGAAAGTAAATATGAAATATCTAGTAATCCAAAGTAGACAGTGGGAAAGATAAAAACCCGCATGGTTGTGTACATTATTTGATCTACTCCAAACATCACTAATTTTGAGAGAAGAAAATGTTTCTCCCGAGTTATTTTTGTGAGTATTTTTGAGATGTCGACCATGTTTTCCTCAATATTTGTCAAACTGAATGTGCCCCGAGACTAATATGCTAGAATACGGAATGCAATCCGAGGTCATCACAATAGGTATTTGCAGTGTTAAAAAGCTGAAGAAAAAGAACGCATTGATTTTCCGTTTGGTACTCTTTATACTTTCTCTTTCTTTATCTAATTATGAATGACACAAGATAAAAATAGAGATTAAGTGAAAGAAAGTTTCACTCTGACAGAAAATCTAAATTCAGTTTGAATTTTATAAATTTTCTCTAAATTCTGTCAGGAGTAGCAAGTTTCCATGGTCTTGAATGATCCTTTTTTCGTCCATCCCTTCCCACAGTCATTCCATTCTTCGTTTCAAAGAAGTAAAACAGATTAAAATACATTTTTCTTCTACAACATAAATCCCATGTTCGGTATTTCCCCGAAGAATGTTCAATAACAGCATTCCAGAGGGCTGCATGTAAAGACAGGCAGGCCATGTTGATGCCGAGTACAGCATTAGCTTCATCCCCTTTTACAGGCATTAGCCCACGGTTGACCACGCGGTTTAATCTAAACACAGCTCCCTTCCTCCCTCTTCCCACTCCTACTCTATTCCCGAGCATAGTTTACTGATGTTCCTACTCGCGCTGAGCTTTGATTTAATCTCTCCCCCCCTTCATAGTCGACATAACATATTGAATACTCCCCCCCCCCCCACCCACCGACAACCCTCACCCCTGTGAGAGGCTTATGTCACTGCAGAGTATGAAAAGTCGTAAGTTTGCGGTGTGTGCGCTTGACCTATTTCTATACTTGTATATCCACAAAGAAGAAGGTTGTTTACCAACTAAACAATCGAAAACATCTTCGTAATCGTATAGACACTCTCAGCTTCGAGCATTTTTTTTTTTTTTTTTATGTTGCTGAACGACCCTACCAATAGCTAGGTTATACGGGGGTACGAGTGAGCGGGTGATAATGAAACGGTGAAGTGATGATAGGTGAAAGGACGATTACAAAAACCCATGCCTTAGGCGGGACTCAAACCCACGCCCATCGGTGACTTCAGTTTCTACCTCTAGCGATAGTTGACTTGGACTTTATTTAATTATTTCCTAAATACGTAGTTATGTTTCTGATTGTAATTCTCGTCAAAATTCAGAATTCCTTTCAATTCTCGTTATATCGAACGCCAACCCAACCTTTAAAGACTCTCTCAGCATCGCCTTGACGTCTGTTCTCTCCTCCTGCCCACCCCTCTCCGTCAGGCGAGATAAGCCCCCGAGGGGTGGCATAATCCGCCCCTCGAAAACAATCTTCCGGCGTATTAGGCCGTCCACTCGACGTCACATGCCCTCGCGTCTCGTGAGCCGTGCCTGCATGATCGGCCAGCCGGCAGTAACGCGAACCAGCCAGCGCATTGTGTTGCTACCTATAAGGCTCGACACTACTCGTCGTTACTGTTGACGGTTAGGGGAGACGGTCGATCGGGATCGTCGTCTATGCTGACGTCATCCCATGTAGAGGTTTTTTGTTTTCCTAACAATCACTGGTGTAATCTCTTATCAGAAGCGTTGCTATGTTTAATATGGAGAGATGGAGAGTCGTCGAGTTGGAGTGCTATTAAATCTCTACCGTGCTTAAAGCTCGACTTACAACAGTTTCAGCGAGTGTTCTAGTCTTAGTCTTAGTTATAAAGCTGTTAAAACAATCTCGGGTCACAATTCAATTGTGAAATATTCGAAACTTCCAACAGAGTGGTTTGATTTCAGCGTCTTCTCAGTCAAGATTGTGTCGTCAAAAACTTAGTCTCAGTCCTAACAATATTGTGGGTTTTACTAACTCTTCCTCAGCCTCTGAGGAGAAACAATGATCGGGGATCAAGATTTGGATGTTGTTTAAAAAAAAGGAAAAAATACTGAAACTGCTGTCGAAAACATCTGTTATCTCTTATTCAAGTGTTCCGTATATTGATCCCTTATCAGGTTTAATCACGAAGGGTTTTAAAAGATCGCTTCAAATTTCGATATTCCGGATTTTAGATTCTTGGACATAAATCTTGGTATGACAGGAAAAACATGAATATGAAAACATAAACCTCTACTGAAAAGAAAGAAAGATCATTTCTCACGTTTTTCTTGTTTGTAACGTTATCATTTTCCTTTCTCCGTATCCTGGGATGGGCTTTTCTGGTCAGTTGCATATAACATCGTTATCAAAGGCTGAAGCGTAAGACAGAGATGACAATGCGCCCCTGGATGAGTGAGAGGGATAGAGGGAGAGAGGGAGAGGGAGAATGGTCCACTGAACAGAGATACAAGACTTGCCACATAATGTCTTGCTATTACCCGGGCAATTGATTCGTGTAATTGAATGTCAGTATTGTTACTTTGCGTCGTCGATCTCGGGCCGTTTCGCTCAGTGTAACTGTAAATAACGTTTTAGCCAAGCTTGGCCGCCCCTCCTCCCTCCCCCCCCCCCCCCCGGCAGCGAGGGGCTGATAGCTTGAACAGAGAGTAAAGGACCGTTATCTGTTTGCCTCATATCTGTTGACTCGTCTTTATTCTACGACAATATCACAAGGTTTTTAGCAAGGTATGTAAAAATAGTCTTGGTTGGATCTGTACTCTATACTCAATAGTATTGAATGGAGATGGTCTAGCTGGTATTATGCAACAGTTTTTACAAATTGATTTGAAATTTTCTATTAATTTTAATCATAACTCAAAAAAATCTGTTAATAATATCAAAATAACAAGAATATCAAAACATCTGTTTCCTTGAAATGATTTTTGTACCAATTTCCACACAATTCCCAAAACGCAACATATATATTTCGACAATGATTTTATTCAAAAAATAGATAAATGATATGTGTATATATATACATATTTCTCAAAACCCAGATAACCAATTGGATTGGGCCAGAGGGTGTTTCACTAGAAGAGGCTATTTACTAGAAAATTTAATAGATTTACTTTCAAAAAAATCTGAAAAAAGTTCACAAACATTTTTAAAAAATTGGAAAATATTGTCAACAAAAATGTTTATCATTAAATATACTGTTTTTGTGATCTTGAGTCCGACTGATAGCTTTGTGTTTCTGTGTGTTTATATAACCGGCACCTCCACCCATGTAATACATATGACGGCGCGCTTCAAGCCACATAATACTGAAACAGCTATACGCGGGATTTTAACCGACAAATTTCTCAAGTTATTCATACAAAACTCCTCTTAGTCCCCATATACTCTAATTGTATTTGGGGGTTGTTAACCAGCATTCGTAGCGTAGTATTCACTATATGTCTTACGACCTGCTCAGAAAACTCATGTATTAAAGCGGCAAGCAAAAGACGAGTTCCCCTGCTTTATTCTGTTCTGTTATTCCTTGACGTGTTAAGCTGACTGTCAGATGCCAGATGAACTTCAGGGCAGCAAATAGCTGGGGGGGGGGGGGGGCTCAGAGTCCTGGGATCGACGCCGGGTGTCGGCCGTGACGTCATGACACGTCTTATCACTTAGCACGTCCGTCTTTCCGACTGTTGACTGCCTGCCTGTCTGTCTGTCTGTCTATCTGTCGAGAGTGTCAGTATGTTGCCGTGGAATGTGTTGAACTTTGGATTACAACTATGTGGATACCCAACTCTTGCTTGCTCCTGACACAGACTCTCTCCAGAGCTAGGAGACATGAGGATGAACTACTGTTTCAGGAGAACAGTAAACTTTATAATAGTCTACCAACAAGTATCAAGATTCTACCAATGAATCAATTCAAATCACTTCTCAAGGAGCACCTTACAATTAATAATTATTATTCTGTGCAAGAGTTTGTTGATGCTGGATTTCATATTACTAATTGAATTAATACTTACATTTACTCATCAATTTTTTCTGCCCAGTCTAATCTTATGGGTTTTTTTAGAAACTTTGAGATGATGTTTCTCAAAAATGGTCCAACCGATATGACCCAAAAACTACACAGTTCTGAGATGGATAAGATTACGTATACAAAAAAAAGTTTCATGTCGATCAGTCAAACCCTGCGACCTGTGCAGTGCATACAAACAAACAAACAAACAGGAAAAAAAACAGACAAAGCTCCATAAGATTGGGATGGAAATCTTCGCTAACGCTCATCTAAATATGTATTTTAAATTGAGTTCACTTATTATCTATTCAAAATTTGTCTACTACATTCTAAGTAAACCAAACTCACAAGGTTTTTATTGACACAGTCTCGTTTTTTTCTCATTGCATTAAAAGTGTACGAGTTTGTACGCCTTGCCTCGTGGCTTGATCCCTGCTCCATTAGTGTCGGAATGAGAGCTCTTCTATCGTGAGAAGATAAGCCCCCATCTTTATCCCTCGGGAACATATCCTGCTAATAGCCCTCTACCGACTCCCGCCATTCATTTATATCTTTCAATGAACGACACTGGATTACTGGGTCCGCGATCAGCTGGCTAGTTCACTGCATGGAGCCTCCTGTGGGGATAGAATATGGGCCGAGAGTGTTAAAACCTCGCTTGGGACTAGAACCCGGGTAATAGTTTCAAAACCATGGGTGGGAATAGAACATGGGTCAAAAGTGTTAAAACCATAAGTGGGAATAGAACTCGGGTCAAAAGTTGGGAATAGAGCCCGGGTTAATAGTGTTGAAGCCATGAGTGGGAATAGAGCCCGGCTCAAAAGTGTTGAAGCCATGAGTGGGAATAGAACTCGGGTCAATAGTGTTGAAGCCATGAGTGGGAATAGAACTCGGGTCAATAGTGTTGAAGCCATGAGTAGGTATAGAACTCGGGTCAATAGTGTTGAAGCCATGAGTAGGTATAGAACCCGGGTCAAAGTGTTGAAGCCATGAGTGGGAATAGAACCAGGAATATTCCTTCAGCTGTTTACCAGGGAAAATTATGCGATTTGAATATCATAGTATTTACTTATACCATCTTGAAGATATTTAAAATATCTGTGTTTGATCTGTATTATAATTTTGATACCTTATATTGTTCAAAAGTTATCATAAAAAAACTGATAATCCGCTATAATGACTCCCAACGCTCTTGAATGATTATATTAGGGGCCTATATATTTTTTTGTGTTTCAATTAAAATAAAAGCCATCATCTTCCCTCCCCGACCGCACGAACCAAGACCGACTTTATCGAGCCGCCAAGTTGGCAAGATGGAAATGGTAAGTTAGTGCTTATTTATTTTCTTGGTGCACTTTTCCTGGGCGACCGGGAAGAGCTGGCTTTAAACGCAAAGCCCGGTCATTAAACTGATCCCTAATAAAACACAGGAGAGCCGCAAAGCTATTTCATATGCTTTGTTGGGGGAACCAAAGCCTCTGCTAGCTACACGGCTCCTTTCATGAACACAACGAACAAAATCAATATTCGAGAAAAAGTTCAACACACTTGAATAACCTAGACTACAATATTTTTTGCGTGTACCTATCTTTAAGAGGAACTTTTCCACAGAGTAAAATTTTCAGTGTCGATGTAATATATCAACGATCGCAGTAACTTTCCGTTTGAACGTTTTGTAGGTATATTGAAAGTGCTTCACACCATGCAGAGAAGTAGCTTTTATGAAATATTGTCGATCCATAATGAACATTCTTGATTATTTTTGTATGTGTATTTGTATTTATACGCTGTGAGGTAAAAATCTAACTTATGGCAAGAATATCGAGTGTTACTGTTCCATCAGTATACTATTAATCTTCCCATATTTCTTATTGAAAAATTTGAGCTTTTAGAATTTTCGACAAGTATTGTCTGCATTTTATGATGTATTTGTGATTTTGTATCTTGCACGGTTCAATGTTTGCTTACGTTTGGTTGTCGAAATGTTGCTCACGACAATTTGCCTCTCCACCATCGATTTGGTTGATTATTTGATAATATAACATATAAATAAATTGAACGAAATGACTTCGCAATTGAACGGTTATTGAAAAAACTGATTTGATATATCCATTTGCGTTCACATCAAATGTGTTTTACAAATCTCAATGTTCTACTTATGAGTATGTAGGTGGAGTACCGGTAGTTTTACTGCGTTTGTCAGTAAATTTTCTTCAAGTTGCATTCTAACGTATCTTGATTGACCACTTTTGTCACAGCAAGTGTACATTCAATTCCTGACGTAACTTCATTAATTCAAATTGTCAAGTGACTTATCAACTAACTTTTTTATCTTATCGAGTTATAAATGTTTCTATATCTCAATTTAAAACTATTGTGCAGATTCCGATCGAACGTCCCTCCTATGATGAACCACAGACGCTCTGTTGTCTCGATCCGACACTTCCCCCCCTCCCCCCCTCAACTGGTGCAGATTGAATCAAGCTGGATTATTACATGTGATTGTGGGATCTCATTTCCTAGCGTATTGTCGTTGGTGTGGCAGCTCTGATCGAGTCAAGAGATGTGTTGTGGTAACCCGAGCACTGCTTGTCATAACTAGCGCTATTGAGCAGCTAATTCAATTCAAGGGTTGGTATGAGTGTTGATGAGGGGTGGTTTTCGTTACTTCCTGTATTACTTTAGATGCTGCCTTGCTTTAATCTGATACTCTAACTTCGGTCGCAACTATGGTTAATATACTGTCATTCATTGGACCAAGGCTCGATTCCCGCCGGGATCACCGATTCTGTCTGAGTTTTTTCGCGGTTTCCATTTGTCTTTGAAGTACTGGAATGGACTTGATACTCATTATTCACAAAGTGAATGAAACTTTCTTTTTGATGTTTCTATAAAACAACATTTATGAATATTTTATAAATATTATATGTAGACGTTACATAAATAAGGCCGAAGAAAGCGTTGACAAAAGAATATCAAATTCTATAAAATTCTGAATTTGAATACAACATTTTTCTTCGAAAACTTTCAGACCTCCAACTTTGATAGTAGCTTTGTTTACCAGTGGATATTGCAGTAGTGCAACACCGAGGAAAACCACTCACCTGTCTTGACCTGGTACTTGAGTGTTGTGTCGCAGTCCTGGATCAGCTGTTGCAACGTCACTCCCTTATCCCCCAGCTCCAGGTCCAGCTTCTTCATCATCTCGTCGGGATGATGGAAGTCCAGGACCTTGCCGTCTCGGTTGTTACTCTCCTTGATGAAGTCCATGCAGATATCAATCACCTTCTGGAGGAACTCCTTCGTCTGTGGCATCGCATCCTGCTTGATCGGCAGGATATCTGGAACATTCACAGACAAGAACTGTAAACACTTGACGCATTTCGTAGCTCACCTCATGAGCAGTGAGAAGTTTTGTGCGAACAGCAAAGGAAACACACTTGAACCGGACATTTATTTATTCATTTATTTTATTTTCGTCCAATGGAGGATTTACAAGATTATTATTGAATTATTAATAATAAGAAATAGAATGTAAATCATATGAACAATCAGCTTGTGAATACACAATTGTTAGACGAGCTTTAGCGAGGATTCAATTTGACATACTGAAAAAAATTGGTGTTCGTTTTTATGTTTTTTTTTTCATGTTTTTTTGTCGGTTCTCCACAGGTCAAACGGCTACAGCTATCAACTTCAAACTTTTTTTCGTTATGGTTTCTCATCTAACTTAGATCTGTATAGTTTTGTGGCATTATCGGGTGGTAACTTTTATTTTTATTAATTTGAGAAATTACCCATTAGAATAACAATAGATTAGATACCCATTAGAATAACACAGTGGTAAAAAATATAATATTTTTATTTATTTTTTTTTATTTTGCGTGAAGTTGAATTATATTTTGATACACATTTCTGGAAATTTTCAGCGTGATCGGGTCAGCATTTTGAAAAAAAAAAACATAAAATGTGCTAAATTGGTACCACTCGAAGCAGTTTTTACCAATTTTTACCCATACTATTACTATCCGCTCGTCTAACAACGCATATATAGCGTTTTCCTAGTATATATCAATACGACTCGAACATAAATGTTACGTTTGTCTGTAACAAATGTCGCTGCTCCGAATATCCCCTCGACACACAAGAGGCCGTGATTCTGACAGCGCTGCGGCGGGCAGTTGACGAAGTGCATCTCAAGTGCACTTTATTGCACACATGCTGCACTTGCATCTCCTCCCCTCGACAACAATAGACAAGAGATTTACGTGGTACAAAGTTGCATGTGTTGTTCTGTCGGGGGTGGGGTGGTTTAGTTGATAGAAACATTTAAGTCAATAGTATCAGAAAATACAGTTATATGAAACACAGTGGATATAAGGTATATTATATTTGATCAACATCTCAACAGCTGATGTGCACTATCCATGATGCCAGTGGCGTAACAAGGTATAACGAGACAGGAGTGCAAAATTTATAAATGGGCCCCCCACTTTTTTTTTTCATATTTGCCTCAAGTCATACACGAAGAGCCTCTAATTTACTTCAATATAAATGTGATTCAAATTTTCTTTGAATTTAGTTATTTTCATTGATTCTATAAAACAACGCAGAATACAATTTATTGCACATACATTAATTGAATTATTTCATTCACTTATTAAAATTCCAATAATAACAAAATTCATAAAATTCCTTCGCCTTGTATTTTGCTCTGCGAAAATATTTACAGCATCACTAAAATGAATTCGCCTGAGTCGCTCGTTTAAAGTCTCCAAAAATTTAAATTTATGAATTAAAAATAATAGTTATAGCAAATAACGAATTGAAAGCGTGGTGAAAGTGTAAAAGCCCATACGATACACCATGTTAAAATATACTGAATCGTCAGAATAAAAATAAGATTGGCCATTTTCATTTCTTTTGGAGCTAAAAATAATACGGTCCTTTTATAACACAAGTATTTTGTCTATAATAATTCACTCAATTTTCAATTATAAATCTAATTTTCCTCCCATTTAAGCCACTATTAAATGCCCCCTCACGGAACAGAGGATCCCCTGCATGATTAATGCACTTTATTCTAATCTCACCGCTTCCTGAATACAATAGCTTAGCTGTGGCTGATAAGTTATGTCAATACAGAAGACCGTGATAGATTCAATATGGAGGACGAAGAGGGTGCATCCAGAACAGCATTATACTTCGGATGCTTTATACAGTTATAGTTTGTCTACTATATTCAAAACGAAAAGAAACAACAGAACGTGCTGCAAGATGCAATTTCCTACGGACGGTTACAAACAAAACAGTGTGTTTTTGTGTTTTTCACTGCGAGTACGACACAGATGCGTGCTATGGCAACGGTACGTTTTGAGGTTAGAGTTTGAGGTTAGGCCTAGTGTTGGGTTTGTTGCATTTTGGTTTTAGATAAAATTAGTTTAGGATGGTACTCATCTTAGAGACCAGAGTATTTTTATAGGTATTAGAAGTCAACTTGTTATCTTCTATGGATTTTACTTGTATATTACTTGTATTTATCTTGTATTGGCTAATCAGTTGATTAATATAACGGGCCTTTTAACGAAATATAGATATCATTTACTACTTTTTTATATTGGGTTTAACGACGCACTGTTATGATAGCGTAGATGTTATGATAGCGCAGATGGCTACTTAAATATCGACAAATATATATTTTTTTAAAATATTCTAATAAAAAACATTATTTTGTGATGATTGTTGTATTAAGTAGATGTTGTTATTCGTGCACGCACACAAGTGAGAGTTATTTACATGCAGCAAGGTTTAGCGATTGTGTGGCGCGCCGCGATAACGCCCCCCTCTCCCCCCCGTGTTTATCCACCGAGCAGGATTTGCATTGTCAACATTCTATCAACTCTGGTTTGCATAATCCCATCACAACCCTGTTTGTCGAGAGTCGATCCGGACGAGACTGGAGGGACCTGATTATTGAGAGGATAACGGCGTTCAAAAACACGTTTTGTGGTAGATCATTGAAAACACACTTTATATGAGACTAAAATTGATCAATAATTTAAATTAGGTTTGCTCATGATTTGTCTACATTTTGGGTCGACTAAAAAAAAAACGATTGTGAAAAATGATGTTTTGAGAAATTTAAGAGAATTCCAATTAATTAATGTACCATAGGCCTATATTCAGATCATAAAACTGACATCCTTCCAATTTTGTACAATTTCATTTTATTATCTTTCATTATTCCTTTATTTTATATATCATTCTATAGGCCTATTATATTATTTATATTATATATAACTTATTATCGAATATTATTTTATTCCATTTAAATTATTATTATTCTTTATATTATTCGGAGTCTTCTCGTGATCAAAATGGTCTGCAAATTATCTTCTATAATTGGCGATTTGTTAGAAATCCAGCCGATTCTTTGAATTGATACGTTTTTTCAGCTGTTTAATGCACATAGTCCACGTGAGTTGAAATCAAAATGTACATGAACTGATTGATCTCCTAGCCATTAAAACTTTCTCCTTCTCTTCTGTCAACATTTTGACATCTCCTGTAGAACAAAACGTATCATTGACAAACTGACGTTTCGTTAAATCCATCATGTCTATCATTGGATTAAACATAATTCAAAATTGAGAAGAAAAAATTAATAAATTCACATTTTCGCATTGGATTTTCACCCGAATATTCAAAGTATTATTTTCCCTCCAGAGTCAATAATATTATTTCAACTCATAAAACGAAACTGAGCAATGAGGTACTATATCATGAAGTTTAGTAGTTTCTGTATCTCAAAGGACAATTCATGTATTTCATTGTGACAAAATAATATAACTGAATAATATATTCAAACAAAACGTTATATTCTGACGTTGATATATTATTTATCACATTTTAGGCCCCATGTGTGCAAAAGCCGCAGAAGAGAGAGAAGGAGGGGAGAGAGGAATGGCTATATATATACACACACACACATATATATATATATATATATATATATATATATATATATATATATATATATATATATATATATATATATAAATATATATATATATATATATATATATATATATATATATATATATATATATATATATATATGCAGAGAGAGAGTGTGTGTGTGTGAGAGAGAGAGAGAGAGAAAGAGAGAGAGAGAGAGAGCCGTTCTATGAAGTGCAGCAGTGATAGATAATGGTCCCCGGCAGACAATTAGTCTTGTGCGGATTTAACCAGACAGGCCGGATCACCGGATTTACTCGCAGCGCTTTCAATCATTGCTCCAACTGTCGTGTGACATTACCTTCTTGTCGTCTGGTGGGCACAGCAGGCCGAGGGGTTAACAACTTGACATTCTAGTGTACACCTGATTTTTGTTTGTTTGTTTGATTGTTCGATTTTTCTTGATTTCTTGTTTTTTCCGATTTTTCTTTTTTTTTTTTTTTCGTGATTTTTTTTCTTCTCGATTATGTAAATTTTCTTTTATTTATTCTTCTCCGATTTTTCAATCAATTTCTCTGATTTTTCTTGACTTTTTGGATTTGTCGATGTTGAAAAACCAGTGTAATTGAATGAAGTTTACAACTCCAAGATAATTGCATGCTCTTTAATTAATATGACATTCTATTTGATTGAATTCAATCAGTTTCAAGATAATACGTCAATGAATACAAATAATGTGATGAAATACATTGACGTATTATCTCAAAACTGATTGAATTCACAAAAATAAATGTAATTTTCATTGAAGAGTATAAAATCATCTTGGAGACGTGAACTTTTCATTCAATTACACTAGATTTCGAACATGGAAAAAAAATAGTGAAGGTGAATTTCTCTATTTTTATGAGCACCGTGCACGCACCCCCTTCTGCGCATAAAACTCTTCTCACATTACAATGTCTCTAATCTTGAACTATAGGCCAATCTCTAATACATAATATGAAAGAATGAATATGCTATAACTCGGTCGCTCCCTCCTGGATGCGATGGGGGACGGGGGGGGGGGGGTAATGTTTCCCACGGGATAAAGCTGGCAGATTGATTATACTGGATCAACATCGTCGACCCTTCTTCCTCGCGCTAGAGTCTATCAATACCCAATATGGCTGAGATAGCGCTCGATTTATCACACTATATACGTTTACTTATCATGTGGGTTTTTAGTTATATATTATGGTATATTGTTGCGGTCTGCACATATATCTGCGCATAGATTAGATGAGCGTTAGCGAAGATTTCCATCCCACTTTTATGGAGCTTTGTCTGTGTGTTTTTTCTTCTGTTTTTTGTTTGTTTGTTTGGTCGCAGAGTTTGACCGATCGACCAGTGCGATCGACATGAAATTTTTCATGTATACGCAAATGTATCCAACTCAGAACTGTATAGTTTTCGAGTCGAATCGGTTGGACCATTTTGA
The DNA here is from genome assembly GCA_907164805.1 of Brachyptera putata. NCBI lineage: Eukaryota > Metazoa > Arthropoda > Insecta > Plecoptera > Taeniopterygidae > Brachyptera > Brachyptera putata. The sequence continues at coordinate 21,324,827 of OU015470.1, read as the reverse complement.
GACACATCATCTCCAAGTTTCTAAAAACCCATAAGATTTGGCTGAGCGGAATAAATTGATAAATAAAATCTCTCCAATATAATTCAAATTTTCCTTAAATGTAAACACGGAAATAATACACATTATTAAAAATGTGTATGCAATTCAGACCGAGCGGTTTGAAGAAAATAATGTAATACATGCTCTTTATTCATCGAGTAGATAGAAATAATAGCAGAAAAATATTGCAGTGATAGATTCAGGGAAAGACCAGGGAAATTCACACAGTTTTTTTTCGTAAATCGAGGTAGCCGAAAGTATTTATTTGTATCAAAACGGCTATAGGTTTGCTGATGAAATTTAGCTTAGCTGATAGAGGAAGCTAGGTTTACTTTACTGATGTATCAATTTTCATCTTGAGCCAACTATATATATAGGCCTACTGGTTTTCGTGTATGTAATGGTTTAACGTATTTTTTAACTTTTCCCCATTATTTTCTGTGAATTTTCAACTTTTTTTTCAATTTCAAATTTTTAATATACTATTTCAACCGTGATACACCATACATAACAAAATATTAGATATATTTTCGTGGGTGGGTTCCCCTTGAATAGTTTCTCAAAATATCTCATTTAGTTCAGTAATAAACAGTTACATTGATTTCCCCCCAAACCTTGCAGTTTATTAATGCTCAGGACGAATATTGGTATATATATATATATATATATATATATATATATATATATATATATATATATATATATATATATATATATATATATATATATATATATATGTGTGTGTGTGTGTGTAAATGGCTTGATTTCGCCGTTTTGCATGACTGTACTAATTTGTAACGTGGAATCACATTTATTAATATTTTCTTCAATTCATTCTGCATCACTTAATGATAATATGCAATTAGCTTCTTGAATCGATCAAATTTAAAAATTAATAACGCGAAACGTGAAATATGCAATGAACATTTCCACTGAAATTACATTTCTGTCAGAGCTATGCCGACCAGTCAAGAGAGCTGTGCTGAACCGTTATCATCCTGGTTATGACGTAGACAAATTTATTACACTATTACCAACAGATTAGGGGATGATCATTTCATTAATCCATTTGATTAAAGCTAATATTTATCTGACGGCTTGTAGGGGTAGGGATAGGGGTAGGGGAGTAACGGGTGAAGTATCCCCCCCTCACACACAAAGCCCCTATTTTAATTAAAATCACTCGAGGTAGGGGAGAGGGTGGTAAACAGGGAGATAGTGTAAGAATGCCCAATAACATGGCATTCCAACATCTGCTGCCATCGCGCCGTATGCATGCCTTCAGCCCTCCCTCAATCATCCCCTATATGCGGCCGAACCACCCTTATTCAACCATTTAGCTCCGCTCAGAGCATTTCATATTACTTGCTTTCGACGCCAAATGATTTTTTTTTAAGGAACTGTTCTTTTCCTGTAGCTAGGATTTGAAAGAATTGCAGTGGACGTCTATGCTTATTAAAGAGGACCCACACTCAGTGTAACATGTTCAGTGTCACGGTGTCTTCAAGGTTTTGGAAATATAAATGAATTTCCTCGTTTTTAGAATTTCAATGTCGTATACAGCTTAAAAGCTTCCACCAAAAACCTGAAATTCCGCTAAATCGACTCCCATGGACTCATAAGAGAAGTCGACTAATCGTATTTTGTATTTTTTTTTTTACTTCCAAATTACTCGTATTCTAAGATAGTTATTTGAGATTGTTTAAACTGGAGCTTGAGTCGATCCCAAGCCCCAAGTCCTCCTTCTCGCATTCAGAACACACGTCACATTGCCGCCCTCGGTAGCTCAGTCAGCTGAGGCACGCTTCAGACACTGAAGTCACCGTTGGGAATCCCGCTTTAGGCAAGGGTTTTTGTAAACATCCTTTCTCCTGTCACCACTTCGTCTTTTCATTAGCACCTGCTATTTTTTTTTCAATGTTGCTTAACGACCCCACCAACAGCTAGGTTATACGGGGGTACGAATGAGCGGATGATAGTGATGAAAGGTGAAAGGACATTCACAAAAACCCATGTCTTATGCGGGACTCGGACCCATGCACGCCCAACGGTGACTTTTACTACCGCTAGCGATAATTGACTTAGCCACCGGGGCGGCTACCTGCACATTCGTACCCCCGTATAATCCAGCTGTTGGTTGGTCATAATCACATGTTACAAAATTTGCAAATGAACATTAATCTGTCAGCGAAATGATTCCTACGAATCTAATTTGTTTCTGATATTCGTCTCTGATCTGGTCCATCTGATGATCTGAAGCAAGGAATCTTTTGTGTTGTATCAGTGACGTCAGATCTCCCCCAACGCATCTTCTTGCGGCCGTTTTTCCGATACTATTTGGTCACGTGACTCCTCGGCTTGTAACGGAAATGAGGAGTGTAACGCGTCGGAAAACGACCTTCTCTCTCTCTCTCTCTCTCTCTCTCTCTCTCTCTCTCTCTCGCTCTTCTCACATCGCCCAGCCTCTACTTGACTGTAGAAAATACGATATTTCTTGCACAGTGTGTGGAAAAGTTTTGTAACGTTTTCATCAGATATTTTTTAAAGTGAAGTATAATATTCGAAAACAGAATTCAGAATAACGCTTTGAATGAGTGAATGTGAGGTACCTATAGCAACTAACCGGAACATTAAGCAGGGGTGCGTGCACGGTGCTTACACAAATCGAGAAATTTATCTTTACAATTTTTTTTCCATATTCAAAAACCAGTGTAATTGAATGAAAAGTTCACATCTCCAAGATAATTTTATGGTCTTCAATTAGTATGACATTTAATTTTTGTGAACTCAACTAGTTTTAAGATAGTACGTCAATGAATAGTTTCAACTTTTTACAATTTTTGTTTGACGTTTTAATTTCTAAAATTGCCATCGCCAAACAAACAAAATGTTAACAAAGATAGACGAGGAAAATGTTGACTGAAATTTGTTGTGAAGCACTCGTCTTTATAAGTCTTCATTTCTTCTCGAAGTTGTCTATGAAAGCATTCTAAATGTAAGCCAGCCATTCCATCATTGCCGACGGTACGCATTACGTCACACAATTGCGTCGGTTCACTGAACTCTTTCACCGCCTTCTGTCTGCTGGCATCAAGCAAGCTCTGATCTCTCAGAGACCTATTGTTGTAATCATTTGTACACACGTGTGTCCACAAAAGAAAGCAACATAGCAATGCAAACGTCACAATTATATTTGCAATAGCTATTATGTTATTATGAGAGGCAGTGAATTTTAAAGACGAGATTTCATGTTGTAAACACAAATACATCCTTCAGAAGTGTGAATATTTTAAGCTGCGGTTAGTTTATCTCTGGAGTGTTTATCATAATTTAGTTGTTGGTAGAAAGCCGCCGTCTTTTGTGGATATTGTGTACAGTTTTGTTCTCGAAAGTTGGCGGATCGTAAAACCCGGCCGCTTAGATTGAGAAGTTCAAAAATAATCATGACTGATAGTGTATGTTATGAAGGACTAGTATTATTGGAGGAAACGTTATGATTTTCTCTTGATAAAATACTGAATATTGATTAAAATGATCAAGATCTACAGTGAAAAATATTGATCAAAACGATCAATATAAAAGAGCTGTGTAACGAAGACAGTGAGTTCCTAGACACATAATTTCGAAACCAAGATGTGTATATTTTTACATACACATATCTGGCTTAACTTTCGACGCATATTTTTCGTTGTCTGTAATGAAACTAGTAATGCAAAACATTTTTGAATGCGTAAAAATCGATTGAAAAATATTGTTTTGAATCTCTTCATAGGCCTATCAGCTTTAAACATATATGACGTCATATAATTTATTATAACTCGTACTTAATATGTGTATATATTATGTATAAACAGCCATTGTGCCAGCCAGTACAATCGATAACCCATAATCAATAACACATAATATCATAAGTAGGCCTAATCCATCATAGAAACGTCATCTTAGACAAGCACTGCCTTCTGTAGTTCGTATAAGCCTTCTACGATCATAGAAACACCCCAACTCCTTCCTCGTCTCAATATGGCACTACATGGTTTGTCAATCAAAGGGGCTTATTATATCCCCCCTCCAGATCCTTCCCCTCCCTCCCTCTCTCCCATCATATCGGGCAGGTTCAGCGTTCACACGGTGCACTTTAACCCGTTTTATCGAGAATTATTTTCGGATTACAGAAGAGGATATTTATCGCTGAAAATTGGATACAGAAAGAATGTAGCAGTTAAAATAAGGATATGGTCAAGGACTATGGTGTGATTACGGAATCTGATGCACATTGACCGCGTATAACAGTACGGCATTTTAAACAATGCCTTTTTTTGTGAATTAACTTGTGAATAAAATTCAAGATATTATAGAAAAGAAAAATTAATTTAAAGCGCGTTACAGTAATGTCGAAATATTTTTAATAAATACATGAAAAATAATTAATGTCTTAACGAGGGTTATGCTATGCTGAATTCGGGGAGATGGGGGGGATGGTGTCAACGCAAATTTCTCTTTAGAGGATTACCCCTCCCCCTTGCCTGCCCCCCAAATCGATTACTGATCATATTGATATAACATTATTCATATATTATTTTGATCTACGTTTGTTTTATTTCACGTGTTCTAATACACCATCAGATGTTTACTTTTATCGTACCATTGTGAATGCATTATTATTGTAAATATGATGTAGGCGTATGGGAAAGAAATTGTATCTATAAGATATAAATATGAAAATATTTGATTGCAATACAATTATTTTAAATTGGTGATGAACCAATGTGGACATTTCGAAAAATGTGGGAGATCTACATTTCGAACATCAAAACTTATTTCACGAAATATATATTCAATAGATAGGAATTTTTACTAAACTCTTTGTGAAATATCTTTGTACAGCATGTCAATGTAGCATTAGGGTAAGATCCACATTTCTGGGAAAAAATACCGAAGCTATTAATTTACATGTATTAAACGCCAAATATCCAATCACATATAACCAATAACCAATCCATTACTAATTTTAATTCTAATTTCAATTTAATTTTTAAAATTACTAATTACTAATTCTGGGGTGGTAAGATCGTCCTTGTGGTGCCCCGTTCAAACGATATCATCTTTCTTCCATAGCCTCAATTGGGAAACAATGATTTTGTATCAAGTTTCGATGTTTCGGAAAAATTCAAAGGTAGAATCTATTTGAAATTTCCCTCTGAAATCGATACTGAAACGTCTTGAGTGTAGCCTGATGAAATATGGTAAAACAAGACTGAAAAGTGATTTGACAGAAGTTCGAAGTAAGCTCTGAACAACAAGCCATGGCGTAGAGCGGAGGCTTGTGTGGCATGTCGACGCGCGAGAAACACTGGCACTAGCAGTGAGTTCCATTACGACTAGGAATTGGTAGAAGTTAGAAATTTAAAAAACATACCATGAGTTATGTATCATTTGGCCGAAATACTTTTCGAATCAAAATGTTCCAATACTGATTACTTATGTATTTTTTCATAATTTTGGACAACTGTCTACTTTTTCTCGCCACTTGATGTAACTAGATTGCTTAAAATTGATAGTAATCAACAATTTTCTCACCCACCCTAATCTTATATGTTTCAGGGACTTGTGGTGGTGTTTCTCAAGAATGGTCCAACCGATTTGGCCCAAAATCTATACAGTGCTAACTTAGATAAATTCGCGTGATCAGAAAAAGTTTCGCCGCCCTCGTTAGCTCAGTCAGCTGAGGCACGCTTCAGACACTGAAGCGAACCGCTGAGCGTGGGTTCGAGGCCCGCATAAGGCATGGGTTTTTGTAAACGTCCCTTCACTTATCATTACTCCATAATGTCGTAATCACCTGCTCATTCGTACCCCCGTATAACCTAGCTGTTAGTGGGGTCGTTAAGCAAACAATAATCAATCAATCAATCAATCAATCCGAAAAAGTTTCATGTCGAACAAACCGCACGACCTGTGCAGTGCTTACAAACCCCCAAAAAACATTCAGACAAAGCTCCTCAAGAGTAAGATGAAAGTGTTCCTATCGCTCATCCAGCGAGCTGGAGTTTTCGCGCGTGTTTCTACTTACAAGCCAGCAAGCCACAAGGCGACGTCCCCGCGTGTTATTATTGTCAACCTGTATCAGTGCACTGCTGATGCTCGCCGCTGATTGGTCGAGCCATGCAGGTGGCCGACTGTGATTGGCTGACACACGGCCATGTCGACGTTATAAGACGGACGCCTAAAAGCCCCGGCCCAAGTTGGTATAAATCGTTGTGAATTACGGTCCTGCCCGGTGTCTAAACGGTGAGTACATGATTCGCTAATAAACCTGATTAGTGGAATGAAAAGTGTGAATGTATTCGTCAGTTAGATATTTGAACTAATCCGAAGTTTAGATATAGATATTTTATTGATGAAAGTTGAATGTTTATAGTCACAAATATCATTTACCCAGTGGGTGCATTCCAATACGATTTAATCCGGTTTAAGTGGGTTATTACCGGTTTTTCATTACACGTTTAGCACAGGTTCAAGTAAACCTGGATTCATCTTGTACAGGAATGCCCACCAGGAGTTTATTTTTCAGCATGTATTTCCTCATTATTGTCCATCATAATCTCAGTCTCTGACATATTCGATGCATATAGTTAAACTTGTTCCTGCGAAAGAAAAAGATCGTCTGCCAATATAACAAAGAAAAATATCACCGTTTTTTTCTGTTGAGCTAGCTGTGTTATTTTGGGGGTATTATAATATTTCATGACTAGGTTTACGATAGAAAACGCAACTGCATCTTTCAAAAGTGCTAGGTCCTTAAAGTTGTGGCAAAATTATATATAATTAATGACCAATTTGAAGTTATTTTGTTGTTTGACGACCTTCTTTCATGTGATTACAAGTGTACATAAATTCCAACAATTGTTTCGAACTCTTACTCGAAAAATCTCATCACTGGCCCTTTTTTATATTCTACATCTCTGTAACGAAATGGATGCTGTTCATCTTCGTGTGTTTTCACAGTTTCGATCGCTTCAATACGGCATGTATAACGCTTTCGTCGCGCTTTTATTTCGTTTGCCGTTATAGAATAAGGGCCCAGAAGTAATTTTTTTTTCAGAGATTTACGTATGTTGAAGCATATCACAATGCTCGGTTTTAGATTTGTAAGAATAATGACGCGATCTTCCTTCCTGATTATAGAGAAAACTAGAAATCATTTTCTCACTTTCAGAAATCAAGATCAAGTTATTCTTCCTTAAAAGACCATGAGGCATGACGTAGGCATAACCCGGTTTTTCTATTGAAACATGAACATAAATGGGTAATATTTACGTAACGATTCAGAACATAAGATTGATCCTGTGTAGGAAAATGAATTGGTAGATAATTCGTGAAACTAAGATGATAATTTCTTGTTTTCTCTAAAATTGGGGGGAAAATAGCGTCATCATTCATTTAAATCCAGCCCCAGGATTGTGATGGCCTTTAATTGAACAAAAAAGTATTCATGCGATACAAGCAAAGTTGAAACTGCAATTGATGATCTATGATGAAAACCTATTAAGGGATGTAAGAGAAGTTCCAACAAAGAGCTTGATGAATATAACCCAATAACAAGATCTGTGTCATGACGTACGTTTATAACACTCGAATAAGTGTTTATAGGGCTGGAATTAGTGGACAGTTTATTAATGAAATGAATAAAGGCTGAACTAAAAATCGTACTCATTAGAAAAATAGACACACGTATTATTGTCCTAATCTTTACACATCATACGTGAGTCGTAACCTAGAAGTAGCCTAAGTAACCTAGCAGAGAAACTCAGTACAAAAGAAATGAGCCATTTGTTCAGAGTCCATGGCAGTCAATTTGGCGGAATATCAGTTTTTTGGTGACCGAACCAAAAACCAAAACAGAACCTTGTAAACTCGTTATGTATAACCTAAGAGAACGACGAGAGAATAGAGGAAGAGGAGGGTTGCAGGGGTTAACAGAGGGTAATAAAGGGTAACAGACGGGAACAGAGGGAACAGAGGGCAATGGAGTACAGGGTAATAAAGGGTAATAGAGGTTGATAAAGGGTAACAGAGGGTAACAGAGAGTATCATAGGGCAACAGGGGGTAAAGCAGGGATAAAGATGGTAATGAAGGGCAAAAGAGGGTAACGGAGGGCAATGGAGTACAGGGTAATAAAGGGTAACAGAGGGTAACAGAGAGTAATGAAAGGAAGAAAAGAGGGTAACGGAGGGCAATGGAGTACAGGGTAATAAAGGGTAACAGAGGGTAACAGAGAGTATCACAGGGCAACAGGGGGTAAAGCAGGGATAAAGATGGTAATGAAGGGCAAAAGAGGGTAACAGAGGGCAATGGAGTACAGGGTAATAAAGGGTAACAGAGGGTAACAGAGAGTAATGAAGGGCAACAGAGGGTTACAGAGGGTATTGAATGATATTTTAGTGTAACAGAGAGTATCCTAGGGCAACAGAGGGTAAAGCAGGGATAAAGATGGTAATGAAAAGCAAAAGCGGGTAACAGAGGGTAACATAGATGGTAACAAAGCGGGGTTGAGTGACCACGCTAGACCACGGGTTGAACTCACCAGTGTACTTGAGTTGCCCGGTCTCCTTGCTGAGCTGGTAGTTGTGCGGCCCGTTGGTCGATGACATGGCCTCCTCGAACACTTGCTTCAGGTACGGGAAGAGAGTGAATATCTTGTTGGCCGCTTGCGCCCGTAACGACTCAATGTTGACCTCTATCTGACCGCCAATCAATGGCCGGCCAACCGAGTAATTGTATTTACGAAAACGTTCGGAACAGGTTCGTAGGAAAGGAAGTCAAATAAGGGATTTTAGAACCCGTTTTGTTTACTTTTATAACCTCCGTTTGTTTCCTGCCTAATGCTAAAGATATGTTTTTCGACGTAATATTTGTTGGTTTTAGTTTTTGATAATATATTTTTATGTGGGATTTGATTGGGAATGTGATATTGGGTATGGATGAGGAGCGACGGGAATGTAGTTTCCAGACCGGCTGGAATGATCGGAGAGGAATGAGAAGATGGAAGGCTGGGGTTGACGATGGAGAGACCACACCCCGGCCACCTGGAGAGGGTGATGTGCGCCGGTCTCGCTGGGTCTATGGGGCGGTGACGAGGCGTTGGGTGGCGCCCAACGTTTTGATCAATACGTGGGACCGTGGCACAAGTCAAGCTGTGGAGTAGGCACTGATTTCTGACGTGTTGCTAACCAAACTTATGATTAGAATGATTTAATAAGTCATATATAGATATATAATAAGAAATGGAGTCGGTCCTATGAAGCCTTGAATTTAAAGTTATATGATGGTTAATGGGGCTCATGCACGGTGCTTGAAAAATTGTGATATCACTGGCACTAATTTTGTTTTCCACGTTCAAAAACCAGTGGATGTGAATGAAAATTTCACATCCCCAAGATAATTTTATGTACTTAAATGAATATGGCATCTTATTTCAGTGAATTGAATCAGTTTTAAGATAATACGTCAATGAATAAAAAGAATGTGACGAAATTCATTGACGTATTATCTCAAAAATGATTGAATTACAAAAATAAAATTTCATAATAATTAAAGAGAACAAAATTATCCTAGAGATGTGAACTTTTCATGCAATTACACTGGTTCTTGAAAATGGAAAAAATAGCTAAGATGAATTTCTCGATACACATTTTTAAAGCGTATACGCCTGACAATTAGGTGATATAAGATGAATAGTTATCACTTACATCAGCTAAAAGGTATTAAAAATATCTATGTTTTCTAGTTTTTAGAGTTTTGATATCTCATGCCGTTCAAAAGTTATCACCAAAAAACTGACATTCTGCTCAATCGACCCCCATGGTCTCATAACTTACTTCAATAACTTTCTTACGTAATCTTCCTCCATATATCATTTGGCTCGTAGCAACATGTTCTCAATGATCCACGTTACGTGTTGTAGACGTCTTACACACGCTTACACGGTCATGTACTAATATCGGTGGAGGAGCCAGCTTTCAATTCAATATCAGTGGAGGTGCCGGGTTGAACTTTTCTCCAGTCAATACGAGTGTGATTATAATTCCACGTGTATTCTTATTACATCAAATATAAATTCAAGTCATTACAATAATATCCAAAATTTGTAGGGTGAGTTATATCTTATATTGAAAGTATATTTTTTTGGGGGGTAATATCGTCCTTTTGGTGCAACCCACTAACGGTTCTGCCCTATCATTCTCAGCCTTGATTGGAGACCAGAAAATTTGTGTCAGTTTCACGTTTCAATATCTTCTGATAACATATTATAGTCTCACATATAGGCCTATGAATAGTAAATACCCCTTATTTTTCCCTAACAAGACAATTGATAATCAATATAAAAATACAGACTATAACAGCAACAAAAAGGTACAGAAATGAGTATTTGGAAAAAAAGTGATAGTGGTAACAGCAAATAATATTTATTTAATTAAAATAGAAAAATAGTAGGAAATCATATCATAATATATCATAATATAGAAAAATACGTAACTCATTTAACAAATTGTCAATATTCGAAGGTGATAATATTACGAGCGAATTATCATAATTTATAATGATAATGTAGGCCTATGTCAATGATAATATGATAGCATTATATTGGGAAATCTGAGCTTATAAATGAGTCAATATTGATTAATTGTATTTCATTTTATTCTGCAATTCTTGGCATGTAATACAACAATAAACATGAAAATATATTATTGCCAGAAGCCCGCGTAAGACCAGAGGCTTGTGTGCGGGCTGATGATTTGGGTTCTTTGAAAGCTGACAAACCAACATTGTGTTTAAAGGAATTACCTAAATGTATCCTAGTTATCCCTTGCCTCTTGCGAGTTGTTCCCTCCGGCAAGCCGGTCGTGTTCTGGAATGTGGGGTTGCGCGTGGGAGTCGTGACGTCCTTAGCGTCGACCAATCACAGGCCAGGAGCTGAGCACGCATGCGCCGTCTAGGTACGCTCACTGCCTGCCTGATTACCGCCATGGGAACCGTCAGGCACTACCCTCTAGATACTGAGACCAGCCGTGTTCCCTTGTGACTTAAGCACGGGACGGTCTAAACACATTATAATGGTTACATTTAAGAGTCCATGGGAGTCGATTTAGCGAAATTTCAGTTGTATGGGTATAACTTTTTATGAAATCGAAATTCTAAAAACGAGGAAACAGATATTTTCAATACCTGATGGTGTATTTAATGAGTGTGTATCTTATATCGCCTAATTTTCACGCGTACACGGTTAAAAATGAGTATGTTCAAGCGTATACGCCTGACAATCAGGCGATTTGATATACAAGGTTATTACTTACACCATCTTGAAGGTATTGTAAACATCTATTTCCTTGTTTTTAGAATTTTGATATCTTATACCGTTCAGAATTTATCACCATAAAATTGACATCCCGCTAAATCGACTCCCATGTACTCTTAAAGGGGTGCGTACACGGTGCTTACACGAATCGAGAAATGTATTTTACTATTTTTTCCATTCTCAAAAACCAGTGAAATTGAATGAAAAACTCACATCTCTGAGATAATTGTGTGCTCTTGAATTAATATGACATTTTATGATTGTGAGTTCAATCAGTTTTGAGATAATACGCCAATGAATTTTATCACATTATGTTTATTCATTGACGTATTATCTTAAAACTGATTGACTTCACTGAAATATAATGTCGTCTTAACTATAGGAGCATATAACTATCATGGAGATGTGACCTTTTCATTCAATTACCCTGTTATGAACATAGAAATAAATCAGTGAAGGTGAATTTCTCTATTTTTATAAGCGCCGTGCATGAATCCCCTTACAGCGGCTCAGGTGTGTTTAGCGCACGGTAAAATAAAATAGAGTAACTTATAAAAGTACCTGATCCCAAAGACTTTGAGCTTTATTCACTAAACTTTTAAGAACTTCTGAAATAAATTTAATAAGCTCATTCATGCTCATTCAAATTCCGTTCTCGGATTAAAAGTTTTTACTCACTTTTTTAAGTAAAGTCATTTGTTCTATAAAAGTTTCGAGTGAAAGTTTTTGTAAAGTCAAAGCGAACCAGCTGCCAAGTTTCAATTATTAATGAAGCCAACATTGGGACAACTTTCGTGAGATATTTATATTCATTATACTTCGAAAAACGGGGCTTAGTTAAGATAACATGTTACTCAATATTCACTGCAATAACGGTACAAGTACATCTTTCTTTCGTAAGCATTTTAAAAGGGTAGATGTTTAAGAAAATATGTAAATACAAATTCATCTTCACACAACTGGAAAGTCACACAATTCTTGAGAACGAATCACACAAATTCAATTATATTATTTATATTATTATTAATAATTTTATTGTTTGCTGTAGTGGAATCCCTACGAATAGAAAGTTCTGCTGCGAGTGTACAGGTGCGCATGAGCAGTAGTACTGTCTTGTGATTGGTCGAGCTGATGGGGTGAATCTGCCCGTTGGAATGCGCACGTCCTCCCCTAACCCTCTTCCACCCCTCAGCGTCGCTTCCCAGCGTCAGCCTAATTCAATTAAACAGCGCCGTTTAGAAATCAGATATGCCACTCGCATTATTTACAATTATTATTCTGTACAGTCTGGTGGTTCGCGGGTTCGAATCTCGCCTGCATGATGGTACATGCGATAAAAGTGGGCTTTGTAACTTATCTGCCTGGAAAGTTATTAAAAGTCACGTTTATGGGGTGGTAATTTGGGTGAAGGGGGGGGGAGTGGTGGGGTACAGAGGGGGAGAAAAATTACGTACACCAATCTGCTCAATTTCAGAAACATTAGAGGTCTTTTGTTTTAACTCAATTTCAAGTTTTACTCGTAATTATATGTATATTTTCGTTATGAGATCCAATAAAACAAGAAGTTTAAATTTATAATCGACTACGCAATTGTAAATTACGTCGCAATTTGAGAGAATATTTATGAGATAATATGTGTACGCCCTTATCCAAGAAATATCTCTCAAGTGCGTCACACCGTCTAATGCTGGGCGCCCGAAGCACGAATACAGAGTTTTATCCTCTTTTCTACTTCACACAGTGTAGAGAAGAAGTTGATGAATGATATCTTTCTTACGTTATTCATTAAGAATTGTATATTACCATTCGTTTATTCTTTCATTTTTTTAAAATTAAATCACCTTCGTGTCTTTTACCGTACTTGATTTATTACACATTTGATTCGAAACAGTTTGTTTAATTCTTCAATATATTGTTTAAAAGTCGTGTTGGGAAAAAAGTTGTCAATCTTCTTTCTGAATACATTTCCTCTTTATTCGATTTGTCTTTTTCCATCTTATTCACTTCAGAAACTTCCTTGCTTCTTCTACTTGAAACTTCACTGGTGAAGGGGGAAAACTTCGGTCTTTTTTTCGCCGTTCGTGTTCTTTTTCTTGGATCCGTCTTGGTCTTATTTAGATTAGCGTTAGCGAAGATTTCCATCCCACTCTTATGGAGCTTTGTCTGTATGTTTTTATTTTTTATTTTTTGTTTTTGTGTTTGTTTGTAAGCACTGCACAGGTCGCACGGTTCAACCGATCGACATGAAACTTTTTCTGTATAAGCAGACTTAACCAACTTGGAACTGTATAGTTTTTCACGACCATTTTTTGAGAAATACAATCTCAAAGTTTCTAAAACCCTCATTAGATTAGGCTGGACAAAAAATTTCAAAAATAAAATCGCTCTAAAGAACTACAAATTTTCACTGAATGTTAACACCAAAATTGATGGACTCTATTACAAATTTGTATGCAATTCGGACCAGCCGTTTTGAAGAAAATAGTGCAATGAATGTTTTTTATTCATCAAATACATAGAAATAATAGCATACAAATTTTGCGGTGATAGATTCACGGCTCCCTAGATTCGTTGGTATCGAATGAAGTTTATTTTATATGTGTCAAGGTGTGTAGAGTTTTCGATTGAACTCTATTTTTATATCTCGCTCATCTTAAAACGCGTATTCTGCGTTTGCCTAGTATTCAACTTAAAGTGCATTATATGTTCTTATTACGTATAAGTCAGTGATTCTATAGAAAATATTAAACGTCAAACTACCATTTTTATCACATCTCAACCTCTTCATTCCCACTTTTTATTCCTTTGCGAAACCTGGCACCTCCACTTCCAACGAACTCGGCACCTCCACCATTATATAGTACAATTACGGTTACATATAAAAAAAATTATGTTTTCTAAATCAAAAAATAGAAATTAATTATTGATGAATGAATGATTATAGGATGAATCATGAATGGAGTATATAGGTAGGTGAAGATGATGATGGTTACAGTAACCAATTGGGTTCAGTAGTGTTGTTCAGCTTTGGTAGTATATCGTTGAAGGCGGAGGGCCTGGAAAATAGCTCCATTTAATCTTTATGGATGCTGTTCCACAGACGAATTTATTCACCTGGGAAAAATGTATTGATAGATCTACCAAGGAAATAATGAAGGCCAATATCTGCATTGTGCCGGTTAGCGAGACTTTTTCTGCGAGTCGGTTTTTAAATGGCACTCAAAGTGACGAATGGGAACGTTAGGATTTTTGACGTCATGACTCAGTTGATATAATAGGAAAAAGCGTCGTCGTTGCGTAGTGGTAGCATAGCTGCATCATGTTTTGAGGGTCCATGCTTCGACTCCCGACATTGTTACTTTCTTTTAGCAAAATAACTAACAAATGTTGACTCAAGCGTAGGGTTATGGTTTAGGTAGATTTTTTATCAATTTGACCACAGAAACAAAAATATCTACACAAATGTGGTGATTTTTAAGTTTTGTTTTCTCGGGGTAGGTTCAACTTTGAGTAGATTGTCAAAGAACTTGTACTATTATAGAACTTCAATAGCGCCTACTATAGTCTATATTCCTCCAACTTTTCTAGGCCCTGTTTACTGGTGACCTGACAAACATGTCATCTCCCTGTATTCATAAAATACCACTCATCACTGTAACCTTTGTCTTTCGAGCCACGTACATTTACATTTTCATCTGTGAATTTTCATCTCGGTAATTGTTACCCTAACGATCTCCATGGTTCACACCACGGTGGCTCCTCCACGTACAAGGCTGGATGGTGACGTCAATAACCAACCGTGACGTCATTGCCTCCATCTTGTTATCCTCCCTCCCCCCCTCCCCCCTCCCCGCTTACCACCCACGCACGTTCCACCCACACCACTCGACCCAATTCAGCGTATCGTTCAGGAAGCTCGAGGAACAGTTCAATACATTAGCGTGGGATTATAATTATGCAAGTCGGCGTGTTTTAGAGATATGTAATTGCTCCTTTTGTTGATGGAGAAAGGAGTAGAGGAACACTGATTTTGTTTTTAATTTTTTATTGTATTTTTTATTTTAAATAGAATATATATATATATATATATATATATATATATATATATATATATATATATATATATATATATTTGTGGGATGTTTTGATCATGTCATAAAAGATACGTCTCGACTGGGACTCGAGCCCGGGACCTTCTGATTGCCGGTCAGCTTCTCTCCCACTGAGCTTGCAACATATTACTCATAGCATCTTGGCCTAAATAATTCATAACTAGAGAATAGATAACCAAATATCCTCTCTATTAGATAGTTATTCAAGAGCCTGAGAGCTAGTTGGTTGAAAATACTAACTGTAAAGTAGTTATCTAGTACTTGATCTCACGAAACAATATACATTGGCTTTTTCCATCTGTCTATTCGGAGTTAATAGAAGTAATAATATATATATATATATATATATATATATATATATATATATAATATAAATATATAAATATATAAAAGTAATAATATAAATATATAAATCTTGAGCCCAGATAACCAAATCAGTTGGGTCAGGGGGTGATTCCCACTAAAATGTATAGGGCAGATTCCAATGAAAACTCGGTTTCTGCCAGTTATGTAACCACTTCCTCCCCCTCTTCTTCACTCCTATATCGTCTTCCTCTTCTTCTCTTCATATGAGTTTCCTCCACCGTTCTCTATTCTCCCACCATTTCTCTTCTTTCACTTGACTCCATTCCTCCCCTCGGTTCACTATTCCATTCTCTACTCCCTTCTGCCATCTTTCTCTTGGTCGCCCGACTCTTCTCCTCATCGTGCAATTGTCAACCATCTTGAACATTCTCTTCGGAATCCACTCGTCTTTCACACGCATCATATGTCCAAACCACCTAAGCCTTTTCCTGTCTATTTTAAAAGACAATCTTTCCACTCCCACTTCCTCCCGTATCTCTCTGCTTCTCTGGCTCTCCATCTTTGATCAATAATAATACTATAATATTACTGATAATAATAATAATAATACCAATACTAAATAATAC
Source organism: Brachyptera putata (assembly GCA_907164805.1). Classification (NCBI taxonomy): domain Eukaryota; kingdom Metazoa; phylum Arthropoda; class Insecta; order Plecoptera; family Taeniopterygidae; genus Brachyptera; species Brachyptera putata. The sequence goes on along the minus strand of OU015470.1, from coordinate 21,308,387 downwards.
TACTTATTGATAACTCAGATTGAAAATGTTTACCCATTTCGGTATATGTCGCTATGAATGGAATGCAGAGAATGAAAAGTAGAAATGTTGAATACAGAAGAAAATTTAATCTCGTTTCTGTCGAGTTTCTCTTGAATGACAGTCGTATGTGCCAACAATGCACTACACTATTCATCTAATCTCATACAACGCTGTCATACAAAAATATGTCAATATTTAATAATAACATATCTACAGAGTTGTTGTGCTTTTTCATGGATATTGAATTCTGTCATTCGAAAAAAAATAGCTTTCATCTGGAGGACACATCATTTCGAATATTTTGTAGCCTGATGAAATATTCCTTATTTCATATATAGGCCTATATATAATATATATATATATATATATATATATATATATATATATATATATATATATATATATATATATATATATATATATATATCTTCTTCTTCTTCTTGTGCCCTCTTCTAACGAAGGTTGGCGATCATTATGGCTGTGTCATCTCTGGATGCTGCAGCTCTGAACAAGGACCCCGTGCTTTGCCCGATTCAATCCCTAAGATTCTTGAGCCACGAAGTCCTCGTCCTGCCAGGTCTATATGCCTTCCTTCAATCTTCCCTTGAAGGACTAAGCTAGCAACAATGACAATATATTGTAAAAAGGAAGTCACAGTCTCTTGGACTGCAATAATTCATCATATTTCTAAGCCCACCTCAAGATCAGGGTCAGGATTTTGTGCTAACAACAATGGAAATACACAGAGACTATAGATGTTGCCATGATAGGTAACTTTTGTAGTCGATATTAACCAATCATAGTCCTAGCTTCTTAGAGCGAGCTAGCACCAGCACGACATTTATTACGTAAGGGTCCTGGGTCTCTATATATGGAATAGACTGAAAAAGTGAACATAAATAACAAACATAGCATTCAACTGCAAGTGCTTGGAAATATAATGGAAAGCTATCATTTAATAACTGTGTTATAAGTCATTGTACTAGACAGTAAGAATGGAAAAACCTAATATTTCACTTTCCTGGTTTTTTCAAGCGTAAACTCAAGTCGAAATCTGTGAAATACATCTCCCACTTTTCCTTCACACGCATTAGTACCGCTCTAGAGTGTCTTCTTCTAATGAGGTCACTCGGTTCGAGCTCCGACACGTGCACAACCTGTGACCTCGTCGACCTCTGACCTCGATACGAGGGTGCCCACAGTGTCCGACCAGCGAGAGTAGGCCCAACTCTGGAGCCCGGGGAAGCGTCGCATCGATTTCTGGAACACATTGCGTAACAATCCGGGACTTGCTCCAGATTCTTCCAGAGTGATGGTCGGGCGATGGTGATGTGGGGTTAAGTGCACTGTGCAATGCATGTCGCTGTGGCCTGAGGTCGCTGGTTCGAATCCCGGCGGCTAGTCTATGACTATGCATTGATCTTACACGATACGCTCCCAGTCTTCATAGAGCAAAAAGTTCCCGCTAGGGTGATTTCACATATGTAAATGATCATGAAGCTATAGCGCCAGATGCATCATGTTGGTAATAGAAAAGAACGCATGAAATTTGAAAGTTGATGGTTTAAACGATAGGGTAATATCGAGGGGTTACAACTCGCAAATTTGGTGTACACTTGATTTCAGGAGATTTCAGGGGATTTCAAGAGATTTCATACGGATTTCAATGGATTGAGATGGCAAGTGTACATCGGATTCAAGGAGTTGTTGACCCCTCGGGTAATATCCAGTACTTGAATTAATATTTTCACAATATTTGACCGGATTTCCCAGCACATCAGAATCGAATGACAAAGTCTCATAATTGTTTTCGTTAATATGAAGTTATCCTAGAAGGAATTGAACTCGATGACAATATTTGGAAATAAAATTGAAAATTTTTGGTCTGAACCTAACCATACAACATCGCTTTTCACGGAGACACCGTTTAGAATACTCTTTCTACATATTGAGATCAAATTGACATAATGTCATTGTTCCCCAATTAGAGGAAAGCTGAAGATGAGAGGTAGGATCGTTCCGACGGGGCACTACAAGGGCGATCTTCTGAAGGAACTAATCACATTGTAAATTTCCATTTTAATCTACTTGAAATCCCGGATAGAAACTACGAATATGTATTAATCTTTCCCCTTTACTTCATCGTTGATGTGGTCGATGTAATTTGGTCTTGAAAGACTAAACTATGGATTAAAAGTTAAAACCTCCTAAAGTCTTAGCTACTCGGGCCATCATGTTGAACCGAATTATTCAATCTAGCAAAGCAAACCTTCCTGACCGACCGTCTCCTCTATCCACAAACCACAACGGTCAGTGGTGTCGATCCAGACGATCCTGAATATACGAACTTCACATTTCAGGATGTCAATACCACTAACCGAACCCCATCTTTCACTTGCACCCCGACGTGAGGAAGGGGTGGGTGGTGAGAGGGAGGGGGGCAACAATAATATCCTCACATTCCTCTGATGTTTATTGCCAGGAGGGGGACAATGAGTTGAACACAGGAATTGTTTAATGAAAGCTGTGTTTGTGATGGATTGATTTTGGTACAGCTTCGAGACCGATTAGTCCCTTGGGGGCAATTGTACACAATACGTTCTTTGCTATTGTTTTGTATCGTAGCTGCATGTATTAATATGTACGAACCCACCTGATAAACAGAGCCAGGATTTGGTGGTTCAAACAAAGGAAATACACAAATACTGGACATGTTGCCATAGAACTTAGCTTTCCTATAATAAAAGGAACCAATTAAAGTCTTTTGGAGGTAGTGACCGGCACATGCAGCGCAGTGGTTAACGCACGCGCTTCATGTGATCCGGGAAGCGAGGGGAATTTCGAACCCAGTTCGATCCCCGCCGCCGACCATCTTTACAGGGGTTTTTCATGGTTTCCCTCTGTAGTCCAGCCTAATGCTGGGATCGTTTCTACAATAAGTCGGCCATGACCGCTTCCTTCCCACTATCCTTCAAGAACCTTCATCTCGTCATCCCATCAACTCATTAATCATCCATCCGACGTCATTAGATCTGCACTATCATAACAGTGCGTCGTTAAAACCCAAATAAAAAAAGGTAGCTGTAGGACTAGGACGTTATCCTGAGGGGTTAAGGGGATTGAAAATGCAATAGGTTTGAATTTATTGATTTTGATTTGCTTGATATATTTTTAATAATTTCTACTATCATTTGGAAGGAGGAAGATGGAATGAGTTGGAGACAGAAAGAAGGTGTGGGGACAGAACAAGGTGGTAGGAATTGGTGGAACGATTAGAAGAGGAGGAGGATGAGGAGGAAATGCTAGGCGTGGCCAGCTGGTATCGAGGAGTCCTGCGGCCCGAGTGCTGGTGGTAATACCCACCCCTGGCCCAATGTTTTAGTTGGAACCAGGGACGGATGATTATTATTATTATATCTATTTGTTTATTTAAAATTGTGTTTCAATAGTCGTTTCAAATGGATGGCAACGGACTGACTCAACTCCAACAAATCGATTATTATAGCATCCACATACATAACCATACTAAGATTATATATCATTATTTTAAGGGTTGAGGTCAAATAATTAGATAGTTTCTGCATGAATATTTCGAGTCCGACTTTATTCTGAAATATCTCACGATTCATTATTACAATTCATTGACAATCTTCCCCTCTCCCCACATTTACACATTTATCTCCCCTTTATATCCCTATTGTTATCCCTGAACAAACTCTTGTACCAGTCCGACACTGGCCACTTGTTGTTATCAGCACAGTGGATCTACGTCATCACAACACAACGTGTAGTAACACAGTATTGACAAAATACAGCCTTATCATTGTTATCATACTCCAGGGCTCCATGATAACATCAGTAACCATATCATTGTTGTATTAGACATCTCACTGTGAACAATCGAAACGCGTTCAACACGGCTTGGGGCGAATATTAGCCAATCCGGTACTAGTGGTCGGAAGTGTTCGTGTTTATTGGCAGCGTTGTTGTTGTTGTTGTTGTGCGCAGCCTAAATCGACCTAAATAACCCAATGTCACTTAGTTGATCAACCCATCGTAACCCAAACTAACCTAACCTAACCTAACAAATACTCTTTGTGATATAATATAAACTAAAACTAACATAAAACCTACTTGACGAATAGCCAATTTGGTGTTTATTTGTGACAGTGCGTGAGAGAGTTAGAGAGAGAGAGAGAAAGAGAGAGAGAAGGAAGGAGTTGGACAGCAGGTGAGTTTTCAAACTGTTGATAGCCTCTGTTTTTCGGACCATCGGACTATGCTTGTGGACATTGCTGTTGTTTTATTGCACACTACCTAAGTGAGCCTAAAGCAACCCAACCTCTTCAGCTTGAACCTAACGATCCTAACTTGAACTAATTGAACCCTAACCCTGGTGTTGCTGAATATACTTGTAGCCTATACATATGTATATGCAATGGCGTATACAGACGTAGACAGCTAAGCTGAATACCATCAGGAAACCTATGACCGTTTTGATACAAATAAATAGTTTCGGTTACCTCAATTTACGAAAAAACATTGCGTGACTTTCCCTGGTCTCGTGTGCCAAACGCTTACGATTGGACTGCTTATTTTTAGCTTAGCCCAAAGCCAGTTGTTTTACGAACACATCGATACCACACACGATGAAATACCTCAAGAAGTAATCAAATGTTGTATGTAACGCGAGATGCATGTTTTGTGACCATTTTCAGTATCAGTTAGAACATAAATTATCGTAGTGGCTTTCGGTATTGTTGTGAAACTGCTGCACACCATTCAGAAAAGTACCTTCTAAAATACGATCGATCCATTATAAACATTCGCCATATTTTCAAAAATAATCACCCTGGTGGGAACTTTTTTCCCTTAAGTGACTGGGGACGCCTTAAGCTCGCTTATCATTGTCGACATTGATTACCAATGAAACGAAGATTTTGTTCAATTGAATTGTCTTGATTAATAGTTTTCGAGTGACCACTCTCAGCTGACAGGAGACATGAATGAAACACGCGTCACAAATCACAGCTGATCGATGGCTGATAACCGATTGTTGAATGTATTACATAAGAGGCTCGGTTGTGGTGGATCACGCGATGAGAAGGTCAAGGAGGATTGATGTCTAGACTTTGTCTCATACGAGCGAGAGAGAGAGAGAGGGAGAGAGAGAGAGATAGAGAGAGGAGTGCGTGTTGTGCCTTTTTTTAATGTTGCTTAACGACCCCACCAACAGCTAGGTTATACGGGGGTACGAATGAGCAGGTGATAATGAAACGATCAAGTGATGATAGGTGAAAGGACGTTTACAAAAACCGATAGTTGACCCAAAAGCCAAACGGTGAGCCAAAGCCGTGGGCCAAAGCGATAGTTGACCCAAAAGCCAAACGGTGAGCCAAAGCCGTGGGCCAAAGCGATAGTTGACCCAAAATGTATACACCCCAATCAGACGAGGTTGAACGGTCAAGTTTAAAGAATCAAAAAAAATGATGAAGGATCACAATTTTTCATTTGTTCAATAATTCACTTTTTCGGTTCAGTCAGCGAACTTCTAGTGTATAGGTAGACTAACTTACCCTGCATTTAATATATTATTAACTGTATAAAAATCTCATTGTATCTGTCATCCGCGAAATAAATTGCGTATCATTTAAATAACACTACAGCCTTAAACGAATTCAAGTTGTATCTATTTAACTCCCCCTCCCCACCCCTTGCCTGTCGCGATAAGAGTGTCGGGCGGGTGGCCTACACTAGGGTTGCTAGGAGATGGATGCGGTATGATATTAATGTGCAGGCACGGCCCCCTCGACCTGTCAACTGCACACAGTTTACACAAGTCACTGCACACCAGACTCTTACTCTGCATTGTTGCTCGGCTTGACAGTTGGGACACGATGGAGTGATACCAACACTACCGTCAAACCGTCAAACCGTCACACATCTTACCGTCAAATCAGAGTCAATGGTTCCATTTGCCTGTCGCGATTTAGCGGATTCCGTTGTGAACTGGATGTAGATAAGAGTGGCTAGGTACTGGTGACATCGTTGAACTTACAAAATCCATAATTTTCGAGAAAAACAAATGCCATCTCTTAACATATTAATTCTACTGAGCCGTTGTATAGCATTGTTGAACATTGTTTTTCTATATAGTTCGATATAAAAGCGATAGTTGCGACTAATTGAGGTAACCGAAACTATTTATTTGTATGAACACGGCCATAGTTGTGCTGATGAAATTCAGCGTAGCTGATGGAGGAAGGTTTACATTACCAAATTTTCATCTTGATGCTAACTATATCTACTGGTTTTCGTGTATGTAATGGTTTGACGTATTTTTCAACTTGTTTTTCCAAAATTTTCCAGGAATTTTCAACTTTTCATTTCAAATTTGTAATGTACTATTTTAACCTTGATACATCAATAAATAAAAATATTCGATACATTTACGTCTGTGGGTCCCCCTTAATTTTACTTTATTGATATTATGTTGAATGACATTTGGACAGAGTGGTCATTTCACCACCCTTTAGGCTACTTCAAAATAATCATGTATTATGTTTCATAATAATTTCCTCGAAACATGGTCGACGGTTGAACATACGTACTTATTATATCAGGTCAGTTATTTTCTGCGAATTAAATTTCTACAAATTTCAACAGACAATACTTGGAAGAGGATAACATGACACTTGTGTTTGTGAACAAGAAAAATTATTACAACATGTATGATAAATAACGTTACGTACACATTGTACTATCTAATCGGATCATCTACACTACAGGACACATAAAACATGTAAACTCGATTGGATACTCGAAAGTATACATATGTTAGATTAGAGATTATGTTAGGCATCTATATTCCATATTTAGTTATTTTAATTTCAATTTAATTTGCTTTTTTTTCTATTGATCTTAGTTTTTCATATTATTATGCAAGTTAATGAGGCGCATGTTGTTACGGGGCTTTTTTATTCTCACTACCTGTATACAGTATAAAAACACTAATAAATAATAATGTAATAACTATCAATATATTTCTCCACTAGTCTCGACGACTATTATTACACTTCATTCAATCACTACCATTTGTTTCGGGATTAAGGTTCATTTATTTATTTTATTTTATTTAAGGTTTTCATGATAAACATGTATAAACCGATTCCAATTTAAAAAGTGGAACAATGGTAGAATTGTAGTCAACATACTAAAAATAATCTATAATGAGCTACCCCGGTGGCTAAGTCAATTATCGCTAACGGTAGTAACTGAAGTCACCGTTGGGCGTGGGTTCGAGTTCCGCATAAGGCATGGGTTTGTAACCGTCCTTTCACCTATCATTATTTCATAGTGTCATTATCACTCGCTCTTTCGTACCCCCGTATAACCTAGCTGCTGGTGGGGTCGTTAACCAGCATAAAAAATATATCTATAATAATCTCTAACACTGCAGTGAGCTTTAAAGTTTGCTAGCAGTTTTGGATTTTGATGAATCGAGGGTTTTATCTCTGCGAGTATAAAAGTTGGCAGTTAGCTTTAGTCGGCAGAACTATTGTTCAAGATGCAATTAAATTAATGATTGCTTGCTTCTGACTGCCCTATAATGTATTGAAGAATGTTTCTAGTTTCCTTTTTCTATTTACAAACAAAATAATTAACTATACTATATACATGACGTAGGCTTACGTTATATTTTAGTTCTCTATTCTGTAAGACGGATGATAAAACAAGTAATTTATATATTTGTTGTTTGTTTGTTTGTTTGCAAGACCATCGGTTGTAATTGCTACAAATGTATATAAGACATAATTATTGCAATGTGGTAGCGAATAAGTCTTGAACTAAAAATACGCGTCTATTGAAAGAAATAACAGCTTTTGGTGATAACTTTTAAGGGTAATAAATAGCAGGATTAAAATTCGGGAGGAAACCAGATATGTTTAATACCAGTAGGACGGTATTCGAGTATAAACTATTCAATGATATAGCATACGAGGCACAATTGTCACAGATATACTGTTGAAATACACATTTTTTATCTAATAATTATTTGTATGTTTGAAAAAAGACTCGAAACTCGGCTCGGACTCGATCATTTTATGAAGAATCAGACTCGAATCGGACTCGAGTTTGAAAACCTGGACTCGAACACCCCTAAATTACTCGAGCTTTAGCCTATCAGGATCATAATCGCTAGTTCCGCTAGGATAGCGCTCGACCCGCTAGTAGATCGCTCGGCCCGCTAGGCTAGCGGTGTCAGATCGACGTGAAATCAATGTCAGATCTCCCCTCGGTTCAATCAGAAGGGTTTTTGCCAGCGGTAAGCGAGATGCTATTGTTATGCATGTACCAGATGCTGCCCACGCTCGCTGCTTGCAGACAATAGACTTGACAAACCCGGCATCGATAATCGATTCATACAGTTGTTCCAAGACACAGGCTTTCTCCTCCAATTTCAAGACGATCCTCGATCTCTAGAAAGAATGAAGATATTGTATCATTTATTCGATGATATGCGATTAAAACACGCCGTACACGATCAACATTTACCCGTCAACATGTTGACAGCTAGTAGGCAACCCGTATTCCTGATCTTGCCTTTACACGCCGTCAACATGTTGCCGAGAATTGAACATGCTCTATTATCTCATCAATGTTGACGGCTTTCTATGTTGACGGGTAGGCCTAATGTTGATCGTGTGATCAACGATGCAGATGGAACTATTGAGAAATTGTAAAATTTCAATAAATTGAAGTAAATTTACGAGGAGATTTTAAGATGTATTCCATATTCCTCTAAATATTAATATACATACGAAGTAATTTGTAGCAGGTTTAATCTAGTGTTGTATGCCATAGAGTAGGCCTAGTAACGAATGCCTTAATCAGGAATCGAACCCCGACCTCCTGATTGACTGCTCAGTACGGTCAATAACATTTCGCGTAATATAACATATAAAAAACATGATGCACTTATATCTTTTCATCGAGGAATATTCATCCATCAAGCTATAAAATATATCGTTTCCCCAATGTTCAAGATAATGTGGCTGAAAACCTATAAACAATGAACATTCTTATCTTCCCTTGCCACCCGAACGCTAGACTGTTAAAGCCTAGAAGTCCTTAGGGATGAGCCAGAGTCCCACGGGATGAACAGAGCGGTGGGATAAATGAGACTCTCCAGAGACATTGCCTATCAACAGGAAACATCCCTATTTTTTGTTGGGAAACTTCGGGAAAAGAGAGGACGAGACACGCTATGATGGATTACTCATGAACTGCGCCAACTTTAGAGACCGACACAACAATAGATATTGAACACAAAATAGTGGTAGAATAGTTGTAGAAAACTGTGCAGCACATAATTTAAAATCATATAAGTGTTTGTGCTGTGACACCCGCTTTATTGAGTAAATAATAGGCCTATATATATATATATATATATATATATATATATATATATATATATATATATATATATATATGAATAATATATATATGAATAATATATATATATATATATATATATATATATATATATATATATATATATATATATATATATATTCATCCCTAAAAGAAGAATATCGCCATTAGGCCTACATCTTCTTTTTAGTGGGTAGTGATTTTTCTGAACCAGATTTACAATGTAAAAACACCGCTTCATCTTTCGAAATTGCCAAATTCTTGAAGTTGAAGTGAGATCATGTAATCAAATAACATATTATAATTATTCGATGGTTACTCGACCTTATTTCGTATAGATACACGTAGCTATACGTGTCAGTGAATAACACGGCGCCTCCACCACGCATGCGTACTAATCATGGCGCCTCCACGACGCTTGCGCTAAACATGTAATTTTCGTATCGACTTGTGCTTTAGAGACAGCCTGGTAATTAGTATTTACAGAGCCCTGCGTTTAATTATAGGTTTTGTGCTTCCACTTCCACTTTCCCAAGCACAAAAAAAACAATAATGAACTTGTTTTGTGTTCATGATGAAGTCTTAGAGATTAAGTCTGAAAAAAAACATTTTTTTTGCTGTTACGAATTTAATTATTCTCATACATAATTACAATGAAATTTCTTTTAAAATTATTTTTTGTCCAACTGATTATCGAATTAGTAATATTTAGGCGTAGGTCCATAATTGAATAACTATAATTATATAATATCCAATTCAAGCAAAATTTATGTTTCTTACATTATAGGCCTACTATAACTTTTAGAGCTTTTATTTTATTTACATATACTTATTAATTATCATTACATTTTGCTTCTACCATTTTTATTTTATTGGCATCGAACATTGTTCCTGGGTTAAGGCTAAGGGCGAAGAGTAGGATCGTTTGAACGGGTCACCACAAGGGCGATCTTACCACCCCGAAGAAATAATATTAGTTGTAAAATAGCTCAAATCGAATTATGAATATTGTGTGTCTACTTATAGGTAATAACTTGAGGAATGAAAAGCAATTCATTCAACAATTGGGTTGGTGGATTTTTTTTTGCGAAATTCACCTTCCTTTACTCGGAATCTTCTGTTTCTATTCTTCCACATCTTTTATTCAATATTAATTCTGTGGTGGTATAAAATGAAACTTCGATTTATATTACTATAATTAGATTTCAGTAATCTGGATCTTCATTGTCAGTTAATTATTAATCCTTAAGATTTGCAAAAAACGTAAATAAATAGTTTTTCTCTCTAGGAAAAACATCATGGGAGTCGATTTAGCGGAATATCAGTTGTTTGGGGATAACTTTTGAACGGTATGAGATATCGAAATTTTGGAAACGAGGAAACACAAATATTCTCAATACCTTCAAAATGGTTTAAGTAATAACTATTTATCTCACATAGCATAATCGTCGGGCGTATACGGTTAAAAATCGTCTATTTTTAAGCGTATACGCATGACAATTGGACGATATGAGATAAATAGTTATTACTTCCACCATCTTGAAGGTATTGAGAATATATCTGTGTTTCCTCGTTTCCAAAATTTCGATATCTCATACCATTCAAAAGCTATCATCAGAACACTGACCTTCTGCTATATCAACTCCCGTATGTTGTAAATCTAACGAGAACATGAAATGGCAGAAGAATTGAATGAATGATGAGACGAATCTGTGTTCTTTTGTTGCAGCTTGTGTGAGTTCGTCCGGCTGATCAACGTGCAGCACGTACGATGCACGTATGTGTACGTGTCCTAGTGGCGGTGCTGGTGTGCGCCGCAATGGCGGAGGGCAGGACTTTCGCCTCCAAGAAGGCCGAGAAGAGAAAACTAGCAAGTCGACAAATCTGTGCTGATCTATGCACGCAGGGTAAACACCGAACATAATTGATAAAAATGTTACAACTAACATATTAATTAAATAACAAGCAATGAAGAATGAAGACAAAAAGTACATTATTTCTTTTCAAAACCATTCAGAATATTTTAGTTGGGGAGAAATCTGTTTGATTAGGAATGTATTGAACTATCTCTAAATTTCCTGAAATTAAATAATGATTCTTTCATATCTTTACTAATTCTCCAAGTTGAAATAAAATCAATACATCCCATATTCACTTGTCTCAACTTCAGTGCAATAGAGTGGCAAAAATATTAGAATTTGAATATCACAGGTTACGAGACTGGTTACTATTTTTTTAGCCACAGGTAAAAGATAGGTTTTTGACGTAGATATAATTATTGATTGGCCTACTGAATAGGCCTAGTGAAAATAGTACTACTAACGTGCTTTTTTGACCACACGGTGTAAATCAGTGCCATTTTGAATACAAGATAGTCCTAGCCCATGTGCCATTTTGAGTATCTGGTGAAACTTGGCTCATCCTCGTCAAGTCTTACAGCTGTTCTCTGATTGGCCGCAGGTATGGGCGGACCTCCGTGCGGAGACGTCTGCGAGTATGACCTCGGTCACAACTTCGGCGTGAGAGTTCCCGACAACATGTTGCCGAATGAGACGAAGCGTATCGTCGGGCCGCGCCGTGGCGTCTGCCCGTTCCTGTGCCGCTACGAGCTCGGAGACCCGTTGTGCGGTTGTCAGCCGCTGCCATACTACCACGACAAGGACACGGTAGACTGGCACGGCGTCTGCGACACTTTCTGCCACATGGAAGGTAAACTCAACAGCGAGTTCGTTCTTATCACAGTCGATTACGCATGCACGCTGCTTTTACAATAGAGAAATTCATCTTTACTATTTTTTTTCTATGTTTACGAACTAGGCAAACGCAGAATATGCGTTGTAAGGGATGAGCGAGATATCTATATGAAGTATAATAGAAAACTCTACACACCTTGATCATATATAAATTTATTTCATTCAATACAAACGAATCTAGGGATCCGTGAATCTATCACTACAACATTTTTCTGCTATTATTTCTATCCATTTGATGAATAAAAAAATATTTATTACATCATTTTCTTCAAAACAGCTCCTCCGAATTGCATGCAAATGTTTAATGATGTGTAGGCCTATCATTTTCGTGTTTACGTTTAAGGAAAATTTGAATTATATTGGAGATATTTTATTTCCCAACTTTTTCCACCCAGCCTAATCTTATGGGGTTTTAGAAACTTGACGTTTCTCAAAAATAGTCCAACCAATTTGACCCAAAAACTATACAGTTTAAGTTGGATAAGTTTGCATTGACAGAAAAAGTTCCATGTTGATAAATCAAACCCTGCGACCTGTGCCGTGCTTACAAACAAAACAAAACAAAAAAAACACTCAGACAAAGCTCTATAAGAGTGGGGTGGAAATCCTTGCTAACGCTCATTTGATCATAAATTCATCGTCTACCTCTTATACTTATACTTGCGATGAAATTTGAGCAATTACCATCAGCTTACCTTGTTGTTTTCAGACATAAAATATACTCATGTCCAGAGTGTGCACAAGTTCTCATTGTAACGCAATCGTGAGCCCCGAATGCATCCTTGTGAACCTCCAGCTTACCTTGTTGTTTCCAGGAGTCACGACTACGGTGTCCAAAGTGTGCACAAGTTTGCGATGCAACGCTAACGTGAGCCCCGAACACATCCTTGTGAACCTCCAGCTTACCTTGTTGTTTCCAGGAGTCACGAACCAACGCTAACGTGAGCCCCGAACGCATCCTTGTGAACCTCCAGCTTACCTTGTTTTTTCCAGGACTCACGATCTACGGTGTCCAAAGTGTGCACAAGTTCGCAATGCAACGCTAACGTGAGCCCCGAATGCATCCTTGTGAACCTCCAGCTTACCTTGTTGTTCCCAGGAGTCACAATCTACGGGTGTCCAAAGTGTGCACAAGTTCGCAATGCAACGCTAACGTGAGCCCCGAACGCATCCTAGTGAACCTCCAGCTTACCTTGTTGTTTCCAGGAGTCACGATCTACGGGTGTCCAAAGTGTGCGCAGGATCCGAAGTTGATCCCAGCGCTGGCGTTGCGCCCACAAGAGCTGACCCCGAGCTTCTTGAGGAAGCCGGACGTGCAATCGTTGATCGATCGAGGCTACAAGATCGTTGCGGCTTTCGGCAAGGACGGAACAGCTCTCATCAACAAGGGGGGCAAGATAACCAAGATGGAGAACAACAACGGTAAGCTAACGAGTTGATATTTTAATTGATATTTTAAAAGGGAAAGAAAAGCAGTTTACTGACGATGATTCAAGTCGAGAAAATCGACAGAGAGCCCGTTGACATTAAGCCCCTACTCCTTGTTATCGAATTAATTGTTTTTTCTGAATGAATTGTTTTCCTGCATCGATGGTTTATTCTTCCTGGTCCCTTGTGAAACGATCGATAGACGTTATAACCTCAAAAAAGGCGACTATTGAGTAGTGTATGTAGTAGTAAATATCTTTATTTAGCAGTAACTATAATTCACATCACAATACGCCTACATTCACTACAAAGTTTTACATGATTATCTATATTCAATAATCATAATTTTAATAAACCTCTGGAATATCCCAGTAGGCCTAGCTCAATTTGTTTGTTGGGCTCAGTTCTCATCATTTTAGAAGGGCCTACACTCTCTTCTGAATTCTGCAACTGTCCTAGCATATCTCAGTTTTGCAGGAATGCTCTACCATATATTATTTAAATAAATAAATCCACGACTAACGGCAACAAATTAACAACAATTATCAGCCCAGAACAGGATGGACTGGATGAAAGTTCACATGGAAATAGGTGTCAAGTGGCCTGGAATAAAATCGCTGTTTAAATTATACTGACGACTCTTTAAAATTAGATGATTACCGGTATGTTCCATTTGGTATTTACACAAATAAGTTACTCAGGCCTGAGTTGTTGAAGGCCTCATTCTCACTTGAAGAAAAGGTTCAATGGCTTGATTCCAATGACATTTTGAAAAAACTTTCGAATTCAGACCATTTAGAGATTCGGAAGTTTCTGCGCGTTCAAAATAGTTGTGGCAACAATCAAAGCAAACAATGGAGAGGCAGAAGCCGATTCGAACCAATCGGGAGATCTGGCAAATTATCACTTGCCAACGTGACATTTTTTAACCAAGTCAACCAATGAGAACAGTACAGCAGGTGCTGGACGGGAAACCTAGGTAGTATTACCACAAGTAAAAATAAGGAATAGGTGCCGTATGCTGGTTGCAACGGCTTGGCCATGACAGTTACATCTGTCAAGCAATCCAAAGCCTTTAAGAACAACCTTCAGAAGAGATGCACGCAAAATTCAAAAAGTACGGGAAAGTTAGAAAAAGTTCGTTTTCGAACATGTACAGTTCAATTTCGAACACGTACAGTTCGATTTCGAACTAGCAACAAAAGTTCGAGTTCGTTCTCCAACCCTAATATATTTACAAAAACACACGAGATATTCACGAGAGGTTTTGTTCTATAAATATATGTGTTCTGTCAAACGGTTCTACCGATACAGTTTCTCTACTCAATTTGGTACGCTACGGTTCTAAACGAAGCTTAACGATCCGACCTTTCATCCTTGGAATAAATTGAGGAACAATGATTTTGTATCACATATTGATGTTGATGAAATTGAAAAAAATTACAATGTACAGTATATTCAAAACTCTTTATTCTCTATTGACGCCAGATCTCAATTTCTACCACCATAGACAATACTTTTCTTGATTTAGACAGATCTCTACAACATATAATTCATAAAACTATACACATGAAACATATGAAACTAAAACAAATTAGACCAAAGCAGATCAGCTGAACTGAACATCATTTTCGTGTCATTCGTTAATCACTAACACACGTATTCTGAGAGTACAAAATAAATGAAAAATATTGATTTTCAATCGATTATACCAATAGTTTATTCAATCTTGATTTTCTCAACTGATGTTATTCCTAATGTAGACACAATCTATTTTCCTATACACACAAAATCACGACTACAATTAGTTCCATCACACCGTCACAAGCCAGTTGTTCACACGCGTCGCCCCGTATTATTCAGGAATGCAACTGCCGCCGAGCAGAGAGAACCTGTCGTGGAAGTCTGGCCGCCACACGGAGCCCGTCGACTGGGAGCGGTGGTGCAGCCTCATGTGCTTGGAGGGGGAAGGGGGCGCGGCATGCAACTGCGACGCACTCCCCTAGTTCCGCGCCCCGACCACCGCGTGACGACGCTGACCTTTACACCGGTCGCGGTCGTTCAGCAGTGAAAGTCGAGGCGAGAGACGTGGTCGCGGACCTTGTCGGCCAGGATGTCGCGATTGGCCGTCGCCGGGTCTTGGAGGAGAACGTCCAGTCGCGTCATGAAGCCGTCAATGGTTGCCAAAGTCGGTGGATCGCCGACGCCTAGGCACGAAAACAATTCATTTCAGGCACTAATTTTTGTTCTATTTTATTGTTGATAAATAAATTATTTTGAAAAAGTAACGAGTAGAGTCGTCAGGTCGTCGTACATCATTTCTCGGTAGGATTGCTGTTCGATTGAAAAGCCGAGATTGACATTGCAAGTGCTACAACGTAACTGATTGGAAATTGAATTTTTAGTACTACGTTACTCGCATGGCAGGTGATGAGAAATTATATTTCAAACCATCTTTCGATACTTGAGGATTTTTAAATTGTTTTATACATAGGCCTAACGTTCAAGTATTAATTAAACTTAAGAAATTGATGTATGAATTTTATTTTGCCCAAAGTCACTTAGTTTTATTATTAAAATACAGCTTACTCCTAGTACAGTGAACCCTCCTTCAATTCCAACTAATAGAAAATACAATACAAACTCTTATTAAGATAATACAAACTTTTATAACAGAATATATTTTGTGATGGACGATATGAGAGATGGATGAAAGAAAGATGATACAAAGTCGGAGAAACAAGTGATTTGAGAAATAATGGGGTGGTACAGGTTGGAGGAAAAACATAAGACAGAGCACAAAAACACACACACAAAATGGACTGGACATGAGTTCTGGGAGGTAGGTTTCACAAGAGTCAACAAACTCAAGTTTCCCACAACCTTTTCTACGGACTCTGAAGGAAATAAACACCAGGCAAAAATCACAGGAACATTAATAATACCGGTAGATTAAAACTTACGACATATTTTGATCTCTTTGGGTCTCATTAGGCAAGTGTATTATTTATTTGAAACATTCCTTCCACTCACAAACTTTTATGACAGTGATTCAAAATGGATATTTTTGATCGATTGAATGTAAATTCGAAGCGGGATTATTACGCTCATCTAATTATCGTGTTTTTTTCTACATGACTGATTTTTTTATTTGATTGTTATTACATGTCGTTGGGAATCATGTTACCATGGCATAGTCTTTGTTAATTAAAGATATATATCCGTACCTGGCAAAGCGACGGCTGCGAACGCCTTGGTGAGCGCCGTCCGCATCTGTTGGAGGTGTGAAGACAGCGCCGCGTTGTTTGACCGCGCTTGCGTCGTCTCACACTCGACTTTCTCCACCGCCAGCTTCATGTCCTCGATGTGTTTGTGCAGGATCGCGTTCTGCTGCTCAAAGTCGATGTTAGACTTGCGCAGCTGACGCAGTTCCACCTCGCGACCTTCAACGCAACAATTCAAACGGCTATGACGTTTAACATAGAAATCTAATTAATGTCCAATGTAGTTAGGCCTAATTAATAATGATTACTAGCCCTATCACCAGAGGCAAGCATTAGGGGTGAACTAAAACCCCAATTTTTGCTTTTAAATAGCTAAGAAGGGATAAATTGGTGTGAGTAGAGGAATAAATAGAGTTTTTTTTCACCTTTTTGGTGAATTTTCACGCATTTTGAATGACGGATTTTTTTAATTATTTTCATGTGGATAAGATTATGGTAAATAATTACTACTATGTAGGCCCTACTGTTATTTTGAATTATTCATTGAAGGACAAAGGCAAGAAATAAAAGGAGACCTTAAAAAAAAATCCTACACGACTTTATTAAAAGCTCTAGAAAAAAAAAGGAAAAATCACTCGTATTTATGTAATGTTTGTGAATAAAACGACACTGACGAAAACGATGCACTGTAATGACCACCAAGGTCTATGGGCGTCGATGAATGACTTACGAGATAATGGTACTATGAGATAAAAGGTTACCTTACTAGGTGATTTGGATAGTGAGAAGGAGTTAGTCGTGGCCTATTGTTAAGGAACCATCCCAATGTTAACCTAAACGACAAAGGGGAATTCTCCCCCGTCAGCCGAGAGGACTCACTCTTGTTATGGTCGAGGAACTCTTCGGTGAATATAGGAATCTCGAAAGATGAGAAGAACGGGTAACGTTCCGGTTCCGCCTGAAACAGTTCAACAGTTCAAGGTGGTTACAAACACAGAAAAGGAAACAATAGACCCTTTTTGAAATGAAAGAGCCATCTAGCGACAACGTTTGAACTACAACGGGATGTGGGTACGCGCGGTCGAAAGTCCTATGCTGTCAATGTTATTTAGCACAAATGATTTATATTATTATGCATTACAGTGGCTACGTATTAACTTATAATATGATAGTAGTTATGTTTACTTTATTCCAAGAGATTTACTAACTATCAAAGTGAGTAAAATAAGATGGAAGATGGGTCGGGAAGATTTTATTTCTGAACCGATACTGTTTAGCGAGCGATATTGGAATTGTTCTTTATAACGAAACGCACAGGGAGCCGAACCCTCTTGAACAAATCCGCTGGTGGATACCAACCCGATCGTCTTATATTTTTCCTGGCCCCCTGAAAATGTCCGAGGTTTGACTCACGTCATTGATGGTCGGATGTTTCGTGTCCGGCTTGTCGTCGCGATGCTTCTTCTCACTCTGCTTCTGCGCGAATATCTTGTACGCCTCGGTCTGCTTGTACGCGTTCATCTCCTGCAAGTACCGGTCGCGGTCCAGCTCGGCAGCATCCAAATATTGCTGCAATAACAATACACACTGTTCTAAGCACTTATTCATTTTACAAAATTACATCATTTGTATAGACAAAATACCCAAAACCTTGTATTTGTCATTGTTAATTTTTGTACCCAAAAATCTTTTCAGTACGGTATTTGGCTATCTAATGTAATGATTGAAACAATTAAAATTGAGTAGTAAAAAAGTTCACTTGAAAAATATTACAGATTAAAACTATAAAAGTAATGCAACATATTCAACAGAATATTAAACTAGGTGTGTATAGGAAAATAGCCTGAGGCTTAATATATGAATCGGGTGAAAGGGAAAGAGAGAACAGCAGCTTATCGAGGTTCACAAGTAGATAGGAGTATGGTGGAGAGCCGTTGATAGAACACAGATAAAAAAACTCACGAGATTCTAGACGTTTCGGCTCTTGCCAGTTAGCGATCATGGCCTATATTGAAGGAACGATCCCAAAATTCGTTAAGGCTACAGAAGGGAACCACGAGAAACACCCGACCAAGATTACGTCGGCGTGGATCGACCCTGGCCGAGACTCACCTTCTTCTGGTCGGGCAGCAGCTGACTCCACTCGACTGCCATGAGCTTGGTCATCTCGGAGAACGGCAGGCCGGGATTGTCGGCTCGCACCTTCTCACGTCGATCGTTGAGGAACCTCACGTAGCCGGTCAGCGGCTGCCGGGGTGCGGTCACGTCTCGCGGGGCCTTCTTACGCTTCTTGCCTGGGAAACACATTCATGGAATGTACGGATTTTTCATTTTTTTTAAATGTAGGATTTTACAAATCTTCAATTGCAGTGAAATCTCTATCTATCGTTTTTCAAGGGCCCAGGAAAACGAAACTATCCCTCCACGAAAGTTGAGTCATTTTATGTGAGAGTCGGATGGGAAACGATGGAGCAGAAAATCGATGGATTTGGGAGCATTGCATCGCGTTGACGCTGTATTCTAATTTGCCCAAACAAATTATAATACGGTAATTCTTCTATCGATTTCTCATTTAATTTGGTTACCTTCCTCACTGGTGTCATACCTTTTGGCTTCTTGTTGGTGTAATCGCAGGAGTCGATAACTTTCTCGTCTGAACTGCCCATTTTCTTAACTCGTTCACCTGCCAACAACTACATCATTCTTAACTCGTTCACCTGCCAACAACTACATGTCACAAATAATTACGCTTCTACAATATTGCATTAACTGGCACTAGTAGTATTGGAGGTAGCATTTGCATTATTTGTAAGTAGGCTACTTATGTGATACCCTACTTTCTGCTAAATATAAAATTTTATGAAGACGATACATTTAGAGAGAATTTGTAAAAAAGTACAATTGAAATACCAGAATTGAAATACCACAAAACATAGAGATAACCAGGGGTTATATTAGTGCGCAGTTGACCCTAATATGCGCAGTTCTAAACTTCAAAGATGCAGCTCTTAATTTCAATTCGCGCAGTTGTGAAATAACGAATATTGTTGAATAATGAACATTATCAAAGAAGAATTGAACAGTGAATAAATCGATATTCTTCAAGCCACATTATTTCATGTTCATGCTCAGTAATTTGAATGGTTCTTCCCTAAATATTCTTCTCCCATTAATAAATACGCGTATACTTGGCGCAAATAATGCACTATAGCCTTAGGCCTACATATTCCCGTATAGTAACAAAAGTACTTAAAAAAGTGAAGTTTTTCAAAAAAAATCCCTGCGGGGCTGTGATGTGCCTCCCCCCCCCCTCCCCACCTAGTATCCGCACGGAGACTACCTCTTTATGTAATCGATTTAATATACGCAGTTCTAAATTTTCACTAATATAACCACTGGAGAGAACCAAAATGAAAAGAGCATTACAGAATATTTGGATTTTATAGTATTTCTTGCTTTAACTCAATTTCTACACACACAGAACTTAGAATACACAGTATACGGTACCGTTCATAATAATACGCAAGGCTCATCAAGTGGCATGGGATGACCTATCTCTCTTTTCAAATGTCAGTTTCCTTTCACAACGGCAGAGCGCATCGAGCGAGTGAAATAATCTGCATAGTGCTCAAGATGGCTTTGAGTCATAGGGTAGGCCTAAAGCCTAATAAAATCGCTCGCTGCCACCAATGAGATGTCAGTGTCAAAGAAAACGTTGGGCCTAGTGAAAATCCAGTAAAACGGTTCTAAAATCCCAAGGGGATATAACAAATCAACCAAAACCATAACTCAAAGACCAATGACTTTAAATAATATATGTGAAAACATAGAACA
Organism: Brachyptera putata; assembly: GCA_907164805.1. NCBI lineage: Eukaryota > Metazoa > Arthropoda > Insecta > Plecoptera > Taeniopterygidae > Brachyptera > Brachyptera putata. Next base: position 21,287,692 of record OU015470.1, on the reverse strand, counting down.
AGCATAGCCACGCCGATTTGCTTGTAAAAATCTATTGATGGTTAAGGTTAGTGGATAGGCCTAATTGTGATCGGAGCGGCTTACTATAATTTCACCATAGTTGGACCAGGTGGTAATCGAACCCGGTCTGCTCGATGCACAGGCCCTACTGGCCCTAGGTCCTAACCATTGAGATATTACAAATTCAATACCCTAACCTTGAAAAACCGGGAGATTCCTAGAAGTTTGAAGCTGAATCCAATAGGCCTATGTGCTGGGCCAAAAAGTCATAATATATATATATAATATAAAGAGTTTTAAGTCTATGCTAGGCCTAATCATTGAGTTTATAGAAACTATAAACTCAATGGCCTAATAGAGTTTAAGGTATGCCAGCTAGAACGAAAGTTTCCGTTGTTTACCTTCAAGCTAACGTGCTGTCAAACCATAAAGTAATCAATCGACAGGACGACAAATGCCAAAAAAAATCGTAACACGTTACTTCAACTTATCGCAAGTCAGGTCTACCATCTTCGATTCCCTAAGAAGCTGCGAGGTTTTTGTTCTATTTTGATATATTTGCAGTTGGTACTCCGAGAATTGGCGTCAGCCGTCAAGTGAATCCACTGCATCTGCGTTCTTAAATTTGGTGTAGGCTTTAAATAGTTTTTGTGTTATTTCATGTTGTTAGAAATATTCTGACTTATTCAAAGTGGGCCATTTTTTGTAAGGAATAGGCCTACTGTGTATGTTACAATAGAACAAGTTGGTTAATCCATAAAACACGTTTTTCAATATGTTTACCTTCGTCCTGATACTGTGCTGACCTAGGCGTTATTATGAAGTCAATGCCTAGGCCATTGAGATGTCAATGCCTAGGGCCTAGGCCCTATCCTAGACGACCAACATTGCCTAGGGCATTGGTGGGGCAATGAATCAATGCCTGGGGCTAGGAAGTTAGATGGTCCTTACAACATACCCTCTTTGTTAGGCGTACCAGATAGGCTAGCTAGGTCTAGGCATTGGTTTTGTAAGTTAAGAATTCAATGGTCTATACTGTACTTGGCCAAGATTATCAAGATCCTCTTGTTGGTCAACTTGGTATTCCAAATTTAGGCTAATTAATGTTAATTTCATTCTTGTGTATCAATTTCTTGAATCAATGATTCACGGCATGTAGGCCTACATTCCTCATTGTGTTCTATACCAAGTTGATATAATAATTTATTGTGTGATGTACCGTAACCAAAATTGAAACTGTGAGGCTACTATATTATGTTCATGATTGCTTACATTATAAATACCTCCTATTTGTGTTGAACTGTAGACCATGTAACTTACTTTGGAAATGAACAAATGACACATAAGCATATTATTTTATTCTCATACCTGCAAAAAATATGAATAAATCCATGAGGCCTAGGCCCTACATGCATTTAGTTCTTGTTTCAGTTTGTCTACTACTGCTATCTAGTGTATGGTGTGCAGTTGTATTTGATCGCGACATACCGTATCGACATGGTCGTCATCATAGTGGAACGACAGGTTGCAGAGGAGCTTCTTCTGATTCAGCTTGGTAGCTGCTGCCATCTCAGTCTGAACACTTCGGGTTATGGGGTGACGCTTTGATTTCTCGTTCCCATAATTACTGGGAGGCTATTTGTTGGCTGTACAACATGTATTGAATTGTTTTTAGGAAATAGTTATGATTGAATGTTTGTGTATGTATAATTATGTATTATAAAAATGAAGAAAAATTGTAAAATGACCCCGCTGTTGATGTGAACACCCTGAAAATATAAATAATTTCCCATTTAACCATATCCTGTCTTCTGATAACCAATTATTTCTGACCTATTGTTCTCTATTAGGCCTACTGTGGTGATTATTGTTTTAAAATTGTTTTGATTGTTATCATTCTTGCTATCAGTGTGTATTCATTATTGTTTAACATATAGGCCTATATTGTTTTTTGTGGACTAATTTCTTCTTTTACAGTAGGTTTATATTTTAGGAATAATATTTTGCATTGTTGATTTTTATTGCCATCAAATGTTTTCAATATAAACTTGATATATTCCAGATGAGAATATCATGACCCTGACGCTGCCTGTAAATACAGCTGATGATTTTCTTGTAAGAAAAGAAAGCAATTTCTCCTTGGTGAGTAGCTCTACCTTTTTATTATTTTTTTTGTTTGAAATTTGTTTTTTTAAATATGCCTATAGGCTTGTACCTGCATACTTCAGCAACACATTATATTGTGTTTGGTTTTGAAACTATTGGTAAGATATTGTTAGAATTTGTATACATTATTATTTTCGTTTCGATTACACATCCAAGTTTGGAATTCGCCTAAAACCTTGTATACCCTACAGTACTTATCGAAGTTACCGATTTGCTGAAATACTGAATGTATTTTAGGGGACTGCATATTGAATTTGAGAAAACAGCAATTATTGACAAATTAGTTTTCTCATAGATTTCAATTGAATTTATAGCATGGTCCATGTATTGATATAGGCTAATAATAGGTACGAGCCTGGCTAGCTCTATACAACCATTGAATTTGTAGGATCAATGATACAACTTTGGTTGGTAAATATTCACTGGAAGAGCTAAATACTATGACAACACAGGTTGCAAAAACTTGACATGTTTTGTAGGCTAACTCACCCCTGAGTAGTGATTGGATTTTGTGATAATAACAATGTAATTACACAAAGTCTGGACATGTCGTAATATTTAGCTCTACATTATCCAATCATAAGTAAACATTATCCAATCCAAGTATATCCAAGTATTAGGTAATTTGGCAAAAATGCCAAAATATGCAGTAACATGCCAAAAAAAATGCAATTTTGGTGAAAAGTGCCCAAATATACAAAACATGCAAAATAAAAGTTTTTTGTTTATTGTTTTTACATATAGGATTTGATGCATAGATCAAAGCATGCAGTTGCAAAACTATCCTATCTCTAGTGATTACAATTATTGATGTTTTTTTTTCAGCGGCTGTTTGATCGATAAGTACCTAACTCCGAAGATACGAGTATCTGCGAAATCGAAGACATGTCAGACGTTGGCTGGATGAGACGGTACAACAGTACTGATTCATGTAAACAGATTCCATTACGCAAATTTCAATTTTGTCTACTGTGTAGATATTGTACTTTTTCAACAGTATATTAATGTTTTTTTTTTTCACCTACCCTATTTTACCTGTTCATGTGGAAGGTCAGATTTTGCCGTCAAACATTTAATAAAAATATGTTTAATTAAATGTTTTGATATCTATAAATTGGTGTGTGCAATTTTAATTATGAAATTTTTTCTCAGAAACTACTCTACCGATGGATCTCCAAGCATGTAATTGTTCGTGTAAATGAATGTTGATATTAAATCCGTGGATAGTTGAAAAATTTCACTCAATTTTCCCTCAAAAATAATACAATGGTGATTTTTTCTGGTTGTGTCTTCTATGTATTGTTTTATATATAAATATGAACTTCTATTTATTCTCGTGTGTGAATCTTGGCTAACGTTCATTTAGTAACAAAAATATTTAGGTGTTTTATCTATTTATTCATTTTTACAGAAGAAAAAAAGACCTTGGGCATAAGTATAACCTAACTTGGGACTTAGTACGTAGAATATTTACGCCTTTATTTGTGCACTTATTTAATTTTGTAGGTACAGTGAAACCTCTATTCGTCGTTTTTTAAGGGACCATGAAAATGAAACCACCTATGTAGGAAAATTTTGCATTGATTATATGGGAGTGGGGTTAGAAAAAATGAATGATACAAGCAGGAAAACTATGGATCCGAGAACAATGCATAGAGGTTTCACTGTGTATAAATGCATGAAACCTTTTTGTTTTGTGACTTCTAACCTCGTGTAATGTAGATGCGTTTCACTCGCCTTTCTTCTGAACTGATGGGTTTTTCCAATGTGTTGAAGATATGCAGATTCCCGTAAGTTCTGTGCAAGATCCACAGCTGTATTGCTCCATGTGCAACAAGGGCTTCCGGTTCAAGGGACACCTCATTCGTCACGTTCAGCTGAACAAGTGCGGTAAGAAGCTAGTCTCTCCACAACAAATACAACTTCTGTGAACTAAAGTCCATGTTGGGGAGAGTCGAGTCTGACGTCAGAGCTTTTTTCCCCGTTATGTTACCCCCACTACTGACTTGGTTGGGGTGAGAGGTCCGAAGCTCTCGACGGGTTCGTAGCCGATAGGGCCTATAGCCTGCGCCAGAAGGAACAATAGAAGTTGTATGACCAATAAAGTATTAAATTAAAGTTGCCGTCGAAGAATTAAGATCATTACATTCTGAAGATATGCACTGGAAATGAAATTCTAGGCAATTTACTTTTTTATTGGGCAAAATTCACCCATATGCGGCCAGTCCACGGCCTTTTAAGTGGTTGATGTTATGCGCGGGTCACTTTTTCACTTCCAGTCCGTACCTGACTGTACATAGTACATAGGCTACACCCAATATAATTCAGTGCAGAAAGTCTTTGATAATTTTGATCATCCAACCGATTAATCGGTTTTAATTTTTCAGGATCGAAGTTATCCCCAACATTAATAATAAAAAATGAAATTAACATTATCGCATCTTCTTTTTGTCTCCAGATGGTGTTCCCGTGCAAGGTGTCACCAGTATGACGAGTGGACAAGATGTGGCTCGCGCTCAAAGCCACGACACCGTGTTTAATCGCGCCGTGTACGACGTAGCACTCTCTCGACGCTCGCCAAGTTCCGATACCGAGTACAATCGCGTCGCGTACGATGCACCAATCCCTCAACGCGCTCAAAGCCTCGACTCCGCATCACAACGCACCGTTTACAATTACATTCCGAACAGGTGCGACAGGAAAGAAGCTCATCAATGTCCTTCTTGCGACAAAGTTTACACGTCGCAGACCAATCTCAACCGACATCGTAGAAAAGAATGTGGTAAAGTATTGCAGTGTTCCAGCTGTGATAAAAGATTCGTAACGGAGATAGGTTTGATTCGTCACGAAGTTGACTGCGCGCGCCGCGTACCGTTTGAGTTTGCTTGCCCGAACTGTACAAAGAGTTACAAGCGCGAGGACACGCTGAGAGCGCACATAAAGCACGAGTGCGGCAAGTCGTTTGCTTGCGAGAAGTGCGGGAGGAGCTATCAGATGCGGCGTTCGTTGAAACAGCACTTGACGTACGAGTGCGGTAAGACGGATAAGTTCGAGTGTGGAAAATGTCGTAGATGCTTCAAGACTTTCCCGTCTCTGACACAGCACGTTAGGAACGAGTGCGGCGTGATGTTTACGTGTCCTTCTTGCGATAAGAGTTTCACGTACAAGCGATCGCTTGCGAATCATTTACAAATCAGTTGTAAAAATAAGAATACTGAGAACCAGGTATAAACTGGAATAGTAGGCCTACTACAGTAAACCCCCATTGAATCACACTAATAATTCAAGTTTTACTGTGATTCAAACAACAGTATTGACGTTCAAACTACGGTAGATATTTCTGCTTTTAGTTGAATTTTGAATTGAAAGTGTAGTGGGTAGGAATTACAAAACATTTAATTGATTTAGCGTTATATGTTACAATCCCACTTTAATTTAGTGACTTATGCGACTAGCATTTACTTTCAAGTTTCAATACTTCTTTTAATCATGTAGTCTATAACTAAGCAGTATGATATTGTACTTCTGTATGTAAGTTAGTAGTAGCCATGATAATGAACTCCATATCTCGTGACCTGTGTAAACTGTTGATAGGTTAGCATAGAACATTTATTTAGGTAGACAGAAATAGAAGTCAATAGAGTGAATTGATGTATTCTGACCTTGCTGTGAATCATGATGCTCTCGTATGATTCAAATAGGCAGCGATAGCCGATGCGATATATCATCGTGTTTGTTATTTTGCATGAATAAAATCTTCAATGCAATAACTTGATCCAGTGTCAGCTATTTTCACTAGTTTTAGTTGTTACATTTTATATAAAATATGTGCCTATAATGTAGGCCTATTTGGGATGCATTTTTTTTTGTCAAGTTGTAGTTTTGATTGAAATTGTAATAAGACCTCATTCTTGTCTTCGAGTGCATAATTACTTTGGAAATCGTGATCTTGGCAATAGTTCAACGTATTTTCTATTCTAGACTATATTTACTCTTCATATATCTTATTTTAATAAATTTGAATTCCTGTGAAACGAGATTCCTTTGACAATTAATTTGACTTTCCACGTAGGACTATCTGACTGTTGCCCCATGCAAACTTTATTGTTTACCTGAACGAACCCAATCCAGCTGATTAATCCATGTTACCAACCAACTCATTATAATCTACCTACTCCAAGCTCACATTAAACAACATAAAAACACCACCTCTGGTTCAACAAATTATCACTTCGATTAAATATATACCAATTTTGAATTCCTGAACAGATTAGAATGAATTTACAATTTTTTTAAGAGCATTTTTGGCATTGCAAGTCTAGTTATGTAGTTCATAGTCTATATCCTAGTACAAGTTTGATTGTTCAACTCATGAACCATTCATAGCATTACTTGTTTAAATTTGTTTCCTATTTCCTTTTGTCTGGATTTTGCAAAGTTGGTACCCATGCAGCTTACCTTTTCGTGAGCTTTTTTGAAATCGACTCTTCTGCCCTAGTAATTAATTATTATTGATGTTATATAAATTTACGCAGTAACCTCTCATATCCAAAAACCGATTATGAAATTATAGAAATCTATTTTCCACGTTACACATTTCCTTCACAAATTATAACATACTTTTAAAATTATACATAATATGCATATGGTTATATTGCTTGAGCTGTCACTTATATATGTTATGATTTCTTTTTCAGGCAATTATGCTGGTGGTGTGAAAGACTATAAACAAAGAAACTGTATCTACCAACTGTTGCCAAACTGCATACTAAAATTGTCTGCACTGCTTCTATGTTTGTGGTAGAAATTTCAGGTCAACAGTGGTCTTGCGACTCGCAAGAGATTTTCGTGTTACGGAGGGTTTATTCGAGTGGATTGTCGCATAGTCTATTAAAAAATTGACTGTAGCTTTTATTTAAATTTTAATTCTGGATTAAACCATTTTATATGATCGCAAGTTTACAATATGCACTTTGATGTAAGTTTCAATTTATTAAATGTTCTTTGGGAATAGTGTTTAAACATATTCTTTGGTGCATGTTTCAGGTGTTGTGGAGCCCATGTATACTTCCTTCAATCCATCTGTATTGCCTACAATGGACCCTGTTATGCCTGTAATGGGCCCTGTATTGCCTGAAATGAAACTAGCTAGTTCTTCTGAGGAGAAATCTTTTTCCTGTGAATGCTGTTGGAAATCGTTCAAACACAAGACTTCGTTGTACAAGCATAGGAAGTACGAGTGTGGCAAGGAACCTCAATGTAAATGCCCATACTGCGTTTACATAACAAAACATAAGGGCGATCTCAAAAAGCACATTATACGCATTCATCATCAAGAAGGTTGTGTGTAGTACATCACAACACCAATAGAAATTGTGTTTCATTTACAGGTATGATTGAGAAATGGTATGATTGCTAGAGGATGATTCAAGGCTGTTGAGTGGAAGCTTCTTTCACAATGAAATGTTTTAAAATTATTTTTTATGGATTATATTCTCAGCTTTTGACTAGTTTTTGTGTCCTCTATTGATTTGGTGGTTAGTTTATACTCTATCTACTTATTGAGTAAATGACACACAAGACTAGAATATGCTGCTGGATATTATAGAAAGAATATTATTTTTAATGAATTGTGGTGAAATCGTCGTACTTTTAATTGCTACTTGGCATTGATGTGGTTCATTTAAGGCGGAGAGCATTTTGTAATTGTGATGTAGATAAGTGTCAGTTACCATGGCCATCAGCTGGCAGTCATCCACGTCACAACTGAATATAAAATCAATGATTAATTCCGAGCGGTAATTTAAAATATGTCGTTTTTTCCTTCTCCCATTTTAAAAATCCCGGACACGTCAGATCCACAGTGATTCCAAACAAGTACATCCTTTGGCGTTAGAATTTTTATTCGAAGTCTGTCAATCAGTATAAGTGACACAAATATTTGCTGTGTAACAAACTTCTACTGACAAGTTGGACAAATTGAAGGAACCGGGAGCATGTAAATCAGTCTTTGTAAACAGCAATAGAAATTGTGTACATGATGTGCGCTGGTGGCTGGTGTGCGTATTAAACTGTTGTTGTTATTTTATTATGAATGGCAACCAGTGTTCGTATGAATTATAAAGACATCGATTGTTATTTATAGAATCATCAACGATTCATGCTTTTAAATGATATTTTGAAATTCTGACATGTGATGTAAGAGTGTAAATAATGACTTGTGTAAATGTGAACATAAAAATACCACATTAATTATATAAATAAAAAACTAAATATATGTATTGTTCCGATGCATCCAATTCCTTTGTTAGTTGTGGACATTTATATATTTCAAATGGAAACGAGGACTCCCGGTACATTTAACTATTGCTTGTGGTAGTTATTTTCTCATAGTAAACATGTAGACCTCCCATCAGATACAAAGCAATAAGTAACTGCTCTGGAACAGTATCTTTGTCGATAATTAACAAAGCGTGTTTCAATACAATACTTGATTAATTAGTACATGGTCCGAACTCGAAGCGTGCCTATATAGTGTTGACAATTTAATGCCTGAATGTGGTTTGGTAAATATATTTCACAGCTTGACCACTTTAATATTTTTTGTGCCAAGTATATCTTCAATTGGGAAAAAAATATGATATTATATTTTAAAATTTGGTTATATTTTCAACACTTGGTTTTCTATTTGAACTTTGGGCTATATATACATTCAAGTTTCATGCAATTGATACTTATTTTTGAAGACAAATAACTGATTTTCCACAATACTGTATTCAAGTCTTCTTTAAATCTAGCTCGCAGTTAACTCCAAAGTCGTGCACCGAAATACATTATGAACAATAATAATCACCTACGGTACTGCAATATTTTAGAAACTAATTTTGAAACGAAGGAATAGAATAGAACTATCAAGATTTTCAAATGTTGGGAAGGAACTGATAATTTTTAAAAATATATACTCTTCTAATATATATTCTTATATTCTAGAGAGAAATGATGGGAAAACAGAGGAAGTGGGAAGAAATTGGTGGTGCGGCAGTTGAAGGAAGAAGAGAGAGGAGTATTATTATTAACATTTGAGCATCATTGTGTACTAATACTACATGTTATCATGTTGCAGATGATGCCGAGTGGCCCGTGCCATACGTTAGCAATGCCGTTGCCCTTCAAGATCAGAATGCTGATCATCCTTCCAGAAGAGGTGGGACAAACTCAAAGTTCCTGAATACAACTATATCTAATATAATTCGAGATCCCAATTTTGGCAACAAGCTCCAGTGCCCAAAGTGCAACAAAATTTTCAAGGTGAAAAGTGATTTAACCAGACATGTTAAACATGATTGCGGCCGAGACATTCGATGTGCTGTATGCAACAAACGCTTTACTCAAAAGAGAACGCTTAATACGCATACGATGTACGAGTGCGGAAAAGAGTTGAAATGTCAACTTTGTGCTAAATCTTTGAAATCTCTCCGTGGTTATAAAAGTCATATTGCTGCTTGTAAGGGATTTTCTCCGTGAAATATTTATTCAACTTTCAGGTTCATTTTTTCAGTTATCATTAGTGTCATGATTTTTGTATGTTATCGATTATCATTTCAATTTTATATCATTTCAATATTCGAATAAATAAATGAATATTGAGGTGATGCTCACTGAACTTGCCTGTAATTATTAATTAGCAGTGTTTTGTTTTTTCTGTCATCAGAATTCTGATGAAAAGAGGCTCCAGTGTTGAATGTGCCATAAGTTTTTCAGAATGAAACGTATTCTTACGAGAAGCATTACTCATTGCGGTCAACATGATCGATGCACAGTACGCGACAAACGCTTCACGCACAAGAGAACGAAGTGCAATGTGGCTGTGGAGATGTTTGACACTTCCGAGCATTATGATCTGAGTCATATTGTGCCGGTGTGGAATCCTCATCGTGAAGTATTTGCTTGGTAGTATCTAGATGTAGTTACATTTATCTGTAACCAATATCTCCAGTCTTCTTGCCTTTATTCCCTTTATACTAGTTCAGTTCCTGATACTTCTCACCTCATATATGTATGTATGTTGACCACATGTAAAACATAGAATAGGTGTACGCAATCTCACGCACGCTTTTTCAATTTCTTGGATTCAATAGGCATTCTTCTTGCTGAGATATGGCCCGTACAGTATATCACGGTAATCCTATTTCAGCAGGATGAGTGACTGTGGCAATGTTGTAGCTGGTTAAGATGAAAATGATATTTCTAGTGAGACCTACGAATTGTTTCATTGAATTATACACCTGTAGAAGACATCTGTATAGCTGGGTATGAAATCATCAGTCTGAAGGCTGGTGCAGGCTTCCATTAAAATATACCATGATGTGGCTTTGGACATTTTCCGAACAGCGATGTTTACTAATATTATTTTGTCGTGTTGCAGATGATTCTATCTGGTACAAGTACTTGCCTGAAATTAGCAGTACTTCTTATGATGAGAATTCTGATGGCGGGAAGCAGCTCCAGTGTCCAACGTGCAATAAGCTTATGAAAGATAAGTATAGACTAACCAGTCACATTACTCATGATTGCGGTCAAGATATTAGGTGCTATGTATGCGGCAAAAGTTTCAAGAATAGGGGGACTCTTGTTATGCACAGGAAGTACGAGTGTGGTAAAGAGTTACAATGTCAAGGCTGCGGCAAACCTTTCAAGTCGTTCCCGGGTTATAAGAGTCATGTTGCTGGTTGTATGGAAGTAGAATACCAACCATCCAACTTTGTAATGCAACAGAATACCAAAACATTTGATGACAAGTGATGATTGACTTGTATTTTTATTTCATTTCTGTAGATTTTTAGTTCGTTCGATTGTGATGTTGATACCGTACTGCAATGTATTTTTACTCAATGTATACAACGGCCTAGAATAGTATAGATCTTGGATCGGTCCTATTTCGGCTGGTACCAACAGTGCTGTCAGTTCTACAAAAATCCGTGTGGAACGCTAGGTGACAGGTGGCCAGTGGGCCACGCTCTACGCATGCGCTCACCAAATGTACGTCATTGTTCACGACAAGACGTCAGCTGTCAACTGGACCATGTGACTAGCCTCCTATCATCTAGCGTTCCGCACGGGTTTTGGTGGAACTAGCAGTTCTGTTGGTACCAGCCTCCCAGCGCACGGAGATAGCCCGATACAAGACCTATAATATTCTAGACCGTGATGTATACTGTTGAAGTAATTAGTATTTTATTGTGTTGATTCGGAAGCACCAGAGTTGGATTCATATGTGTATAATGATAATATCGATTCTTGTCGTAATAATAATCCTTATACAATGTGTATGGGTATACATATATAATAGATTGTGCAGACATATTTAATGCTAGTTAATAATTATGGCTTCATTAAAATAAGGTATATAGAATAATAAGAGTGGATGTTTACTATAGGAAAATGCAGAATGTGTGTTATGAGATCATATAGACATATATTACATTACCAATTACAGATTACTTCTTCTTGTTACTTTCATTATTAGATCTATTCTAGATAGTATAATACTCGAAACCTGATCTTACTCTTTTATCTTACTCTTACTCTGTAATTTGTAAATCTTCTTTAACCTAGGCCTCTATTAACTATAATGACTATGAAAAATCCCAATTTTATTAATGTAAATATCCATGGTGTATAATACATGTATAACCTCTCTGTATAATACATGTGTACCGTATATGATACGTACGTATATGTTTTACGTATCGATGTATAATGTGCTCCCAACCATGGGAACCACTTTACCATAGATGATCCATCTGCCACCGGAAGGTAACCCCTTCTCACGCAGACCGAATGAAGATTTGATTTGATTTGATATTCCAAGTATTCTTTACTACTGCTATTATATACAAAACAGCTTCTTTAATTCAAATCAAGGTCAGTATTAATAATTGTGAGAGTAGCTTTATAAATCGCATCTATGTGTTGTTATCGCCATAGTTACCTATGTCTAGGCTCTTCTGTTTCCTACAACTTACGATATAAGACCACAGTATTATTTTTGGTGCAAGGGTTTGTTGGTATAATTAGATGATATTAGAAAATATATATATATATATATAATATATATATATATATATATTATTTCAACAACTTTCTGATTAACCACTAGTAGGTTATTATAATGATACGATTTAAAACTATTCAAAAATCGCGACCTCCCCCGGTCAAAGTCGGTACTTTCCTCTGGCGTAATTGGTAGCACGTCAGACCGGCAATCTGGAGATCCGGGTTCAAGTCCCGGGGGAGGTCGCGATTTTTGAATAGTTTTAAATCGTATCATATATATATATATATATATATATATATATACAGTTTCAGATCTATGGCATGTATGATAGCTGTACACATAAGTGAGTATGTAATTTTACGTATTTTGTGAATACTAATAAAACTGAAATTATGCTATTGAAAATATTTGATCCGTTGTAAAGCATGAACCGAATGTAAAAGTCTGTTTCTCTGTGTCTGCTACCTGTTATGTAATATAACAAGGTGACCTGGGCGGTTCATACAGGTATGAAAAGATTCTTCACTTTTGGTTCAAGCTGCACCCTTTGCAGATCTGTACTATGTTTATAGTAGGAATTGAAATTTTTGTCTGCTGGTATATGATTATTATATGTGCATGGATTTAATCAATAATTAGATGAATATTATCTGTTATTACAATCATGTATGTAATGTCAAATACATAGAATTTATCAATGATTGAATGAGTATTTACCTTCAGTATGTCTTCAAAAAGTATCTTCTCAAAATAAAACTTGAAATATCTATTAAATGCTTTGTCTTATTTCAGTGAGGGTATTCTTGTAGAAATATTTCATGGTGGAAAATTGATGTGTTTGCGAATTTTCCATATCACATCTCCAATAACTTACTACAGTGCAGACATAACTTACATCTTTATTTCCATCTTTGTAAAATAGTGCATGCATCATGTATTCGTCTTTCAGGCATGTTGTGAATCGGGTGGTTTAGTATCAGGTTGAATTCCTACATTATTTGCAGCCGTAATTCAAGTGTAAGCCACGGATTTTGTCATTGAGAGTCTCTTCAAGAATCTATAGTTTGATTTGAAATGACATGCTACTAAATCCAGAAATGAGTCAAATCACCTTTGAAAATCTATACTGTTATGTAGTTTTGCAGTTATCAATGTTTACAAATTCACATTTTGTCATTTTGCAGATGACGCTGATTTCCGCTTGCCTTTAATTACCGATGTCGGTACTCTTTGTGGTATGAACTCAGATGGCAAGAAGCTTCAGTGTCCGACGTGCAATAAGGTTTTCAAATTGAAAAATGTTCTAACCAGACACATAACTCATGCGTGTGGTAAAACCTTTCGATGCACTGCATGCAACAAACGTTTCATGCACAAGAGTTCTCTTGTTACGCACACAAATTATGAGTGTGGTCAAGATTTTGGATGCACTGTCTGCAAGAAACGCTTCGTGCACAAGAGAACTTTTGCCAGACACATCAAGTATGAGTGTGGCAAAGAGATTCGATGCACAGTATGTAACAAACAGTTCAAGTATAAGACTGCTCTTATTACTCACACAAAGCATGAGTGTGGTCAAGAGCTACAATGTCAAGGCTGTAGCAAGTATCTGAAAACGTACGGGGGTTATAAACGTCATATTGCTATTTGTTCAGTATCGTCTCCATGAAATGTCCATGGACTAGCAGAGTCTACAGTATGATCATCTTTTCATTGACTTATAATACTGCGTTCGTAATCTTATTACCCTTCCATCATGATTACATTTTGAACCATTGGAGTTGATCGAGTACTTTCGAAAACGTATATTGTTGTACAATAATGATCTGCCTTCGTCAGATGCAGTTTGAGAATTTGTGCCATTTTCTTTTGTTGTCTAGTTGGCCTTTTCTTGTACACAGTTATAATCACTATAAATTGCAGTAAAGTGTTTTCATCGCCATAGTTCCCTTTATAGACTATGGATTGTGTTCTCTTCAACTTTCTGCAGTTATGACTTTTCAATGTGTACCTAGCCACATTCATATGTATAGAATGAATGTTGAATTTAATCTAGTAAATCTTATAATCTTTTTCAATCTTGTAATCTATATTGTTAGAAACCTGTATGCAAGAGTTGTTCCGTGCATTGTATGTAGTTCTTTAATATAATATCATCCGTAGAGTCTCCCAGTTCTGTCTGTACAAGAGAGAGTTCGTAACGCTTGTGCTCGCACACGGGTTGGGAGGGGTCGGGACAGGGAGCCAAGAGATGGCACACCCACGTTGTATTGTCCTTGACGCAACAGCTGCGAGGTCAGTTACTGGGGGCCCTTTCATAGGTGGCAAAATTGCGTTTTTGGTTTTCGCCAGGTGCAGTTGCAAAAAGTTGCAGTTATCTCTCTAAATCTTCCATCCATTGCCTATAGCCATGCACGTAAGTGAGTAACTGTACTTTTATGTATTTTGAAAATACTAGTGAAATAAAACATGACTCAAATTGAACTGAAACTATTTAAATTTTAGTTATGTTGAAGCACACGTACAAACCAAAAGTATTCCTGTTCCGTTACTTCTTACCAAATCCTCCATACCTTATAGTGAAGTGCCTCCATGAATAGTGTCAAATAATATTCAGTTTGTATATACTTCTCTCATTTGAACTTCATTCACATTTGAATTGTAGAAATTGTTGCAAGTGAAGTTTTCAACAATATTGGATGTAGGCCTATATTTTAAACCAATACTTCGTAATTTTTCCCCACTGAAGAAATCTAACTACCGGTACCGTTGAAAATGTGTATCATTATGTAGTTTTCCAGTTATTATTATTTGAACATTATTTACGAATGTTACATTTTCTCGTGTTGCAGATGATGCTGACTGGAATTTGCCTGTAATTACCAAAGTCACTTCTCTTAATCAGATTTCTGATGTGGAAAAGCTTCAATGCCCGACGTGCGATAAGGTTTACAAAGTAAAAAGTCTTCTAACAAGACACATTGCTCATGAATGTGGTAAAATATTTGTATGCGCTGTGTGCGACAAACGCTTTGCGCACAAAAGAACTCTCGCTACGCATGCAAGGTACGAGTGTGGTAAAGACTTGCGGTGTCAAGCCTGTGGGAAATGTTTCAAATCTATCAGGGGTTATAAAGACCATGTTTGTAAGATAGTGTGTATGGACGACAAGGAGAGTGTGGAGCTCAAGTAGTTTTATCACTCATTCTGAATACTTGAAATTTGGACCATTTACGTTAATCAAGTAATGATGTGAGGTAATTTCGAATCAATCAACCTTCATGAGCTGCCATTTTGTGAAAATTTTCCATCTGCACATTCTGTTATGTTAACATTTTATTTAGTTCTCATATTTTTGCTTGTAGAAATAACAGAATAACACAACTATATTAGTGTAAAATACATTTTTCATAACATCATTGTCAGGTCTTTAGTACTTTCTTAATTTATGATGTTTACTTATGGCTTATGAAAATGTGTAAACCGCTATATTCAAAACCCAGTCCTTATCAATGCTGACTAATTGACACTTGATATTATTTCTATTTTCACCTTTAGTACCTTTTCATATAAATACCGTTTCAATGTTCATCTAGGACACTGGCAGTGGAATGATGTTGTCAAGTTACTGCCAACGTTACGTTTTTCTGATATTTTTAAAATAACGCCTACATTATTATTATTATGTTTAGACATAATTTATACCTTGCTCCAATTAATTATACCTCAATTATACCTTGCTAATATTCAATAAGAATCGAGTAAAAATATTTATGTATATGATTTCATTGGCTTTTTGTAGCAAATATTCTTAATGTACCGGTAGGCGGTATCCAATCATTAAGACACGTCTACAATTTTATATCTATATATATATATATATATATATAAATATATATATATATATATATATAAATATATATATATATATATAAATATAAATATATATATATATATTTATATATGTGTGTTGTCCGTAGGTTTTACGGTTTTTCCACTTACTTGATATACTCTACTCTCGCGACGTTTCGGGAAGATTATACTTCCCATTTTCAGGCTCTCCAACCGATCACAGCGACTCACCGACTGTCGGTGAGTCGCTGTGATGTATGTATAAATATATATATATATATATATTTATATATATATATATATATATTGTTTGGTACCAGTCTGGAAGTGTTGATTTGTCAAGTTGATTATTTCAATTATTACTTACCATAAATATTCAATTTTAATATGAACTAACTTGATGTTATTTTCATATCTCCATAGCAGGATCCATGTATATTATTACTGTGATATGATTATTTTATATATGCTCTAAAACCATCCAAAACTATATAATAAATATTTTCGTCAACGGTATTTTCAAATAAAAGACCTCAACTTTGTTTAATTCTATATAACATCCCTCCATAATATGTGGATTACACAGCCTCACACATCCGGGTCAGGGATGAGCTCAACTCATTACAGAAGAACATAAATATTGCACGTAACCTATATCCTCGCCATCATGTATCATATGGCCATGTTTTTATGCATAGTCCGTTTTAATGTATTGATTCTATTTCAGTTCTACGTTTGTGCCATATCCTGTTGAAGGTAGCAACAGAATTTGCCCGCAGCACACGCACAACTGGGCTTGATGTATCATTGCCCAATGTTTACATCAATTTATTATTTCTGACAATAATGGTTCATTAATTCTGAGATCAATATTCTGTTGAATTGATGTGCGATCTCGAGAGAGAATTATTCATGATATTCTCTTCTAGTTTGAGAGAGTTTGAAGTGTCCTGTGGAAGTATATTCAATTTCTAATTTATATGTTCACTTCTTTGTGGCTATGCGTATTCGAATAGCCGTGTGGTAGAGTAGTGACGTAGCACCTGATTTGTGAGTTTCAAGGTCATGTGTTTGTTCTTTATGGAACCTGAGAAATTATGTGTCTACGGAATTATATTTTTAAATTGGTTATCATTGCGTAAGAGTGGTATGCCTTTCTCAGCAGAATGTTGAAGTGCTCAACTTGAGAACAAGTTGCAAAAATGTCGGCCTTTTTTCAATATAGAAATGGCATAATATTTATGAATGAAAATATCCACATAACTGTTTTGAGAAATTATTTCTTGCATTTTCTCTGTACACCTACTCAAACATCAATAGAAACTTTGCTTGCTTGTATAGTTTCTGTAGTTTCTCGATTATTATTTTGAGGATAAACCTGTAGAGCTCCATCAAATACACAGCATCCACGTTTTCCAGTAGTTGACCCATCCCCATATATTATCGAATAGTGTACTGGTATGCATCAATACCAAAATAGTATATTATTTCATTTCACTCCATTCCGTGTTATGCATTGTTACTTTCATTGTCAAGACAGTCATGTTAACTAATATTATATTTTGCTCTGATGTTACAGGTTATGCTGCCTGGCCTGTGATTAGCAATGTCGTTACTCTTCCTGTTCGGGATTCTAATGTCACGACGTTCCAGTGTCCTCAGTGCAGTAAGGTTTTCAAAGTGAAACGTAGTCTAACCAGACACATTAAACATGATTGCGGTGAAGATATTCGATGCAATGTATGCAACAAACAATTCGCGAGCAAAAAAACACTGAATACACACACGAAATATGAGTGTGGTAAAGATCTTAGATGCACTGTATGTAATAAAAGTTTCAAACTCGTGAATAATCTTATTACACATACGAAGTACGAGTGTGGTAAAGACATTTCATGCACTGTATGCAACAAACGCTTCAAGCACCAGCGTACTCTTTTCATGCATACCAAGCATGAATGTGGTAAAGAAATTCGATGCACTAGATGCAATAAATGCTTCAACTACAGGCAACAATTTATCAGGCATACAAAGTATGAGTGTGGTGAAAATCTCCAATGAGGTATATGCAACAAAACCTTCATGCCAAGACTTCTCTCTAATTACTCACTCAGAGCAAAGGTGTGGGAAACATTTGCGTTGCCAATCTTTTGAAACTACAGTCAAAATATTCTTGATGCTGCTTGTGAGGGATGGTCGTCAAATAATATTAATGACAAAAAACTACATTTCAGTCGTTCAATGTCCTTTCCAATAACTTCGATGTTACGACTATTTAGTTTGTCTAAAGTGATTACAAAATCGAGAAATAATAAGTTTTGTGGAATTGATCTGCCTGAATTCGACAACTGCTCTTTCAAGACAATTTCTCAAGGCTTGTAAGCACTTTGATTTATATTCGTCCATTCTGTTTTGTAAAATTAGCAGAGTACCAATCAGCAAGCTAAATGTGCCTGCAGTGCTGTTCTTAATATAATATCAATCCAATTGTATTTACATACGATGAGTATTTAATTTGAAATGACTGTTCTGAACGCTCAATATCTAGGTAGCTAGATCATTGTGTAAATATAGTTTGGCCGTTAACCCAATGGCTGGTTATGTTTGTTGCAATTATTCTCTATGCCCTAATCTATGTAATGGGATTTAATCAACGTGGGTTAATCTGTGTAATGTCCGATATGGTCAAGTTCAATGGAAACCATTAATCTGAGAAAGTTTTGAAATCTGAGTGTGATGTGTTACATAATGCAGTTATGAATTTATACTACTGTAAACATTTTTATATCGAAGAAATAATCATTTTCAATTTTGACTCGGAAGTTTAGGAGGGTTATCCTTTGACCACAATATGTCAAGTGTTCAGCGTTTCCCTCTAAACTCATGAGAATGTATTTCATTCCCTAATATCTATGTAATACTGTCACATTATTAATATAAATAAAAGTATTTAAATATCCATACTCTAATTCGTAAGTTGATTTGTTGTAGGACTAAACGTATTCTGATTATAAACTAGCGCATTCACCGTGAGGGGGTACTGTCTCATCGCATTCAACTAAAACAACAGTTGTGGCACGTAACTGCAGGATCTACTTGGATAGGAAGATTCCAGGTTCCGGTCAAGAGCAGACACCCGACGGGAATTTGAACTAATTCCATTCTGCATGTTCTGCTATTATCTTATCATTGAACCATTCTTGTTATCCATATCCAATATAACCGAACATTCTCTCATATTGCAGATGATGGTGACTGGAACTTACATGTGATTAGCAATGTTGTGATGTGGATTCTGAAGGCATGAAGCTCTACTGCCTGACTTCCAATAAGATTTTCTAGGTGAAACGTGTTATATTACGAGACACGGTTCTCGTGAGTACTCATGAATATTCGATGCACTGTATGAAACAAACGGTTCATGCACAAGGAGCTCAAGTATGGTAAAGAATAGAGATCTCCAATGAACTGAGTGCAACAAACGTTTCAAGTAAAAGAATGGTCGTATTACGCACATTCTGCATGGTTTTCACACATACTGTCGAAGTGGCAACCGTTGCAGCGGCAGTATTTTCATTATCTGTTGATTTTTTTCTGAATAATTGAGAAATACCAATCAACATACTGTATGTGTGTGCAGTGTTGTGTTTAATTTTATACTCACAGCGAGTATTTTATTTCAATTCAAAATTACCGCTCGTAAAATGACTTTCTAGGCTATTCCGATCATCGGGTATATAGTTGAGCTTTATACTCGATGGCTAGTTCCAATAGCGGGTCGGTTTCCACCCCGCCGGATCGTTCGGGAGGGTTTGGCTCCCTGTGCGTTTCCTTATAAAGAATAATTCCAATGTCGGTCACTAAACAATATCAGTTTGAAAAAAAAATCTTCCCGACCCATAACCTTTGTCCAAAAGCATTCATATAATATTTAAAAAGTAATCAAAAAGAAGAAAGGCATGGTTATCGAACCCGATCGCCGGTTCTCGAGGCAGGCGTAGTGCCTCGTGAGCCGATATACACAACTATGACGGAGCTATAAACATATCTGAACAATCTACTCGTCTCGGGCTCGGACCAAGGAGCCGAACACTCGCGAAAGGGCCCAGATAAATCCGGCCGTTTGAACCATTATCTTTTATATCTCGTTACAAGTGAGTCATTTTATATATGTAATTTACTAATTATTGTAATGAATTGTATTTGTCATTGACTGTTGAGCTGTATCCCGGTTTAATTGTACTCGCAGTTGATGTAAACAGAAGACAATTGAAATGATTGTTCTGTCTCAAAACAATAATATGATTTTTTTCAGCTCTGAGTATCTTTATTGAAACCTATCGACAAATCACTCTAGGTTCTGACATCGAAACTTGACATGGCATCATTTTTTCGCAATGAAGGCATAGGAAATTGGTTAGAATCATTTGAACTGGGCACAACAAAGGCAACTTTACTCCCCAAAGAAAAACTTGTATCTAATATAGCTAATCCAACAAATTGTAAAAATTATAATAATAAGTGGAGGGCTGAAGAACATTTCAAAAAGTTTTCTTGGGAAGAAGGTTTCAATTTTCTCTTTGCATATATCTTCACTCTCTTCGATTTTCTTCAGCTTTCTTCTTCCGAATCTTCCTTGTATTCCTTCTTTCTACTTGAAAATTAACTTGTTCAAGGAAAATGGAGATCTTCAGTCTTTTCTCCAACTTATGATCTTTTCCTTTGTTTCGTCTTTGTATTCTAGAACATTTCATCATGTTCCAGGTAATGCTGACTGGTCTACGACGAGCAATGTCGCTTCTCTTCGTGATCAGAATTCTGAAGGCATGATATTCCAGTGCCCGACTTGTAATAAGTTGTTCGAGGAGAGAAGTGATCTCGCCAGGCACGTTATTTACGAGTGTGGTAAAGATATTCTATGCACTGTATGCAATAAACGCTTCGCATTCAAGACAGCATTGATTTCGCATACGAAGTACGAGTGTGGTAAAGATATTCGTTGCACAGTTTGCAACAAAGGTTTTAAGCATAATAGTACTCTTATTACTCACACAAAGTATGAATGTGGTAAAGACATTCTTTGCACTGTGTGCAACAAAAGATTCAAGTACAAGAAAGATCACATTAAGCACACAAAGTACGAGTGTGGTAGAGAGTTGCGATGTCAAGGCTGTGATAAATCTTTTAAATCTTTTGTGGGTTATCAAAGTCATATTGCAGCATGTTTAGGATTCCATTCCTGATATATTTCTGGACAATACAAGTCTACAGCTTGATCTTTCTACTACTCTTCCATGATTGATTAAATTGCAACAATTGTAGTTAGTACTGAAATTATCAATGTCAGCGTATCTCTGAGTGGCGGTTTGAATTTGTCATCGTCGTGATTATTCATGCTATATGTTTTTACCACCTTGCAGAATAATGTTTACTGGATTGGTAAGACCAGGCTCAAGTAGAGTTATTTGAGTATTACATTAAATATATAAAAAAAGTAGCATTAGAGTATGACTTGGTATCCTCTTTTGAGTATTATTAGGCTACGGTCAATATCGAAATAATAATAGATCATTAATGAAAAAAATTACAATAAATATAATAACCAGGTAAAAGATAGGTAACTCACGTGAACTATTGTGTTGATGCTGCTGTAGGAACGTGAACAAGTGGGTTATGGCATGGGTATACAATGATGGTATTTTGGTATTTGGTAGTATGTAATATTAGTTATATAAAGATTCGTTCATCAATCTCTTTTCATTCTTGGCTGTAGAGTAGTTTCAGCTCTTGTACTTTGTTCTTCTTTCTTTTTTTATGTAAATTTGAATTGGTGTGTTGTTCTCCGCTCCTTTCCCATCTGATTTGATTGCATTTTTTTTCTTTGAATTGCTGCTGAGTCAGCAGTTTGTAATCTTCACGCATATTATTGTATCGTTGACGCCAGGCGTCGAGAAATATATAGATGAAATAGATAGTGGACTGTGATTTGATTTGATTGGTAACTCATGTGAACTATTGTGTTGATGCTGCCTGTTTCGGTTGTGAAGACTGTCGCAATCGAAGCACTTATTGACGTGTAGAAGGGAAGAGTTATTACGGCCGTGAGAAAATGTGAGGAATTGAATTGAATAAACAATACGAAAAAGGAACTTCTCGGAAGGAAAACAGTTGGATGCTGCAAGAATCATCAAATTATTCGCTAATTTTTTTATTTAGCGCAATGTTATTGGTCCAAGGTTTTATTGGAAAACATGCTTCTTTGATGCAGCGTGGAAGACAGATTATTAACTCTGCTATCGTGATGCCATCAGCACCATCCACTTGCCTTACATTTTATTTATTGTGGGCACATTTTTCAGTGAATAGAGTGAAAATTGAGTAAAACTTTAGAGTAAACAGTACTTTTCAATGTAAACCTTCAGACACTGTATTGAAGATGATATTTTGTTTATGTACCACTTCTATTAAACTAGTTATATAAATTATGAACTTGTTGATTCTATTTATAACCTACAAACACGAGAATAGTTATTCCTATTTTACTCATGCTGAAGTTTGAATCTTATTCTTAGCTTATGAAGGTGTTATTGTGCCCTCCTGTTTATGTGAAAATGCCACATATTAATATGAATGAAAATTAAGAAATAACAAAGTACTATTTTATTCTTTAATTGCTTTGTGGGTTGTAGGAGTATTCATGATGTGAAAATGTGGACTCGTGACAACTATTGTAAACTGATACTTATAACTTTTTTATGAATTCATGTATCCACAATAGAAATGTACCTCTGTCAGATACTTTGCAAGCATTCTGTTTCGGTACTTGACGTATATACTGTCATATGGTGACGTGGATGAATATGATATTGTTGGAAAATATGTCGAGTGTTCATCATCTAAAACTTGTTGCAGTTCATTATAATATACGGTAACTTGAATCTGCTGTCCATAAACACTTTCGATGATGAATCAACATCTTGAAATGAAAAGATTACCCAGTTATTCTAATTTTAAATACAAGAAACCTTTCCGATAGTTAACCTTTGTTTAGTTTTTCTTACAGATGTCCAGCAAGCAAGGATCGAAACGTTTCCCTATGTTTATTATCTCCAGACCACGTATTCCTAACTTACTATATATATCTGTATCCACGAGAGAAGGAAGGTCCGATTATGCATTGTTATTATTATTGTCAAGATATTTATGTTCACTAATATTACATTTCGCTCTGATGTTACAGGTTATGCTGCATGGCCTGTGATTAGCAATGTCGTTACTCTTGCTGTTCGGGATTCTAATGACACGGCGTTCCGGTGTCCTCGATGCAGTAAGGTTTTCAAGGTGAAACGTACTCTAACCAGACACGTTAATCATGAGTGTGGTAGAGATCTTCAATGCAAAGTATGCAACAAACAATTCGCGAGCATAACAACACTAATTGCGCACAAGAAGTATGAATGTGGAAAAGAGCTTCGATGCACAGTGTGCAACAGACACTTTAAGTACAATAAAGGTCTCATTGAGCATAAAAAGTACGAGTGTGGTAAAGATATTCGATGCAAAGTATGCAACAAACAATTCGCGCGCATAACAACACTAATTGCGCACACAAAGCGTTTGTGTAGTTGAAATTGACGTTGTCGAGGCTGTGGTAAATCTTTTGAAACTATCAAGGATCAAAACATTCATGATGCTGCTTGTTACGGATTGTCTTCACGTGAAAAATAGGTGTTTAACGACGCGGATGACCTCGCATCTGTAAGGTCATCAACGCCAAACTTACCTCTATCTTTCAAATAGGCGTTGCTCTACCACAACAACGTCTACTGTCTAATTGGGGCTCGCTGGGCTAGTGCAGAGGTGGGCGACACAAGGCGTGATGGGGGGAGGGTTATCAGATTAGGTTGCCTAACATAAATGACAGACAACTAAATACAGGCTAATTAAGTGAATTTATTGGCAAATTTAGAATTACAAGAAAGAGTTATAATAATTTAGTACTCATCCTCCTCTTCACGGTCGACGTTATCACCGAGAAATTGACATAGTCAGACTCTCTGGAGTCGGCTCTCTCCCTCCTCTCGTCTTGTTGACGTCCGGTCCCCTTGTTACACTTCACTCGACTGTCCCATGTCTCTCACTCGACTGTCTCATCTCCCACTTCCGTCGTCACCTCTTCCATTTAATTGCTTCCACCTCCGCATAGCTTCGCTAGGTGAGCTTCGCTATGGTGATCTAGCCTTTCGATATAGGCCTACGGATATGGACCGAGACTGAGTCCTAACAACTAGGTATATTCTGGGACTGAGTTCTGACAATATTGGGACTGAGTCCTGACAATATCTATGGACCAAATACACTTCATTTTAGTCGTTCAATGTCCTCTCCAAAACTTGGAAGTTGCGACTATACAAATTGTCTTGCATTATTACAGAATCAATAATAAGATTCACCGGCACATGCAGCGCAGTGCTTAACGCGCTCGCTTCATGTGATCCGGGAGGCGAGGGGAATTTCGAAACCAGTTCGACCCCCGCCGCCGACCATCGTTACAGGGATTTTTCATGATTTCCCTCTGTGATCTGGGCTATAATGCCGAGGTGGTTCCTATAATAAGTCGGCCATGACCGCTTCCTTCCCACTATTCTTCCCATTACCCAAGAACCTTCATCTCATCATCCCATCATCTCATTAATCGTCCACCCGACGCCATTAGATCTGCGCTATCATAACAGTGCGTTGTTAAACCCAATGTAAAAAAAAATGAAATAGTAATATGATTTGTTTAATTGATCTGCCTCAACTCGTCAACTGCTGTTATGATACGTATCGATATTCTATTGAAGTCATGTGTTTGTTATAATACTACCACAACATTTTGATATTGAATTTTGATATCTCAGTATGTTGAAGTGCTCAGCGTTCACCTTTCAGCTCATTGGAGAATATTTCATGTCTAGTGTGTATGTAAAACTGTAAATTTATTATTATTATGAATAAAAATATTTGAATATCCATACTCTAATTCATAAGTTGGTCGTAGAACTAAACATATTCCTATTGGAAAGTTGGACTGCCGTCATCTGATCTAATGTTCTTCCAATTAGAAAATCTTTATTGAAACCAAACGAAACTGCCAACTTTGAGGTTCTGAAGATTCTGCTCATCAATCATTCAATGATGCTAGACACCTGAGAAGTATATTGTTGGTCGCAGACCGAGTTAGGATATGTATAACGCAATTGTAGTGATAAGCCTAAAAACGGTTACCTCGTGGCAGGTATATCAATATGCCGTTTGTGCCCTGTGCTGTCGTCAGTTGGCCCGCTTCAACAAGTAATAAGTCAAGCAAGACGGTTGGGAGCAAGACGGTGGTTCTATGAGTCGGCAGAACTCGTGCGTAGCGGCTGGTTATTGAACATCACCTTTCTGACCTGAAGCGTTGGACACTCGTCAGTAACAGTGTTGAGTCAAGGTTCCGAAACGAGCAACTCTTACAGCTATATTTGCGATAACGCAAACAGCTTTGACTGCTTGATGAAAGGTCTCGAGGGATTCTTATCTGGTCATTAAACGGTGGCGGGGACCATTCAGTCATCATTTTTGTTATTATTATTGAAACTACGATGTTCACTAAAGCTGCATTTTGTTATGTTGCAGGTGACGCTGCCTGGAACTGGCCTGTAATTAACAATGTCGTTTCTCTTCCTGTTCCAAATTTTGATGGCGAGAAGCTCCAGTGTCCGACTAGTGTTCGAACCACACATATTGCTCGAGGGGTGTGTGATAAAACTTTTCAATGCATTGTATGCAACAAACGCTTTGCGCGCAAGACAACTCTTGTCACGCACACGTACCATGAGTGTGGTAAAGATCTTTCATGCGCTGTGTGCAACAAGCGATTCAAACAAAAGAACACTCTTGATATGCATACAAAGCATGAATGTGGTAGAGAAATTCTATGCACTGTATGCATGAAATGCTTCAAGTACAAGAAAGCTCTTATTGCGCACAAGAAGTATGAGTGTGGTAAAGATTTTCTGTGTCAAGTGTGCGGTAAATCTTTGAAATCTTTCATCGGTTATAAAGGTCATATTGCTGCTTGTAAAGGATTGTCTATGTAAAGCTACCGGTATGTGGAATGGAAGCGCCTGCAACTCGAATCATTTTATTAGCTATTTTTAATCTTTATAATGGGGATAATTGAAGTTGGTCGATTGTTTATTGAAAATTTGTGGACATCATTGGACAATTTATCTGCCTTCATCAGATGCATTTGTGAGATAATTTTCCAATATTGTATTAATGTGCGTACTCATTTAATCAACATCTTTTATGTGAAAGTAAAAACAGTTGATTCTTTATAGCTTTTAGTTGGTACTTAGTTTATACTTGATAGTATAGTAGGCCTAACTAGTGATCGGCATAGTTAGTAGGCTACAGCTAAATAATTATATACCAATAGATATTTAAATTTTCTCAACACGACTGTCATTGGTTGGCTAGGTTATCTGATTAAAATATATTGTTTTCATGATCTATGAATATTGTTGTGTACATTTATTTTGAATCGTTTGTGTTTAACATGTATAAAAAAATATGTTATGTAGTTTTCTCAGGTTGCTGTATTTGCTCTTTTGGGATAGAATTGCAATCCCATTTAAGACCTTGTCTTTTGTTCCAACGTTTCAGCAAGATGTGACGTACCATCATCAGGGATTCTTCCTAACAGCTTGGCAAACGTGGGTCGACCTACAAGTACGTTCGCCAAGCTGCTGAGCCATCGCTCGCAAAATAGACATTGCTTGTAATTTGCATTGCCTTGGGTAATTGGTAGTGAAGACCAAAGCCGTACCCATGTGATGCTATGTGCAACGCGTTGAATGTAGTAATGTTTTTCTCTCTTGTTTGTAAAATGGTCCATGCTTTGTATTCTCAGTCTCTGTTTTATATTTATCTAGTAACATGTTGTTCAACTTTTTTGTATCAGTATTTCAGTCTAGTAAAATTATAAGACGGTCATATAATGAGTGAGCCTTATGCATATGTCTATAAACTGAATAATTATATAATGTATTTTGCACATTACTATTTTCATTTAAACATCAATGTTTACTAATGTGATATTTCACCATGTTGCAGGTGATGCTGACTGGCAATTGCCTTCTGCTAGAAATGTCGTTCTCCTTCGTGATCAGAATTATGATCATTTTTATAAGCGAGGTGGGATGGAGTCGAACTTCTTGGATACCGCTAACGCTAATCTGATTCAAGACCCCGATTATGTCAAGAAGCTCCAGTGTCACACTTGCAATAAGATTTTCAAAAGGAAAAGTGATCTGACCAGACACACTACTCAGGAGTGTGGTAAAGATATTCGATGCCCCCTGTGCAAAAAACACTTTGCGTTCAAGACTAATTTCATTACTCACACAAAGTATGAGTGTGGTAAAGAGTTGCGGTGTCAAAGCTGTAAGAAATGTTTAAAATCTTTCAAGGGTTATAAGTCTCATATTGCTGCTTGTAAGGTATTCTCCTCGTGAAATAACGTTTTTTTAAACGAAGAATGTAAATGCAACTCAGTAAATTTATTACTTGTCCCTAATTTCTGAAACAGGTGTAATTTGGGTTTGCTGCATATTGATAGAAGTGAGCACATTGAAATATTTTGCAATTCAACTGCAATTTTGGATGCGGTCCTTCTTCAAAAGTGAGCATCTTTTTGCTCTCAGTTATATTGTTTGTAAGTGAAATTAAAATATACCGTTGTATTTTTACGTCAATCAACATTTAAATTCACTTTTAAATGCATTTAAACTTCCTCTTTCAGTTAGTTCTTTTCTGATGTAAATGTAGGCATAAGCTTTTACACAGGTCTTATTACCGCTATTTTCGAGTCAGTCTGTTGAAATGTTGGTAAACTGTATCAAATCAATGTATTTTCTGTTTATAGATAGGTATTTATTCCATTATTCGGCATACATGTGATGAATTTGGAATTGTTATTGATAAAATTAGATAGATGATCAAATGAATAAGCAAATCCCACCGCTGTCACAAATGTGATGAAGTTGACATCGCCACCGTTATCACCAATGTGATGAAGTTGAAATCACCACCGCTTGTCACAAATGTGATAAAGTTGAAATCACCACTGCTTGTCACAAATGTGATAAAGTTGACTTTGTGATTGATAAAATTGATAGATTGTTATGATAGTTCAATGACGAGAATGTTCACAAGAATAGCGTTGCTGTCACCAATGTCCTTACAGACATAATTATGAATAGCGGTCGGCATTTGAAGGAAACATGGGAATGCCCATAGCATTAAGCGATTTCAGTATACATGTATTTGTCATCACATAGCTTGATTTGGTTTGGCGTCAGGCTGTAGGCGATGTGATGTAGTTCCCTCTTTCAAACCCTTTGTATACTGGAACCTCTTAATTTTCAACTCTGTTTTATTGTATTTCACATATTCCGTCACAGCTGGATCCATAATGGTTCTCAATTTATTTCAAGTAATCAAACACCGGTAATTTGAATGCTGTAATATATAGTTATAGTTGAATAGTTATTCATATTGATAAATGGATGGTTATAGATTAGTCTCACTGGAAACCATATTCTAACTTGGCTTGTTACCGAGTCGCGTAAACTCGTTTGATCTTATTTTTGTTTTCTTTTTTTTTGACTGTAGATGCCAATATTTGATATAAATATTTCTATTTCTCATATGCAATATTAATATTTATGAGTAACTTATGTAATTATATTACATTCTTGGATTTTATGTTATGTATCTATTCTTAATTTGTACTTTTCAACTTGGTTATGTGGAAGAACAGACTTCTTGTCTGAACCTCGCCATTTCATTCATGTAATTCATTCCTGTATTACTATGTAATGAATAAAGATAATATAATACAATCAACGTTTAAATGAATATACTATGTCTACGTGCACGTAATTAGCATTATGGATCTTCATTCTCTCTTACATCTCTGACTCTTCACTCTCATTAATATCTGCTCTATGGTTTATTGCACGTATCATTGTTTTACAGGTGATTGCAAAATTGTAATGAGCCAGTCCAGGACTCAATACCTGTTGCTTATATTCTTTATTAATTTGTTACTAACTCTGTGCTCTGTTTTCTAGATGATGGTGCCTCAGTGGAAAGTCCGTCTGCAGAGACCCGCTTCCATTGCACGGGCTGCGACAAGAACTTCAAATACCACCGGCATCTAGCGAGCCATGAAAAAAACGAGTGTGGAAAGACATTTAAATGTGTGAACTGCAACAATGATTTCAAAGCAATAAGTTCTTTGAAGCTTCACATGACAAAAACGTGTGGAAAATACAAAGGAGCATTCGTCTGTGCTTCGTGCGATAACAGTTATTCTTCTCGGCGTGCATATGCTAGACATGTGAAACACGAGTGTGGCAAATCGTTCACTTGTCAACTCTGTACAAAGACTTACAAGACTGAAGATGGTCTAAAAAAGCATGTGACTTATGAATGTGGAGGAATATTCGAATTGTATAAATGTAGTAATTGTTCGAAAGAGTTCAAAATGAAATGTAAATTAACATTTCATATGAAAAACGAATGTGGAGTGTCGTTCGTGTGTCCGTCGTGTCGTAAGAGTTACAGCTGTAAACGCAATCTACTCGACCACATCAAGAGATGTAAATCTCGAGACTTCAGTGTCTTGAAGCACTTGTAAGCCTGTTATTGATATTATTTTTTGAATGAATATCATTTGTCTCTGTTTGTGTGACTGATTTCTTCTCTCTTCTTCTCTCTCACGAAACTCCCTTACAAAACTAAATTGTACTAGACCTATAATTTTGTGAGATTCTTCCTCCATCTCAAATTTGTTCATCTGTTGCATTGATTCTGTCATTTTGTCATACTTTCCACTTTTATTCAATCCCAATGCTATTTTCACACATCCTTTTCAGATTAATAAGTATTGCTTTAATTGTTAAATCCGTCATGTATAATGAACGTATTACTAGGATATGTATCGCTTTCACAAAGCAATGTTTTAGATAATATTTCTATACATTTGCTGTGTTCTACAAAGAACAAGATAATACCGTGCTATTTTGATAGGATTTTGCTGTGTAGGATACGTAATGTTTTTCGCATAAATTGGCGCGAGTTATCTAGTGCGGTAGATTCGATTAGATGTTGGAAAGTGTGCGTTGAAACAATTGAAAGCATGAATTGTAGCCTGCCCATTGAGTTCGGTTATATTTGCACTATCTGCTTCCGATTCGTTGCATCTACGGGCGCCAAGTAGTGTCTAAGAAAATCACTTGAAACGAATGTCTTATCTCAGGGTATTGGTCTGATGGGACTGCAAGTTTATGCACCACTTATTGCAGGCTTTATGTTGTATGGTATTCTAATAAGTGTCCGCCAAACAAATGTTATAATCATCGTAACTGCGTAACTTCATGAAACGAAATTTACTGGATTTTTGCCAAAGTATCTCAACAATCACTTTTATATTTTTCTTGTCAAATTATGTTTCTCAACAACTTCCATTGTGAATGTATTCAATCTCATTTTGTCATGTTACAGGTGGAATTGATTGGGAGGTTCCCATTATCAGCGAGGTGGTCACTTTTCCTGTCCAGAATCCTGATCGCTTCTATTGTGCAAACTGCGGGAAGAGCTACAAGAACAAGGGTGACATGACACGTCACATCGACCACGAATGCGGCAGACAGCTAAGCTGTCCGACTTGCAACAAGATATTCAAAAGTAAAATCTCTCTTATCACCCACATCACCCATGAGTGCGGTAAAACACTTTGCTGTCCCACATGCAACAGGTGCTACGGTACGAAGAATGCGCTCCGAGATCACGTAAGAGACGGATGTGGAATTTCGTATGTATGCCCGTCTTGCAATATTAAATTTTCCCGAAAGAATCGTCTTAATTACCATTTTAGACATGAGTGTGGTAAAATACTGAGCTGCTTGACGTGTAAGAAACCATTCAAGTCCATGCCTGCTCTTACCAAACATGTGAGATACGAGTGTGGGAAAGAGCTCGGATGCATCGTATGTAACAAAACCTACAGCACAGTTGATGCTCTTTCCAGGCACATAAAACACGAGTGTGGGAAAGAGTTGCGATGTCATACATGTGGTAAATGCTTTGAGTCTGTTATAGGGCACAGACTTCACACCGCAGCATGCAATAAGTCAGTAAGTAGATGAATCAATGCTAGTGTTTATAACTTTATTTTATACTTAAGGGGGTAGCCCTAGCATAGCATGGGGGAAAAAGAGCAATCTTTGTCATTTTTTTTTACATCACCCTTTGCTTTGATTGACTTGAAATATTTTGTGGTGATACTTTATACTTTTTGTAACACATACAAAAATTAAGAATAATCATATATTTTTTTTAAATTTTTTTTATGAATATATTGAGCAACAATGTTTCAATTTTATATGCATTCACACAATCACTTATCAACATTTATCTACCCCATTATTGTTGATTAAAACACTATTTTTCACCACATTGTAGCTAATAGATGTATCCATGGTGTGAAGTAAAAGATAATTCATATGTTGATAATTTTCACCTGAAAAAAATATTTGGTTTTTATAACATAAAAGATACTTTTTATTCATGTGCTATTACACTTTGTGCTGCTCAGAGTAGTCCTGCTGTAATAGTTTTAGTTCACACCATACCCTGTCACACAATCAGTTTTCATTCAAAATTTCATCAAAATTGATATTAATTGCAAGTGTGATGAGTGAGCATAAATAGTGAGAGCTTATTTGTTATGAATGTGGTGAACTTTCTTGAAATATCTTGATAGAAATTATTTCTTGCTAGTGGGATGGAAAACTAATCCAGTGCTAATTATGGTTATGCACAGCGATCCCACGAACCGTACAAAAAATGTCATAATGCATACAGCACTTTTGTCATGAACATTTATTCATGATTCTACCATAGACAATGATTCTTCTTTAATTTCGAATGACATTTTTCCCGTGTTCAGGTAGTAAGTTCTGTCTCGATATTATAAAAATGATTTCTTTGAATAGTCATTTTCCACCTTGTGTCCAATTTATATTAGATTAGTTTGCAAAGCTAGTTGAGAGTAAAAGTGAAAATATCATAGTGTATATTACAATAATTCCGTAAACTATTGAATGTTAATATATACTAATTTATCGATAATGTCTCGGCATACTTACGAGATTCAGTCATTTGCGGAATGTGTGTATGAATGTAACGATTCACGTTATTCATTCCAAGTTTTTAACCCTTCGTTCAAATTGTTAGAACATGAAGATTAGAATTTTCATTTCAATGAATGATATAATCAGGCAATACTGATTCGAGGCTTTGTGGGATAATCTAGTACTTTTTCCAAGTGATTTCCGTAATTATGTATGCATATACCTACTTGTTGCTATCGCTCAGTGTTCAAATTGGGGAAGATGCGGGGGGATCCACCAAAGATGAATTGTAACATTGCATCTAACTTTTCTCTAAAATGTTTTGAATGCCATCCCCAAAAAGAAATTGACTTTTCATACGTATAATGAGTGTTCATAAAGCAGTAGTACCACTTACGACCAGTAATTAGTTTATCCTTCTATATATTATCATCCTGAAATGTGTTCACAGGTTTATTAACAAAACCTTTCTTCATACACAAGTGTGAACTAGCAATAGTCGGGACTTATCAATAGGATACCTAAATCTGCAACAACGTGATTTTCTTCAATTTGTTGTTATATGATTTGTTGTAATATTACAGATTACTCATAAGCCTCATCATATATTTGTGAAATAACCACAAAGCTATGTTCTTATTTTACCAATAATTTGCTTTACTCTTGATTCAATTTTATTTATATTTTTTATATGGTTAGGTGCAAGAACGGGCACATGAGCCCAAACCTCGCCATTTTCATCACGCTTTTACTGCTATACTGTATTGCACTGTATTTCTGTACCTGCTAAAGGAAATAAGGACTCATTATTATAGACAATTGGAATAAAATGAACAGTTCTACATATTTTGATAGTTTCTCCTTGCCTGCCTTTCACTGACAACAATTCAATTTCATTGTTATACACATGCCCAAGAGCATGAAGGCTCATGCATGCATTTGAATTATCATGCATTTTGTTTTACGAACTTTTTCATTATTTTCATGTGGATAAGATTTGATGGTAAATAATTACCATTATGTACTGTTATTTTGAATTATTCATTGAAGGAAAAAAGGCAAGAAATACAAAGGGTACTTTTAAAACAAATACATGTCTTTATATAGCTCTAGAAAAAAATTGCATTCATGTAATGTTTGTGACTAAAAAGACAAAATCGCGCAAAGCATAATTTTCGCGAAAATTCGCGAAAACAATAATAGGTATTTTGAACTCGGATTTAGACCTGAAACGTAAACATATTGTAGAAAAAAACATTTTACAAACAATTAACTTTTTCGTTTATACCCCAAATGCATTGCCTCTGATTCTAACACTATCGTGTCAGCATGATCGGGACGGACGGTCGGCGCCTGGTGTCCCAAGCTTCTGAGGGTTTATAAACAAATAACAGTGGGCCATGTGTTGACCCTGCGCCCGACATACACTCACATGGAGGCGTGTCTCCCCCCTCCCCTCCCCCGCCGATATGAGTGGACACTCATGTCCGCTCGAGAAGACGGTCAAGAGAATTTATCAGCTTCCTTTATCTGGGGCGCAAATCAAGGAAAAGCTTGTATCAAATACTGTAATGTATAGCCTTATTAAGGGGGTGAGTACGCGGTGCTCAGACAAATCTAGAAATTTGCTTTACTATTGTTTTCCATTTTCAATAACCAGTGTAATTGTATGAAAAGTTCACATCTCCAAGATAATTTTATGCTCTTTAGTTGATACAACATTTTATTTTTGTGAATTCAATGAGTTTTGAGATAATACTTCAATGAATTTCATCACATTCTTTTTATTGAATGTTTTCAGCCGAAACGTCGAAACTTCAGGCTCTTTTTAGAGCCTCCAGTTGTTTCAAGGAAGGGCAAATTTCCGAAAAGTGACATTTTATGATCTTCCTCCGGCCCTCAAAGTCTACGCTACAACATTATATATATATATATATTTGTCACTAGTGTGTGAATGGCGAGACTGAACTTGTGGGTGAACCTCTGACGACGAGATGGGTAGAGAGGGGGGGGGGGATAATAAAAATATCGAAGAGCTTGATGTAATCTTCGAGTGATAAATGTTAAACTACGTCAGAGAAAGATTTACTGGAGCCAAGTTTCTTAATCCCGCTCGCTGACTCGATCTTCACCTATAATTATACCATGTGCACTTTGCACGTTCATAATTCATCACTTGTACATCTTGTGATACTTTCGATGGAGGTTTTTACTATAAGATGTGTAGGCCTATTCGCTCCTGGAATAACTTAGAGGACGTCACAACCCTGAAACTAGATTTTTATAAATAATGGCGATATTTATTTTCCTAATTTCAGAGTAGGCTAAACTAGAAAATACCATCTCAATTTCATTTATAGTTAGAATTTCTAGTGTTGATAGAAAACCGGCACATGCAGCGCAGTGGTTACTTGGCACAAGTTCTTCAGTTGACCGCTAGTGGCGTGCCTGCAAGTTTTAGTGCGGATATAATTTTAAAATTCCCAAAGCAAGTATATGTTGTCTTTAGTCGGGTGATTTCACAACTACACAAATGTCGTTTCCCTCGAGAAATTCGGCGTTGATTTGTGAAATAACTGATGAGTTAAGTGGCAATAACTTGATTGTAGAGTCTACTGATTGACATAGCTATAGGCGTAGCTATTAAACACGGTATAAAACAATATTCCCTCATTTCTCACTTTGATCTCGTTTCTTTCTTCTTGTTTAACGGCGCCTTCTGACAGTTATTAGGCTACTTAATCTTCCGCACAATATTCTGATACCACCGCAACAAAACTAAGTGTTATTGCAGGAGGAGTGTTACCACCCTTAGGGAACTTTGCCAGAATAATGTAACCTATGCACATGACTCGATAAATCATATGCTATCAAAACCTCTCTAACTATTCTTAGATGAATCTTTTAATCTCAATAGTGTAAATCATCGTTCATATTTTAGAGCTCTCAAATATGAGAATAGTCAGGTTCTAATTGAAATTATTCATATTTTATGTTCATTCGACCTCCGGGACGCAGTATTTTTCCTGAGTCGTGACTTAGACATTATCCGATTCTGTTCATGTTTCTATACAGAATCGGTAATGCCTACGTCATGACTCATCGTCTTCGGAAGAATAAAAAATTAATTATAATTTCTGAAATTGAGATGATGATTTTTAGTTTTCTCTGAAATTGGGGAAATAAATATCATCATTATATTCATTAAAATCTAGTTTCCGGGTTGTGACGTCCTTTAAGGCGTCCCAAGTCCAGTATATATAGGGACAAAAGTTCTTTCCAGGGTGGTTCCACGTATAAAAATGATCCTAAAATTTGAACCAAAATACAAAGATACAAAACACAACAAAAAGATACAAAATCAACAAATATCAAATCCTCGAAAAAACGAATCATGGAAATATCCCATATAGCTCCGAGAACCATTTGTCCGACAATTCGAACATGTGGTTTTTCTGAGATTTGGTATGCCTAAATATATATATATATATATTATGGTAAACCTATCTTTGCAGAAATTTGCCCTTCTTTGATGAGGGTTGTTCAGAAAAGAACCAAACAACCTTCATCAAAGAAGGGCAAATTTCCGCAAAGATAGACTTGCCATACCATCAACCACCGGCCCTCAAAACTTCAGACATCTCATATATATATATATATATATATATATATATATATATATATATATATATATATATATATATATATAGGCCTATATATATATATATATATATGAATATATTATATATCATATAAGTGCGTGTGTGTGTGTGTAGTAGGCCCTAGGAGGATTTAATATTAAATCCTCCTAGAGTAGGCCAGCTAGGCTGGAGGCGATTGCACGTGTGCCTCATCAACTGATAGCCGCGAACATTCTGGCTGAAAACCACGTTTATCGCCTACACGATGACGTCATGATCTATCATCTCACCCACACGACTTCTCCGACTTCTGTCAATGAATGGTGCTAATATTAGACGTCGCGCGCGTCGGGACGCTCCCCCCCCCACCCCCCACCCGCCCCCACACCGTCGTACTTCCGTTTGGGGATAGCCGACGATATATGATATCAACTTTCATAAAATGTGTGCCGATCTGGCTTATGCTATAATTAACTTTGGTCTCGCTTGTATGAAATAAAACGGGAAACTTTATGAAATGGACCTAAATATAAAATGGGACTAAATATGGGATTCAGAGAAACTTGTGATTAGATGAGCGATAGCGAAGATTTCCATCATACTCTTATGGAGCTTTGTCTGCGTTTTTTTTTTGTGGGGGGTTGTTTTTGTTTGTAAGATATATGTGGGGAGAAGAAATCGTAAATCTTTTTGCCATCGTCATCTTCTTATTCTTCTCTCTCTTCTTTTCAAATCTTTTTTTTTTGCTTTCATTCATTACAATGTCAGACTCAATTTTTGTTTTCAAACTCATTTTTTCGTTTCATTTTTTTTTTTCATCTTTTGTATAATGATACTAGATTTTTTTAGTTCAACATCATTGATTTCGTCAAACTCGTAAAAAATATCGCATTAATTATAAATTTTTTAAATATCCGTCACAGGCCTAGCATAAACTAATCTCTCTCACTCTCTCTCTCTCTCTCTCTCTCTCTTTCCTTTTCCTGCAAATGTGACGTCATTAAAATATATTTGGCAGTTCGAAACCTCCTACTGTTAATGCTGCTGTATAAGAGAGACGGTCGATCGAAACTTACTTCAAATACAATTTCTGTGCCTCCGTTTTTAAACCCATGTGAAGTCTGCAGCAAGCATTAAAACTATTAAAACTATAAATACCGTATCCAAGATGCCGTGGTTCATGACCCCTTCACGTCGCCTCTGTTCAAACCTCAAATGTGCAAACTTTGATTATGTTTGAATCGTGTTTTTTACTTTGAAATATGAATGTAGGAGGCGACGAGTGGTCGAGTGACTAGTCCACTGAACCGAAATTCAGACCAGAGTTCGATTCTCGTCATGGTCGACCATCCTGACAGAGGTTTTTCGTGGTTTCCCTCTGTCGTTCAGTGAACAGCGTTTGACCGATCAACATGAAAACAAAAATGTATACGCAAACTTATCCTACTTAGAAGTTAGAACTGCATAGTTTTTGGGTCAAATCGGTTGAATCATTTTTGAGAAATATCATCTCAAAGTTTCTAAAAACCTCATAAGATTAGGCTGAGCGGGAAAAATTGAGAAATAAAATTTCTCCAATATAATTCAAATTTTCGTCAAATGTAAACACGGAAATGATACACTTTATCAAAAATTTGTATGCAATTCGGACCGGCCGTTTTGAAGTATATATACTGTAGGCCTGATACATGTTTTTTAATTCATCGAATATATAGAAAATAATAGCAGAAAAATGTTGCAGTGTTAGATTCACGGCTCCCTAGATTCGTTGGTATCGAATGAAATATATTTTATATTATCAAAAAGGTGTGTAGAGTTTTCGATTATACTTTATGTAGACATCTCGCTCATCTTACAACGCATATTCTGCGTTTACCTACCATCATCTTGGAGTTGATTTACTTTGTATTCAATCACACTGGTTCGTGAACATAGAATAAAATAGTAAAGATTAATTTCTCTATTTTTATAAAAACCACCGTGCTTGCACCCCCTTAAGGCAAGTGCAAGCGAGATGCAGCCAAGCACTGCACGGGCTTATTGTTATTAAAACACATGCTGTATATTTACAGTTTTACGATGTCTAGTCTACGCTCTATTCCTGCTTCAAACAAAGCTAGTGGCCTGCGATGTACATTAAACAGAACCGCGTGTGCATAACTGTTCGGCCTCGATCGACCGTCTTCCTATCTGGTAGCATTAGCGATCAGTAGTGTCGAACCTTCAACCGACAGTTCCGATCGGCCGTCTGTCTGCTCATTTGTTAACATTAACGATCAGTAGTTGCTACCCCACTAATCTCTATTGGGCTACCCTCCCAACTCATTACAAGTATCTAATTGTGAATCTAACATCAAAAGTATCTATAATTGAGTGAAAATGTGCTAAGGTGCTACAAAATGTATTAAAAAAAATCAACTGCTCTCAAATTGACAGGTAACTCTTTACAGCTATATTTTTCGAATTTGATGAAATTTGATCGAGTTTCTGTAACCATCTACGGGGAAAAACTTACATTGAAATTCATGTAAATTCATATTTTTCAATCTAATTTTACGCTGACTGTCACTGAAGGGAAGCTTTTTTTAGAAAATTATACTCTTTTTAGTTTACTTTATCAACTCGACTGTAGACACGTTCGAGAACCAAACAAATTCTGTTTGAGAAGTTTTTCCATTGGCTTGAAGTTTAAATATAGGCTACAGATATAATCCACGACAGTTCGTCTTTGTGGCAGAACGAAACTAACATCACTACCATTCTTCTCGCCTATGTCAATCTGCTACCGACATTGAGTGAATATACAAATATTCCAAGCAAAAATCACGCAGTGGCTATTCGTTGGGCCGGAAGTAGGGTTTAGTTTAGATTAAATTAGTTTAGGATGTTTGTTCGGTTAGGCTAGTTAGTTGGGTTTAGTTTGGATAGATTACGTTCATTAAATTGGTTAGATTGGGTTTATACAGGTTAGTTTAGGCTGCGAGTAACAACAACAACAGCATGTAGTGACATATACTGCAGGTTTGATGAATAGCGGCTGCCCCAAAAACTGTATGTATCTCCCTAGAGAAGTGTGGTATTTCATAGTACTCTCCAGTTGGTTCGTTATAATGACGACCGAATGCAGCACGATCGCGCACGCTTGTAGCGCTCACCAGCGGACGATGGCAGTACTGTGGGAGGTGTGGGGTAGAAGGGAGTGGAGGTGAGAGTGAGGTAAGTTTTGTTTCAACATTCCATGACACGTCTGGAAGTAAGCTATCTATGGCCTATGCTTTGAATTATGCTCATCAATGCCTCAGTAGGAACACTTCTCTCAGAATATAGATAATAGAAAACATGAATAATTATTACCATGTAAATTTTGAAAGTATGCTTCTTCAAAAAAGTTTCTCGAAAAAATAATGCCGATCCATAATTGCATTTTAAACCAAAAATAACCGCTTTTTGATAATCTGGAATACCCCCTTTAATTATTATAAAACCATCGCATAGGCCTATCTATTCCAATGACATCAAAAAATTGACAGGATATAGTCATTGTTCACAAATTATGGCTGAGTATGGCAAGGTAGGATCGTTTGGATGGGGCACCACAAGGGTGATCTCAACACATCAGAAAAATATTTGATTTTTATGTAGCTCGATAGTTGAACAATCAATATATATATAGGAGCCTACAAGGATATTATTTCATCTTTTCAAACTTTCTTTTCATTCGTTTTTTGTTTGTTTTCCTTTCGTTCAACTATTCCAATCAAAAAGAGTTACACAACTTCTAGTTCGTCTCAGAGTTAGAATAAACAAATCTCTTCTGTTGCTAATATTATAGACAACCGTTAACAGACGTATTGTAACGTATAAAACAACAATGCGAATCTAGCACGAGTTATTTCAGTCATTACAAACTTAATAAAATCAAACCACCGAGATATCTTCTATTTATTATTCCTCTCGACTAATCATCACTCGGTATTACCAACATATGCAAATATATACTATTTATTTATTTCCGAGTTTTGAATATCGAATCAATTTTTTGTCTCCTCGCTGCGCGGGTTCTGATTGGCTGACAGCCGGTGCATGCGCACTGACCGCTGTTATCCAGGTCGGTCTTGACGTCACAGTATTGGTGCGGAGGATTTCCAAGGCGGATTTCTGGCAGTTCCGTTTCACGCTGCGCCGTGTGCAAGTCACTAGACATTGGTCATTAACTTACATCAGTTTAGTTGATTTCGCTAAGAATGATATTAGTGACGTTTATTTGTGCAAATACGATGTGGGGTTATTTTGTTATCTTATTTTGTTACCGTTTACTCGGAAATTTGGAATTTTCATCCGGTGTGGCAAGTTTTAATTTTAGGATGCATCCTACAGAGATAAGTGCAATACTTCTACATTGTCAATAAGTTCTTTAATACTGAATTTAATTACTAAACTGTAACTAATATTTTGGCCTAATATTTGTAATCATTATAGTTTAATTTATACACAGTGACATTTCGGTAGGCCTATGCATTGAATTGCCTATGCCATATATTTATATTACTCATTTTCTTTGGTTCATTAAGGATGTCAATGAAAAATTAATTAGGGTATCAAGTATTAATCGAAAATTTGTTGTTGCCCTTAGTTTCTAATGTTATTTCTGAACCTTAATTAGGGGAGGACATAAGGGGAAATTTTCATTTTTTTCAAACATTTTACGTTTTTTTTTTTTGAATAATGATTGATTTTGATGTATTTTGAGTAATTTGTTTCAAAATATTGCAATATATCAATGGTCATAACTGAAATAAATTATTCAGTATCACTGTGCATCGAGCCGTCTACATATTTTCAATATGGGAAGTTACATTGTCAATCTTCAGAGAGCATTTACTCCAATACATATTTTTTAACAAAACAAGAATTTTATTTCCGTTTTAAATCTATAAAAGTTGTTCAATTCCTTTATTTTTTGGGGGAATGTTCATTATCAGTTTATCCAGGGTATCACATAACGCTTTTTTGATATTCCGTCTAACAATCGAGATAAAAAATATATACTAAATACATTTTATATAAAATTCAATTTGAAAAAAAAACACGTCGTAAATAAAATCATATCTTGGAATATAACTGGAATATCGAAAAACATATATGTGAAACCCCAAGTCATTACTTAAGCAACATTTTCGTGAAAAAAAAAAATGAAAAAAAATGTATGAGAAAAACGGAAATTAAATTTCATTGTTGAAAAATTCCTAAAAACCAATTATGATCATTATGGATTTTTTTCGATTTTTTTTTCATTTTCTCCAGTTTTAGCAAGATAGTTATATGTGTGCAAAATTTGAAGTGTATACAATCAATATTAACAAAGATAGGATTTTCACGTGAGTCCCCCCTTAATGATTAGTAGGCCTATAATATTCTTCTTCGTAAACGCAGTCTTGATAGTGCATGAAAAATATCAAAACCAAGATCTATGTGTGGAGATTTTTTTGGGGAATTACCTCAAAAATAGATTTTCTTCGAATTACGGTGCGATTTTGAAAATGAATAATTGGTTTTTAGAATTAATTGCACCGCAAGCCCCGCCCTTGTGACGTAGATTGTACGGCTTTACGGCGCTCAGAATAAGTTTCAAAACTTCTCGATGTAATTGTTGAAATATAAATCACTCTTCTGTAAACATTCAGCATGATGGTAGACGGGGAACGTTTTATGGCAGCCCTCTCTCAAAGCAGCACAGATCTGTGAAAGCAGTTCAAATAGGCCTAATTGAGGGTGAAATTTCCGTTTTCTTTTTAAAAATTAACCTCTATATAGTCCAAGTATATATGAGGGGATTATCAGAAGGGAAAATTCACAAAATGCTGAAAATTTGGGGATTCTTTGGGGAGTCGAAAACACCACAACGTTGTCATATCTGCAAGAACGCCTTCTGAGTCCTTTCGCGCCTTTTGCTTCTTCTGAGGACCAAAAGATTAATTAATTTTAATTTCTAAAATTGAGATCATGATTTCTAGTTTTCTCTAAAATTAGGGAAATAAATGTAGTCATTGGGATTTGAAATCTAGTTCCAGGGTTGATGGCGTCACTCAAGATACTTCAAAAGATTCATGTTTATATAGGCCTACTAGTGCCCATCTCTCTACATGTTTATGAAATATTTTAATATCCTACACATTGGATTCTTCGTTGAATTAATTTATTGACCTCAATTTATTTCTATCCGTAGACCAATAAATACGAGAATGAAAAAGTAACTTATACAAGTGCTATGATTTGCGCACACACGCCTGCCCTCTGCAGAACATATTTATAACTTGCCTTGACTAAGATTTGAAACGCACTATTTTAAGAAAATATAAAACTAAACTTAATTCACCAGATGTCCAGAACGTAAATAATTCTGAATTGAGAGACAGAGAGAGTACGCGTTTTATAAATAGATTCAACTCCTCTTTATTAATAGAAATTATTAGAAAATATTATGTATATAATTATGTATGTATATGATATAATGTAGGTATATATATATATATATATATATATATATATATATATATATATATATATATATATATATATATATAGGTCCCTAAACATGATTAAAATGCGTAAAACTAGGCTGTTGAGAATGGCGATATATCTTATTTATACCGACCAACGTTAAAAAACATCACGATTTAAAACAGCCTAGTTTTACTCATTTTAATCAAACATGAATCGTGAGAGTTTGATATATATATATATATATATATATATATATATATATATATATATATATATATATATATATATATATATATATATATATCGATCGAAGTATATAGGCCTATCTAGTATTTTCGTACTGAAAGTGACAGAATATTCTATTCCTCAACTGACTTTTCTCTGAACAATGCAATATCTACAGCGTTTTCCTGCAGTCTGAGGCACGTGACATAGGTCAAAGTAAACAATAGGCTGTAATGTTCAACTAATTACATGAATAATAATGTCGTCTTGATATCTCGCGTTCATTAGCGCGTGCATTCAACTGAAGAGGTTTTTATAGCGACCTGAGGTCAAGATATTACCTCGTTCCATTGACTCTTCAAGTCACATGCACACGCGTGCAGGGGGCCGTGATTAGAGGGTACCGACAGCTTAAATACTAACACAAGAGCCGGCATCTTGGACAGATTTACAGGGTGCACTATGGCAACATATATCTCAACAACTACAAACACCACGGACTTGCGGTGAATTGCAATCAATGAATAATACCCTCACAATTAGATGTGTCTAGTCGAATTTTGAGAAATAATTACATGTTAGCAACAATTGAATCAAAATGTGTCTAATTTGTTGATTTTCATTGTTAAATTCCCGTTTAACGAATGATAGAAGATAAAAAAAAGGCACATCTATAGTTCAACTTTGCTTATCAATATTTGAAATCCTGATTTGCCTATAATTTTACAGGCTTCCCATTTACTTATGTGAAAATGTGTAATATGTAACTAGATTTTGTCAAAATTAAAATATGGAAAACTCCGCCATCTATAGCGGTGGTTACTGGAACTCTTAGTATATCAGCCCCTTTCCACTTTACAACACTGGTAGGAAGGGCAGCCCAATTATGAATGCTGTCACTCTAAATATACGCATTTTGAAGAAAAATGTTCTCTGCTAAGATGAGGGATCTTCTTAAATATGAGGGATCTTCTTAAGAGCTTATTCCATGGGAGTCGATTTAGCGGAATATCAGTTTTTTGGTGATAACTTTTGAACGATAGCCTATAAGATATCGAAATTCTGAAAACTCAGATATTTTCAATACCTTCAAAATAGTGTAGGTCATAACTATTTATCTCAATTCGCCTGATTGTCAGCCATATACATTTGAAAATACATATTCTTTTAAGTCGAGACAAAGAGAGGCAAGCAAGCTATACTCACAAGTATCACGGAACCCACTCTTGTAGGCAAGTAGCCAAAGAGTATTGTTCTTAAAAAAACATCCTAATCAGACAAAATCACTGTGAGGCTTTTCTTGGGGGCTCCCCCCCCCCCCCCCCCCCCCCCCCCCCCTCTTCGGTCGAATAGCCTGTAGCAATTTCAAAAGATGTACCTTCCGAATTGTCTCTTCATGTACACACTCAAAAGACCGGTCCCACAAAAATACAAGTGGAACTACTTCCGGAAGAACTTCAAACCAAAGACTCTCATCTTCACGTGGTTATGTCTTTTTCCGCTTTGCTGCCGTTCGTACTGTTCGACTTGGCGGCAGCGGAGTGAAAGGGACGAACGCACGGGAAGCGAACGGCTATTGTGTTTTCGACCATCATCGTCTGCACTTTCTATTACGACCGGTAGAGGCGTAGTAGGGATTCATAGTGTTTGAAGGAACATTGTTGAGAAGATATTAAAAGTCTGGGATTTTTACCTGTTTTAGATTTAGGGCCTGGGCCTACCATTCACAGTGTTGTGATTATATTCAGACAAAATAATAGATGATTTTTTTGAAAACTTACCTACGTGAAATACGAAGATTAGAAATGAATATGGTATCTAGCTAATTTCTTACGGATAATAGATTATGTTTCCTGACTCGATCGTTACTCGTGCTTTTGCTAACGCATTTAAAAATTGGCCCACATATTTCGTATTTAGGGCAACTATATTTATTCATTTATATGGGCATCAAGAAGGCACTGTAATGATAACCAAGATTTATTGGCGTAGTAGGGCTCGATAGATAGATGTTTCTTAAAATTCAACTCGACAATTTATAATTTTCCATTTCGGGGGAATTTGGAGACAAAAAGATCTTAATATGTAGAGTAAAAATTATGTAGGGCTACCTATAAAGATATAGATACAATGTTTTTTTTCATGTTTTCTATCTTTTCAGGATGAAAATATCTTGATCATATTACCTAATATATATTTTTACTTCTCAAGCTTACGAATGTCAAAAGAATATGCAATTCAAAATTTTAGCACTAGTATTTAATTTTTGTCATGTTGGTGATT
The DNA here is from genome assembly GCA_907164805.1 of Brachyptera putata. Lineage (NCBI taxonomy): Eukaryota > Metazoa > Arthropoda > Insecta > Plecoptera > Taeniopterygidae > Brachyptera > Brachyptera putata. The sequence goes on along the minus strand of OU015470.1, from coordinate 21,242,735 downwards.
CACAAGGCGGTGAACCACGATGAACTACGCCTTCTTTCTGCTTGTCGCCGACGCCATCTTTGGAATTATTCTGATGATTAATATATTTTTTGATAATTAATTTAGACTGTAAAAATCAAAAAGAACTATAAATAATAAACCAATATAACATGTAAAATGATTGAAGTGAACAACCATATCTAGATGGAATCAGAAACCTATACTGAGCGCAATAAGGTAAGCTAGACCTAGGCCTAGGCCTATAATATCGGAAAGCATGGTCGGTAGGCATTCCAACAGAATCAATTTTATTCCTCCTGTTGGTTATGGAATAATTCATGTTATTCAACTGTATTAGGTACTGATGAAGGGTAATACATGTGTACACTAATTCTTTTAGACACCATTTATCAACTTCTTGGTACTGAGGCAGTGTCAAGTGATTAGCACACTGAACCCTCATTCAGTAGACCGGGCATAAATGGACCGGGGTTCGATTCCTGCTGTGGTCTCCATCCTGACAGCTGGGTTTATCGTGGTTTCCCTCTAACAATTAGGCCAATAATGGAATGGTTCCTTAACAACAGGATTAGGCCTCCTTTGAAACGTAGCATCTAACGATGTACCATTTTTCATACCGAGTGCTACAAGTAGGCTTATTACTGGACCCAAAGCCTTCAGCCAGTGTGATGTCGTGTAGGCCTAATGCTTGACAAGTACTTCGTATGTTTCTACAGTAAATCAATAGATGGAAACTGTGTCACTTTGCACGACTTAGAATCGACCTCAGAATATTTTATACGCTTATGCGGAACCATTGACTTTATAATAAACTACAAACTCAATGGCAGAACAAGTGTACATTGCGTTATCATTGATAAAGGAGTCTCTAGATAGGCAATGCCGTATGACAGAGCCTATGACCATCAACAATAAAAAAGTTGGCTGATCTCAGTGCTCCTAGCAGCATTCACTTGCAACAGTGCTCTAGCAGATGACATTTTCTGGGTGATAACACTGCTCCTAGCAGGATTGCCAGGCGTAATACTACCACGGCCTATTAGACTGTTTAACCAGGGCTCTGCCACTCTATCCTGTAAGAATATTATTTACTCAATGGCGTTATTAAGAGATGAATGTAATTTGCTTATAGAGCCTCCAAGTCTTCATGCTGTACCACAAGCTCGTGCCAGAGATGTACTGCACGCTGAGGAGTGGCTGCGTTCAGGCGGCAAGATGCACCCGATACTCACATCGCTCCGTTCACAGACGACGAATCTTACGTTGAGCCAAAGCCTGGTGAGTGTGAAACTCGATAGTAGGACTTTGGGTTGCTTTACTGTGACACTGAGTATCGCCAATTTGATTTTCGATATTTTGGTGTTTTCTGAAAAGACTTGTTTATATCTTTTAGAAAAAAGTTGCGGGAGGTTGAGAATTGTTGTTTTTTTATATTTTTTAAGGAAGTGTCTACTGCCACACTCCCCTACAACTAGCGCTGTACGCGGCAACTTGATGAACTTATGCACACTATGTGTGGTAGAAGTGCATAGAAAACCTCAGGGCTACTGCCACACTCCCCCTACACCTAGCGCTATGCGCGGGAACTTCATGACCTTATGCACACTATGTGTGGTAGAAGTGCATGAGAATTCACAGGGCTACTGCCACACTCCCTGTTCAAGGCCGTTCCCACGGCCAGGAATTGACAGTTCCCTAGGCCTAGGTCTACGCCGTCGTGGGAAAGTCATGAAATTCACCCAATTATCACTGAAATTGATACAAATATATTTTTTCATGAAGTGTCCGGTCATTTTACGTTTAAATAGTCGAGTATGTGAGGTTTAATAGATCGTTTAATATCTTTTTAAGGACATATATATTGGTCGGACGTCTATGCTTGGATCAGCCTAGGCCTACACCGAGACACAGTAGATTCATTAGTGTAACATTATTGTACACTCAAATTCAATCATTTGACATAAATTGCAAGGATTATTAGTTATTTCACACCTTAAACAGCAAGTCAGTTATCAATTTAGCATATTTAAGGGTTTAAAATGCAATTTTGTAAAAAAAAGGGGAGGCGGCAGACACGTTGTGATTGGTCTAGGCCTAATCGACTCTACCTGCGTTTTTAATCAGGTTTCAAGGACCGTAATTAGCTTAAATTGGTATGATATCAAGAAGTTATGCAATTAATGTTATTTAAAAGCATTTAAAATTATTGTTGGGTCCATTAAAATTCTATTCATCGTGTTTTGAGACGAGATATATTGGCACACGGAGTGTGGTAGCAGTGTTCAGCTTTTCTATTGGCTGATAAATTGAATGAAGCCACGCCCACACAGTGCATTTGCGTAATCTTGGGGGGGTGTGGTACCAGTTCTCACTTTCTCCGTGCACTGCTTCCACACATGGTGTACACACGTTTGATCTTGAGGGGGGTGTGGCACCAGCTCTGAGGTTTTGTATACACTCCTACCACACATGGTGTGCACAAGTTCACCTAAATCCCACCAGGTAGCACTACCAGGGGGGGTGTGGCAGTAGACTCTGCCATTTTTTAAACTCACTTGAATCTGATGGTTTTTGCATGTTGTTTAATTGGCAGGGGGGGGGGGGGGGGGTGGAGGGGGTAATATGTCGCTTATATCCAGTTCACACGAGGCATTGCAATGCTAATCTTGGAGTGCTAGCATTCCAATGCTTCCGTCTGAACTATCTTGACGTTGGCATTGGAGCTTTGAAATCTTTTAGATGTGAGTTCTAAAACCAAGCATTGGGCTTCTGGGCGTTGGGACGCTGACCAATCAGATTGCAGTATTTGTAGTTGAAATTAATTAAGGTCGAGATATATCAATTTAAAATAACTTTCGAGTGAATCGATTCGACTCATCCTACTCGGTGAGAGCGAAGAAAGTGGGCGCGAAAACCCTTTGTTATTGCCTATTTAATTTATTGCTTATTATTTCGTTGTTATTCCAATACCGTAATGCCTCCTGAAAAAAATTATAATTAGACATACGACCGTGAGGTCACTCTTATCAACTTCTATCAAGAAAATGCATTCTTGTGGTAATCAAACCACAAGAACCATGCCATTGGAAAAAAAGTAAGGTTCTGGATGACCTTGTCCAAATCCTCGATGGATGACTCCAATGACGGCATTGGCCTTTAGTAGTGTGAATAGTAAAATGGGTGGCATTGGAATGCTAGCATTCCAAGATTAGCATTGCAATGCCTCGTGTGAACTGGCTATTAGGTTAGTGGGGGAGATTGGGAAAAAAAACACAAGTACCTAGGCATGCTCAGTGTCTCAGTAATTTTACCAGTAGAATAATTTTCATTCATCTTCAAATTTATTCATCTTCAATTTATCTTCATTGCAAAGACCACTAAAGAAAATGAGAAAAGAACACTGAAATAATCAAAAAATCCAAACTTTATGTACCGGTAGTTACCATAATATTTATGTTCATTATTGGTAATTAGAGCAGCAGACCTATACATGCAGTATGTACTTCTTAGTAATTATAGGCCTACCAAAAAAATTAAAAACATGAAGCACTTGAAAATGAAGCGCTTGAAAAATTATATAATAGTAATACAGTCAACTGTTATCCCACAACCTTATTGTAGGCCAGCGCTTTCCAACTAGATATCTCAGAGGGCCATATTGTCATGGGAAAAGTTGAGGTAGGCCATACAGTTAATTGGCCACTTTATCATTTATTAATGACTTGTTGTCAATACAGCAGGTCAATACAGTCAGTCAATACAATATGGTACGCCAGTACACAAATGACATATTTTTTATGCACACATATATTCAAGCATTTAACAATTGATTTTTTTGACTTTTTTCAAGTCAAAATTCAATGATTTAAATTGCCCTCCTTGTCCTTATATCGACATTTTGGTCTGTATGACTGGTACGACGCAAGAAGGGAAGCGCACAACGTTACTAAACGGGTGCGCCTGTTGTTACAAGCCAAACGATACAGCAGAGCCGAAATCCAGTCGTATGGTTACTCGAATATTTTGTCGGGAATTATCAACTATAATGTTGGTTAAAATGTAAAAAAAATTGACGGCTAACCTAAAATAGCTTCTATGTAATATTTAAAACCCAAAAAAGTAGCATTGGCTTTAGACAACAGTTTAACCCAATTGCCAAATATATTCTCAATTTTACTACACAGAATATTACCCGGTATACTAAATTGCAATGATTTTACGATGGTTCGTGAGTTCATACCGCGTTTTTTTTTAAAAGGTCCCGCAGGCCGCCAGTTAGGAAGCCCGGTTCCAGGCTGTGTGTCAAATTGATGAGCCTTTGAATGCCGTAGAACAGTGATGTCGGAAAATTTATTGTTTCATATATCGAGTACACCAATATTTAAATGCAATGAAACCGTTTATTTCTTCTACCCCTGGTACTACTGAATTGATTGTAAATTATATTGAAAATCTGTTCGTAACTTGGTTGTCGAGTGGTTAATACCGGCTGTTTCCTATTGTTGCAGGTTTTGCAAGCGCTTGACTACAGTGACCATCTCTGCGTGCTCGTTGAAGCCTCGAGCTGTCGGCGAGACGTTCAACTCGTCTGAACAATCGCCGTACACAATATCAGGTTGGTGTTCTATTCATTATTGCGGGAGAATGACGAAGAAACGTTTACTTGAAATTTTGTTTTCATCTTTTTGGCATGATACTCTCATAGAAATGAAGTCCTAGCAACGTTTTTGAAATGCCTAGTGAAATCTGATCATTTAGAATAAGAAAATCAGGCTTCTATGTCACAGGGTGCAGAAGTAAAAAAAAAATGGTACCTCGCGGGGCATAACAAGATTTGTTATTTGTGGCACGGCTAACTCAAAAACTAAGAACGCCGCTAGAAACACACAATTTTACATGCTTGCTTCTGATGCAAGTCTTCGTAGATTCACCAAGTTTTGTGAAAATTGAAGATGGTCAGGTCAATGTTGCTCCTCGGCTGAGTTGATTTGAAATGGAATGACCCATATGTGTCAATTGACAAGCCTATGGACGCTAAATAAAAGTGATACTGTATCAACAAATTTCTTTCTCATATCAAGTATAATATCAATACAATAAAACCATTTGTTTGGGCTATACCTATAAGTGTTATATTTTTTATTTTAATGTTGCTCAACAAAGCTAGGTTATACGGGAGTACTAATGAGCACGAGTTGATGAAGCTATGAAGTGATGATAGGTGAAGGGATTTTTTCAAAACCCATGCCTTATGTGGGACTCGAACCCGTGCCCAACCTGACTCCAGTTTCACCTGACTCCAGTTTCTACCGCTAGCGATAGTGGACTGAGTCACGGGGGCGGCTATAAATGTTATAAATGACCTATCAACACAAGTATTTGTGGATGTAACTTGAATCACCAGGCCTGGGAGATAGGGTAGTGATTTCGTAACGTGCTTGTCAAGTGGTTAATACCGACTGTTTCCTATTGTTGCAGGTTTTCCAAGCGCTTGACTACAGTGACCATCTCTGCGTGCTCGTTGAAGCTTCGAGCTGTCGGCGAGAAGTTCAACTCGTCTGAAGTCGCCGCACGCAATATCAGGTTGGTGTTCTATTCATTATTGCGGGAGAATAACGACAAAACATTCTAGCTAGGTTCCCATTATGATTTTTGCACGTCCTGTCCGTCAAAACTTGGGCCGACGGCAATGTTTAACCAACGCGCAAGAGAAAACTTTGGTGGGAGAGAACGATTTTCGCCGTTCAAGTAGAGCCAACTCAGACTTTTGACGTTCGGCAAAATTGACGGCTAACCTAGAATAGCTTCTATGTAATATTTAAAACCCAGAAAAGCATTGGCATTAGACAACAGTTTAACCCAATTGCCAAATATATTCTCAATTTTACTACACAGAATATTACCCGGTGTACTAAATTGCAATGATTTTACGATGGTTCGTGAGTTCATACCGCGGGTTTTTTGAAATGGTCCCGCAGGCCGCCAGTTAGGAAGCCCGGTTCTAGGCTGGTGTGTCAAATTGATGAGCCTTTGAATGCCGTAGAATAGTGATGTCGATAAAATTTATTGTTTCATTTATCGAGTACACCAATATTTAAATGCAATGAAACCATTTATTTCTTCTACCCCTGGTAGGCCTACTACTGAATTAATTGTAATTTATATTGAAAATTTGTTCGTAACTTGGTTGTCAAGTGGTTAATACCGGCTGTTTCCTATTGTTGCAGGTTTTGCAAGCGCTTGACTACAGTGACCATCTCTGCGCGCTCGTTGAAGCCTCGAGCTGTCGGCGAGACGTTCAACTCGTCTGAAGTTGCCGTACACAATATCAGGTTGGTGTTCTATTCATTATTGCGGGAGAATGACGAAGAAACGTTTACTTGAAATTTTGTTTTCATCTTTTTGGCATGATACTCTCATAGGAATGAAGTCTTAGCAACGTTTTTGAAATGCCTAGTGAAATCTGATCATTTAGAATAAGAAAATCAGGCTTCTATGTCACAGGGTGCAGAAGTAAAAAAAAAATGGTACCTTGCGGGGCATAACAAGATTTGTTATTTGTGGCACGGCTAACTCAAAAACTAAGAACGCCGCTAGAAACACACAATTTTACATGCTTGCTTCTGATGCAAGTCTTCGTAGATTCACCAAGTTTTGTGAAAATTGAAGATGGTCAGGTCAATGTTGCTCCTCGGCTGAGTTGATTTGAAATGGAATGACCCATATGTGTCAATTGACAAGCCTATGGACGCTAAATAAAAGTGATACTGTATCGACAAATTTCTTTCTCATATCAAGTATAATATCAATACAATAAAACCATTTGTTTGGGCTATACCTATAAGTGTTATATTTTATATTTTAATGTTGCTCAACAAAGCTAGGTTATACGGGAGTACTAATGACCACGAGTTGATGATACTATGAAGTGATGATAGGTGAAGGGATGTTTTCAAAACCCATGCCTTGAGCGGGACTCGAACCCGTGCCCGACCTGACTTCAGTTTCACCTGACTCCAGTTTCTACCGCTAGCGATAGTGGACTGAGTCACGGGGGCGGCTATAAATGTTATAAATGACCTATAAACACAAGTATTTGTGGATGTAACTTGAATCACCAGGCCTGGGAGATAGGGTAGTGATTTCGTACCGTGCTTGTCAAGTGGTTAATACCGACTGTTTCCTATTGTTGCAGGTTTTCCAAGCGCTTGACTACAGTGACCATCTCTGCGTGCTCGTTGAAGCCTCGAGCTGTCGGCGAGACGTTCAACTCGTCTGAAGTTGCCGTACACAATATCAGGTTGGTGTTCTATTCATTATTGCGGGAGAATGACGACAAAACATTCTAGCTAGGTTCCCATGGTGATTTTTGCACGTCCCGTCCGTCAAAACTTGGGCCGACGGCAATGTTCAACCAATCACGCGCAAGAGAAAACTTCGGTGGGAGAGAACGATTTTTCCCATTCAAGTAGAGCCAACTCAGACTTTTGACGTTCAGCAAAATTGACGGCTAACCTAAAATAGCTTCTATGTAATATTTAAAACCCAAAAAAGTAGCATTGGCTTTAGACAACAGTTTAACCCAATTGCCAAATATATTCTCAATTTTACTACACAGAATATTACCCGGTATACTAAATTGCAATGATTTTACGATGGTTCGTGAGGTCATACCGCGGGTTTTTTGAAAAGGTCCCGCAGGCTGCCAGTTAGGAAGCCCGGTTCTAGGCTGTGTGTCAAATTGATGAGCATTTGAATGCCGTAGAACAGTGATGTCGGAAAATTTATTGTTTCGTTTATCGAGTACACCAATATTTAAATGCAATGAAACCATTTATTTCTTCTACCCCTGGTACTACTGAATTAATTCTAAATTATATTATGATATGATAATTATGATATTATACCATTAGGATATTGAACATTTGTTCGTAACTTGGTTGTCAAGTGGTTAATACCGGCTGTTTCCTATTGTTGCAGGTTTTCCAAGCGCTTGACTACAGTGACCATCTCTGCGTGCTCGTTGAAGCCTCAAGGTGTCGGCGAGACGTTCAACTCGTCTGAAGTTGCCGTACACAATATCAGGTTGGTGTTCTATTCATTATTGCGGGAGAATGACGACAAAACATTCTAGCTAGGTTCCCATGGTGATTTTTGCACGTCCCGTCCGTCAAAACTTGGGCCGACGGCAATGTTCAACCAATCACGCGCAAGAAAAAACATCGGTGGGAGAGAACGATTTTTTCCCGTTCAAGTAGAGCCAACTCAGACTTTTGACGCTCAGCAAAATTGATGTCTAATGTAAAATAGCTTCTATGTAATATTTAAAACCCAAAAAAGTAGCATTGGCTTTAGACAACAGTTTAACCCAATTGCCAAATATATTCTCAATTTTACTACACAGAATATTACCCGGTATACTAAATTGCAATGATTTTACGATGGTTCGTGAGTTCATACCGCGGGTTTTTGAAAATGGTCCCGCAGGCCGCCAGTTAGGAAGCCCGGTTCTAGGCTGTGTGTCAAATTGATGAGCCTTTGAATGCCGTAGAACAGTGATATCGGAGAATTTATTGTTTCATATATCGAGTACACCAATATTTTAATGCAATGAAACCGTTTATTTCTTCTACCCCTGGTACTACTGAATTGACTGTAAATTATATTGAAAATCTGTTCGTAACTTGGTTGTCGAGTGGTTAATACCGGCTTTTTCCCATTGTTGCAGGTTTTGCAAGCGCTTGACTACAGTGACCAGCTCTGCGCGCTCATTGAAGCTTCAAGCTGTTGGCGAGACGTTCAACTCGTCTGAAGTCACCAAACACAATATCAGGTTGGTGTTCTATTCATTATTGCGGGAGAATGACGAAGAAAAACGTTTACTTGAAATTTTTTTTTCATCTTTTTGGCATGATACTCTCATAGGAATGAAGTCTTAGCAACGTTTTTGAAATGCCTAGTGAAATCTGATCATTTAGAATAAGAAAATCAGGCTTCTATGTCACAGGGTGCAGAAGTAAAAAAAAAAATGGTACCTCGCGGTGCATAACAAGATTTGTTATTTGTGGCACGGCTAACTCAAAAACTAAGAACGCCGCTAGAAACACACAATTTTACACGCTTGCTTCTGATGCAAGTCTTCGTAGATTCACCAAGTTTTGTGAAAATTGAAGATGGTCAGGTCAATGTTGCTCCTCGGCTGAGTTGATTTGAAATGGAATGACCCATATGTGTCAATTGACAAGCCTATGGACGCTAAATAAAAGTGATACTGTATCGACAAATTTCTTTCTCATATCACTAATAATAACAAATAACATGATAACAAATATCAATACAATAAAACCATTTGTTTGGGCTATACCTATGAGTGTTATATTTTTTATTTTAATGTTGCTCAACAAAGCTAGGTTATACGGGAGTACTAATGAGCACGAGTTGATGAAGCTATGACGTGATGATAGGTGAAGGGATGTTTTCAAAACCCATGCCTTGAGCGGGACTCGAACCCGTGCCCGACCTGACTCCAGTTTCTACCGCTAGCGATAGTGGACTGAGTCACGGGGCGGCTATAAATGTTATAAATGACCTATAAACACAAGTATTTGTGGATGTAACTTGAATCACCAGGCCTGGGAGATGGGGTTGTGATTTCGTACTGTGCTTGTCAAGTGGTTAATACCGGCTGTTTCCTATTGTTGCAGGTTTTCCAAGCGCTGGACTACAGTGACCATCTCTGCGTGCTCGTTGAAGCCTTGAGCTGTCGGCGAGAAGTTCAACTCGTCTGAAGTTGCCGTACACAATATCAGGTTGGTGTTCTATTCATTATTGCGGGAGAATGACGACAAAACATTCTAGCTAGGTTCCCATTATGATTTTTGCACGTCCCGTCCGTCAAAACTTGGGCCTCCATTGAGCTAGAAAGGGATTCTCTATTATCATTTCGAATATTTTCATCCCTCGCTACATGTATTATCGTTTTCACAAACATGGTAAATATGTCAATTTACACGCATGTGATATCATATGGGTATATTTATTAATTGATCAACCAATCACGCGCAAGAGAAAACTTCGGTGGGAGAGAACGATTTTTCCCATTCAAGTAGAGCCAACTCAGACTTTTGACGTTCGGCAAAATTGACGGCTAACCTAAAATAGCTTCTATGTAATATTTAAAACCCAAAGAAGTAGCATTGGCTTAAGACAACAGTTTAACCCAATTGCCAAATATATTCTAATTTTACTACACAGAATATTACCCGGTATACTAAATTGCAATGATTTTACAATGGTTCGTGAGTTCATACTGCGGGTTTTTTGAAAAGGTTCTGCAGGCCGCCAGTTAGGAAGCCCGGTTCTAGGCTGTGTGTCAAATTGATGAGCCTTTGAATGCCGTAGAACAGTGATGTCGGAAAATTTATTGTTTCATATATCGAGTACACCAATATTTAAATGCAATGAAACCATCTATTTCTTCTACCGCTGGTAGGGCCTACTACTGAATTAATTGTAAATTATATTATGATATAATAATTATGATATTAAACCATTATGATATAGAAAATTTGTTCGTAACTTGGTTGTCAAGTGGTTAATACCGACTGTTTCCTGTTGTTGCAGGTTTTCCAAGCGCTTGACTACAGTGACCATCTCTGCGCGCTCGTTGAAGCCTCAAGCTGTCGGCGAGAAGTTCAACTCGTCTGAAGTTGCCGTACACAATATCAGGTTGGTGTTCTATTCATTATTGCGGGAGAATGACGACAAAACATTCTAGCTAGGTTCCCATTATGATTTTTGCACGTCCCGTCCGTCAAAACTTGGGCCTCCATTGAGCTAGAAAGGGATTCTCTATTATTATTTTGAATATTTTCATCCCTCGCTACATGTATTATCGTTTTCACAAACATGGTAAATATGTCAATTTACACGCATGTGATATCATATGGGTATATTTATTAAATGTTCAACCAATCACGCGCAAGAGAAAACTTCGGTGGGAGAGAACGATTTTCCCCGTTCAAGTAGAGCCAACTCAGACTTTTGACGTTCGGCAAAATTGACGGCTAACCTAAAATAGCTTCTATGTAATATTTAAAACCCAAAGAAGTAGCATTGGCTTAAGACAACAGTTTAACCCAATTGCCAAATATATTCTAATTCTACTACACAGAATATTACCCGGTATACTAAATTGCAATGATTTTACGATGGTTCGTGAGTTCATACCGCGGGTTTTTTGAAATGGTCCCGCATGCCGCCAGTTAGGAAGCCCGGTTCTAGGCTGTGTGTCAAATTGATGAGCCTTTGAATGCCGTAGAACAGTGATATCGGAGAATTTATTGTTTCATATATCGAGTACACCAATATTTAAATGCAATGAAACCATTTATTTCTTCTACCCCTGGTACTACTGAATTAATTCTAATTTTTTTTATGATATGATAATTATGATATTATACCATTATGATATTGAAAATTTGTATGTACCGTGCCTGTCAAGTGGTTAATACCGACTTTTTCCTATTGTTGCAGGTTTTCCAAGCGCTTGACTACAGTGACCATCTCTGCGTGCTCGTTGAAGCCTCAAGCTGTCGGCGAGAAGTTCAACTCGTCTGAAGTTGCCGTACACAATATCAGGTGGGTGTTCTATTCATTATTGCGGGAGAATAACGACAAAACATTCTAGCTAGGTTCCCATTATTACTTTTGCACGTCCTGTCCGTCAAAACTTGGGCCGACGGCAATGTTCAACCAATCACGCGCAAGAGAAAACATCGGTGGGAGAGAACGATTTTTCCCGTTCAAGTAGAGCCAACTCAGACTTTTGACGTCTAGCAAAATTGACGGCTGACCTAAAATAGCTTCTATGTAATATTTAAAACCCAAAAAAGTAGCATTGGTCCCTTTTCCTAGAATGATGTCACAGTCCGGTCAATATTATCCCCCCCTCCTCCCCCCCACACTCAAAATCATTCATGCAAATATGGTAATACTGGGATAGGGCCTATCAGTAATATTGTCTTATTGGGATATTGAAAAAAAAAGTTTTGCACGTTTTTAAAAATGATATTGTAACTCAACACCGGTAATAACCTCTAAACCAAAGTAATTGATATTAGTCCGGTAGATTAGTGAAACAATTATGGGTTCAGTGATAGAAGTGTATACATTTTAACACTCGTTCAGAGAAAAATAGCTCAACAAAGTCAAAATAGGGCTAGGCTACGAAAGACAGCGAATTTCGGAACCATTTGGGGGATTCTTTTTTTGATCGATTGATTCTTTGATTGATGATTCTTTTTATTGGCATGGCAATTTAAAAATGTATATTTTTTTCCCCAAATTATACTGTAAATGTATTGTCAAAAAATAATTTAGGGTTGCCCTTTGATATGAATTTCATGATCGATAATCATTGGCTTCATATCGATAATCAACTAGAAAAATAATCGATATTTCAGATAAGTAGGCCCATCGATAATCAACTTGAAGTGATTGATAATCGATTACCGTATTGTCCCGAATATAAGCCGAGGGTTTTTCTCGAAATTTTGAGTCCAAAAGTCACCCTCGGCTTATATGCGGATCTCGGCCTAAAATCGGTCAAAAACACGTTTTTCACCAAATATAATAGGGCGCACTACACATGCCTACTCTGAACAACAGAATCAACTTGAAACTGCAAAATATTGCACTAAAAACAAGATTAATAAATGTTTTATCATGAAGAAGCATCATTTTCCCATTATCTGTCATTTTTATTTGACGCGCAATAATAAACAAAGGCCCGCTCAGCAGCTGTGACTGCCTCGTCTTGTCAGACCTTGGTCCTTGACGAGTAGGCGGGCCATATGCCGATCGCGCGTCATCGGCACTAGCCGAGTACACACGATCGTGAGGCCCCAATCAACGGTTTCTCACACGCAGTTGGCATAGCTTCCTCACGCGCGCAATACGAAATTAACTAAATTCAAACTCAGGCGAGTGATGATTGAAGTGGAAAAGGAGATAAAACCTTTTTTTCAATTGTTGATCTAAAAGTTTGGGGGTCGGCTTATATTCGGGGTCGGCTTATATTTGGGACAATACGGTATATCGAATTATCAATTTGAATAGCATGTGACCCATAGAGTTATTATAGTGGTGTCAGCTTCCTCTTTTCCCTTTCCTACCACTGTAAATCACACCACTTCCAATATTGAAGTCATTGACAAGTGGTTCACTTTGAACACCAATAGTGTCCACCAATCGTGTTACAGAAGTGGTCCCGCCTTACTCTTTCATTGGATAATTAGTAAACACTAAACAATCATATAAAAATGATGAAATTCACGTTGATTATCGATTTAATCGATATATTGATACTAAAAAGTAAAAACACATTCGATTATCATATCAAACAAGTGGTTATCGATACATATCGATATATCGAATATCAACTGGCAACCCTAAAATGATTTGTCAAAAAAATATTATTGAACCGGCAAATGACCAATTGATCGACTTCTGACTCTTTGACCCATCACTCAAATCACACGAAACTACAACTTATATTTCGATCATTTTGCATTATATTCCGCATTATTTCATATTTCCACTCTTTTTACTCACTGCACAATCTAATGGGAATGTGATCCATCATGAGATCCACCAAAACTTTTTGCTAAATAACTATAAATATTTGACAAATATGCCGATATTTTTCCACTGTGATATCTAGTACTAACGCGCACTTCATCCTTCTTCGTGACTTCTCAATATGAACATCATTCGACAAATATAATGTACCAAAAGGACCAAGAGTCGGGAGGGACGAAAACGTCATGAATGAAAACTTCTGACTCTTTGACCCATCACTCAATAGGGTTTGGAAATTCGTTTATATTTTACCACATGGTCAAATGATACATAGGCGCCGACTTCTGAAAATTCCGACGGGTGCTCTCATGTTTTAGCGAAATATGTCAGAGCCCAAGGGGGGGGGGGGTTCGCCCCCCACCCTGGCCCGCAGGGAAGATTTTGAAAAGTCGTGTTTTTTGTTCATAATGCCGCTTTTACTGACTCGCTTTGAGAGCGACGCGTTACACGTGACAGGCGCGCTGACCAATCAGCTATCGTGTTTCGCGCGTTGGCAGCGTCGGGCGCTAGCTCGCGTTTGGCGCGTAGATACATCAACCTGGTTGATGTTTCTACGCGCCAAACGCGAGCTAGCGCCATCTAGACTGTTGCTACTCATCGTTCCCTGCCCGCTCCGACCGAACGTACAACAGTACAAGGCGGTATAAGATAACCTCAAAATCAAATTACACCTGAGAATGGACAATGCATTTGTCTTCAAACTATGGAAAGCTTTTTATGACATTGAATGACTACAGTTAAAGTAATTTGTTGTAAAATTAAGACAAAGAACGAGGCAGTGCATGCACTGTTGGAGTTTTACCACTCGATTAACGTTCAAGGGAGGGGGGTATTACAAATAGACTCAAGCTAAAATTTCTTAGTGCTCTCCTAATAATTGATAATTAGATCAAACATAAAATCGTTCCAGTATTTTCTTATTATAGTTGAAGAGAAAAATAAGACCGGTAACCTTACGTCGCCAAATATCAAACTTTGAAGATAATCTGACAGTTCATAGTCATAAATTGATAGGCATCCATTTTTCTGCTCACTTTCGGCGCGCGCGAGTCAATAAATGCAACTACTCGCGTGACGCAGCAAACGCGAGCAACGCGTCGACGCTAGTCAGTAAAAGCGACTTAATTCATCAGTTCAAGAAGACTTCCATAATAACAAAGACATCAAAATGGACTTTTTAAAATTTGATTTTGCTACTCCTTCCTCAAGCCCCGCAGGGATTTTCTTGAAATATGGTAATTTACAAGTAATTGTTGCGATCTATATACAGTTTTGAAGTCCAATAATTGAACCTTCATGGATATTCTCGAAGTTATTTCTTCGATCTCCACCAGCAAAGCCCCGCAGGGAATTTTTTGAAATATGTTCATTGTTTTAAAAAAAATGTGATTTACAAGTTAGTAGTAGTCTAGTTATAAAACCATTATGGACATTCATGAAGTTATTTTTTCGATCTCCCCCAGCAAAGCCCTGCAGGGAATTTTTTGAAATACATTTTTTCAAGTGATTTTTGCGATTTACAAGCAGTTTAGGAGTCCTAGATTGAACCATTATGGACATTTCCAACGTTATTTTAATATTTCAATCATGGACATTTTGCGAAGTTATTTTTGCGATTTCTAAATAAATACATTTTTGGTGGGGTGCAAATGTCGATTGGTGGGGTACGCGTCCCACCTTGGCCCCCTTTTATGTTTTAACGACGTCCCTGCTTGAGTATTCTAGAAGTTGTCGAAGCAGATAATATATAGGAATCTTGGAATATAAGTAAAAAATGACAACAAATAGTAATATTATTGTCATACTATTGAGTTGGCCATGCAGAGACTTACCAATACAGCAACGAAACTACAACTTATATTTCGATCACCGCATTATTTCATATTTCCACTCTTTTTACTCACTGCACAATCTAATGGGAATGCGATCCATCATGAGATCCACCAAAACTTTTTGCTAAATAACTATAAATATTTGACAAATATGCCAATATTTTTCCACTGTGATATCTAGTACTAACGCGCACTTCATCCTTCTTCATGACTTCTCAATATGAACATCATTCGACAAATATAATGTACCAAAAGGACCAAGAGTCGGGAGGGACAAAAACGTCATGAATGAAAACTCAAGTTTAATGCTATACTGAAATTCACGCGAAATGACATAGACAATATACCTTGTGTTCAAAGCTTCGAGTTACAAGAAATACGTGACTTACAGTATAGTTGAACCAATCTAACGCATAGATGGTCAACGCAAGGGTTTATTACCCTTAAAGAGTGCCAATAAAATGTTCCAGCAACAAGGATGGTTAACATATGTTCATTATAACAATGACTATATAGTCTATCGGTTCTCTTGAAAAATGTATATATTTATGACTCCCCGCCCCCCTCCCTCCCGGCAATCAGAAAAGGCTCTAAATATTCTTCTTATTTCTTGCTAAAGAAATGCTTCTTCAAAGCAACAACATTGACATATTATTGATATTATGGAAGTAAAAATAAAACGTTAAATTTGCCGTAAATTTAATGAAATGTAATTTAAAATTTAATGAAGTTTTCGAGGGGTGCTCTGCACCCCTCGAATTGATCCGACGGGTGCTTTGGACCCTGAGCACCCACGGAGTCGGCGCCCCTGAAATGATATAGCATTTAACAAAATAGGCTACGGGGGACACAGTTGTTTGAGGGGTGGCAGGGTTGGTAATTGGATGGCGAGCATTTCTTCAGTAATTTTTATCGATGGAGTGGTTATGTGAAAACATTTTTTTTCTTCTTGTAACATCTTATAAATATATCATGAAAATATTGTATTTTGTGAAAAAATCAATTATCTTACCTGTACCGGAAAATTACTAATCGATTGACATTGACCTCTCTATAGAGCATTTACTGGAAAACTATATACACACACACCTTGGTTTTCCCATTTCTCAGCCTTCCTTATTCATTCATGTCATTTAATTCTTTAATGCCCTTTAATGTCATTCATTGCTCATGAGTCATAGCCTTTCAACCTGTAGATTTTCATTGACAAACCTTAATCTCACTATTGGTCAGTTTTGCTCTGTAATCATTCATTTTCTGCAAAATAATTGATCAAATTTCTTCAAACTCAGTAGAAATATGTATTAGAACAATATCACCATTCTGAGGAAATTTCATGACCAACGAATGATTATCCAAATTTTCCCAAATTTATACCCCTGCCACCCCCAAATGGTTGCAAATTTCTCCGTCCTCCGTAGCCTATTTTGTTGAGCTACTTTCTATGAGTATGTGGTAGAATTTGTACACTTCGATAACTCAACCCCTAATTGTTCCTTTTATTCAACGTAATCTATCGGACTTCATGTGAGAGATCCAAATTTTGACGGAACTAACACCTATCCGGACTCATAGTTCAGGCAAAGGGCAAAGAGAAAACTATTCAGAGCCACCTAAATGTTACACTAAAATATGTGGCACCAACTGAATTTCCTCAAACCTGCTCCGGAAGCGCAGTCAACTATAGCCAGAGGTAGAAACCGTTGGGCGTGGGTTTGAGTCCCGCATAAGGCATTGGTTTTTGTAAATGTCCTTTCATCTATCACCACTTCATCATATCACTATCACCTGCTCATTCGTACCCCCTTATAACCTAGCTGTTGGTGGGGTAGTTAGGCAGCATTAAAAAAATCCTCAAAACTGAAAGAAATGAATATGTATTCCCCCTCCTCCTTGTCACATAATGACACATATTTGATGACCCCCTTCCCTCCACAATTGTGGATGTCATTTGAGGACTGACCTTAAAGATAGTTTATTGTAGTTGATAGTTTGTTGTGTAGGCCTTGTGTAGTTTATTATAATCATGTTGAATGTTATCAATATTCTCTATAGGCCAGCCTGTCTAGCAGTCACGTAACCTATCTAGGTCTTGTAAAGCACAGAACCAGTAGTAGGCTCACAATGCAAGCATTTATATTAGTGGCAAACAGTTTGATTTTTATGTCACAAAAGCGTCAAAAATCATTCAACCCTTGAAATTATCAATCGTTACTGGTGTTACCATTATCAATTCATTAATGGGTATACCTCCATCCACTCGTACGGATTTGGGTAGCACGGTTTTTACTGATTTTAAGCATGAAACTTTTTCTGGACATGCGGACTTATCTAACTGTCTAGTTTTGTGGCCAAATTGGTGTGACCACTTTAGAGAACGATTGTCACAAAGTGGAAGAAAATAAAATGTGGGGGGGGGGGGATTTGAAAAACGAGACTGAGACGAGTGGCTAGCACACTGAACCTGAACTGTCATCCAGATGACCGGAGTTTGATTCCTGCCATGGTCACAGGTGAACTGTTCTCTCAGTTTTTTTTTGTAGTTTCCCTCTGTCGTTCAGATCAATACTGGGTTGGTTCTTTAACAACACCCACTATTGAAAATCACCTTATAAAATAACTTTTCATCTCATCATTCCACCGTGGCCATTATTCATTCACTGATGCCAATAGATCTTGATCATCAGTCAAGTGCTACGGTGAACGCAATATACCGGTAGACGAATAAATATTATCTCCAAAATGATTCAAATTTTCAATGAATGTGAACACAATGATATACAGTACATATAATTACAGCTTTTTATTCAAATCAGACTAGCTTTAAGGAAGATGATTTATTTATCAAATGGATAGAAATAATAGCAGCTGCAGGTAGCGAGCTTCACGGCTTTCTAGACTATCATAACTTGTGTTGCCAAGTCGAATATATTTCATATGAGTCAAGGTGTGCAAGAGTTTTTGATTATACTTCACACGTAAATATCTCGATGTTGCGTTCATTATAAAGCAAATTTTCTCTGATGCTTCCATGTTTGTAATAAGGCCTCAACAATAATGCATATTGTTTCTTGCAGTTCTCGTGTCATCCTCCAAGACGAGCGAGTGCTTCAGCGGGCTTCCAGCGACTTCCTCTGCAGATCAGGACGTCAGTGAGGCATGCAACAAGGAACATGACGTCAACACAATGTAATATACAAAATTATAACACCGTAGACTGTAAATTCATTTATTCATGATAATGCATTAAAAATAAGTTCAGCTTTTTTAATAACTCAGTCAATATCATTATTCAGAGTGTTGATCGATTCACATTAGATGATTTAAAATGATAGATGATAGATCATTTTTGAGCCAATAATATGATAGATTGATTCATTTTAGACAATTCAAATATAATATAGTAAATGATTAGACAATTTGTCTGTTTGAGTTAGGAATTGAATTCACTTATCAGTTCTAGTAGAGGAATTGATTCACATTAGATAATTTAGATGTAATTTAGTAAATGATGAGACAATTTGTCTGTTTGAGTTAGGAATTGAATTCACTTATCAGTTCTAGTAGAGGAATTGATTCACATTAGATCATTTAGATGTAATTTAGTAAATGATGAGACAATTTGTCTGTTTGAGTTGAGAATTGGATTTACTCCTTAGTTCTAGTAGAGGATTGATCCAATGTGCATGTGACTTGGGTGAAAGCAGTACTGGGTACGCGGACAGTGTCACAGTTCTCCGAGAGTTCTGTGGCACGTGTCGTGTGTACTCGGTATTCTTTCGTTCCAAGTCATGTGTGCGTCTGGATCAACACCGCTAGAACTGACGAGTTGGTTGAACATTCGATTCGAGCGCAAGCAATAAAGTTGTCTCATCACCCATGAGCCATGATGTGTGACTGTGTGTGTGTCGACCCAGGCATGTCATTAAACTGCTAAGGGCGAGGCGGAGGAAAACTAAGATGGTTTGTGGGTGATGTCTCAGCTCGCCCCTTCATGGCTGCGAATATCCAGCAATATTGTTGGACGTGAGTCTGAGGCGCAACACCCCAAACATCCGTTTCCCACACGCCGCCCTCCCCCCCGTTAAGGGGGGGCCCATTCCTGCCACAAACATGGGTACATTGATAGTTATTATTGTTGATTATTATTATCAATTATTATGACTTAGCAGTATTTTTTATATATATATTGTTGGGACTTAGCAATATTTTTTATATATATATTGTTGGGACTTAGCAATATTTTTTATATTATTATTGGTGGGACTTAGCAATATTTTTTTATATTATTATTGGTGGGACTTAGCAATATTTTTTTATATTTATATTGTTGTGTCTTGTGATTGTTTTTATGTTGTTCTGCATTATGATTGTTTTTCATGTTTATATGGTCTTTTGTTTATATATATTCTATGTATTGCTATATTTTTTATATTTGTCTTGTTGTGACTTTGTATTGTTTTTTATATATATATATTTCTGGATGGTTGTGATGTTCTTGCAATGTTATTTTATATATATATGTTCTTATTAATAAACATTCTACAATATTATTTTGTTGCACAATCTTTATTGTTACTGGTATGACCTTTTCCACATTTATAATCATTTTATTCATGATAGCCGGTTGGTATTTATTGTTCTTGGGACTCAGCAGTACTATGCTTCATTTATATGGTTGTGACCTGCAGTGCTTTGCGGCATCATCCCCGCGCCACTTTCGCGACGTCACCATGTCTCGCGCTGCAGCTTGGCTCATATATAGTCGGTGAACAATCTAACTATAATGGTCACCACTTATGAATATACATTCGGTCATTGGAGGTGCTTACGCACCTCCAATGACCGAATGTATATTCATAAGTGGTGACCATTATAGTTAGATTGTTCACCGACTATATATGAGGATTCTCACGATTTTGGGTGCCTCCCCACCGGTATGTTTCCACGCTCGCCTCTCGGAGTGTAGCCAGCTCACGTGTTGAGTGAGGCGATAGTTCCATGCTCCGACTTTGGTTATGGTGATCTGAAAATAGTCAGAGTTATCAAGTTAGGATTTGGGCTGCGCTTATTCTTACATTCGATCACCACAGGTGACCGAATGTATAAGCAAGAGTCGTGCCAGCCGCCGCGGTTACACGGAGGGTACAAGTGAATATCGTTAGTTTACAGTTATATAGATAGTGAGGAAGAGATTAAGAATAAATTTATTATGTTGAACTAGGATTAGATACCCTATTATTTTACAGTTGGACGAGGTATTGACTGTCTCAGTATAAATGACAGTAGAATTTAACTTTCTAGTCAAAAGGCTTAAATGTCATCAAAGGATGAGAAGACCCTATAGAGCTTTATATTCAAGTATTTTGTTGGGGTGACAGGAAGTTATATCAAACTCTTTTTAGTTTAATTACATTGATTTATGAATTGTTGATCCATTTTTAGTGATTATAGGGCTAAGTTACCTTAGGGATAGCAGCGTAATCTTTTCGAGAATGTATATTCACAAGTGAGGACCATTAGCAGTGTGAGAATACCTCTCGAGCCGGCTGCATGTTCAGTGTACCGCACGCCTGTGCATAGTGTTACTGCCTTCCATCGGTGTTTTGTCACTTGGTCAAACTGAACATTTATCGCCTCTCTCAGAGTGTAGGCGGCTCACGTGTTGAGTGTTCCGTACTCCGACTTTGTGGTGGGCTGTTCATCGAATGTATGAGTTGCGGTGTGAGGATACCTCTCGAGCCGGCTCCATGTTCAGTGTACCGCACGCCTATGCGCAGTGTGATGTGTTTTCTCACTTGGTCAATCTGAAAATAATCAGAGTTAAAATGAAAAACCACAGGGTACTGTATGACGTCCGTGTCCAGGATAAGTTTCAAGCATGCAGTCGTCACTAGTCCTAGTTTTAGCAGGCACATCTAGACACGGATCGATACATGTATAGGTTATTTGGGGAACAAGAATTACTTTACTTTTTGGGGTCTGCGTATTATTACGTGAGACTAGAGGTACACTTGTATGACGGGATATTAGATTTGAGTAATTCTGAGCCAATATGGTAATTCATTATTCCTACGTTCAGGGTTTTCATATAGGGTATAAAGGCACTTTGATGCCAATAACAGAAATACAAGTATAATGTCATCAATGGATCATAAATTCATAACTCATCTGTCTGATTTGTGTATGTGGGCAGGCAGTCTGGGATGATATTATTTGAGGTAGTCATGATTAATAGCAATGACTGTCATATTTTCTTACATAAAGAGGTCATGCATCAGTTTTAGACTTACTTGTCGGGATGTAAAGTTCCAATTGATACTCTAGGAGCCTTAAGTCTTGCCACCAAGGACAGGCTGTGATATAGCGGCTTCTAGACCACGCAGTTGTTTGGGGGGGGGGGATCTCGATAGGAGGATTCAAACTGATGCAAGCACCCAGAAATGAAACTTACTTTGATTTGCTCGAACCCTGCCATTTTTCTTAGGGATTAGTCCAGGCTTGATACAAAAACTACCTATCTTGTTTGTACCTATTGTGATACCTAACTTGATACAAAATCATTCCAGGGATAAAAGGTTGGTTCGTTTGGACCGGGTTGGGAAGTCGACAGTGAGGTGGGGTAGGTTGGTGCTGTTAGGGGGTGGGGGGTTGAACGTGCCATTTTTGGGGAGGGAGAGCATTTGATATTTTTATTGCCAATGAATCGTCAAAATAACAGCTCAAGAGGTTCTACACATCATGCGCGTGAGTTTTTTACCACGTGTGCGCTTTCGTGTGTTGGTACCTTCAATTTTTCAGCGGTGGCCATCTTTTTTATAGATATATCTATCGGAAAATGCAAAAAAATCAGAAGTCTCAGTAAATGGACTGAAGAAGACTTTTAAATCGAGGTGAGCTGCTAGGTTGTATGGGGGGGTTATCAGTTAGTCCCGTAACCAGGACCTTTATTATTATTAAACTCTTGCAGTTGCACATGAATGCACGGTGGCAATCACACCACCTTCTGACAGAGTAGCTTCATCCCCCTCGAATGTGCTTCTACTAAGCCCATTCCAGTCCCTACCTGTCCTATTCAAGAAAGGGAATTTACCAACATCTAATCTAGCCCCCTTTATAACTACCAATCTATCATGACTCCCAGTGGCGGCTCGTGTGTAAGTACTGCAGAATGGCAGCACTCCCTACGGTTTGCCGGATGCTTTGCTATTTTTTTGATCAATTTACATTGAATACATCATTTCTTCCATTTCGTAGTATGTTTTATATAAAGCCATCATTGTTGACAAAATACAGTTTTCAAAAAATATATTTGCAAAACAAAAACGTTATTATTCATGGTTAAACGTCCGCGGCTTCGAATGCATCATGAAAACCACGCGCCACTGAACGCCTGCAGCAGCAACGCTAGGCAATGTTTCGTACATCCTACGTACTGCATGTTTGGTTGCGCGAAGCAAATCGTAGTAGGATGGCCAAGGGAGAGCGCGGTGAAGGAAGAATTGCGAGAGTTAAAGCCTAAATGTGTGCTGCATTGCTCGTATCTCTGGCAAGCTCGAACTTGCCCGACCACTGCCGAGTACCGAATTTGAAATACTCGGAACACCGCACACTCACGACTCCCGGCTCTCGATACTAACGGAGGGGTGTTTCGAGCCACTCGGTCACTCGGCAAATGTATTATATACATGCAATATATTATATTATGATTATATGTAGACTTCTGTCTTAGATGTCATAAACTATGCCCCCATTCATTCCTGGACGTTCATATTATCGTATCATTTCACTTGTTTCGGCTGTCGCAAAATACGAAAGCTCCTAATTTATAAGATCATTTTCCATTTTGCTCATGGAAGATTATTTCAATTTGTATGTCACAATCGAATGACACTATCCTAAGTCATAACTACTTATGCAAACGCAATAAAATACATTCTAATAGACCATGTAATATATGTTTATTACAGTCGATTTGATTCTGCTAATAAATACTTCATACCATTTGCGTGAATACATTATTAAATTTCAGATAGTATTGTTCATCCGATCTACGCTGACAAGCCAAACGGATGGTACTTGAGTTATTATAATATGAATGAATATTCGGATCTCTGACTCCTCCATACCCTAACTCGTTTCTTTCTATCTGCCTATTCAACTCCCTCCCCCCTTCTCCTTCCATTACCCTGAAGACATTACATATCCAATCTCTGATGGACTCTCCAATATTCCGCCTCCTAACCCTACCTGCAATCCTTTGTACCCTTTCCACATCCAAACTGAACTAGCATATTCCACCATGGGACGCACTAGTGAGAAATATGCTTTTTCTTCCCCCTAAGCTGCCCAACGTTTAGTGCATTGATACTCTTTTTTACTGTTCCCTCAATCTGACTCCCCCACCCTAGACGTCTGTCAAATACCACCCCAACCCTCCTCCTACCAAAGGTGACTAACTTACACTTCCCTGCATTCAACCCCATCTTGTTTGCCTGAACCCAACCATTAAGTGCCGCCAGTAAATAGCTGCTACATCCTCCTCTGTATTGATTTCCCTATATAACACACAATCATCTGCAAATAACCTCATTTTCGAATTAACAACGCTAGTCAGATCATCTATATATAAATCAAATAATAACGGACCTGACATAACCTCGCTTGAGACCTCTGAACCTACCCGAGCTGTTTCCAATCCATTTAACTAGCCCAACATTCCCAATAGACACTTTCAACTTCCCTAATAAAATAGTATGATCTGCCTTTTCGAAATCTAAAAACACTGCATCAATACACCCCCCTCTATCTACTACCCCTGCCAGTTCTTCCGCAAAACCTAACAACTGCATCTCACACGAATACCCCATGCTGCACTTCTGAAATACTTCGTTCATTTATTTTCTCCATTACTCTCTTTATAACTACCCTTTCCATTATCTAACACACATGTGTGTAGTTGTCTACCCTGCCCCTTTGCCCTCCCTTTGAGATTGGAACCACATCCGCTTTTTTCCAATCTTGTGGTACTCTACCTGCTGTGAGTGAAGCTTGGAATAACCTTAGCAAATAACCTACAACCCCCCTACCCACTAATTTAAGTAGATCGCTTTGCACCCCATCTATGCCTGGTGACTTCCCACTTTCAAGTTTTCTCAATACATTCCACACTTCTCCCTCTGTAAGCAGGACCTCCTCCCCATCCCCTCCAGTCACATTGAACACCTCCCCGTAGAATCTATTTAGAGCTGCTGCCTTCTCCTTATCCGTTTCCACTCATTCCCTGCCTGATCAACTTAAGTGGGCAGCTCCCTACCACTACCCTTCTGACTTGAAACTAACCTATACATTCCAGCTACCCTGCACATCAAGTTCACTAAACATCCCACCCATGAAGTTTTCTTTCGCATCCCTCTTAGCCCTGTTTAATTCCCGCCTTAGGTCCCGGATCGCTTCCTTTCCCTCCCCCGACTCCCTCAATTTCCTACTTATCTTTCTACCCTTTCTCTTAAGCCTCCTAACCGTACTATTATAGTAAGCAGGATCTGCATTTGCCTGTAACACCTTATAGGGATCTAACTATACTTTCCTAAAATTGAACCAAAGACCCTCAACATCATGCTCGTCTATCTCACACCACTCACCTCAAAAGCTTTTCGAACCTCTCTTGCCTGCACCCTTCTCTACCCCCAGACTTTCTTCCCAACATTTTTTTTGTTTGAACCAGATCTAAAGCTAAGCTGACTATGGGTACTCGATGATCGCTGATGCCTTCAACTACTACTGTCTTTGTCCATAACTCTGTCGGCCTTGCTAACACAAAATCTAGAATATTTGTGCCTTCTATTCCTAGTTCCCTCCTCCACAACCTGGTGAAAGCCTTCGTTTAGTATGCCTGTAACGATATTTTGCATTACCCCCCCTCCCTTGTTCTCTACCTCCTACCTTACGTTAGGCATGTTTAAATCACCTGCTATAATTAAACTCTCTACATTATCCCACTAAGCCTATCCTCCAAACAATGCAGCAGTCCCCCCCCCCCCCCCCCCCGGTGGCCTATATGCTGCGATTACCTCAAGAGACTGCCTGCCTACCGTTATCTTCATACCCTTCCTCTTCCTTCCATAGCACTGTCCCCTGGATTCCTTTTTCAACTGCTACCATTACACCTTCTCCATGCCTATCCCTATCTCTTCTATGATGCAATGTGTAACAATCTATAGTTAATTCACTTTCTGTAAAACCCTCCCCTAACCATGTCTCTACTGCCACCACCACTTCTGGCTGGTACACTTATAATAGCGTTCTAAATTCATCCACCTTGTTTGCTAAACTCCTACAATTTACTACCATTAAATCAATCTCCTGGCATGTATGTTCCCTCAACTTATGCGTCGCACCCCCCTCGAGTCAAACCTGTGTTCATAGCCTATCACCTACCCTCAGAAAGGACAATAGGCCTAGTTACATCAGGAACTCACCTAATACTACCGTTTTGCAGAAATTCTACATCCCTCCCATATAACCTAGCTGTTGGTGGGGTCATTAAGCACACAATCTACATCCCTTAGCTAGCTATTTCATATATATTCTATTTCATATATATATTTAGCTATTTACCATTTCATATATGAGTAATTACAGTCCCCAAATCAGCTTTAATTAGATATAGTGAACAAAATTACCTTAATATTGATCGATGTTTGTCACAGCCATCAACCAACAACCATGTGGGTCAGAGACGGTAGTTGAAGAGAACAAAGAAAAGAGTCAAAGTCTCAAAGAGGGTAATTTACAGGTGTACCAACTGTTCACAATGAGGTTATGATAAGTGCACCACAGGACAGCCAACATAACGCTTCTGTCAAAATTCAATTTCAAATTTAAATACAAAACACTATAATTTGTCAAGTATGATCAAAATGATAATGACATGATAACGTTGTTCCTCATCAAAACCAGACGTAATGTGTTGAATTTTACAAGTATGTCCATACTAGAACCTAATGATTACATATGATTTAAGGCATCCCCATAGGGCAAAAAGTTTCTTACAGGGTGATTGTTTTTGAAAATATTGTTGATGTTCATCAAGTA
The DNA here is from genome assembly GCA_907164805.1 of Brachyptera putata. NCBI lineage: Eukaryota > Metazoa > Arthropoda > Insecta > Plecoptera > Taeniopterygidae > Brachyptera > Brachyptera putata. The sequence continues at coordinate 21,216,165 of OU015470.1, read as the reverse complement.
AGGTACTTCTCTGAATGGTGCGAGACAGTTTCACATCAATAAGTTCATTTTTAGCTTAGCTCAAAGGCGGTTGTACCACATACAATAAAATGTCTCGAGAAGTACTCGAATGGGGTATGTAACGCAGGATGCATGTATTGCTCCATTGTTTATGCTTCAGTCGACAAAATGTCACAATACTTGCGTTACATACCCCATTCGAGTACTTCTCGAGACATTTACAACCGCCTTTGAGCTAAGCTAAAAATAGACAGTTGAATCATAAGTTCTTGGCATACAAGACCAGGGAAAGTCACGCCATGTTGTAAATCAAAGTAACGAGACTATCTAATTGTATCACAACAGTTATAGGTAGGTTTACACAACGTAGGCATCAATTGATCTCCATGCCAAGTATCTACTGGTTTTGGTGTATGTAAAAGCATGCGTTACCCGTATCCAACTTTTTTATATTGCTACATCAATAAATGATAGAAAATTCAGAACATTTTTGTTGATTCATCTGTGCCAAGGACATTTCATTGGATGAGCGAAGCAGACTCAATTTCATCGTACTCGAAAAAGTTATCTCCACTGGTTGATAGAAAGTACAATTTCAGTTGAAACTTGCAAGTGTTCCTCAAACTCAATCCTCAATTTAGAATCATTCTCAGAATGAGATTTGACTCTGCTGACTCTTACCAACCGATTGAAAGACTTCGATTTTATTCTTACTAGCTCAGTAATACTATCTATCAATGCGATTTCCTAGTTTTCAGGAAGACTCAAAACCTTGAAAAAAAACTCTCTCATATCATCCATAAGTCTTTCCCCTCCACTACTCTGTTAAACTTACCACTGTACCCAACCAACTGCTATTTGTTGTAGGTTGCCCTTCCAGACCACTCACCTGTTGAGCTGCAAATCCTCTTCATCAAAATACCAGTACTCTTCATACCCCTTCATTAAAGTACCTTTACTCTGGCCCTCCCACATCACAGTGATCTTGTGAGGTTAGGTTGTCGCCGATACTAAGAGGTAACACTGTATAATTGATATTTATTTACACTGATTGATAGAACACATGGACATCGGATTGTCTCAAAGAGATATGATCATCATTTCTAATTTCGACATGATGACTGGCACGACGTGTCAACTGGCAGCTAGGTTATTTGTTGCCCTTCCAGACCACTCACCTGTTGAGCTGCAAAATGAAATGTAGCTAGTAGGCTGGGTAATGCCCACAAAGAGTCCAACACACATTGATTTTTTATGCTTCGACTCATTATCAAATGAGCGCAACACTTACGGAGCTTTGTATGTGTATATGTGTAAAGCTGGCCTTCCATGAACGCGGAATTCGCTAAGCGTTGTTTTTAGCTTGGATACCGTGCCGCCATGCGCCGCTCTCTTCAACGATTGGTCGTTTTTTCAACATGGCGGCCGAAAAAAACGCTAAGCGAATACCTAAGCGAATACCGCGTTCATGGAAGGCAAGCTTTACAGCTTAGCTTTAAGGCCTGCTTAAGCATTTTTTTTATATTTGTATAATTTTCGTGACTAAAAAGACATAATCGCGGAAATAGACCTGAAACGTAAATATATTGAAGAAAATGAACACTTTACAAACAATTTGCCTCTGGACATAACTCACATAAGGATACATTTGTTTAATCTACTCCAACGATGCCGGGTTTGGGGGGTGGAGGTGACTCACACATTGTCGTTAGGGCCGCCAGGGAAGTAGCGGTGAGCCTCTCCGTCATCTGCATCTCCTTCGCACTCTTCTTCCTCCAACTGCCGCTCCACCAATTCCGTCCGCCATTTCTTTCTCCAACATCTCCTTTAATACTATCAATCCACCAGTTCTTGGTCATCCTTCCTTTACACTATATCCCTACCCTTTTCAAATTCTCTTCTTAGGATTCTCTGTTCTCCCATAATTCATACGCCTAAACCACCATCTTCTTTCTCAACTCAGCTTCAACTTAACTTCTCCACTCCCAGGTCCTTTCTTACTCATCATGACCTTGTCCAGCTGAGTCACTCCCACCACTCGCTGCTTGAGAATAAATAACAAGTACAATAATGACAATGTTTAGTGTTGGTAGGTCTATTTACATTTTTAATTTCATAACTCAAAATACGAAACATCGCATCATACTGTACAACATATTACATCAATGAGGCTGACAAATAAAAAATGCTTTCTTTTTTGGCGGAAACACTTTAAAGCTATATAAAGTGAAAAAGTTGCTTAGAATCAATAATTATTGTAGTTCAATGCTACATACAATTATCAAGTGTTATAATATATATTAAATTGTTATATATTATTATAAAAAAGTACGTACATGTTAAAATATGTAAAATTATCATTAGATCCCCAACAAAGAATCAGAACAATAAAAATCGTTTCCCTTTTCGTCCGGAGCTCGGTATTCTTCACGACAACCTAGGAAAGAGAGAGACTTGCATAAATAATACATTGAGTATGTAAGCAACAAATTAAAAAAGTGTGGGAAAGTTCGAAAAAGTTTGTTTTCAAACATGTTTTCGCACCACGCTGCGTGCTCACCTAGTTGTACGCGGAGAGGAACTGTCCGATGGACGCGCGGTCTCGCTCGAGCCATGCGGCCTGGAGCCGTATCGTCTCGAGGCTCTGCTGGACCGTGCGCTCGGTGCCCGGGCTCGGGTGGCTGGCGAAGAAGTCTGCCACCTCACGCGCCTTCTCCTCGCTCGCAAAGTTCTCCGTCGTGTATTTCACCAGACGAGTCAGCAGGAAGCCGCCCTGGAAAACACGCAGCAGACATGTCCAGACTTGGCAAACTAACAAGGCCACCCAGATGTGCTAGATAGTTTCATTTTTAAATCATTATAATAGAAGTTGCATAATTAATATTTGAAATTGAAGAAGCGGAAAAACACTGATGACCCAGCTGCAAGGGCCTAGGGTCTTCTGATAGACAGAAAAATGAATTGATCTCTGAAATTAAGATGACGAATCTAGTTTTCTCTTCAATTGGGGAGGTCGTTCGTTCGTCATCGTTCAAAATCTAGTTTTTTTGACCTTTTGAGTTTTTTTTTTTGGGGGGGGGGTGAACTTTTCATTTAATTACACTGGTTTTTGAACGTAGAAAAAAATTAGTGAAGGTGAATTTCTCTATTTTCATAAGCACCGTGCACGAACCCCTTTAAGATATGTTTAACCTAAAATATGTAGGCAAACTAACAATAAAGATATGAACAGAACCCCGACTCACCTCGTATCTGTCCATGAGCTCCTTCCAGTTGTCCTTGAAGAAGTCCCAGGCGAGCTGCCGGCCGCGCTTGGACATCGCCACGGAGATGACCACGAACACCGTGTCCTGCGATCTCACCTCGGCCTGCAACCAGACAAGCAGCAACTCTTTCACGGAGAGTGGGACTCGATTCGAAGAGTCCCGCATCAATTTGTGGTGGGCGATATGAGAGATGATGATACAGAGCACGAGAAACAAATGATGTGAGAGTAATGAGGTTGGAGGGAACAGAGAGAGGGAGGCGGGGTCTCGCGAAGGAGAGGGGGGGCGGGTCTGGTGAAGGAGAGAGAAAAGGAGCCCAGCACTCACCGACATGGCAAACTGCAGCACCTGCTTGAGGACCGCCTCGTCGTTGCACGTGCCCAGCGTCCGGGAGATGCGGTCCTTCTCTTCGTGCAGATCAGCCTCTCTGTACAGCTGAAACACATTCGCAATTATACGCCAAGTTTCAATAGCATTAATAACAAACCTGTGAGATACATGTCTGACGGTGGGAGCCTAATGACCCCACCAATAAGCCCCGTTATACGGGGGTACGAATGGCGCCCGTCTCATTTGTTGCAGGCCCCTCGGCCCCCCCCAACGGATTCGTTCGGGAGGGTTCGGCTCCTTGGCCCGAGTGTTCGCCTCTTGTCGGCCTGTTGAATCGTTACCAAGACTAATTCCAATATCGGTCGCTTAAGGTATCGATTTAGAAAAAAAAATCTTACCAAACCATAACCCTTGGCCAAAAGTATTTATATAACATTTGAAAAGTAACAAAAAAGTATCTCCGCATGGGAATTGAACCAGGGATTCTGCCGTGGCAGGCTGGTGTTATACCGGTCCAGCTACCTAGACACGACGATGTAATTGGGTCATAAGCTATCTGAACAATCAAGGAGTCGAACCCTCCCGAACGCATCCGTAGGGTGGCCAGCGACCCGCTCGTCGAATGAGCAGGTGTAGTGATGTGAGCTGAGAATATTCTCCAAAAGATGTGCTCAAATATGCTCGAGCATATTTTTTTTTTAATAACATCGAAACTTGATACAAAATCATTGTTCCCCAATTAGGGCTATGGATGGAATTAATGGCTATGGTTTCTCTAAAATAATTTAAAAAAAACATTATTCTTGACTGTATTTCTAGTGCAATAAGCATATTTGTAATTGAAATAACTTATTTTGTCAAATTTTACATTTGTACATGGTAACCCGTCAAATTACAGGCTACCATGTACCTGCCAAAAAATGTCATGTTCATTAATTATTAGGTAAACGCAGGCATAATTAAATATATATATGTGTCAAATTACGAGATACCTTCCATTTTTCTGCCAAATATAAGTTTATTAATTATTGGATAAATGCAGGATTAATTTAAAATAGTTGACGGCTGTCAAATTACGAGTTATTGTCCATGTTCCTGCCAAATATTTGGAGGCAAATAAGCCTACATTAGAAAGGCAAAAAGTTATCGATGAACCCTTTAAAACTCATTTTATTAAATATGCTCCATCATGAGAATATTCTCAAACAGAAAATGCTCGAGCATTTCACATCACTAAGCAGGTGATTATGAAACTAGAACAAATAGGCCTATCTACACCTTCTCAACGTTGAGTAACATATCTCGGTAATCTATGACCCGATCTTGCTGCGGTGTACCTTGAGCATGGTGTTGTACGTGTCCTGATCGCCGGTGGAGAGAGCGGCCTTGTAGACGGCGCTGCGCAGGTCGGCCGGTATCGGGGCCGAGCCGTCCACGTGCGCGGCGAACCTGCGCCGGGCCTCCGCTACCGCGCCAGGGTCCTCGCAAGAGATCATCCGGCCAATCACAAGCGACCGCAGCAGCAGCGTCAGGTGGCCTGCAAACAACGCAGAACGGGATGAGCCAAGCAGAGTATCAGTTTCATTGATACTGATGTTTGTGTTGCACCGACCTGAACTGAAGTGTAGCTGGTGCAAAAAGGAAGTGCGTAATATTACGGGTTTTGTGCAGGAAATGATACCTGAATGTAGGGGATGCGGGACACACCGAAAATTTCCCTGGAAAATTTTCCACAGGGTCGTGTGTGGTATCGACGTGTAGGTAGATTCATTAGATTGCGAAAAATTCTTATTTCGTCCCGATCCAATGTGTGGTTCTCCTTAAAAAAATTCGTGAACAACCCCTTGCGCATAGGGGTGTCGGAAAATTTACAATTTTCTTTGGAAAATTTTTCTCAGAGTCGTGTGTGGTATCAAAATGGAGGTACATTCAATCGATTGCGAAAAATTCAAACCTCAGCCCGATCCAATGTCTGGTTCTCCGGCAAACATGTTTTGAACCAACCCCTGCAGATCGGGTGTCGGAAAATTTATGATTTTCCCTGCAAAAGTTTTGACAGGGTCGTGTGTGGTATCAAAATGGAGGTACATTCAATTGAATGCGAAAAATTTAAACCTCAGCCCGATACGATGTATGGTTCTCCGGCAAACATGTTTTGAACCAACCCCTGCAGATCAGGTGTCAGAAAATTTATGATTTTCCCTGGAAAAGTTTTCAGAGGGCCGTGTGTGGTATCAACATGAAGGTACATTCAATTAAATGCGAGAAAATCTAAGTTTGGCCAAATCCAATGTTTGGTTTGCCGGCAAACATGTTTTGAACAACCCCCTGCAGATCGGGGATGGGAAAACTTACGATTTTCTTTGGAAAAGTGTTCACAGGGCCGTGTGTGGTATCAAAATGAAAGTACATTCAATTGAATGCGAAAAAATCTGAGTTTGGCCAGATCCGATGAATGGTTCTCCGGCAAACATGTTTTAAACAACACCCTGCAGATCGGGTGTCGGAAAATTTATGATTTTCCCTGGAAAATTTTCCACAGGGTCGTGTGAGGTATCGACATGAAGGTACATTCATTTAATTGCGGAAAATTCTTATTTTGTCCCGATCCAATGTGTGGTTCTCCAAAAAAAAAATCATGAACACCCCCTCGCGCATGGGGGTGTCGGATAATTTACGATTTTCTTTGGAAAATTTCTCACAGAGTCGTGTAAGGTATCGAAATGAAAGTACGTTCATTTGAATGCATAAAATCCTGATTTCGTTCCGATCCAATGTCTGGTTCTCCGTAAAAAAATTCTTGAATACCCCCTCGGAAAATTTATGATTTTCTTTGGAATTTTTTTTAAAAAAAGTGAGTAGCATCAAAATGCTCACGTGATCGCTAGCTTTCCGAAAATCGAACAATCAGCCCGATCGCATCGTGGGTTCTCTAGCAATCGCCGATCGAAGATTGTCGATTTTTTTTTGACATATGGGTACTAGTACGGGGAAAAAACAAAAATTTGAAAAAAAGTCAAACTCTTTTGCCGAAGCCGTGTGCGGTATCAAAATGAAGGTACATATTATCTATTGCCAAAAATGTTGATTTTAGCTCGATCCGATGTCTGGTTCTCCGTAAAAAAATTCTTGAAAATAAAGGCAAATTTGCAATTTCTTTGGAAATTTTTTACACAGCCGTGAGTGGTATCAAAATGAAGATAATTGAAATTGATTACGTACAGTTCTAATTTCAGCCCGATCCAATGTATGGTTCTCTGGCAAACATGTTTTGAAGAAACCCCTTCAGATCGGGTGTCGGAAAATTTATGATTTTCCCTGGAAAAGTTTTGACAGGGCCGTGTGTGGTATCAAAATGAAGGTACATTCAATTGATTGCTAAAGATTCTTATTTCGTTCCGATCCGATGTGTGGTTCTCCAGCAAACATGTTTTGAACACCCCCATGCGCAGAGAGGTATAGGAAAATTTACGATTTTCTCCGGAAAATTTTTGTCGAAGCCATGTGTGGTATCAACATGAAGGTACATTCAATTGAATGCGAGAAAATCTAAGTTTGGCCAAATCCAATGTTTGGTTTGCCGGCAAACATGTTTTGAACAACCCCCTGCAGATCGGGAGTGGGAAAACTTACGATTTTCTTTGGAAAAGTTTTCAGAGGGCCAAGTGTGGTATCAAAATGAAGGTACATTCAATTGAATGCAAAAAAATTCAAGTTTGGCCCAATCCGATGTCTGGTTCTCCGGCAAACAGGTTTTGAACAACCCCCCGTGCAGAGGGGTGTCGGAAAATTTATGATTTTCCCCGGAAAAGTTTTCACAGGGCCGTGTGTGGTATCAAAATGAAGGTACATTCAATTGGATGCGAAAAAATCTAAGTTTGGCTCAATCCGATGTCTGGTTCTCCGGCAAACATGTTTTGAACAACCCCCTGCAGATGGGGTGTCGGAAAATTTGCGATTTTCCCTGGAAAATTTTGTACAGGGTCGTGTAAGGTATCGACATGAAGGTACATTCATCAGATTGCGGAAAATTCTCATTTCGTTCCGATCCAATGTGTGGTTCTCCGTAAAAAAAAATCGTGAACACCCCCTTGCGCATAGGGGTGTCGGAAAATTTACGATTTTCTTTGGAAAATTTTTCTCAGAGTCGTGTGTGGTATCAAAATGAAGGTACATTCAATCGATTGCGAAAAATTTAAACCTCAGCCCGATCCAATGTCTGGTTCTCCGTCAAACAGGTTTTGAACAACCCCCCGTGCATAGGGGTGTCGGAAAATTTACGATTTTCTTTGGATAATTTTTCTGAGGGTCGTGTGTGGTATCGACATGAAGGTACATTCATTAGATTGCAGAAAATTCTTATTTCGTCCCGATCCAATGTGTGATTCTCCAGAAAAAATTCGCAAACAACCCCCCGTGCTGAGGGGTGTTGGAAAATTTGCGATTTTCCCTGGAAAATTTTCCCCAGGGTCGTGTGTGGTATCAACATGAAGGTACATTCATTAGATTGCGGAAAATTTCTATTTCGTCTCGATCCAATGTGTGGTTCTCCAGAAAAAAATTCGTGATCACCCTCCTGTGCAGAGGGGTGTCGGAAAATTTGCGATTTTCTTTGGAAAATTTTCCACAGGGTCGTGTGTGGTATCGATATGAAGGTACATTCATTAGATTGCGGAAAATTTTTGTTTCGTCCCGATCCAATGTGTGGTTCTCCAGAAAAAATTCGCAAACAACCCCCCGTGCTGAGGGGTGTCGGAAAATTTGCGATTTTCCCTGGAAAATTTTCCACAGGGTCGTGTGTGGTATCAACATGAAGGTACATTCATTAGATTGCGGAAAATTCTTATTTTGTCTCGATCCAATGTGTGGTTCTCCAGACCGAAAAAGAAAAAGTAAAAAGTACCGAAAAAGTTTTTTTATAAGGTTACTGTACTGGGAGGCAAGACCCAAGTAGAAAGACGATTCAGGATGAAGCTGCAATGATGCATTCTGATGCCCTCCAACAAAAATAAAATACCGTATTTACACGCATATAAGACGCACTTTTTTTCCATTTTCAAGTCATCAAAAAGTCACATGCGTCTTATAAAGGTAAGTGACGAAAAAATTGTCACATTTTGCACTGGCTGAAAACTGTTTTTCCTGTCGGCCAGTGTTAAAGCACAGGGCAAACCCACAATCCTTGTCAGCTTGTATGCAGGATGGTTGGTTGGTTGGTCATCCATATTAAAGCATACAGCAGACCCCCAATTGTCAGGATATAATATTGTCGTAAATGTGTCAACAAATTTCCATTTTCAAGTCATCAAAAAGTCACATGCGTCTTATAAAGGTAAGTGACGAAAAAATTGTCACATTTTGCACTGGCTGAAAACTGTTTTTCCTGTCGGCCAGTGTTGAAGCACAGGGCAAACCCACAATCCTTGTCAGCTTGTATGCAGGATGGTTGGTTGGTTGGTCATCCATATTAAAGCATACAGCAGACCCCCAATTGTCAGGATATAATATTGTCGTAAATGTGTCAACAAATGATAACAAACATACTCATAAAACATCCTTATGCCTTTTTCCTCCATTAGAGGTCAGGAGGTCAGACTCTGGATCATGTTACACTGAATACCAAGACAAACACTTTGACAGATCTGTTTATCATCAATCAACAATGCTTGCCTGGAAGTGTGCTATGGGTGATAACCCAGTCTATAGGGGGCTACTCTTTCAACACTATAGGATGGATAAAAATGAATCTAAACTTGGAAGATATATTATCAATATTGTTTATTGTCTAGTAGAGTGGATCTGGTGTAGGGTAAAGGGACTGGAACCTACTTTTGTCTCCTGAATCATGTTTATGACAGGATATATTGGGAATATGATACTGCCTCTTATATAAGTAAACAAAAAGGTTTCCAAAAATAGAACCTGAAAAGTAGGGGTGCGGCTTATATGCGTATAAATACGGTACCATCATCTATGAAAATATCCTTCTTTTCGATGTAGGCCTACATCCACTAGTTTTTTCCAAGTTTTTTCGGTGTTTTGGACCGAACGTTGAGGTACAAACAAACACGAAAGTGCCGAGTTTTCGGTTCCTAGACGCGAATTTTGAAATGGAAGCAGACCCGTTGATTCAGAAGGAGATACTAAATATCATGAGATGTGATTACCGGTAGTGAGTATTTAATAATGCCAACCCTTATTCGATTACAGTGAAACCTCTATGCATCGTTTTTCAAGTGACCAGGAAAATAAACCATCCATGCAGGAAGACGATCCATCCAGGAAAATGTAACATCGATTATATGGGAGTGGAGTGAGAAATAATGAATGATACAAGCAGGAAAAGGATGGATCTGGGAACGATGCGTAGACCTTTCATTTCACTGTATATATTTTTTCATTCTCATCAACACGAGGTTCCACTCACTCTCATTCTCCTGCGGCTCCCAGCCGAGTCGCGCGTGTATGGGGGCGAGGAGTGCCCGCCCATACGCCCGGTACGAGGCCTCGTAGTCCGTGTGCGAGACGAGCCCGGCTAGCTTGCCGAGGCAGTTGTTGACGCTGGCCCACACCGTGTAGTTGTCCTCGGCGGCAAACGCCTCCATCAGCCGCAGGACGTCCACCGTTGGGGACTGGCCGGCCTGGACCTGAACCGCGGACCAGCAAACAAACATCCTTCGTCAACGTAGCGGGATAAAAAAACTGTCCGTGCAGGGACATTCGATATTGGTTGTTGATTAGTACTACCAGATTAAAAAACAAATAGCAACTTGAAAACACAAGCAGTAATTAAAGAAGTCCTAATTGTAGGTCTACAAAATCATTTTTCAAAAACTCCAGAAAACCCACTGGGCAGTATGAAAAAAAAAATTAAGAAGACAATCAATAGTGAAAAAAAGGGTAATTTTAAAAGTTTTTTTTTAAAACTCACCCCAAAAAACCCACTGGGCCAAGTTTGAGACTTGAACTTGAAAAGATGAGCAATAGTGGACGGAAGAGTAATTTCTCAAGGTATTTTTCACATCCCCTGAAAACCCAATGTTGAAAGTATAAAATGAAAAATAACCCACAAAAGAAAAAAAAATTAAAAAGATGAGCAACAGTAAAACTAAAGAGTAATTTCACTATCTATTTTCATCCCCCCTCCCCAAACACCCACTGGATCAAGTTTGAAACCCACGTGTTCATCTCGACACGGAGAGCGGTACTCACGAGAGCGAAGAGGTCGTCGAGAAGTCCCAGCCGGTCGAGCGGCGGCAGCGTCTTGTCGCGTATGGCCGGGACAAACTGCTCGAGCATGTCGGCGGGGTACTGCGTGCGGTAGTAGCCCACCGTGCCCGGGTTGACCTTGACCCAGTCGGCGGGCGGGACGTCGGGAAGCGTGACCGTGGCGCTGGCGCCCGTAAGGACCGTCTGGTGGGCGACCTTGGTCGGGCACTGCGAGGTCGACAGCATCACCGGGATCATCCACAGCGCCGCCTCGCCTGAACACGACGCACGATAGTTACGTTACACGATGACATTACGGGATTAATCATTTCGTTTTCTAGTATGAGCTATTTCAAAAATGGCACTCCATAGCTAGCTCCATGATTGGTTAATATCGATATTATCGACGTTAATATAGAGTAAAGGTTCGTTTACTGTAATGCTACGTGCAAGATGCTCTGAGCAACTTGCAACGTGCGCTGACCAATCAGAGAGCGAGTTTCTCCGGGTTGCATGATCACTTGCTAGGCGCACTGTTCATCTTATCTACCTGCAACGTGCGCTCAAGTCCACATAACATCGGAAGTTTTGTTTCTAACTAACTACGTTGCCAACTGCTATTGATAAACCGGTCTGCAGGAGATCTTATATCGGTTTTCGGCATTGTTATTCTGGTAATTAATGGTCCAACAATATTAAGAAGCGCATATGGTTTGATTGGATACGTTTGATGGAAGTTCAAGCATTTTCGTGGTAATATAACCACAAATTGGAGTCCAAGTTTGGCATCGTCAGAGCGCTCAACAGTAAACCCCGAATCGCAAACATGCAAGTTGCTCAAAGCAGAAGAGTAAACGAACCTTTACCTGTCATGGCAGCATATCTAGTCTCTGTATATTTCCATTGTTGTTAGCACAAAATCCTGGATCTTGAGATGGGCTACGAAATGTGATATATTTTTGCGGTCTAAGAGACCGTGACTTTGTTTTTAAAATATATTGTCATGGTACGGTTTTCAAGTAAACATCCTAGCTGCTAGGAGCTTGCTGGGCCTAGCACGTTATTCAGAGCTGTTGCACGAGGTATTGTACTCACCGCTTGTTGATCCGTCGGCACAGAACTTGGCCTGGCTGAGTGTGAGCGTGCGCGCGCCCCCCTCCTGCCTGCTCTGCACACGCACCACGGGAAAGCCCATCTGCTTGGTCCACGTCGACATGACCCGGCCGACCGGCTTGCCGCTAGCCTCTTCCAGCGCTGCCCACAGGTCCTCCGTGAACGTGTTGCGGTACTGGTGGCGGGTCAGGTACGCGTTCATGCCCTTGCGGAAGTCCTGGAAACACGCGCACTTAGATATAATCATCTTCTTTTACGCACTACGCAAACGCAGCACGTGCATCGTAAGACGAGCAAGATATCTATATAAGGTAGGCCTATAATCGAATACTCTACACACCTTGACGCATATAAAATATATAACCGTTTATCTCAACAAATTATTCTGCTATTATCTTTATCCAAGCCTATTTGATAATAAAGAACATTTATTAAAGTATGTTCTTCTCAACGGCTGGTCCAATCAAATTCCAAATAAATTTGTAATAATATGTGTAATATTATTGTAATAATGTGTGCAATATTATTGTGGTATTGTACAAACATTCCCAACTACCCAATTTATACATTTAACAACAAAAATCCTAACGGAGCGTTTGAAAAGCTCCTCAAGGCGCTCGTACCTACCTCGTCGCCGATGTACTTGTGTAGCATGCGTATGACGGACGCGCCCTTGTTGTATGAGATGTCGTCGAAGATCTCGTCGATCTCGCTGGGATGCCCGACGGCCACCTCGATTGGGTGGCTGTTCTCGAGGCAGTCGAGCTCCAGCGCCCGGACGTACGTGTCCGTCACAAACTGCGTCCAGATGTCGTACTCGGGGAACAGGTGCTCCACGCACAGGAACTCCACGAACGACGCGTAACCCTCGTTCAGCCACAAGTGCGTCCACCACTCCTGCGGGCGGGACAGACGACACGGCATTTAGCTCAACGACGCACTGTCATGATAACCAACATTTACTAACGTCAGATTATTTAATCTGACGGGGGTGGGGTATTCCTGTTCAAGATAAAGCCAGTCATAACTTAGACCCAGAGTTCAAGATGGCTGTGTATGAGTTGTTGATATAGGATAATACCAAATTTCTTTTGTCTTTTGCTATTATCTTCACTAAAATCGGATTAAATCGTACAGCTCCAAGGGGTGTGCGAGTCCAGGCTATCAAAGTCGAGTCCAATTCTTCATAAGATTATCGGGTCCGAGCCGATTTCAAACATATAAAATATAATCGCTAAGAATCAATGGGAGTTGATTTAGCGGAAATTCAGTTTTTTGATGATAGCTTTTGAACGGTACGAGATATCGAAATAATGAGAATGCGGAAACAAATTTAGGATTTTCAATACCTTCAAGATAGTGTAAGAAATAACTATTCAAGTCTAATCGCCTAGTTGTCAGGCGGGTTGTTTAAAAAATGTGTATTTTCAAGCGTATACGCCTGACAATCAGGCGATTTGTAACTAATAAGTAGGCACCACTTACACCATCTTGAAGGTATTGAAAATATCTGCGTTTCCTCTTTTTCAGAATTCCGATATCTTAAACCATTCAAAAGTTATGACCAGAAAACTGATATTCCACTAAATCGACTCCCATGGACTCTTAAAAAAGATGATTTGACGTCTCACAACGTCACATAGATACGTGTCTTGAAGGTCCGCAACAGTCGACTCACCATGGTGACCAGGTTGCCGAACCACTGGTGCGCTAGTTCGTGTCCGACCACCAGAGCGACCCACTGTTTGGTCCGCGCCGACGACTTCTCCTTGTCCACGAGCAACGCCGTCTCGCGGTACGTCACCAGGCCCCAGTTCTCCATCGCCCCTGGAAACCCACAAAACAAACCTCATTAACACTACTTGGTAGACTAAATCTTACCATCCTTAAACGAGAACAAAGACGGTACTGACAGGCTAAGAAGCGTGCAATGGCAATCAGGTCAAAAGTGAGAGGGAGAAAGAAAAATAGATAGGAGACAAAGATAGAAATAGAGCAAGAGAGAAAGGGGGAGAAAGAGAGAGAGAGAGAAGGGGAGAAAGTGAGAGAGAGAGAATAAAGACGGTAGGTACCGACCTGCGGAGAAGTCTGCGATGGCGATGAGGTCGATCTTGGGCAGCGGATACGCGATCTGGAAGTAGTCCTTGTAGTACGGCAGCACCTTCGTGGCCACCTCCAATGCAAACCTGCAACAATCACAGTCTGCAGCTCGACTACACCATCCACTAGTGACGTGACATGGTCATGACCGGCATTCATAGTCATGTGACCAAAGGCTCGGTATAATTTGGTAATTTATGATTTTTGGAAATTTAATTAGGGGGCTATCGCATCGGTATACGATACACTTTATAAATCTATTGTAATTATTAATAGGGGTTTGGGCCTATATGACAAACTCGACTTCATAATTTAAAAATTTCCGGTCTCAAGTCGGTCGGGACGTAAATCTTCAATATTTTCACATCAACCATGTTTGTTGTTATTGTAGTCCAATGTAGACATTGTATAATGTGTACGTATTTTACTTCTATTAATTAGTTATTGTTACTCGTATCCACATAATTAAGTCTGTCTAATATTGTTATACGATCAATTGGGACAAATAATATCCTCCCGCGACGTACCTGCCCTGCTCCTGTTTGCCGGGCGGCGTGTAGACGCGCACCTTCACTCCGTCGCTCGACACGTCCTCGATGTAGTCGTACTCACCGACCACGACCGCCACCAGGTAGGTGGACATGACGGGCGTGGGGGCGAACACCACGCGGCGCGACCCCCCCTCCTCGAGCGACTCCGACGCCACGGGCTGGCCAACACAAACACACGCGTCACGCTCCGACACCACGGGCTGGCCAACACAAACACGGGCCGTGCCGGTCACGGCTCACACCTCCAGGGACATTCAAAACGTGGCGAGACAAGTTGAACGTTATAGTTAGAGGCAAGCATTTGGGGGTTCAACGATAAACGCGAATTGTTTGCAAAGTGTTTTTCATTCAATATATTCATGGTTCAGGTCTGCCCAAGTTCAAAAAAAAATATAGTTATTTTCACAAACGCGAAGATGATGCTTCTTGCGATTTTCTGCGATCATGTATTTTGATTCACAAATACAGTATTACATGAATGCCAAAGAAGAATTGCTTTTTTTTTCTAGAGCTTAATAAAAACAGGCCTTTGGCCTTTGTCCTTAAATTAATAATTCAAAATAACAGTAGGCCTGCATTATAGTGATTCTTTACAATCAAATCTTATTCACATGAAAATAATTTTAAAAAAGTCCGTTAACCAAAATGCGTGAAAATTCACCCAAACACAAATGCTATTTCTCCACCGAAAACAATTTTTGTAAAAACATTCAACACCAATTCACCCCTTTTACCTATTTAAAAGCAAAAATTGGGTTTTTAATTCATCACAAATACTTGCCTCTGGTTATAGTAATTAGAATCTAAAACTGGCGTCAAGCGTTTGACTATTTTAGAATATTATCAATTTCAGAAGAAGAAAATCATTTATACATGGTGGCTGTTCATCTTTACGATGAATGACCAAGATGGTCCAGCGTACTATAAATTTGGAAATATAATTGCCGAAAGTAAAAATGGATTATACACATTTACGAAGGATTTCAAATATTGTTCCACTGTTCAATTATAATTTTAAATTCTTCTATTCTTTTTAAATTGAGTAGGCCTACTAGTTGGATTTGATTAATCTGTGTGTGCGTGGCAGCTGTTCTCCATCTTAGTTTCATTTTCACCAGTTTCACACTCATTCTCACCAGGCCATTGAGATTAAGTTCTACATATTCAAAGTCAAACGAATTTGAAAAGAGTGTATTTACTATTACGTATACATTTGTATTGTGAGATGTCAACTCCTAAATGAAGACAGTAGGCCCTATATAAAAAAAAAAATGAAATGAAATGAAAAATTAAAAAAAAAAATCATAAAATCTATGAATCTATATATTGGATGGTGAATTGATCAACAGTAAATGGGGGGCAGAGCAGGAGCCAAAAATTATGGGACCTAGGGTCGCAAAATGTTTTGACACAGCCTTGTAGAAAACAAGAAAACAACCATTGATAGAGATGCTTTAAATTGAAAACAAATGTCTTTTTGATAGATTATTGTTTGCTCAACGACTCCTCTAACAGCGCGGTAATTCAACGGTAAGTATGAGCAGGCAATACACGAATAACGTTTACAAAGACCCGTGTCTTATGCGGTATTCGAACCCACGCCCGACCTGACGTCAGGCGTCAACGCACAACGTTGGCTGATCAAGCCAGAACGATGGCCAATATCGTTTTCGATCTCGGAAATGTAAAGAACAGAACGTTTTAGAAAATACAGAACAATAAAGTGTACGAAGCCACCTGGCTCTGGCTTGACTGATCGTACGTTGTTCACAAGTGAAGAGGCTTTATGTTCGTAGCTTTTACGCCTCCGGACAATATAATCGCCTTGTCACAATCACAGGCCGCATAAAACCGAAACAATGATTTGCGTTCAACAGTTCACGGTCTAGCCCAGCTCTGCCATTCAAGAAGCCAATGCAGCAAAAGAGACTTCTGTACAAATATCAGGCCTTCAACTTGGCATTTGAAATTCCATCACATAGTAATGACAAGAATGAAATAATTTCAAGAACTGTTTGTATTTGATGTCAAGTGATTTACCTAGATGGATAAGGAGAGGGGACACTTATTGTGGCATGTTGCTTCAGTTGGAGGCGGGTCAGCTTACCACACAAGGCATGGGTTTTACTCAACGGCTTTCATGTTTCATTATCTCATCCATACTCCCACATAACGTAATAATCGGTTGGATTGTTAAACATCACTTAAAGAAAATATAATAAGTACTAGTAAGTAGTTCCACTTGCCGACTGACCCCGTCACTAGATGGCAGTAGTGTAGCGGTCTTAGTTGGAACTCAAGCTGTTGTTAACAATGAGCAATCATCAACTGTTTTAATGATTTTTACGTTGGAAGTGAAGGTAGTGCCATCTAACGGGAAAGTCAAACTTACGCGGACCAGAATCAATAGTTCGTGCCAACTCAATCAATAAATATTGAAATGTAGTGATGAAATCAGAAGTACAGTATTAAGGTGTATAGTTGACAAGAAAGAAAAAAGAAACCAGTAGTGAATGACATCTAACCCTAACCTACTTCAGGTACGTATTACCTATTATATTAAATATATTTCCAAAACTATAAAAGTTATTACAATGCAAAATCTGCAAAAGAAGCAATAAATTAATCTATCTACAAAATCAAACGGATGATTCCTAATTTTTCTAAAAATTAGTGATAAAAGGAGCATGATTATTGAAGGAAATCTGTGCGTGGATGAGTGAGAGGGCTCGGTACGCACCATGTTCGATAGGGCGACCTTGTTGGCGGGCACGACGAGCGTGATGTTGAACGTGGCCTTGATGGCGGGCTCGTCCCAGCACGGGAAGCAGCGGCGGGCGTCCGTCGCCTCGAACTGGGTTACCGCCGCATACCGCTCCTCACCCGACGGGCTGCAATCACACAACACGCTCAACCCCGGGCACAAGTCACGCGCGCGTCACACAACACGCTCAACGCCGGACACAAGTCACGCGCACGCTGCAGGGGACAAGTCACGCGCGCGCTCAACGCCGGGCACAAGTC
Organism: Brachyptera putata; assembly: GCA_907164805.1. Lineage (NCBI taxonomy): Eukaryota > Metazoa > Arthropoda > Insecta > Plecoptera > Taeniopterygidae > Brachyptera > Brachyptera putata. The sequence continues at coordinate 21,198,572 of OU015470.1, read as the reverse complement.
ACGCACACGCTGCAGGGGACAAGTCACGCGCGCGCTCAACGCCGGGCACAAGTCACGCGCACGCTGCAGGGGACAAGTCACGCGCGCGCTCAATGCTCGCTGAGAAAATATGCTAGTACAATCAAACGTCATTCTCGGAGTTATTCGCTAAAACCACACGTAAACACTAACGATGATGCGTGGATCATTCAGCCACCGGGCGCTGTCGTAGAAATCTGAGTCAATACGGGCATGGGTTCGAGTCGCGGGCACGGGTTATTTTGTAAACATCATTATTCTATCTATCATTCTCCTATGGTACGTATAGGGGGGATATTTGATCATCATTCCTCATCGCAACTACTGGAAGCCTCGAGCGGCCACCAGGTCGCGCCGGAAGTGGAGCCCGTCTTACCATGTTGGACAGAGCCACGAGTTGCGGCTTGCCTGCCAGCAGCAGAACAGTGACGGCGAACGTGGCCTTGACGGCGGGCTCGTCCCAGCACGGGAACATGCGGCGGGCGGCTGTCGGGCACAGCAGCGTGACGGCCGAGTGGCACACCTCGCCCGCCGGGCTGACCAGGCGCGGCACCAGAGGGGGATTAGTGCGGTGGAACGAGGCACGCCCGGCATTCGGACCGCCGTGGACAATAGGTGTGACTGGTACAGTGGAACCTTGATGCACCGTTCCTGGAACCATCGTTTTACGACTTCTAGCGTTTGATTTAACCCAGTAAACTAACATATATGACTGGTGTTAAATTTTTCTTCACGGACGTTTCGACGTGGTTCCTTGGAGAGCGATGGATCGAGATTTCACTGAAGCACTTGATACCTATCATGCATCGTTTTGTAGGAAATGATGTTAGCCTAATGAAACAGTTCCTAGCAAGGTACGGGCTTCAGAGTATAATTAAGTAATTATTACATTTTATAAAGACCCTACCGTACATACGTTTTTGGTGAACTAAAATTCAACTTCTGTTCGAATATAAGTGAAAAACTTCATATAAATATTCTGATTAGGGTGTTGATAAACTATCAATATACAAAAATCAATTTAACCAAAGGTTCTACCTAATATTGTATGGTGATTTTTTGCAGCTATATTTCTATAAAAAGGTTGCAAATTGAAAAATTATCATTTTTGTCCTTCAACTACCGGTAAGTACTTTTGTGCACAAGATTTATTATGAGCATTATATGTAATAGGCCTATCTAATAGAAATCTCAAATTATCATCAAGAACTGATCTTTTGCTAAATCGACGCCCAAAGCCTATTCTCATAAGGTGTTGGCCATTCGACGGGGCCTACATCAGATCGTAGCATTGTGTAGGGCGGTGCAGCTATAGGGCGGGACAGCTAATGGAACTTAGACAAACACATCCTCTCTCTGCCCTACTTGACACTTGAAAACATATTATTGTACACGTAAGTTGCGAGATGTCGACACTTGGCAGGAGACATAAGACGTGTTATTGTACAATTCAGAGATTACACAGATATATGCTTGACTTTAATTCTATACACTCTGTACAAATAGGGCTATGAAGTATAATGAAAACAAGGTAGGACAAAACATCAGGAAATGAAGTACAGTGGCAGCAAAGTAAGTAGAATGTAACGTAAGTAGATTATAAGAACTGTAGGCCTACCATGGCTTGCAGGGTTGTTAAAATGGTTGAAAAAAAAATATATTATGATCATTTCCTTTTTTTTCAATATTATTTTGTTAGGATAAATTTATTATTTTTACCAGTACAATAATACCTTTTTTGTCATATTTAATATCTATTTGTCTTAGGGCATTGGTAACGAAGGGTAATAACAAGCTAATCCACTAATTATCGCTTAATCAACAAATTTATTATTCGTAAAACGGGCCCTTAGTCCTTTTGTTCTTTCCACATTAGAAGTGTAGGTTTGAGAGTAGGCCTAATCAGGTTCAAATTTAAAACTTGATACGTTTTTCAATTTTAAATGGGGTAATGTTTGTCCTTTAGGCCTATAAACGTCTAGCGTTGAGAGTGTATGATATTCTTCTGTAACTCGAATAAGTTTCCTTTCAAAGTCTCAATTCATGATGTAAGAAAGTTGAAAATAAAACGTACCGTACGTATACTTTCTGACTGTATTTGTGTTTTCGATTCAATAAGTCCCATCGTTTATTGACTAGTTTAAAAATCAACTGTTATTTTTTTTCAAGCCAGCTGGGTTTTCTGGGCTTGGGATAAATACTTTCCTAGCAACCCCAATTTTAGGTTACTCACTGACTGAGAACTAAGCAGCATGTTATGCACGGCTGGTATTATGTGCCGGTGAATACTGATACCAGAATATAATCCACTTTTCAACTCTGTCCCAATACCAGGACGTTCGAGGCTAGCAATTAAACATCCTGCTAGTAAACAAGTTGCAGTTACGTCAAACGACCAGCACTTTAAAGGCTACGTACATTTAATTAATGTAACAAGCTAATCAGTGTGAGCTGTCAAGTAAAACATCAATTAGGCAACTAATTCAGTTGACTGAAGATCACCATTCTTTGGGATTCCTTAACCATTGAGAAAAACGATCAACACAAACAAATTAACAGACAAAATAAACATAGATTTTAAATAACTGCCTACAGATAATGAAATAAGTAGGCCTAGCCTATATTCAAATTTTTTCAATCTTTTCCCAGTTCAGTTCCGCATCTATGAGAGCTGTCTCTAATTACATTTGGCTCAGGCTAATAACAGAAAATAGGCCTAGGCTATATGATGCCTAAAGGCCAGACGATAACCAGAATATTCATTTTCTGGAAAATTTACCACATTTTTGTTTGGACAAAATAAGGAATTTTCCCAGAAAAATACCCAACCGATGTCATAATTTAAAAAAAAAAGTAATATTGTAACTCACATCTGTAACGGTAGTCCTGCAGCCAAGAGACAAATTTTGAAATTTACCGCACATACAATGACACACTTGCAGTCAAGTCCGAATGTGTAGTAGTTACCACTACGCAAACATAAATTCCAACGTAACAATAGCCAACGTCAGGCTTAATTTCCTTCTTACCTTGTGTATTTACTTCTGTAGAAACCCTTCATCTTGTTGTTGATTTCGCCTGCAAAGTCAATATCGAGATGTGCGTTACCGAGCGGCAACTCGTTGGGAAATACGATCGTGAGAGTTTCATGTTCTGTTGAGAGGAGGTTCTTGGTAGGTTTCAGCGTTGTTCCATCGGCCGACCGGAACTCTACGCTGTTGATCGTCACGTCTAGGCAATTCAAAACGATCTGGCTCGTCGGAGATTTCACCTGAGAGGAGAGAGAACTTGGAGATAATCAACGTTTGTGTACAAATCAAGACGGGGAGGCTTAAGCCTACATGAATATTTTACAGAAATTGGTACACGTGCACGGCTTTTTCAAAGAGTGGATATATATAAGGTAGGCCTATACAGTGACACACCTATATAGTGTTATTTTCTTTATACGGTGAGATTTCTTATGATCGGATTTTTTCTGAATATTTTAATTCAAAGCATTGCATTTGTGTTTACATTTATCGCGCTAGTACGTTGTGGGATACAAAGTCATTGCTTGAATATTTAAGCAATGTTTAATATTTAAAGCTACAATGAGATTAATGGCAGTATTATAATTTTATCTAAATATTGTTAAAATGTGAACATTTCAATCTGTAGGGCATATGGCTTGCCGTTAGGGGTACAAAAAAGTTTCATTCCGTTTTATTTTCTCGGTAGGCCCTATGTCTAATTTGTAGACCTAGATGGATAATTTTGAAATTAAACAAAAACTTCAGCATAAAGCTACCGTATCTTTCAATGGTTGGTCCAGTTTTATTTGAATCCCTCTCAGTAGGCATTGTTGCATGCTCAGCACGAACTCGGCTACGATACGGCAGTTACAAATTATTGATCCACTAACAGCGTGATTCAAGTTTTTGAACAGTTTGGACACCAAACGTTGTTAATTCACTAAGACTAAAAACCTTATTGGCTTAACCATGAGTTCATTATATTAAGCAGAAGCCATCATATTCAACAAGTATGATGCTTGTAAATAAATATTGTGAATATGAATATGCTTGTCATATTGTCAAAAAGCTATCTAGATAGGCCTACACTTGAATAGAATTATATGGCTTGTGAAGTCAACAACATTACCGTACTAATAAAAGCACCTAGCTACACAAATCTGGCTTAATGCCCAGGCTGGTCCAAAATGCCTAACCATAACCTAAAAGTAAAAGTGCCGACTCAACACACCTCCATATAATGTCGTAACCGATAGCTCTAGGGTATTCCGCCTGTCACTCAACCAATCCTTGTAACTTTAGGCATAGATCCAACTCAAAGGCACGCCGAACTAAAAAGCTTGGGGATCGTTGGTTATAAAATGCCAGTCGTGTAACTGGGTTTGCTATGCAATCCCCTTGAGTCACTGTCACAGGAAACTTGCGCATAACATATTTTTAAACCGTTTTGGCCTAAAACAGATCAATTCTCTTCCCAGCCAAAGCTTGCAATAGGCCTAGGCCCTATTTAAAAACCCCTTCTTGAAAGTGAAAAAGCCCTAATCATTGGGTTGTACGGCTAGGTCTAGAATCAAGTCCAATAAGCCCCATAAGCCAAGCCTATCAATGGTTATTGGCTAACCTTGCCCTAGGCATCCCTAGCCTGGCTCCTCCAAGAAGGGCCTAGTTTAAGGAGGCTTTTTAGATATTTGCTTACCTCAACAGAGATCGTAACTTTTCCTTCAAACACGAATGCCTTCAAGTCAGGTTTCAGAAAAAGATCATAATTGATCGGTATAACCGTTTTCGGCAAACGTTCAAACTTCACAGGCACTTCTTGCGGCATTTCTAGTTGTTGCTGTAGTGTGTGCAGGCCAGAATGGCACACTTTCGAATGAATGTGATTGTTAAGTGCAACTTGTATCCTCCTGGTCGATGACAACAAAGGTTCACTTTTCAGGATTAATGTCGGCCCACTAGTCACTGCGACGAAAACAGGTTGTAACGGTGCTTGGCAGACGATGTTGCTATTCGGTCTTTTCACACCAACGCCAAAAGTGTTTAGTTGTCCCGTAGCAATAGCACTACTGACACGTATTAGCTGCTCCTGTCTTCTCAAGTTCAATGAGAAGTAACGGTATTTGGCTAGTCTGTGACAGATAAAGACCTGTTTAGGCACCTCCCGTAGTAACTGCAACAAGCCTAGAGTAATGATCCAATAGAAACGACCTTGAGTGATACGCCGTTTTATCAGTAAATATTATCACATAGCAAAGAAATTGAAAGTAGGTACTCTACAGACCAGCAATAGCGGTCAAATGCCGTTAGAGAAGCAGACCATGAAATCAGCTGTGCAGGTGTAAGCCTAAGCCCAACCCTTGATGAATGAATTTCGTACTTCTTTGATTAAAATTAAATTACAGTAAAAATGAAGTTGTATTATTTACCCAATTTTATAGATAAACCATACATAGTTCACTCGACATAGACTTATGCAAATTAGCAATCACAACACTAGAAGTACATTGGAGTAAAAGCAAAAACAAATTTTCACCGGCTCTATGTGTGCTCCATTGTTTGCTTTTCTTTTTTGTGACTACTCAAACGTGATTGGTTACTGAGATACTAGACTATTACGACATCTAGTAGTGAATATCTCATCTACAACCTACCTAGGAAAACACTGCATTTTCTTCACGTCTGCCTATGATGAGCAAGATATTTGTATAAAATTCATTTCATACCAATTAAACTCGATATCTTCCATTCAAACATAGGATTTTAGGAAAAGGGTAGTTTATATCTTTCGTCATAACGGCTAGTCGGATCGATGTAGGTATTGGAGATACAATAATTGTTAAAATTCAGTTTTTACTTTTTTTTTTCAAATTTTCACCCGCTATGTAATTCTTGTGAGATTTTCAGAAATTGTCAACTAATTATCCTAAAATTTTTGCCGATCTCTACAGTTATTAGAAATTTGATCATAAGTCCCCGCGCCCACTAAAATTTCGTGATTAACTAATTCTGAATTTCTGGATGGATATAATTTGACTATTTGATAACCTTTTAAAAACTCAAAACCGGGGATAGCCAAAACTCATAGAATATCTGTATAGAATAAATAAGAGATGATCATTCTCAAAACTGAGAAGACCCTAATTTAAAATATTTCCAAGTAACATTATCATATCTAATCAGAGTATTTTGAGATTGGGTAAAAACATAATGGAAAAATTAGGAATAAGTATAGATTTCGCCATGTGCATGACTTCATCAAAACTAAACAAAACAAATTATAGAGTATGTATAGGCCTACAAAGTCATCATAAATAATATTATCCAGAATAGAATTATTCAGTGTAGACTTTATTATTCATATTTTTTCAATTGGTCAAGTAAATAAATATGCCATGCACTAACCTTTATTTTTTCACGGAAGCTAAATAATTATGAATCAACACAGCCAGCTATTCTAATGCAACTTCTTGCAACCAACCGTCCGTAGATATATAGGCCTATATTGATGTCTTTACTTGCAACTTTCTTGAAGACGACTTCGGAGTTCCCCTAGCAACCATTCTCTCCGAACAAACAACAGAGGAAAGATAAGTTGTCACGACAGTAAGCATACAGCGAACGATGTAAACAAAAAGCCTAAAGATAAGGTAGGCCTATACCAAAGACATTAATGTATATGCCTACGGTGGCCTATTCCACATCTTGTTTCACTGAAAAATATCACCATATGGTTATAGGCCTACTCACATAAAATAAATACAAATTAAATAAAAATGATAAACGTATGAAATAATCAAATGAAATATAATTTCGAAAAGTAAAAAGTAAGTTGAAATCTGAATTCCATGGAATTGTGAGCCTAAGTTGAAATTAAATTTAAATTCTAATTAAAATTGAATTTGGAATAATATTCATCTTAATTGAACATCGAGTTATTCGAGATGAATATTCGCATATTCGTAACTGTAGGCCTGAAGCTCTACCTTCAAACATCCAGTGATCGAGCTAGAGTGAAATTAGGCCTACCGCCTACTAATAGCAAGATCATTATTATTATTCTTTTATAACAATAATTGTTACATTTTGTACTATTTTAACATTTAATATTATTGTGATTTAGCCTATGTTTGGAGAAACGATATTTTTAAAATAAGTTATACACTTTCCACTAATTTCAACTCTGAATGTTTCAACTTCTTATTTTGAATATCCAAGTTTCATATGAGACAATGTAATTCCTACTTAGATGAAAATAAACAATTAAAAATAAACTAACAACGACTGTATTTCAAATTTGACTGTTTGTGGGTATTTTCATTTGCAATGATCATGATGTGTGAAATTGTCAAATGAATGATTCAGACTCAGATGATTAATTATTTTGTGAAGCCATTAAAAAACTTGTAGATTTTAATTGAATTATAATGCATTTTAAGAGAGTATAGCCATGAGGGCTCCATCAGAGAAGATGATTGATGATATGCTCAAGCCTCTTAGCATTCTGGTTTTATCGATGATACGTTTTAGTATTCTAGACCGTCCATCCACAGAACTTTCCTTCCTTGCCAATGTACGATGCAGTAATGGCGGACAAAGTAAGTGACGCACTACCTTGTGAAAATAGTGAGCGAAACAAACTTCGTTCTGTTGTCACAAGCATTCTCGTTGAAAATACCAAAAAACGTCATCAGCAAATAGAGTGGAGAGTGATGATTACATAAATCATGAGTATTTTTGGGCATAAACATATACATAGATTGACATAAAATGGCCTACATGCATTAGGATGTGGACAATATTCGATCTAGCAATGACCAAGTCAGTATTTTCGTTTCAGTCAATTCATAAGTACCTAATTTATAGGTAAACGTTTTTTTCAAATTTAGAATGCGCTTATACTTTTTGATGCTGTTAAACAAGATGGACGACCCATTTCGAGGTATATCATGTTAAGCCTTTGGAAAAAAGCGAATTAGGTTCGTAAAATATAACATTTTATTACCTCCAGTGAATAATTTTCGATATAAATGATTATAAATATCAATGATTTATCACAAAGATTCACTACTTTATAGTTTTTGCATTTAAATAATATAAGAGATACATTGTGCTATCAAAATAAACTAGATGGCAGCACCGAGGGATTGAAATTAAAAAAATCCCCCCACTTAACCAATAAAACACGATGCAATGGTTGTTAATATTCACTGAATCATTAATCTTTTCAAAGTATTTTCACATATAATATCTATCAGTAAGTTTCCTTAGTGCAATCCAGTCTTGCTCATAATCCAGTCATGGATCATTGTTCGAAATCATTCTCAAATAAAGGTAAGTGAAGGCAAACTGTCCTTTTATATTATTGTACAAACAAAACCTATAGTTGATAATAAATCCAATGAAAAACATTCATTTAATAGATGCATTGCAACAATGGTAGCACGTGGACACAGGTTAATCCAGTGAGTCTCAAATTAAATATTGGTAGATTATAAATAAACAGTAATTTAATGGTGATCGCCATCCAACCCGGACCTTATCATTAATTGTATCCTTTTTTGGAAAGAATAATAATTTATAATAATTAGAAAAAATAAAAACATAAAGTTAACCCACAGGGATTCGACCCGGCTCCCGTTTAGGCCTACGCAATTTTATTTTCAACAAATAGATTCACAGTGAGATTCTATCTATCCATATTAGGCCTACAACACTAGGTTAAATTAATGTAACTAGTTTGGAATTAAGTTTAGTTATATAGGTTTTGTTCGGGTTTTGGCTAGTTTTTGTTTAAACGAGTTTAGTTTTGGTCAATTTATTTTACCGAATATACCTGACTAGCTCGGTGCTTTTGTTAATTAGAAGCCCATTACTCTAATTATAATTATACTCAGCAGTCAAATCAAAGACAGCAAAGCTTTCGACATTAATTATTAGATATTCACACACACACACGGACTTACCTAATCCTGTTTTCACAGCAATGTTGACTGAGAACACAATCTGTGTATTGCGCTTGCGCAGTTGTGATTGAAATCGTTGAGTTTCGAGACACGTTTGTGGCCTACAACTAATGGTCGATCTATCTCGAACACGAACATGTAGTTGAAGTAGGCTATAGTTATTATTCACAGATATAAGTCGAGATTTTAAATTGAGATTTATTGTCATTCATTTTTTTAACCGGAAAAGGATTTGCATTTTGTGATTTCGAATTTCGATGTCTTATTCAGGCCTACAGATGAATTTAATCTAGGAAAACGTTACATTTTTCGTGTTTATGGATGAACATTTGAATACATTCATGAATCATCTTCACAATTACTTTTACTTACTCATCTTCAGAAGAGATTGATTTGAAAATATTAATAATTCATCAAAATTGGTTTACTTGATTTATACCACGATGTATAAGTTACTAACAAAAATACCTTATTCTTGAACCAACGCGACGAACACGAAATTGAAAAATTTAATAATAAAAAAATCTCATTATTATATTATTATGGAATCAAATTTGATTATGTACGAATAAAAAATGACTGATCCGATTGTTATTAAAAACTATATAATGTTCTATTCTGGATTGGACCGAGTGTTGCGTACATGAGTGACACGTACATGCGTAGGCCAACTTCAGTGCGTTGATTTGGTGGATGAAATAGAATAGAAATCACACAAAATGCCGCAAGAATCTGGTATTTTTTGTAAGTCTTCCCTTGTTCCTCCAATGGAGAAGAGAGAATCACAATCAAAACAGGTTTACGGCGACTAGGATTGTTCAGTGCCCCGAACATGCGAACATTTCCGGGCCTGCAATATTCACTTGAAATAACACATTCTCGAACAAAATTAAAGTAGCAAAATTTAAATGATAGAAGATTTAATTAAATCCTTACCAAGATAGTAGTAGGCCTATACCAATTAGTGAAAAATAGAAAAAAATAGTCTGGCCTATAATGAGGTAGTAGACCCTATATTCTAATATATTTGGATTTGGTCAGGACTCAGGACCCTTTTACGACATCACTTTGTTTTGACTTTTTGGTTGACTTGCATTACATTTTGAAGGCCAAGGCAGTATAGGGCAAATTAAGCAGTGGATCACTTTACCCACTCTCATTCATTGGGCAATTGTTTCATCTAGCCTATAGTAATCCGAAGATTATTTACAAATATGAAGACTGATAAAGAGTCAAAAAAGTGATAATTCAATTATGTTATCTTAAATTCCTTCAAAACTAGTTGCGAAGCGGCGAAGGAATCCAATAAGGAGTTCGAGAATCGTGCTGAGCATGCCCGCAACAGGTGTCCGACGGGCCGTGATGGCAGGTGACGTCACAAGAAGAACATGGCGGCGCTCAGGGCGTAACACGACTCCAGCGGTCTGTAAGGTTACTAACGGGACGTCCGCTCGCTCGTCGTCCCGTCGCCACTGTGTCGAGCCCCCAACAGACATCGCCACTGAATCTCAGGAGGACAACGCGTCGGGAAGTGGCACACATAATTATGAGGACTGTTGCTTTGACGAGGTTTCTCAGGAAAATGAGGACTCTCTTAACGTTCGTGCTTCAACTCCCGTTAGTTCTGCAGCTGAGGACCCTTGCATTGTGGAGGCTTCTCTTGGAAATGGACAACACCCTCTCAATGCACGTGCTCCAAATACTTCTGAGCACTATTGCTTTGGGGCAACTTGTCATGAAAATAAGGAATCTCTCAAAGTAGGCCTATTTGCTTCAAATAATTGTGAGAACTTTTGTATTGCGAAAGATTCACATAAAAATGAAGAACCTTGCAATATATATGCTCCAAATAGTGAGGTGCCTCCGGAAAATGAGGATCCTTTTATTTTTGCTCAAAATAATTCTGAGAACCTTAGTTTTGAGGAGTTTTCACGCTGTAATGAGGCCAATTGCTCAGAACAAGCGACCAAAGATACCCTGACAGATGATAGAAGTCAATCAGTCAGCCAATATTCAGGGGGAGTTGAGGCAACGATTGGACAGACTCAATATATTCAGTCAGTACAACCACAATATATTTGGGCAGTTCAGTCGATGATAGAACAACCGCAATATATTTGTGACATTCAACAACAATATATTGGGACAATTCAGTCAATATATTTACAGCCACAATATGTTTATGTCTATCAGTCACAACATGTAGAAAGTATTCGACCAATGCTGGTCCCAGTTCAATATATTGGGAATCTGCCTATGCAGGCTTCTGTAGACCAACAATATGGGACTGTGCAGGCTGTAGTCGGTTCCAGTCAGCAATGGCCGGAAATGGGATAGAAAGGCCACATTGAATAACACGGATTCCAGTCACTAACCAGAATCTATATCCCTTGGGATAGAATACAAGCAAAAAAGAAAAGGACGAAGTTAGTTCATTGAAAATATGTCAGAGGCGTAGTCTTGTGATTAACAAGAAAATCATAGTAATATTTCAGATCATTTCTAATAAAAAAATGAATACCTAATTGCATCATTCATTTGAGTATTATTTTCACAGCTTGACTCCCTTTTTTCTATTTCCCATTACAATTGACATTCTGTGTCACACACAATTTGTTAGGAAACTATTTGTCTATAGAAAAAGGTACAATGGTTACAATTTATACACATCTCAAAACGATCCTTTTATTTTTGCTCAAAATAATTCTGAGAACCTTAGTTTTGAGAATTTTAAATATATTTAAATATATATATATATATATATATATATATATATATATATATATATATATATATATATATATATATATATATATATTATGTGCTTGATTGGTGATTGTGATAGGTATCGGCATACTCTATGGTATATCGGCCAGCCCGTAGCCCGCTCCTGGGGACCGCTTAGATACTAATTGCAGACATAGGCGAGGGGAGTGGAGGTGTTTTGTCTAGCCATATAAGCGCGTAGTGTCTTCTTCTACTCATTGGTGGGAGGGGGGAGGGGGGGGGGGGGAGTGTTGTTCATTACTTTTCTTTCGAAGTTCAAAACAAACATGCCATAAAAAAATAAATTCTACTAATTTCCAGAATTGAGACATCACTTCTTGAATTGACTAGAACCATTAATGTTTCCTTCTTAAAAAACATATACAGGCGAACATTAAATTAAAGTAATAGTCAATTACTAGACGTGGACAGTTCGAGAGTGTCTGCACAATTTTATTAATTAAGTACATTATTTAATTGCTAGTTGATCTGTGTAGTAAAGCTTCTGGCTTGAGGACGCAGTAAATCTGTCCGACGATTAAAATTCACAATTATTTATTCGTTACAGGTTCTCTAAAATACCCACAGTGGGCTGACTTGACATATAAATTGAAAGATAAACGAGATATGACAGCTTTATCACGTATTTAATGTATAATCATTGAGTTATTTTAGTGTTAGATATTTTGAAAATATATTGTATAAATAGACATTAGACAGGCAGTGAATTTAAATACATTTGTAACACCTGTAGTTTAGATATATTTTAATATTAAATATATTACGTATCAGGAAATGAGAAGGTTGCATACCAATATACCGAACACAAATACCACCGTTACATTTGTGTAGACATGGATCAGTTCAGTTCTTTCTTTCTTTCTTTATGGTTTGTAGATCTTAGTGACATGTGCTCAAGTTCTTATTTGTAATTAGTAATTACAAATTTCCAACAGTAAAACTAAGCATAAAAATAGAATGCGTGAAATGTAATACAGTGAAGTATATAAGTAGACATAAACTGACCCTATAAAATTGATGAAACTTATGACTTTGGAAGATATAATAAAAAATATATGTTTTTTCAACTTCTCTCTCATTAATTTGACTTGACTTTATGAGGGGAACCTTGTGACCTATGGGGTCTGAAAATGCCTTAAAGCAGGTTTTAGGAACTATAAGTTGAGTATTAATTAGCTAACTACAGTGAGGGGGGGGGGGGGTGTAGTCCTAAGAAAGTACCAGGACCCCCTGTACCCCACTTGAAACCACTTGAAATAACGTGCTAGCTCCAAGAGGCTAGATAAACTACCTACCATGACAATATATTATAATAACAAAGTCACGGTATTTCAATTAGTTTTTCGATCGTCAAATCATACACATTATTATAGGCATTTTATTCCATCAGTAGATTAGGGCATTCCTCAAATTGTAAATTAAAATTTGACCATATATAATGAATACACTTTTGTTATTTTTCAAGGAGCCAGGGCGCTTAGATAGTAACAGGGACTTGCCCTGCTGCGTCCTGGCCCTCTACATCCCTAGCTAACTATTAGTTAACTTGAGGTACGAAAATAACATTAGTATGAGCTCAACAACTATACATATACAGGGGAAAACCTATAAACTATGATTTTCCATATTACATAACTTATTCTCGGTGTCTGTAGTCTCAAACAAGACAACAAAAATATTCTTTTTTATGTTCAACTTGAATATTATTAAAACTGACCAGACCTATACAGATGCTATATTCTGGAAAGGCCCAAGTGATGGTTAAATCTATCACATCATCAGCGCATCTGATCTACGAAGTGAGCACCAAGAACACAAGGGCAATGACAAAGAGATAAGTTCAGCAAGTGGTCTGCGGTTGCCAATCCATTTCGATATTTTTGATCAAATCAATTTTAAATTCCTTCGATTCGATATTGAATTGGATCACAAATAATGGTCAATATTGATTCCAAAAATTGTAACAGAAATAACTAATTAACAACAACCATAAAATGAATAAAATTTTACTTTCAAAAAACATTATTTAGAAACCACAATTAAAACTTGAAAAACATAAAGAATGATGTCTTGCAGTTATGTAGAAAGACTATTTGACCATCTAGAAGCAGAGATAAAAACCCTCGATTCATCGAAATCCAAAACTGCTACCAAGCTTTCAACACAGGCCCTTCTATAGTGGTAAAGACTTTAATTTTACTATTCCATATTTCAAATTAGAATTGGTTTATACATGTTTATCATGAAAACCTTGAATAAAATAAATGAGAATAAATGATTGTCATATGAAAGTACAGCTGCAAGGTCAAGAACCAGAAGAAGTGGAAGAGTTTTCATACTTGGGAAGTGTAGTGAGTAATAAGGCCAAAGTAGAACCAGAATTAAATGAGAGGATAGCAAAGGCGGACGGGATATTTCAAAGAGTGAGGAAGCTGATTTGGAACCCAGATTGTCCGAGGAGTGGGAAGATTCTCATTTACAATGGTTACTATATACCTATTTCAACATATGGAGCAGCTACATGGTCTATGAACTGGAGAGAAGAAAGAAAAATGGAGGCTGCAGAAATGAAGTTTGTGAGGAGCGTAGCAGGAGTGTCGAAGTTGGAGAAGAAGAGAAGTAGAAATATAAGGGACGAAGTGGGAGTGGAAAAGTTATTATTTAAAATGGAAAGGGAGAGACTTAGGTGGTACGGGCATATGCGACGAATGGAAAAGGAGAGAATACCGAGAGCAATGTTTGAGATAGCAGAAAACAATGGAGATGAGAGAAGAGTAGGAAGACCAAGAGAGAAGTGGCAGGAGGGAGTAAGGTGTGGGGTAGTCAACCGAGGAGAAAAATGGGAGGAAGTGCTAGACGAGAGATGGTGGGAAGATAGAAAAAGGTGGAGGGAACTCGTAAGAAGAAAAGACGAAGGAGAGGAAAGTAGTACTAGTGAAGAAGAGGAAGAAGAAGTCGGAACTGGCAGGAACCGACTGATAAGAAGACTGCCCTAGAAGAAGTGGTGGAAACACCCCCTGGCCCAATCTAATTGGTTATCTGGGTTTTGAGAAATATATATATATATATATATGAACCTCCACAGGCACGGTCGAGGTAAGACCGATCCTGCCCTAGCGTTTAGCCACCCATAATTCATGGCCAAGACTCACCACATCCAGCGCTGCATTTTCTTCCATTCGATATCGACTGAAAACTTCAATATATTCTGATCAATATTCAATATCGTTTGCAATATTTATATCGAACATCAGTCGTCAACACCAAGTAATAGTCAAGATGAGTTGAGGAAGAGAAGAGAAAAACGTGAAAAGAGAATGGAATAGAAAAATAATCACGAAGCATTTTATTATTACAAAGAGACATTTATTAGTTATTCAAACATGTTTAGCAATATAAACAACCACTTACTATTTACAATTTTAATTTTTATAATACATATTAATTGATTTTTAAACCTCAATTACTAATAATTATGTGCAATCTAAGTGCAGATCGTATTCTGTACAAAATGCCTTCATTATCGTAATAAAAGCGAAACAGCGTTGCTATGCAAAGTTATACGCGTAGAATGCACGATATGCAAACCTACGTTTATTTCTACACGACATTGGCTTTATTTCGTTTTGCTAGACGTTTCTTTTAAAATTTGGACGAAAACTCTGGATGGGGTCGGTGCGTGGGGGACAACGTGACTTGAATTATTAGCGTTATTTATAATATCTGTTTTGACTCACAAGGTCATGGTTAACTGTGTGCATCAAATTGAGTAAAAATTAACCGAATGCTTTGGCACATTACGTATTAGACAACAAAACTATTAATACAGCCTAGATATAAAAAATAGCTAAGAAATATCCGCAAAGCCCAATACGGCTGCTATCAAACAAAACTTGAACGGGAGCCTCATTCCTGTACCGTCGTCACTCGTAAGTGATCCTTTAACCTAACTGTCGGATCTACGATTTCGTATTGCTATTGGTGAATATGTAGCAGAGTGAAATCAAGTTGTAGTACTTATATAGACCTAGCCGAGTAATTTTATTATACTTAAAATACAATCACGTTGAATTCTACTCTTTTCCATATTCATCGATTGAAAATCAAAGATATGACAGTTGAGACTAATGACCGCTTACGACAGTTACATCATGCAGGAACGAGGCCCAGATCTTCTAGAATAAATAGTGTCGTAATAACAAACTAAATGAGCTTTCTTTTACGTTTTCAAATGTATCGTTTGGCCCCTTTCTTATGATCACGTTACATCGTGTACGGCTTCAGATCTTTCTAAATCAGATCTCAAACTCATAAAGCAATCGAAAAAAAACATACTAAAATCTACAAACTAATCAATTATTCTCTAAGGCAGAATGCGAAAAAAAAACTAAAAACTACGTACGTATACGTGAATGTTGAAAACTACAACAACGGTAAAATAAACGAGTTATTATTGACGAAAAGAGAGAGCTAAACTTTGGAATACAAATAACCGAGCCTCTAAAAAGCTCGTGCTTCTTTTTTTCTTATAAACAACAATGAATACTAATTGAGCACTCATGGAAGGAATGAATGTGCATAGCAGTGTGCTAATCCTTGGCAAAATGCAATGCATTATATAATTAACATACTTATTTCTTCCTAAATGCACTGCTAAATTTCTTAATTAATCAATTAATCAATTAATAATAATAATAATAATAGAACTCTGACTCCGCAATTGGTAACGATAGAAAAGGCAATGGAAAGCTTGATTAATTTAGAATTGTATCTCACATTTTTGACTCATTTGTTGTAAGACAGCCGACAATCTGTCAACTGGTATTTACTAAACAGACTCATTATTAGTTTTGAAGTTGACTGTATTGCGATGGTATAGCACAGTACACCACAACTGCCAACTGACTTGGCCAACCGAATTGGATTCTCTTCTTGTGTATGTTTACATGTATAGATATCCAATGTAAATCAACGGCAACTTGGTTGATTTCGAGTGGCATAAATGAAGGAACAGGTCAGGAATGAGTGAAGATATAATCAAAGTTTGACACACTCGATATGCTACATCGAGGGTCGAAGGATGAAGTTAGTAGCAGACGTCAGAAGTGCCAAGCCAATTGGCAATTGGGACAACTAGAGTTGACTGTGTATACCGTGCCTTACGATTAATATAATATTATAATATATGAGATACATAAAAATATATGCTAAATTGCATACAAAAAACAAAGAAAAGTGTAAATAAATTAATCAAGTTTTCCAATATTGTCTTTTTATTAAATTGTTAGACTTTAATGCTTACTGTTACGAGTTCTTCCACTAAAACAAATTATCAAAGCTTTTAAAATAAAGCTATTAACCGAAGACTACCAATACCAATTGCTCGTTACGAATAGTTTGATTATTATTTGAAACTAGGTAAATATACGTTTGCTAGCGTTCGCGCGTCCTTCCGTTCAACTAGGACTGAAGCATGGTGAAAGCAAGTTTCTGATTGGTGCAAACGAACGGTTCCTTCTCTTTCGTTGTCCCTGAGCTTTTCTCGACGTGTATTAACGAACGGTTCGTCTTCTCAAGGTATGTAACAATTGTTGGCACTAAACGTTGACGCTAATCTCAAGTCTTGACAGTGTTTTGGCGACCTTCGGGGAACAGGTAGACACCTTCGACGCTAAAGATAGACGTTTCTGCAAAGGAGAACAACGTAAATGTTTGTTCCTTCTGATATGATATGAAACAAATGAACATAAAAGTACAAGTCTACTGTAGTGTTCGGGTGACTGTAGAGGCGAATGTGATGGTAGAAGATATCGATTATCACTTCTGGTCTACAGCGAGGGATTACCAACTAAAAAAATCGGGTGTAGGCCCTACACTTGAAAAAAAAAATAACAGAAAATCAAGAAAATCGAAAAAATCAAGGGAAAAAAATCACGAAAAATCAATAAAATCATAAAAACTCACGAAAATATCACGAAAAATCAGTTTACTACATTACCTTTCAACTGATAATACTAGCAACGTCATCGGCAGACAAAATTCAAAGCTTTGAATGATTAAACAATGGGCGGGAAAGGCGCGAGCACAGCTTGTCAAATTATTGGAGGGCCAGGGAAAAGTTGGCGAGCGGCACTCGCCACAAGTAGCCAAGGGGTTAACAAACAACAAATCTTGAGATAATAGTTTAATAGTTTGACTCTTCCAAAATAAACATTGGGAGAATAGTGCAATACGAAACGAACGTCAACAAGGGCGGAGACTTACCGTCGGGCAGTTCGTAGAGCTTGCGAGGTAGTGACGAGAAGTAGTTGTGCCTCAGAGCTTTATCGGCCGACATCCGGTCGTCGGCATTCAACTGAAACATCCAAACCACACGGATTAGCGGACAAAATATGCCGAGAGAATGTTCACATCCGAGGGACTGGGATCCTGTACATATCCACGTTGGACCCGGTACTTCCAAGTCCAGTTAGTCTTCACCTAAGAGTTGGGTAACTATGGTGTTAACAACTTTAAAATGCCAGTTAGAGCTACTCCTACGTTGGCAATTCCAACACTCGGTGTTTTTTACAATGTATTTGATTATTTGATCATGGGATTTGACATTACGGCTGGAATGTTCAGTCAGTCCGGTAAAGACAGAGACCAAAGCAACTGCAAATATAATTGATTCATTCAGTTATTCATCTTTATATTGGATGTTCCTAAGCATAATAGCTCAATAAGTTATTTTTGTTAAATATATAGTCCTTAATATATACCGGTAGAAAGGGAGAGACTTAGGTAGTACGGGCATATGCAACGAATGGAAAAGGAAAGAATACCGAGAGCCATGTTTGAGAACGCAGAAAACAATGGAGCTAAGAGAAGATTCGGAAGACCAAGAGAGAAATGACAGGAGGGAGTAAAGTATGAGGTAGTCACCAAGGAGAAAAATGGGAGGAGGTGCTAGACGAGAGATGGTGGAAAGAGAGAACGGTGGAGGGAACTCGTAGGAAGAAAAGAGGAAGCAGAGGATAGTACTAGTGAAGAAGAGGAAGAAGTCGGAACTGGCAGGAACCGATCGATAAGAATACTGCCCTAGAAGAAGAAGTGGTAGAAACACCCCCTGGCCCAATCTAATTCGTTATATGGGTTTTGAGAAATATAGATAATAACAAATTGAAATTTTTCAGTTTGTGTAACGGTCCTAGCGCGTCATTTTCTCGTTGCTTTACGTTACCTGTAAGAGGCAGGACGCCATGCTCTCGCCCTCCATGATGTCGTAGAGGCGCGGGAACGAGAGGCCCAGCTTCTGGCCGCGGTAGAAGCCCAGCTTGTGCGGCTTGTAGCCCGGCAGGTGCGTTACGCCCGTCCAGTTGTCTTCAGTCGGCGTGCCCAGGATCTGACAACAAGAGACGGAACTCTCACGCACGGGATACGATGCCGTTTTTGTATATTTTCATATATTTATTTATTTATTCCATGGTTTGTCAAAATAAGAAAATATGCATAAACCAACCAACAGGTCAAGAGGGAAAAAAAAATGGAAAAAAAATCTTATGACTATATAAGAGTTATATAAGAATTATAACCGGCACATGCAGCGTAGTGGTTAGCACGCTCGCTTCAGGTGATCTGGCAGGCGAGGGGAATTCCGAACCCAGTTTGATCCCCGCCGCCGACCGTCTTTACAGAGGTTTTCCATGGTTTCCCTCTGTAGTCCAGGCTAATGCTGTGACGGTTCCTACAATAAGTCGGCCATGACCGCTTCCTTCCCACTATCCTTCCCATTACCCAAGAACCTTCATCTCATCATCCCATCATCTCATTAATCATCCATCCGACGCCATTAGATCTCAGTTATCATAACAGTGCGTCGTTAAACCCAATATAAAAAAAAAAAAAAAATAAGAATTATATAAGAATTCTTCCAAACTGTAGAAAGAGTTCTCCAATAAATATTCTTTTAACATCCTTCTGAATTTCTCCTTCTTCAAACACTGTATTCCATGTGGTAGATTGTTGTACCCTGTAGTTTCCTCCCGGCTTGGATCACTCCATTTGAGGCTGTCTTTAGTCTGCAATACTCGTGTGCTAAATGAAGCGAATTCTTGGCACTTTCATCATTTTTACAAGGCATCATTATGATACGCCAATCTTGACATCGGTTGTGACTGATATTGGGGAAGATTGGTAGACTGAAACTATGCGTAATTAGGACTGATTTTTTGATATTAATAATGCCAGACACAATTGTTCAGAATTTAAAATAGCAATCGGCCCAATTTTTCAAATTTCAGTTCATTCTCATGTATTATTTATGTTTTGTACTCATTAATAATGTAATAAACTTAATTACGAGAAATTAAAAAAACGGAAAATTTAATCTAGGAATTGGAAATTAAAACATAGGTGGTAAACAATGATTGTATACCAAGATTAGATTTCGATGTTATTAGAAAAAAAATCCATTTCCTAGGTTGTGTATCTCCGCCTCCAGCTTACCTTGAATATTTTGTCGAGCTGGTCGTAGGTGTCCCTGACGCCGGGGAAGGTTGGCACGCCGGTGATCATCTCGACGAAGATGCAGCCGACGCCCCAGATGTCCAGCGACGTGGTGTACTCGGTGCTTCCCAACAGGACGTCTGGCGGCCGGTACCACAAGGTCACCACCTCGTGCGAGTACGTGTGAGACGGAACGGACTTGGCGCGCGCAAGGCCTGACACGCAAACAAACACGTTAATGCAAGCAAGTCAGGACCGACTTGAAATCATCAACATGGATTGGTTCATCATAAAATCTAATATGAAGTCATGATACATCATGACTTCCGGGGCTAGAGCGACTCCATGCTTAATTATTATGGGTCATGACTGGTGATATAGATTTTCATGAGATTTTTCAAAAGCTTTTTGAATATTTCAAAGAGAAGAATATTTCTGCAAGTCGGTTTTTAAATGGGACTAAAAACAATAGTTAAAAATCACATCAATTGTGTAGACATTTTTGTTTCTGTGGTAGAATTGAAAATAAATTACCAATATATAGATGGTGGCTCCAGTTATATCGTAAACTATGTCATTTGTGTACCAATTTCCTTGAAAGAGGGTTAAAGGAATAAACACACACTACTACCACCAAAGCTGAACCGGGAGGCGAGGGGAATTCGGACTCGGTTTGATCCCCGCCGCCGGCCATCTTTACAGAGGTTTTTTGGGGCTGTAGTCTAGGCTAATGCCAGTATGGTTCCCACAATATAGGCCACAACCGCTTCCTTCCCATTACCAAGAACCTTCATCTCATTATCACATCATCTCATTAATCATCCATCCAACACAATTAGATCTTCGCTACCATTACAGTGCGTCATAAAACTGTATATATAAAAAAATATGTAAAACGTGTGCACGTTGCTAGTATTGTTTACCGAAGTCTGCCAGTTTGAGTTCCCCCATCTCGCTGATCAACAGGTTCTGCGGCTTGACGTCTCGATGCAGGACGCGGCGCTTGTGGCAGTACGACAGTCCCCGGAGCAGCTGGAACAGGAACAGCCGGACGTTCCGGTGCTCCAGGCCTCCGTGGTGCTTCTCCATGTACTGCGACAGGTCCGTGTGCTGACAACAACAAACACCCCTTACGTCACTCACAGTGCAACGGTGATAAACTGACAAACAGATGTGGGAAAGTGAGTTTATATTGTATTGTATTCTTTATTCACTGTAGATTAGTAAACAGTGATAATATTGGTTTTGTCAAATAAGCTAGGGCTAAATATTATACATGTAATCACCCTGTTCTGTGTGTCTGAGCGGAACTCCCGCGCACACACTGATATTGTTATAACAAATGGCCTGTTTGACCTCGCCAAAGGTTGACACAGTGATATCAGAAGTCGTAATTTTAGACGTTATTTCATAAGTACGTCTTCTGTTTTCTCTGAATACTTTGTGAATCAGTTGAAACCACAAATTGGCTATTTATTAAAGTAATAGAACATGACTGTACAATGTCGCTCAAGATCATGTTTTACATGACAAGGCTCTCTGGTAAGGTGATAATAGTACCCATGGTAATAATAATATAACGAATAATAAAATGGAATAGTAAAACAAAATTGAAAGGATTAAAAACTAGGAACTGCTAACAAAAGTATAATTGAGGAAACTAGATCTGATGGATTTGGAGAAAGCTGCGGCGCAAAGTGAGGCAATGGGTAGGGGGGTCTACTCTGGATGATACCAAATGGAATATAAAGGTCAGTAATGTCGGGTGTGAATATTGAATGTCATGCTGAATAACTATCTTGAAGAGCATCTTATTGGTTACCTTGAAGAGGATCTTGAGTATCTTGAAATATTAACCAATTTATCATTTCAGTTCTAATAATTATTTTATCAATAATATTTTTGATGCCTTTTATTCTGAAATTTCTTCGTGTACTGCCATGAGCGTGAACTGTCTTGTCAGTCTACTGTCTACGGTTGACGACGTGTTCGATTGTGGCGTACTCACCACGTATTCGAAGACGAACGTGAGCGTCTCTCTGGTGTGCACGATATCGTGAAGCGTCACGATGTTGTTGTGCTTCAGTTCCTTGAGTAGCGACGCTTCACGGATCGCCGTGAACGGAGCACCTTCTTCCTCTTGGAGTCTTATTTCTTTTAAGGCCACCACTTGGTTAGTCAGGCTGGACGCAAACAAACAAACAAACACGCGTTAGGGCACCGGGATAAACGAATAATAATATACACATTCTGATATGCAATTGAAGGACATCACAACCCTGAAACAAGATTTTAATGAATACTGGCAATATTCATTTCCCTAATTTGAGAAAAAACTAGAAATCATCAGCTCAATTTCAGAAATTATCATTAATTTGATTAATTTGTTTATAGACCTAATTATTGAATCAAGTTATGATGTAAAAAGGCCAGGTATATTTATTAATCTTTACACTGACTTCTTCCTATTATAATTACATTATTAAAAATGAATTGAAATTGGCATAGAGTGATGTAGATTGTCGATATAATCATCTTGACTGCATATCTCTCTCTCTCTCTCTCTCTCTCTCTCTCTCTCTCTCTCTCTCTCTCTCTCTCTCTCCACTCTCTTTCTCTTCACTCTCTCTCTCTCTCTCTCTCTCTCTCTCTCTCTCTCTCTGTCTCTCTCTCTCTCTCTCGCTCTCTCTCTCCTACTCACTTGCTGTAACCCTTGAAGACTGTTGCATAGGAACCCTCCCCTAGCTGCTCTAGCTTGATGTAGGCAGAGGACTTGCCAAATGGAGAATCTCCCTGAAACAAACAAACAAACAAACATTAATACAAATATATGCATGTCATTTACAGGTGCTGAGACAATATTGTACACAGAAATGTCAACACAAATCGGGGCACGACTGCTCCTTCCATCTATCCGCAAATCTAATAAAATTACATTCCATTTCATCATCTCATCATCCCACCATCTAATACATCATTCACCGACGCCAATAGGGCTAGGTTTTTGCTGAATGCGTCGTTAACCCAATAAATATAGATGACTATCACTTTGCAGATATATGTTTTTACAAACATCTTCATTGCATCATTTCATATCCAGATTTTCTCCTAGATTTTTTTCGGGAAAAATTGGAAAGATTTGCACAAATCTCCGTAAAAACATCATTGGGTGAAATTTTCTAATTTTTCAATACAAACTGATGAAATTTTCATAAAATGTTGATATTATTCGAATGTGTAAATAATAAGTTCAGATAAATTTGTTCGGAGACGTTATTACGACAGTAAATGTATTAATTTGGAAATTCGGAAAATCACAATAAATTAAACTCAATAAAGGCATAACGAAGTCAGTGAGTGATTCGAATTCATTGCTCCAAAATCTCGATGTGTAGCCTATATATATAGGTTTCGAGTACATTTCACATAAGTATCTCGCTCATAATACAACGCATGTACTGCGTTTTCCTACTATCATCAAATATTATTCTTTCTTCATCATCAACGTCTAGTTCTCAAAATACAAATATTCCTCTATCTCTCTCTTGTTTCTTCTATCCTGTTACGTGTCACGTCAGGCTAGGTGCGCTCTGACAGCTCCGAGCGAGCGCTACGCAAACATCTGTCAGCTCTTTGAGCTCATTACGTCACACCATAACATAAGACACATCGATTTCTGAACTCGCCCACAGATAAAACTACTCGCGGGAAAGTAAAGAGTATTCACAGGGACCACGAGGGGGGGGGGGGGGGGGTGAAGAGGTTGAACAAAAGGTCGTAAAAGACCATTCACCTATTCAAAGAATGGCTTAAGAGTCGATCTATAGGAGGTTTTATGGAGCATTTGAATTAGATTATTTCGTGGAGGGAAATCAAAATACGCAGAAAGTATATATTATGTTCGAAGTCTTGGGCGTTAAAGACATGCACGACTTTCTTTGCGTGGCAGAGGTTCGTCGCGTGGCTAGCACAATGAACCGTCATTCAGGAGACCGGGGTTCGATAACTGCCATGATCGACATTCGGACAGATGATGTCTGTGGTTCTCCTCCCTCGTTCCGGTTGATACTGGGATAGCTCCTAACAACAGACCACGACCGACTATCCACAAACATCCAATAAACTAAGATTTTGTCTCATTATCTTGTCTCATCTCATTTATCTCTTTGTACCCGCCGACGACCATATTTACAGGGGTGTTTCATGGTTTCCCTCTGTAGTCTAGGTTAATGTCGGGATGGTTTCTACAATAAGTCGGCCTTCCCACTACCCAAGTACCTTCATCTCATCATCCCATCATCTCATTAATCATCCATCCGACGCCAATAGATCTTCGCTATCATAACAGTGCGTCGTTGAACCCAATATAAATAAAAATGTATTTTATTTATTGTTGGTAAACGACCTTGTTTTGTGGATACCTTTGGTTCGTGGATACCTGGATTAACACGGGTGGAGGTGCCAGGTTCACAATTCTGTATTTTGATTGATTGATTGTCGGTATGCTTATTAGCGATCAACATACCGACAAGATCAACATGAGCGACCTTCAAGCGAACACAAGAGCTACAGAAGATGACCTACAAGCGATCTCAACACCCTACGAGGAAATAATTATCTTCGCTAAATCGATTCCTATGTTAATTTAAAACTCGATATTACAAAACCTTTCACGTAGGAAGTTAGATTTCCCAATTAGGAACTGATTTGACATTATAACTTACCGTATATCTATGAACTATAACATTTAAAAATTAATTTATATCAAGACGTAAAAAATGAACAAAAGAAGTAGTCGAAATGAAGTCGATTTTACCATTTAAGAGTCCATGGGAGTCGATTTAGTGGAATATCAGTTTTTTGGTGATAACTTTTGAACGGTATGAGACATCGAAATTCTGAAAACGAGAAAACACAGATATTTGACATTCCAGACGGTTGAGTGATAACTATTTATCTCAAATCGCCTGATTGCCAGGCGTATACGCTTGAAATACACATTTTCTAAGCGTATACTTCTGATTATATGCGATTTGAGATGAATAGTTATTTATATCGTCTTGAAGGTATTGAAAATATATGTTTCCTCGTTTTTAAAATTTCGATGTCTTATACCGTTCAAAAGTTATCACCAAAAAACTGATATTCCACTAAATCGACTCCCATGGACTCTTAATTCGTGCAATAATTTGTCTGTGGGGCAACTGGACTAATTTCACAAGCCTTCCTACCGAAATGCCACCAGTAGGCGTAACAAAACGACCGCACACTTCAAATAAAACTAACAGAGAAGGCGCTTTCTTCTATAATGTCATCCAGACAACGAATCAATACACTCTTTTGTTCTCATTAGCCGCATCACACAGTGACGTCACGACTGCAATTGACACGTCGTCTCGAGCTGTGACGTCACGCGGTGCAATTAAAGGACATCACAACACTGAAACTGAATTTCAACAAATAATGACGATATTTATTTCCATAATTCCAGAGATAACTAGAAGTCATCATCTCAATTTTAAACAAATATTAAAAAATAGCCCAAATCACATGAAGTGAAACAATACAAACGAGCAAATAGCGGCTACAGCATGTAGTTTACTGATCCATGAAAAAAGAAGCTTGTTTACCAACTGAATAAGTGATAATTTTGCTGAAACTTCAAGGATATACTCATATAGCTGTGCCCTGATTATCCCGGACCACGTTCACAAACACCATAATACCCTGAAAATAGTCAAATTACCACAGCTACACGAATACGGTGATATTTGTGTTTGTTATGTTGGTAGACGACCTTCTACCTCATGTGGATACAAGTATATAATGAGAGTAGACTGTTGAAAAGGTTTCCTGACGCAATCATCCCCGATTAGCCCATTATCTGGCATCAGAGGTTGCCATGCCAACGGAAGTTGAAATAATAATCTGTATAATCCAATATGTTTATAGTTTCAAAAGTGGCAGTTAAGAGTCCACGGGAGTCGATTTAGCGGAACATCAGTTTAATGGTGATATCTTTTGAACGGTATGAGATATCGGAATTCTGAAAAAGAGGAAACACAGATATTTTTAATACCGTCAAGATAGTATAAGTAATAATTATTTATCTCGAATCACCTGATTGTCGGGCGTATACGATTATAAATAACATAGCTTTTAAGCGTATAAGCTTGACAATCATGCTATATGAGATACATACTTATTACTTGGACCATCTTGAAGGTATTTAAAATATCTGTGTTTCCTCGTTTTCAGAATTTCGATATCTCATACCGTTCAAAAGTTATCACCATTAAACTGATATTCCGCTAAATCGACTCCCATGGACTCTTAAGTGGCTAAGCTTGCTAAGCTTGAAGCCAGCTTGCGTGTCCTGCAGTCAGCGGTTAAGCAGCTAAAGCTTACAGATACTTGTATCAAGCTTGTGCAGTGAAGAGCACTTTCAAGGCTTGAATGAATGAATCGGAGTCGATGAAAAACATCGGACAACGTGAGAGCTCATTTACAATAGGAATTAGTTATTCATAACAAACAATTCAGAAGTAAGAAATGGCCAATGGGATATGGGGGATATCACCCTGCTAGAAGGGCAACAGGTAGTTGATTCATCAATATACCAAGATCTATTGGCGTCGGTGGAATGATGGATGAGGGCTCAAGAAGAGATGAGACGAGAGGTTAATTTATTAGGTGTTTAAGAACAGAGTATGGGTATACAGGAAACCATCTCCAACACGATATGCAGGCCTATACTTCTGTCAGGATAGTCGACCATGGCGGGAATAGAACCCCGGCAGCCTGAATGATGGTTCAGCATGCTAGACACTTGACTCGTCTTAGTCAGGATGGTCGACTGTGAAGGGAATCGAACCAAGGGTACAGCACTACAGCCTGAACCAAAAGTAAAAGTCCTTTTTCTACATGTCTGAAAGCCAGCCCACCTCGTGATATTGCACAAAGTGTCCGACAGGCACCAGAACAACAGAAAACAGACCTTTACTTTTGGTTGAAGCTCTCCACCCACACAAACCAATCTAATTAATGAGATATAATCCTAATGGCAAATCATCAGGATATAAGATAACGCAGCGGCCGGCAATTAAACCGCGCTTATCTCGGGGGTGGTTGGTGTCCCGGGGGTGAGATTATGCCGCCCCTCTGGGGGGTGGTTACGCACAATTACCGTCATCAGTACCGTTAGTGATTACCCGCCGAAACCGAGCTAGGCCGTTCCGGATCTCTTCAGTGTTATTGGGCGCATTCTGTTTCGCTTACTCTCAATACCAATGCTGTAGTAATGTCCGCATATATCCCTAGCACAACAACTGTTTGCAACTGGCCAATTTGGTGTACACCTGATTTCAGGTGATTTCAGAGATTTCAAGAGATTTCATACGGATTTCAGGGATTGCAATGGGATTTTATAGTCAAGTGTACACCGGATTTCAGGAAACCCCTCGGTTTATACTTATAATGTGTTTCGGACTTTCAGAAACTGGAAGAATTTTACCTGCGGCGCGGCGAAAAAGTATGGTCGAAGACAGCGTTGTCCTGGTGTCAAAGTTAATTGTTTTTTATTTAAAATGATTAAAATGGGGTGGTAAGATCGCCCTTGTGGTGCCCCGTCCAAACAATCATATCTTTCATCCATACCCTTAATTGGGGAACAATGATTTTGTATCAAGTTCCGATGTTAATGAAAAAAGAATCATTATATTTTGATCCTGTTACTACTTTCTCTCTCTATCTTTGATATCCTGCTATCGTCTCCGATTTGTGAAACCGAAAAAGATTTACGATACTTTCACATTCTCGCGATATGCTCACTTTATACCCTTTTCCAATTTTAATTTAGTTTCCTCGCTTGCGTTCAACTTGACAGCGAGGAAAGTCGTCGAGGAAAACGCTGCGAACTTTATCACCGACCTTCCATTGTAAGCTGAATACTTGCCAGTATTGATTCCTGTTGTTATGATGCAAGTTTGTTGTGTCGTCGACCAGAAACAGCACTTTTCTCCCCGCAATGTTTTGCCAACAGTGCTACCGGCTCGAGACGACCGGACGTTAGTGGTAATGGATAGGGGAAACGGTCGTTCGAGTCCGCCACCTCACAAGATACGATAAGTATTTCCAAGTGAAATACGTCTACACTCGCGGTCGTATAAAATGGTTGAGAAATTCAAATTTCAATAAAATCATTGGTAACTTTTTTCATAGACTACACGTAGAGTGCATGTCAGCATATTTATTCACTTGTGTTGGGTTTAACGACGCACTGTAATGATGACTAAGATCTATTGGCGTCGGATGAATGATGAATAATGAGATGATGGGAAGATGAGATATGACATTTGAAGAGAACCCATCTACAGTGTAACATTTTTAGTGTCAATATAAGATATAGATGATCGTAGTGACTTTCCGTTCAAACATATTGTAGTGAAACTGCTTCACACCATGCAGAGAAGTAGGGGCCTACATCTAATAAAATAGGCCTAACTGGCGATCCATAATAAACATTCACAATATGGTACGTGTTACGAGGGGTTAACAACTTGATATTTCAATGTACATTTTAGTTTGACGTTTTTTTTGGTTTTTCTGAGTTTTCGTGCTCTCTTTTGATTTTTCGTGATTTTTGATTTCACGAGATTTTTCGCGATTTCTCTGATTTTTCGTAAACTTTTTTTTTGATTTTCTCGAATTTCTTTCCAGTTTTTTTTATTCTTTGGTCTTTTCGAATTTTCTTGATTTTCGTGACTTCATGTGATTTTCTTGATTTTTTTGATTTCTCGTGATTTTTTTGATATCTCGCGATTTTTCAATTTTTCATCTGATTTTCGATTTTTCTTCGATTTTTTTGATTTTTCTCATTTTTTTTTGATTTTCGTGATTTACTTGATTTTACGCGATTTTTTCATTTTCCGTGATTTTTTCGTTTTTTTTTTTCAATGCGTACACCTGATCTGTTTAGTCGGTAACCCATCGACGTGTTATTTGTATGTAACGGTAACGCGGTGAGGTAACAATCAATGGCAAAAATATCGAGTGTTACTGTTACATATACAAGTGATCTTTCCATCTTTGTTATTATAACATTTGAGTCATCAGCATTTCAGACAAATATTGTCTTCATCTTATGATATATTTATTAATTTTGTATCTTGCACGGTTCAAGTTTTATGATCTCTTTTCTCTTATATCTGTGAAAACCCACTGGCGGGAAACTTTTTCCCTAGAGAGACTGAAAATTGCGGAGTGAAACACTTCTTGTGACCGCAAGTATACATAGTAACATTCTAACCAGGAAGCCGGCGCTCACAACTCATCTCGTTATAGCATTGTTGTGAGGGCGTCGCGACGCGTTGGGACGCCCCGACGCCGGCAAGTCTCCACTCATCACGCGCGCTAGCCTGTCTGGCAAGGGGGGCGGTAGAGGGGGGGGGGGGGTTGGGGGGTGGCAAGACGCGTGCACTCTTTGTCTATACACTTCAACAATAACAATAAGCTCGATGTTCATTATCATAAGTTCACCGCCGCCCTCCGTAGCCAAGTCAAATGAGGCACACCTTTAGAAGCTATGAAGTCAACAAGGCGTAGGTTCGAGTCCCGCATAAAGCATTTCTGTAAAAGTCGTTTCACTAATCATCACTTCGTATAACGTCATTACCATCAATTCCTTATTTCTACCCCCAAATACCCAAGCTGCTGGTGGGATCGATAAGAAAAAACATAAAACAAAATACGAAGACAGCATAAGTTGAGCGAGATATTTGTATGAGATATCCAATACTCAAAATACCTCTCTCTCTCTCTCTCTCGCTCTCACTCTCGCTCTCTCTTTCTCTCTCTCTCTCTCTCTCTCTCTCTCTCTCGCTCTCTCTCTCTCGCTCTCTCGCTCATATAAGACATCAACAAGGTGCGTGTTGCGGTCTGCAAATCTAAATATTATTCCAGTTTGTTTCTTGTTTTACACTCGATAACTTCAAGCTGTTTGTTTGTTCTTCTTGAACGAGTGTCGATATAAATCGAAACTCGAATATAGGCTATTTGATATAAGAAAAGGAGAACAAAAGTCCAAGTTCTGAAACATAATATATATGAAAAAAACTGTACCAATGAAAACCACGATGGAAAAGTGAAGTTTTGGGAATTTTGGGTGTTGCTTTGAATACCAATTCGAATCTGCGACCGAGGGATTAACGACTGAAAAAATCAGACGTACACCTCGGAAAAATAATAAAAAAAACACGGAAGATGAAAAAATCAAGAAATATCTAAAAAGTGGAAAAATGAAAAAATCAAGATTTTTTTTGAAAATCACGCGGAATAAAAAAATCACGAAAAATCACGAAAAATCACGAAAAAAAAGAAACAAGAGAAAATCATTATGAAAAATAATGAAAAAAACCCCAAAAATAAGAAGATTACGGAAAATCAGAAAAATCACGAAAAAAAAAAGATTGTCCCCTTGCCATCGTCTGTCGGGGGGAAACGTGTTATTCCAGGGCTTAGGGGCGTGAGGGGTACGGAGACAAGGGTAGACGGGAGGGCATGGGGCACTCAGTCGCACTGTTCTTGACGACGACCGGCTGGGGTCAAGGGCGGGATCAGCTACGACGGGGCCATTGGATGGGTGGCGAATTGAGTTGTTTGGTTTTGGCCGCAGTACTGGGGAATCATTCGGCACGGCCGATTCTATGTGTCAAAGTAATACGACGTACGTGAGGGAGCGGTCATGTTGACCCGTGTTTCGAAACACGGGGCTAAAGCTAGTTATTGGATATTTTTCTATAAATATATTTTGCACTACACGCCGCACCATTTTTATAACTCGACAACGTGATCAATTTTGACCCCTCAATAATGATAGGGCTCCGCGGTGGATAATAAGACTTACCCCGAATGCGGAGAACCGTTTCGTCCGCCTGTGCGTGGTGGTCGTGTCCTTGTTGAGGAACACCTCGGACTTGGGACGCGGCGGCTTCTTGGGCCTCAGGATCACGCGGGCCTCCTCCCTCACGTCCTCGTCCAGGAGCTTGGAGTCGCTCGACACCGACAGCTGGCGGTGCACGCGCTCGTGGTCGCCCAAACCACTCCAGTCTGGAACAAACAGGAACAATCAGCTGTTAGTTCAAACAAGTGGCTAGTCGTGGCACCCGAGGCGAGAATTTTTCTGCAAGTCGGTTTTTAAATGGAACTAAAAATTTTCCCATCCCATTTTCCTATGCCAAAATGTAACTATATTTTGTCAAAATTAAAATATGGAAAACTCCCCTATCTAGCGGTGGTTACTGGAACTCTTAGAATGTCAGCCACATTCCACCTGACAACACTGGTAGGATGTGTAGCCTAACTATGAATGCTGTCACCTCAAATATACGCATTTCGAAGAGAAATATATTCTCAGCTAAGATGCGGTCTCTTTGGGCTTTATTAAGTTCAGTTCAACAACATTATCATAATTGCATTACTGTTGTGTTACTCCTAACTATATTTACACTATAATAGTAATTAAAGTAGTCCTGGATTTAAACGTTCTATTACCCTGACATCTAGTTGAAGGTGACGGCCGTGGATCGCCGAACAGCATAACACGTGTATGCCATCATCACGCCTATACGTTCATCTAATTAAACATCATCACCCTTGAAATTAATAAACCGTATTTACACAGATTTTACCCTGAACTAGGCACAATGTAAACGCTACTTGATGACGGGTGCTGACGGTTACGAGCGACCGTCTCCCCTATTCACAAGTACTAACGGTCAGGTGTGTCGACCCTGATGATGATGACACGCTACTTGATGAAGGGTGCGAGCGACCGTCTCCTCTACTAACATGTATTGACGACCAGGTGTGTCGACTCTACGGTTATTGCAAGCTTATGTGATCGGGTAGATAGCATGGAGTGGGTAAATGTTTAAACTAACGCATATTGCAATAATCTGTGCACAAACAAGTTCCGAGTGTCGGTAAACAGAAACATGTATTAATTAATAATTGTCTGGCGGAATGAAGAGGGGGAGGGGTGCAAGGGGTGGTGGTGGTGGGGGGAGGGGCGTTTGAACAAGAGTGGTAAATATCGGGTGAACGGTATTGGTTATTTGGATATACTTGCTTTCACGAAAAAAGGAGGTATTTATATGTTACACACACACACACACACACACATATATATACATATACATATTATGTAATGCAATTAGACCGGCCGGGAGGTGAGGGGAATTCCGAACCCAGTTCGATCCCCGCCGCCGTCCATCTTAACAGGGATTTTTCGTGGTTTCCCTCTGTATAGTCTAGGCTAATGACGGGATGGTTCCCACAATATAGGCCACGACCGCTTCCTTCCCATTACCCAAGAAACCTTCATCTCATTATTCCATCACCGGCACATGCAGCGCAGTGGTTAACGCGTTCGCTTCATGTGATCCGGGAGGGGAATTCCGAACCCGGTTCGATCCCCGCCGCCGTCCATCTTTACAGGGATTTTTCGTGGTTTACCTCTGTATAGTCTAGGCTAATGACGGGATGGTTCCCACAATATAGGCCACGACCGCTTCCTTCCCATTACCCAAGAAACCTTCATCTCATCATCCGTCCGACGCCATTAGCCAATAGAATGCAATTGGAGCAAGATTATTGAAAGGAATGCCACAGTATACACGTCTGAAACGAATGCAGACCATCTTGTCGACTTTTAATTGGTAGGCCCTATATGGTCTAGAATTTATTCACCTATTGTGAAGGATTTTTTTAAAAGTACAAATTCACTGTTATATTCTGCACCTTTACATCAGAAAGGCTGTACTACATAAATAATGCATATAACTTATATGAATTACATCCACGGGGCGCTATTCCCACTTGTAGGGGCAAATAACCTCGTCGTTCGCGCGCCGTAAACCAACAAGACAATGCATACATTGGCTATTCTCACTTCATTTTCAATAACTGTTTTAATTTACCTGATAGACGAAAGCACTCACTTTATGCTGACTCTACTTACATCGTGTGGACTATGTAGGTCCTATGTGTATATAGCGCGTGTAAACCTGACATTTAATTTAAATAATTGACTTCGCTTGTTTGTTTTTTTAACATTTATTCTCTTCAAAACACTAACAGTAATGAATTGAATGTTGGCTGTTTCAACATGAGTTCTCTCCTCTCTCTCTCTCTCAGTACGTGATACAATTAGTCTAATCTGTTCAGACATTTTTATATTATTTTCAGCACTATTTTCTCCGTATGATAAAACATGTGACGGGTTTAATAATTGACATTTCAGTTTCAGTCGCGTCTATACTTTTGTCCACGAAAGAAGGCGCGAAACCCAAGTGTGCCAGTGGTGTGTGATAGGGGGGACGGTCGCTCGTAGCTTTCTTCTATGGTGAATACAAGTGTATATTGTACCAGCTAATGTTCAGTCTATGATATATTGAGAATAGTTTCCCCCTGATTTATGAATTTTCATGTATATAGGTCAAACAAATGTTGACTATCTTCATGGAAAATAAAACTCCCCAATAACAATATTCTAATAAAACCCATCTGACTCTGATTTAGTACTTTCCTTCGTTGCCACATCTGTTCTCCAGATATCACGTAAATCCTCCAATAGTCACCTACTTGTGCCACATCTGGCAACACCGCGTGTGATGTCACTGCTAATGCATATTTCAGTGAAAAGACAAGCTATTAAAAATCGAGCAGCACATTTTATGACAATAGCAGATATAAACGTCGTCTTAACGCGCGGCTATTATCTTATTGGCAATAAAGAGTTTATCTACATGAATAACCCCTGGGTTTTATGTTATGTGCATTACGTCAACCGTCGGAAGCTGTTTGTGTAGCATGTGCTTTGACAGGAGCTTCGGGAGATGAACTGGCTTGGAGAAATAGTGCCATAAAAAGTCTACCCTCAAGTATTAGCTAGTTTATTTTATAGGCTTTTAGGCCTATTGGTTATAGCTGCGGATATCCGACCGGTAAATATGAATTTTGTACACTTCAAATTACCTTACGTTATAGATAATGGCAGGATATTTGAGAAATGTGTTGAATATAAATATAAATAATAACATTATCATTATGAATAAATTGATGAAAAATAGAACGAAGGTACCTCAGGACAGTTTTTCAAACTGTTTCAAAAAGTCTATTCAGTTTCTCTATATTTACGTTCTATATTTGGGATGGTGAGATCGCCCTTGTGGTGCACCGTCCACACGATCCTACTTCCATCGATCGCCTCAATTGGGGAACAATGATTTTGTATCAAGTTTCGATCTTATATGAAAAAAATACTCGTTATACTGCCTCCTAAAGCTAATCTAGAATTTATTCCGTTTTAGGACTAGTAATATCCAAGTGTTACAGGATTTTGCAGGGTGAAATCTTGGCGTGATATTACCATGTGTGGGGTGCCACAGGGATCAGTGCTAGGACATGTACTCTTCATTATGTACATAAATAATACGCTAAATTATATTAGTGCAGGAAAGAATAGTAGATAAATGGAATATTTTGTATTGAAAAAATTACAAAATGTAACTGTGTGAAAGTACTGAAATAGCTATAAGTTATTAAAAATAATATATATTATTTTATTTGAAAACCGTTCATTAAGTGAAACGTAAAAACTATCTTCAAATTCCAGGTTAAAACTGACTGAATATGGACACAAATTCATATCGTCGACCTATAGACATTATCATAACACTAGACTCTAATCTTGTGACTGTCTCAAACGCGTTATAATAATCAAGAAGTCATCTTAGTTATCTTTATCTTTCCTCAACTTTCTCGAAGATTCCTCAAACACTAACTTGGAAGTAAAGAGATCTATTTACAAGCAAGGAACTGGATTGCATGAAGACTGAAAGCGAGGGAAGGAGAAGACAATTACAGAGAACCGATATTAGATTAAAAAGAGAAATGACACACTTAAGTTCAGCAATAAGAAAGCAATGGCGGATACTTGGAGGAGTGTGTGTGTGTGTGTGCGAAAGAGAGAGAGAGAGAGAGAGAGAGAGAGAGAGAGAGAAGAAGATATAGGAAGTTAATTAGATAAGTTTCTACTCAACGCTTTGGGAAAACAAACACTGCTATTTTTCGTCTCCCGAAGAACACAATTACGCACAAAGCCCAAGTAAAGTAGCGGTCGGGTCGGTTTCCACCTGGCCGGATTCATACGGGCCGTTCGGGAGAGTTCGGCTCTTTGCTCCGAGTACGAGACGAGTAGATTGTCGGCGATCGGGGTTCGATACCCACCCCTTCCTTCTTTTTTATTACTTTTTAAATGTTAAATAAATGGTTTTGGCCAAAGTTTATGGTTTGGTAAGATTTATTTCCAAGCCGATATTGTTTAGCGATCGATATTGGAATTATTCTTCATAACGAAACGCACAGGGAGCCGAACGAATCCGGAGGAGCCGAACCCTCCCGAATGAATCCGGCCGGGTGGAAACCGACCGCTCGTCACTCAAAGCCCCTACCTTGATCTGTCAGAGGGCAACTGTATTTTCGCAACACAATGTTCGGGTGAGTGAGGTACGACTCGAGTTCGCCGTATGTGGCGCGGCGAGGATGTATCTCCATCTGACTCAGTTGGCGCGCACTTCAAGTCAACATCTAGTGTTTTTCCACAGTCAGATCGCACGAGTGTACACACTGCGTTAAGTTCGACGGTTCACTAGTCTAGTCACTTGTCACTAGTCACTAGTCTCACTTGCACTATATAGTCTAGTCACTAGTCTAAATTATATACTAGTCACAAATTATACTGTACATATAGGAATTCACCTGCTTCATATACCACTAAAAAGGTTTTGAAAGTTATGGAATATTAGAACATCATTATCTCTGATCGTTTTACGTTTATAACGAAAACCTGATTTTCACTAAATCCAACCCGCTATCAATTGATGGCCCAACGACTCCACTAACAGTCGGGTTATTTGGGGAAACCCGTTACTTAGTTACGAACCGTTGATATTTCAAATAAATTGTAAAATCGCTATAAACCGAATTTACATCTAATACCAATATTGTGCGTGAACATTTGCGAACAACTAATAAAAAGCAACTTTTCAATTATAAAATGAATATTGTGAGTGTTCAAAAAACAGTATGAATAAAGTTACAAAAAGAAAAAAATGAAATTTATTTTTTACCTGCATACAGAATCCAAAACCTTCCTACGGTCATTTTGATAAGATAATACAGATAACAATACGAAAATACTATCATATTATCCAAATATCATCGAATTGAGATTCTATATTCTTATTTCTCGCAATATTCCTGCGCTGGTTGATTGTCGTGCTCGCTCACACCTCGGTTATGTCACTGAATTACAATCGTCATGGGAACCAGCTAGCATCAACTGATGCTATCACGCGAGATCTAAGCTACATAACAATCAAACAATGCTTGCATCCACTAGAGATGAGGATTCCGATCGATCGTTCCCGCTATCCCATACCACTATCGCACGGGTGTTTCGTTCCTCCATCTCGTGTGTATACCATGTAGGCCTATCTTCTAGAGATGATGGTTCCGAGTGATGGTTCCCACTATTACAAACAATTATCGCACGGGTGTTTCGACTTCTTACATCGTGTACAGCATGTACCCACGAGAGATGACGGTTCCGAGTGATGGTTCCCACTATTATAAACCATTATCGCACAGGTGTTCCGGTCCTTCATATTTCGTGAATACGAAAATGTAGCCGAGTGTGAACAATTAATATCGCCGCATCACAATGCAAATAAAATATTAATGGCTCATAAAGGCATTATTGTTATTATCGTTGCATCACAGGTTTTGTTGTTATACAACTTGGAGGTAGAGGAGTTGGAGGAGTTAGAGGGTGAAGGTTGTGATAGAAAACAGAGTAGATGGACGCATGCAAGTGTGAGGAGAAACCGAGCAAGAGGAGTTAGAGAAGTTGGAGGAGTTAGAGGGTGAAGGTTGTGATAGAAAAGAGAGAAGATGGACGCATTGCAAATGTGAGGAGCGTATAGCTAATTACACATAATAAAATGATCTCTCATCCCATCTTCCCGTCATCTCATTCACCATTCACGGACGCCAATTGATCTCTTTTTTTAATGCTGCTTAACGACCCCACCAACAGCTAGGTTATATAGGGGTACGAATGAGCGGGTGATAATGAAACGATGAAATGATGATAGGTGAAAGGATGTTCACAAAAACCCATGCATTACGCGGGATTCGAACCCACGCCCAACGATGACTTCAGTTTCTACCGCTAGTGATAGTTGACTCAGCCACAGGGGCGGCTCCCAACAGATCTTGGTCATCAGTACAGTGCGTCGTTAAACAAATGAATGATGATAAATATATGAATAAATAAATGAATCCATGAAATTATACATAAATATTAATCTACTAGTTCACCTAGCCTGCAGGTGTATAAGCTGTATCATGATTCATTGCGGTTGCCGTGCCGCACCGCAACACGGCTAGTGCGGTTTGCGGTCCGCCAAAACACGTGTGAATAACGCATAAAGGCGGACGTTTAGTTCGAAATGAAAATGCGGAGAAAAGTATTTTCGTTCTCTCTAGTATTTCTTTGCCAGCGTATTGTGTAGTACATACATAGTTTCAATTACCGATGTGTACAAGCGTTATTTACCCGAGTTCTCCAGCTGTGGTTTTTATACACGAGAACTTTTCTAACTTTTACATTGGAACTTGAATAGAATTTAAAAACATATCCAGCACACAGGTATTTCAAACCGAAATTACATCAACTTTCACAACGGAATTGGGTTTACAATTATATCTATTGCCTGGATTCTGTATACTTTCAAATACAGGACAATCTGACTTTATAGTCTACTCACTGTAATATAACTGTAAACTGTAATACTAACTGTAATATACTAGAAAATATACTTGATACTTGAAAATGTTCAAATATCTCATTCTAAAAATATAACTGAAGGGATGATTACAAGGCTGCATAATGTGAAATGATCCTATTTTATTTATTTATTTTTGGTTTTGGTGAAGACCAAGATCTATTGGAGTCGGTGAATGATGAATGAGGCGATGGAAAGATATATGAATGGTTATTTTATCAGGTGAGATTTGTGCAGTAGAAAGAGAGCATTAGGAAGAAAGGAGGAAGATATTGTGAATTCTCCATAAGCGCAATGTTGAATTACCACCGCACTTATGGAGAATTCAAAATTTCAACCTACTTTGTTCCTTTCTTCCAAACCATCCAAGTACGCTTATTCTCCTTCAAGACGTAGAAAAACACTAAAAAAACTTCTGTCAGGATAGTTGACCATGACGGGAATCGAAGCCCGGTCTCCTGAATGACGGTTCGGCGCGCTAGCCATTGGTCCACTCCAGACAACAACACACTCCTTCAGACTTCAAGTGAACGCTCGGAGGGGCGTCGCGACGCTATTTCCATACCGACGCCATGACGTCACATGTCTTATGTATAAGAGGGAGTCCGTTAACGCGTCGTTGACCCGGGGTTTTGCGTCCAGCGTTTTGCGGTTTAACCAAGAGAAGGCGAGAGAGAGCGAGAGAGAGAGAGAGGAGAGAGGAGAGAGAGAGAGAATAACTATATCAAGTATAAACTAGATACACCAACATGTAAATTAAAGAATAATTTCTACACTTTCTAGTACCGTACTGTTAGAATGGTGTTCACGTTAAAAAAGAAGTGTACACGAGTATTGCCGGTTCGAAGCAACCGAGTGATAAAGCTAATCCATCAAAAGACGGTCGATCGGAACCACCAACTAGAGTATTGCTCGAACTACACAGGAAAATGCAATTAATATGCGGTATTAAATTGTGAATTTCCAATAACCAATTAAAGCTATCTGAATTCGGAATTCAATTGAATGCATTGTAATGTTATTGAAACGCTTGTGGGTCACATAACCGCGCGTTTATACGTCATTAACGAGTCGGGTTTACCACAGTTTCACTGCAAACATTGCTCACTAAATCAACAAACAATATTATTAACCACCCCTTGGGGAAATATCATCGACAGCAGATAATAGGGCTTTTATGTGAGTTGTCTCATTTTTGGGCTACTTAACCGTAAATATGATATTGAACAAGTAACAGGTTAGATTATAGTGTTCAACATTGATTATTATAAGTTATAACAAAATACATTCATTCATTTATGTTTATTTTGATTTCTATATTCATTTCTATATTTATGTTTATTTTGATTTTTATATGTATACATTATATATACATTCATATTTGGTTTAACGACGCACTGTACTGATGACTAAGATCTATTGGCGTCGATGAGATGAAAGGTTATTTCATTTTGTGTTTTTGGATAGTGGGAAGGAGTCAGTCGTGGCATTGTCAAGGGACCATACCAGTACTGACCTGAACGACAGAGTAAAACCACGAAACATGCCTTATGCAGGACTCAAACCCACGCCCTCCTGACTTCAGTTTCTACCAGTGTGATAGTTGACTGAGCCACGGGGGTGGCTAGGAAAATTTACTTCAAAAATTTGGTTGTTATCAAGATTTTCTCTTCTAGTAGAATTTTAGCAACTGTAATCTTCAAATCTATTTCTCACCTCACTGAATTGTCTCCTAATGTAACATCCCTTACAGTAGTTATCATGATCCCTGTTCACAGCGTGCTAACTATACCATCACGTGACCCTGAACCCCCCCTCCCCCTCCCCCTCTCATTAGTAGGCGCACTTCGAAACACTTGGGCTAATAAAGAGAATTAATTAAATCTTCCTCTTCCGGGGTTTCTTCGTTGAGAGAGAATAAGGTTCCGAGCGATCGTCCCCCCTATTCTACACCACAACCGCACGGGTGGTTCGCACCTTATTTATCCTCCCAGTATATATCTATGCATACGCCTTGTGGGGTGGAACAACCCTTGAAGAGAGCGCGCCGCGGTCAAAGTGTTGAGGACAACCCTTGCTCGCTCTTGTCGTCGGGGGGGAGGTTATCGCGCCCCGAAATGCCCCGGGCCGAGAGTTGTGAGGGGTCGACGCCTCTTGCCAGTTTGATTCATTTACATGTTAACTATACCTTGTGGTTTAATGCATTGCTTGCTAAACGGCTGGACAATTAATTAATATATTGGGGATGTAAATAGGCATCACACAACAGTTGGTGGTGATGGCAGAGGACGAAGAATCGATTTCACCTAATTTGAGTTCAGTTTTATGAATAATAAATGAGTGGGTTAGGTGATAATTGGCAAATCAACTTGTTATCATGGGGGACCTACCCATAGCGATCATTTCCAGTGTCAACATAACATTATATAAACGATGGCAGTGACTTTCGGGATCAATATATTGTAGTGATACTGTTTCACACAATTCAGAGAAGTATCTTGTAAAATACTGTCGATACATAATAAACATTCAAAATATGTTATACATGTTATTTGTATGTGAAGGTAAGCGGTAATTAAAAATCGACGGCCAAAATATTGAATGTTTACTCTCAAGAACAAGTTATCTATCCGTCTTTGTTATAATGAAGTTTGACTCATTAGCATTCTCGACAAATGTTGTCTGCATCAGAAGAAGTATTTGCTAGTTTCGTATCTTGCACTGTTGAAGTTTTATGATCATTTGTAACTGTGAAATCACCCTGTCGGTAACTTTTGCTCTACGGACGCCTCAACTCCGGTTACCAATTCTATTTTATTTTTCAAAATGATAATTAGCTCAACATAATGTAATTTTCTGTTTCTTTTGAATCATTAGATTTTTGTTTTCAGTGATCTTTGTATCTGGCTGAAACAGTCAACCTTGTATGATCTTACAGGACTCAACAACTGATAGAAAACGGACTTGCACTTCTAGTTCGATCCGTCCACCAACACTAGTTCGTTGACACAGAGAAGAAGAACACGAACTCTCGACATGACCGCACCTCCGGCAAACAAAGAACCAACCAACAAGATCGAACACAGAAGTTTAACTGTCGACTCTCATATAAAGTCAGCTATTTCCTCAAATCTAATATTATTTACAACCCCTAGTTCATCTCTCTAAGTGCCCTGCCACGCCGTATCAGCTAATATATCATCTCATTTAGACCCATCTTTATGGCACAGACGATAGGCACATTTTATTGTTATTAAAATGTTCAGAGCCCATTGTTCTGTATTCTTGTTCTACTATTATTGCTACAGTAAAACACAATAAAACTATCATATCTATCATCTCCGTTTATCTTCCCCCAAGGAGAGAGAGAGAGAGAGAGAGAGGGGGGATGGAGAAGTTTTACGGCAGTTTGAGTGCCTGCGAGTTCTTATACTTGTTTTTAAGCCCCTCTTTTCGAGAGGCAGGCGAGTTTAACTCAGTTTTGTGGTCTTGTTGCTGGAGGAGGGGAGGGGAGGGGAGGGGAGGGGAGGGGAGGGGGGGAGTCCCCTAGCGCGTGGTCACGTGATCAAGTACGAGAGGATAACAGCTGATTACATGCAGTGTTCCAAGATGACATCCCTTCAGACGTTCGGAATTATCAAGATATGCGAGAGAGAATCAACTGAGCACGCTCACAGAATTATGTTTAATATGTTATACAAATCTAATAATTACCAAATTATTCTGATTACAAAAATTCATACTTAAAGAAATTAAAGTGATTACGATTTGGAGGGAAGGAAATCCAACAATTGGAGAGAAAGGGGAAACCATGATAATGATTCAAAACACACTGCGAGTTATTGGTGGAGGAGCCGGGTTTATCCAAGTAAGCCTGGCATGAAAATTTTGATTTAAATTCGGAAAAAATATTTTGTTCACGCTACAATTATTAGGTTTGACAGAGTCAACCACAACCCGAGAACTAAAGCCTCCCTCGAGTATACGGTAATGTTTCCCTGAACAGTATCTCTGACGTCATCTTCGCACGATGTTGTCGGAACATTACTGCCTAGCTTGAAATCATCAATATTATCTACTCCAAGACGGCTGCAATTATTTGTTACACTCGACTTTTCAAATATATATTCCAACTCATTTTTTATTTCTTTGAATTCAGCGAAGTAAGCTAGACTTATTCATTTTGAAGAGTTCAACTTTTCATATTATACTACCTCGCGGGGTTATAAAAATGTAATTTCTTCCTAGTTTAAGTTGGTAGAAGATGAACTGAAGTTGATTGGTGTACCCTGTGGGGCGAACACAAATAAACAAAATAAAAAGTAACAGACAAACGATTTTCTTTTCCAGTCGACTAGAAGTTAAAACCATGCCTTCTACGAGTTAACTGGGCATTTCTCTTTAATGGCAAATATAATGGAATACCGTAGGACTACACGACAAGACTTCATATGATTTATTTCATAATATTATCGTATTATATCATTTATAATAATAATAATAATATATAATGATTCATAATGAATGATTTTTGGAACTGAACACAAAGTTATGAAAACGATTTGTAGGCCTATATTTATTTTCT
This sequence comes from Brachyptera putata, assembly GCA_907164805.1. NCBI lineage: Eukaryota > Metazoa > Arthropoda > Insecta > Plecoptera > Taeniopterygidae > Brachyptera > Brachyptera putata. The sequence continues at coordinate 21,155,809 of OU015470.1, read as the reverse complement.
TCAGAACAAAAATGAATATACCCGTACCTTGATTAACTATTTTTCTATTTTCTTCTGGTATATTTTTGTTACACTCGGCACCTCTTAAAAGTTCCACTTCCCTAATACTTGTCCTGAATCAACCGAAAGTTAATAAAATACGAGTCGAAATCTTTTTATTGCGCCCTCAAGACATTATCCTTCTTCCGGACTTGTTTATCTTTCTTCGATTTCCTCGAATAGCGAATCATTAACTTCAAGACTAACACGCTCCAGGCGGGGAGAGAGAGAGAGAGGGAGAGTGAGAGAAAAATAACATCTCGGATATTAAGGGAAAGAAAGGTCTTGATTGAAAAAAGGTATTTATTTATTCGACTAATACGAATTGAAAGGGGAAGGAAATTGAAAGACTAAATAATAACAAATATCCTAGTTCAGCAATTTATTGAACATGTCTGAGAATTTCTGCTTCTTGGAAAAATGTATATTACAAGGAAATTTATATATTCATTTTTTCTAAAGTTGGTTCACATTTATTACTGACTTTATAACGGAAGTTTCTGTAAGATGCAAAGATTCAAGCTGGATCAGGCTGGTAGGGTGTGGGGGTGGGGGGACAACAATTGGAGCTGCAGCAAGTTCATCTATAATTACCGAAGTTTTTACAACCATTTAGTTGGTAGACGACATTCCCCTTACGTGGACACAATTGTAAATAAAAACATCCTAATATCCTGTATGGTATTGCTAGATATTGTGAACGGGATGTTTTGGTCTGTGGATGAATGTTGTTAGTTATCCACCCTAAAGCATTCCCAGCCATAACTCTTACAGCTGTGACGCGTGGAATGGCCGGGTTATTAGCACATTGCCTGCTTTATGGTTCCAAGCGATGCATCTCGTCTCTCTCTCTCTCTCTCTTACCCCTTCTCTCTCTCACTCTCTCCCAGTACAAGTTACTCATCACTGTATTCCGTTTCATCCTAGTAAACACGCAGGACGAACACTGCAAGCGATGCACTGCAACTATAGAACTTCAGAGTGACGTCACACATTGTTGTGGTAAGTGGACAACAATGTCCCTTAAGTTGTGTTCTCCAATCACAGCTATGTTTGTTTGTCCCCGAAAAAATTAAGAAAAATAAAAAAAACATGAAAACACGAAAAATCACAAAAAATCAGGAGAGAACACAAAAATCGAAAAAATCGAGAAAAATAAAAAAAATCAGGTGTACACTAAAATGTCAAGTTGTTAACCCCTCGGTTCCGTCTAACCATGTAATGCGCACGCAATTCACGTCCCAACCTATACCTGTTTACACTTCCAGAAACTCCTTAGAGGATCGACACACCCCACCGTTAACACTAATTAATAGACGAGACGGTCGATCGTAACCACCGACATTCTCACACGGAATACGCTGCATAATCCAGTCGTTTCCATGCGAGCTAAGCAAGACTTGTGCTCTTATTAATGTTTCTGGATTACCCGTCGTGTCCCACTTCTGCTCGACACGGCCCCCATATTTCACGTACGCAACATTCTTCTGCAACAGCCACCTAGATCTCGAGACGTGGTATTAACGTGCGCGAGCAGATGCCATGGCGTATATTGCTGCGAGATGTAGTGCGCGCAAATCAAGTCAATCAGATTCTTTATACCATGGGGGTTATACACATAGTACTGGCGTACTGTAGGTACAACTCAGTGCTGAAAACTTGTACCACTTGATGATATTGAATAGTGGCTAACGGCGGCCATGTTCGTTGTTCACGCTGAGCTGATTGTTGTGAAGTGTAGGTGCGCGAATAACCTAGCTGTTGAAGCGCCGTAATACAAGACAATTTAGGTGTAGCTCTACCGAAACTTGTTTTATATCTAGTGCCTGAATTAACAACGTGGAAGTAGCTCCAACTGGCAGTTGTAAAACTGCCATTCCGAGGTATGTCGAGGTTTACATTCAGTGAACATTTGAACTAATGTGAAGAGATTTTATTTTCGAAATTACGAGATGGTATTTCTCAAAAATGGTCCAGCCGATTTGACTCAAAAACTAAACTCGTTCAAGTTGAATAAGTCTGCGTGTACATGAAAAGTTTCATGTCGATCAGTTGAAACTGCGACTTGTGGAATGCTCACAAACTAACATAAAAACAAAACACATACAAAGCTCCAGCTATTGCTCATCTTACAAATTTGATTATATATTTATATAAAAAAAACGATGGTATCATTTCGTCCCAGCAAAATACGACTTTCTTCATTATCAAATACTTGAACCAGAGTTCGAAACGTATTCGATTTCACACCAAAGCCATTCCGTCGGTCCACCGAACAAAACACATTCAGAACATTTATTATTCCCTTTAACGTTGTTCCGGTAGACAACAACCCCCCTCCCACCCCTCCCCCCACCCCACTAGACATCTCCATCTAGAAATATTTCATATATTAATAAGATATTTGGATGCGAAGTTTGCGTGGCCGTTATACGCGTTAGGGGTGCCATTTCGGTCACATGTGTTGCGAGTAAAGCAATCATACTCATAATTACAACACGGGGTGCACGGTGTAGTTAGGGGTTGTTATTACCCCCCCCATCCCCCCCCCGCCCGACCCCTGGCCCTGGGGTTGAGTCACACAGTCAAATACTTGCACTGTACCGCGATGTAATAATTCAATATGTGAAACCATTACGGTCACAGTTAATGTAATATAAGGGTATTTTATAAGGGAGATTGGGGTTGGGGTAGGCTGAGGGTGGTTTAATGTACGTATAGAATGTGAAAGCGCTATCCACCTGAATCTATCTACTTGGGCAATGATTGTGAGATATTATCGGAAGAAACATTTAAATGGTTCACGTTAAATGGAATAAAACCTATCGCTTATAAAATATTACATTATATAAGGTAGAACATTTGTACATTGAAGAAGTTGTATTTTCAAATGTGGAGTTATAACTCCAGATATCATAAAAGATAAGCCTCGACCGGGCCTTTTCCTAGTCCCGGTCGCGGTGTATCTTTTATGATATGGCTATTATTCTATGATTATGACTATGAGATGACTATTTTATGCATCGATCGATCCTTTCCATTGATCAGCTAAACTCTATCACCTCCTCAAAGAGTTTCAGCTTTCCGCATATTAAACCCTAAACCCTGTCCAACAAGATCTGCTGCAACCCTAAGGTTTACAGCTCAGGCATCACATCTGATGAAACTGATAACAAGTTCGTACGAACATTGGTGTCATCGGGAGCAGTCAATCGAGGAATAAGTTGCCAAATCAAATCACTGGAGAGACAAAGACAAGAAGAGAAGAGACAGAAGATGGAGGAAGCAAGATAGGACTAGACTAAGAGGATCTGAAAGAGCTTGTGAGGTAGATAGAGAGGTATAGATAGTGTGTGGCGGGACAGATAGAAAGAGAAAGACATAGTGTGTAGGAAGAGAGAGACAGAGACTGAGAGTGTGTGGTATAGATATATAAAGACAAAAGGTCGAGAGAGAGAGAAAGAGAGAGAGAGAGAGAGAGGAGATAGAGAAATTGGAAAAGAGCCAATGGCGTGATTGGGTTCACTTGACTGAGGTAAACTTGTGATGAAAGTGTCGAAGATCGATACAACTGAGATAGCGTTTGGCTGATGCGGCAGTTTAGCACAGGTGGAGGTGCCGTGTTTCACCCCATATGCTTAGATTGCTTTTCTTCATCATGCTTGAGACTTGAGGGGAGAAATACAGAGACAATTATCCGGCAAAAAGCTCCACAAATATCATTTACAGTCTTAGCAGCTAACGAATCAATCTAATACTAAAACTAAAACACTAAAACACTCGTGAAAACAAGTGTGAATCTACATTTTCCCAAATACAGCGAGGGTCACTGATATTTCTGTCTTTTCCAAATTAAGACCTACGTTAACCACAATCACTGGTATAACTAATGGTGCAGTACAATTGGGCTTTGTTGATAACTTGATAAATCTGTCAAGAATTACTACATATTAACTCGACCATAAATCAAGAGCAAAGTTTTTCTATCATATTTCCATTACTTTTGTATATTTGCCGAGAGGCGAAAAGCTTTCACGCTTCGTTCTCTGTCACGAACAAAGAAGATGCTAATGTCAGGAGCACAAACAACAAACCACATTCAGTGATACTGAAACACTTCAAGAAGAGACGCGTGCTTCTTGAACCGAAGATGTGAAGCCCGGGGGGGGGGGGGGGGGGGGGGGGGAGGGGAATTGAAAAGAAATGGAAAAGAATAATCCTATAACACTTCCAAATATAACAAGCCGTTTTGATTTTATGAATCTTTTTCCTTTCTGACGCCCCCTCACATAAGCCCTGCTGGTAATCCCGCTCTGACGAAAACCTATTAATACCGCGCTGTAATAATCAGGGTGTAGAGGCAGGGAGGGAGAAGGGAAAGGAGGGGGAGAAGAAGAGGACGAGGGAGGGGACAAAGGCCGGGCAGGGATCCTGACTTGAATTAAAAGCGCGCAAAGGAGGCAGAAAAGTGAACTTAATTGATAATATATCACGAATGATTAGAACAATTTCAGTGACTAAATTACTTGATTTATTTTCTCACCTTGATAGAAAAGACATAAAGAGTTTCTCATTGCATATCACGGGGGATTGTTGATGTTTCAAACAGTTCAAATATTCAATTTCCACGGCGGATCCTTCACTTTTCAAACTCTTTGGAAATTAGTTGACATTCCTTTGCGAGTAACTTGATATGGGCTTATATATGTTCTAACGGCGCACTTAGAATGTTACTTAGTGCAATTAGCGTGGAAGTAACTCGATATATTTCGACGATTAAATGATAGCAACAAATTACAGCTACCAAACTCTATATGGCATTACTCAAGAAACGTAAGAAACAGACACGATCTAGTTCACTCAATATATTTTTAATTATAAAAATTCTGCGAGTGACAAAGATAACATTTTATCCTCCGCGCTCTCAAAGAGAAGGACTCAAAGGGGTGAAAACGGAGGAAGGGGGCGCCAAAGGGTCTCGAATTCAACCCCGAATTAAGCTTTCGCGACCGAATAAAAGAGGCTAATGAGAAACGCCACGCGTGTTCAAACTTTTATTCGATACTTTTTTCTTTCAGTTTCAGGAAATTGGAAATGGAATTCAGTGTTTTTCAACGCCTGGTGGCAAGGGGTGTGGGGAGGAGGGGGGACTTTCGATAGGACTTTTAGCTTCATTTCATTGACAACTCCGAAGTGATGTGAGAACTGGACAGGCTGTTCAACGAGGAGGTGTGAGAACTGCGTGTGTCGTGTACAGCCATCTACATAATAAAACGAGAGGGCAGAAACGAGAGGGAAGGAATGAAAATGAGACAGCATTCAATGAATAATACAAATGTATTAATTACACTAATTATTAATCAGGGTACAAAAATATCATTGGTAACCAAGGGTGATAACAAGGTAGTCCACTTATTATCGCTTAATCAACGAATGAAACTGAACCTGAGAACAAAGTCGTATTTCTTGACAACATCATTTTCTTTCTATATTCCAAAAAAAACAACATCTAAATATATCTCTTCATTCCTCATGCCTTGACCTCTATAGAAGTATGTGACAGAACTGGAAGAACATGACCAAGTAATAAATATGTGTATGGCAATGTGTATGACGGAGACATATTTATAGTAGATCTAGATTTATATGCAGTGTTCTGCTACAGAATACATACAAAGGACCGAACTAAAACCTGTGATGGTACGCGTCTAACCATACATAAGTGACCTAGAAACAACGTGTAGAGTTAACATACACAAGATTTGTCTAAGATATAGAAGGGCCGGCAGATAATTTCTCGACATTTCGAATGGACAACGTTGAATGATTATAACGCTTACTCAATGTGAAAAAATGGTTCTTCAGAATTCGGTTAAAAATGAAATATAAAATATCAGTGAGAAGGTACTGAGAATTTTTCAACAATTACTGAATTCTGACCCCATAGACTCATACTGTCCAAGTTTGTCTCTAAAAGCTGCAGATTCTATCCACAGAAGTGTACAGCACGTGAATTAAAAGGTAGCAAGTGGAGAGTCAAAATAGGGGACGAAACTTTGGGAGACAAAAACACGTTGAATCTACTAACAAAGTTGCAGACAAATGGAGTTCCATGCATCTGGGTGTTATGGAGAGGGGGGAGGGGGGGGGGGGGGGAGTGACGTAGGTGCAAAGCACTGCCTACTGGATCACCTACGTGCACCACCGTCTCGAGAACCAATTTGTCGTAACTTCACCCCGGCCAACAAACGAGCTAGGAGTAAAGTGGAGTAGGTTACAGGGGTGCATGCACGGTGCTTATAAAAATAGAGAAATTCTTCTTCACTATTTTATCTACATACAAAAAACATTGTAATTGAATGAAAAGTTATTATATTTTTGTGAATTAAATCAGTTTTAAGGGGGTGCGTGTACGGTGCTTATAAAAATAGAGAAATTCACCTTCACTATTTTTTTTTCAAATTTTCAAACATCAAATTTCATAAAAAGTTCACATCCCCAAGATAATTGTATGCTTTTTAATTAATGTGAGATTCTTTTTCAGTGAATTCAATCAGTTTTAAGATGTTAAGACAATGAATAAAAATAATGTGATGAAATTCCTCGATGTATCATCTCAAAACTGACTGAATTAAAAAACATAAAATCTCACATTGATTAAAGAACATACAATTACCTTTGAGATGATATACTTTTTATTCAATTATGCCTATACTGTGGTTCTAGACATGGAAAAAAATTGTAACGATGAATTTCACTATTTTTATAAGCACCGTGCATGCACCCCCTTGACTTGCGACGCCGGGAAACAAGGTTGGAAAGTTGGAAAGCGAATGAAAGTGTTGTCGAGTGAATTGATTGGTCGATTAATCAACCGAACATCTGGAGTTCGTTTCCCGCGCGCGATTTGTTTCTAGTCACGAGTGACGTCACAAGCTGGCGTGAAACATTACACCCTCGGCAAAACAGAATTACACACTCCAATTGAAAGACATGTTTTTATACGCGTGCAAAACTAACCGTAGACCTGGTCTATTGTGTGGGACGCTAGATAATTTTGTTTCTGTGCTCAAATAGAACAAAAATTGACCATAACCCTGCGCTTGAGTCAAAATTTACAGTAATTTTGTTAAAAATAAAATATATAACAGCGTCGGGAGTCGAACCATGAACCTTCAAAACGGGAGATAGCAATACTACCAGTAACACCACACAGACATATGATTGATAAATGCTGCTTATCATATCATAGCACGGGGCGGTATGAGTCATGACGTCACAAATCTTGGCGTTCCTATTGGTCATTTTTAGTCCCATTTAAAAACCAACTTGCAGACGAATTCTCGGCTCCCAGTCACACGAAGCAAGCTCATTACCACTGAGCCACCAGTGCCAATATACCTACATGTCAGTAACCATATTCGCAGTAGTTGGGTAGTCGCCCCCTAGCGCAGCTAGTGAGAGAAATTGGCAGTACACAAGTCAATTGCCACGTAGCCATCAACGACATATTTTGTGGTTTATATTAAAACATTCAGGTTTCTAATTATTAGCAGAACGATTCCCATTAGTCACCGGTTAAACGGAGGTAAACGGCTGGATGATGCGAAGGGCAATTTCCACTTGAAAACCAATTAGCAGGATGTAACGAGTTCCAAGGTGTGTGACGTCACTGAGGGGGAGGGGGTGACTCTGTGGTCCGTGGTTCGGTGCCAGGCGAGGCCACAAGCAAGCAAGTGATTCTACTTGTACATACAAGGGAGAGCTAGAGTGTGACAACAATGACAGAAACTAGCGGTTAAGTACTCTTGAAGATTTTGGGGCAAAATCGGGGGAAAATGAGACATGTTCTGAAGTGAGTCATTTCATCATTTTATTATATCTTTTCAATGATCTATTTCTGTCCATTTATTTTTATTTTTATTTTCAAATTTGATATTTCCTATGTTTGTTTTATGTGCAAATCTGTGGATAAATAAAATAAAAATGAAATTCTGGTATGAATATTCAAGCAGGGCAAGATTAAAAAAAAAAGTGACAAAATAAAATACTGACCTGATCAATTTACAATGAATAGACTGAAGGTAATTGATACATTATTATAATTATTACGCATACTGAATAGAATTCCATTCGACAAGTGTTGGCGGTTCTGAACGACCGTTTCTCATCTTTTAGCATTAACAGTCGGATGTTTTGTTCCGCCAACACTCATGCGATGAGGTACAGAGAAGACGGATTAAATTACTAACCATGAATAGATATTTTGTATTCACGTGAGGTGAAGGTGCGAAACACCCGAATATCAGTGGTGTGGGGTACGTAAGACCTGTGATCGGAACCTTCATCTCTCTTAGATACATGTATGATTGAAATCGTTTTCGAACGGGAAGTGATTTTAGAAGAGTAAATTAAATTCAACATATGAAATACTTGAATGTAGGAGTATTATTATTTGGAATTACATACAGTTTGTCTACTTAAAGATGTTTAGAAAACTCTTTAGAAAGAATTGTAGAATTCCAAATTCTGCCGTGAGTCACATTTTGCTAGTAATTTTGAGATATGTATTCAGTGATTACAATTTAATATCTACTCAATTTGTAAATGGTCCACTAAATCAAGGGATTAAAAAGTTATACTTAGGAGGTTTTTATTATGCGGGATAACCAAATGTCCACGCCATGTCAAGATTCCGAGTGTCTTATCCAATCTATCTCTTCCAAATAAGAACTAAAATCGCGTTACCATAACTACCAACTTTATTATACTCTAATAAAACATCTCCCGCCCTTTGACATGTTATTTACTTCGTCTTGGTCACGTGATCCAAACCGTCATTAAACCAGTCTCATTACATTGGTGACAGCGGCAGGATACTTTGAAGACTTGGAGCGTCTCGATCGACCGTCTCCCCTATATATCAGCAATAAAAGTCGGGTATTTCGATCCATCAACATTCTTCCTTAGTGAATGCACGGTTCCGATCGACCGTTTCCCCTATTGTGTAACCGTAAAAGTCGGGTGTGTCGACCAGTCACATAAAAAGACACAACTGTTTTGCGGCTCATCTATTAGGCAGTGACATTGTTTTATGCGCTGTGATAGAACCCCGGACATGAGATAAGCCGCACGTGAAGACTCGGAGCGTATGCTCGTCAGAGAGAGTTGATAGCCAGAGACGTGTGACCGAGACGGAGGATTAGGATGGACGGGAACTGAAAGGAACGATGCAGAAGTAAAATGAGCATCATTATGAATGGAGTACTTTAACGAGTTAAGCCAATATACTTCTCGACATGAAAGATGAAGGATACGAGCGGCCGTCCCTCTTTAAGTTACATCTCTAGCGTGCTGGAGGTTCGAGCCTTCGTTGTTCGTCTTCGACTCCTTTGCACACGGAATAAGAGGAAAGAGGTTGTGAGCAAGCCATATAATACGAGAGAGGATTTAAGACTTGAGTGTAATTGAATGTACTTTTTCAGTCAACTCGTCGAGTATATGGGTGAGTGGCAGGGGGGGGGGGGGGGGGTATAAAGAATTACACTCTAATAGGAAAAGTACAAAATTATAAACAAATCATTATGACTTAGCTACGACCCCTCGTATAAATAAATAAACTCTCATACATTTTACTAGTTATATTATATACTTCCAACTTCCCATATTTATAATTGGATGAAGAAACTACTTCAAAAACAAAATCACGAAACAGCTAACTACATTAGACGTAAGTTTCCAGATTGGTTCATCTGTTGGAATAGGTTTTCATGCGAGAATGTATACAGAAACTATACGCGAGCGTATAACCTAGTTATTTCACTGCAGAAAACAAAAAACAATCGGATTAAAACTAGCGTTGGGGGGTCGACACACCAAACCGTTAGTGGTTATTCATTGGGAAGACGGTCGATCGGGATTAGCATGGGACCGGTATGCAGGATGGAGGCAAATAATATAATATACAAAATGGTTCTACATGTATGGTAGATTCTATCGTTTCACTAAACAATGAATGATGCATACCACAACTGCAATGCCGACTGAGAACAAACAACGACTGCAATATCGACCTAACTACCGCAAACACAACGATATTGTGTGTCGCCGTCGCCTCTACCTTCACATATATACCTACAATGAAGAAATGGAATTATTCAGCAATTGTGTTGGCGGTTCCGAATGACCGTCTTCTCTATCGATTAGCATTGCCGGTTAGTTGTTTCGAGCCATCAACACACGTTCTGCGGTGTTACCATTTCATCAGCAATAGAATGTAATTAGATGTGATAAAACATGAAACACAACGCTGCGCGGTTATGAAACGGAAGTACATTAGATAATAGAGTTTTGAGTTATAATAAAAACAGACATTATAGAAAGTTGAAATGCAAGAGTTGATACTTGAACACGTCAAGTCAGACAATAACGGAACAACTTTCAAATAACAAGTGATATGTGAATATATATCTACGTCATGAAATTATATTAATAAATGGAAGGTTGATAAGATTATTTCGTAATATGAGTTCAGAGGCAACAATCTACAGATATTGCCGTTGAAACTATCGTAACATTCAAATTCAATATATGGATGGATAAAATAGATGGATCAAATGAAAAACCTCGTCATTCTACCTTATCATAAATGTATTGTTTATGAGTCCATGGCAGTCGATTTAGCGGAATATCAGTTTTTTGGTGATCACTTTTGAACACAAAAGTTCAAAAAGTTCACAAGACTCCCATGGACTCTTGATATTGAATTACTAGTTCAATGATAATATCGGTGGAGGTGCCGGGTATTGGACACACATCATTGCTCTGCGAATGTTGGCGCTTTTCAGACTAAATTAATTGCTTGAAAGTAAATATTTGCATCGTGTGAACAACACAGTTGCGAGTTACAATCGATATAACTCGATAGTCGCAAGTGGTAATCGATATAACTCGATCTCGTTACGAGCGATCTCGTATTCCCAGGACGTGCTCGATATATTATTGATGGAGTGAAAGGTTACTGACTTACTGAGAGGCAGTAAATGCTCTACATACTGAACTTCTGTCGCGTTAATAATAGATAAGTGTTCTATAAAGGTGTTTGACGTTTGAGCGCTGTTCGCACTTTCATTCGTTGGAAAACATGCAACCCTAGATCAACCAGTCAATATCAAAAAATGAAAATAAAGAATAAAACGAAAATATCAAGAGTCAATTAGGGATAAAATTTAAGTTAGTTCCCAAATCATATCTAATACAAAAATGTTTTTATTCTGCGAATGATTTTTTGACTGATAAAGAATACGATTCCAACATGATTAACTTTTATATGTAATGTAATGTATCACTCTATGTGACTGTGCTATTCTGTGTGTGACTGTGTAATTGTTCGTATGCCTTGTTGGTATCAAGTGTAATATTTCACTATATATTTATATATTTATTTATACCTATATTTCATATTTTAGTATAATTTGACGATGCTCAATATTGTAAAATATGCAATCAAACGAGAAAATAAAAAAAATCATAATCACCCTATACCAAAAGCGCACTTGGTTCAAGCCTTCTTCTTTCGCCAATACACGTTTAGATGCCCTGCTCATTTTCCTCGTTGGTTTTTTATGTTTTTTGTGTTCCCCGAAACACAACGATACAGTATGCTTGTCTATAACATTTTTGTAGACTGTTGAAATATCTCGCATTAGTAAAAAAATAAAAAATAAACAACTGTTTTAAAAAAAATTACATTTTTGATATTAGTATAAGGCCTGAGGGTTGTGAAAACAAAAATACACGGGTTACCATGGTAACAATAACTTCAAACTGCCAGTTAGAGCTACTCCCACACTGGTAATTCGAGTACTAAAAGAGACGAGTGAACTATATATTACTATTTGGTGATTTTGTCGAGTGATAGGTTATTACGGAATCAATGAAAGATTGCCAATTACCCAAACAACTATGCACTCCAAAAGCTACACTCATTTATCATCAAGTTCTTCCAACAATGCAAAAACAGCAATTTTCCAATTACATGATCTTTTTCGTTTATACAGCTATATTCATTTTAACCGAAGATAGCAATATTTATTATGTTCGAGTCTTCATTTTAAAGAGAATATGTCACTTCTCCTCCCTCTTCTGATCAATTACGACCCTCTGCGTAAGTTCTACGCGTCGATACGCTGGATTTGTCACCCGAGAGCCAGCCGCGGTGTCAGGGTATCAGGAGCAGCGAGGAGGTGGCTAAACGCACGCAGGGATCGACGTCGAACATGCGACTGGAGGGCGCCGCGACGCCGGGGAAACGCACGCACGCATGCTGGGAGAGCGAAGTGAGAACAGAGGAGTGGAACAGTGATTTTAGCTCGAAGCTGAGATAATTCAAACATTTATTTCATTTTCTTCACGCTGCAGAAAACTGTGTAGGATTCAATTGTCACCATCTTCAGCGGGTCGGCTTCCACCCGGCCGAATTCGTTCGGGAAGGTTCGGCTCTTCAGGATTCGTTCGGTAGGATTCGGCTCCTTGTGCGTTTCGTTATAATATCGGTCGCTAAGCAATATCGGTCGCTAAGTAATATCGGTTTAGAAAAAATAATCTTCACGACCCATAACCTTTGGGAAAAAGCATTTATATAATATTTAAAATTTTAAAAAATATGTAAGGCGTGAAATATCTATCATATCGCGTAGGTGAGTAGGTATCTAGATAACAGATAGCAGTAGATAACAAACTTCACCATGACAACACGGCGTACTGGTAAACTTCAAACATTGTGATTGGTTAATCGGTGGACATTGTGGCTCGTCTTTATCCAATGAGTGACGACACATGCCAGAAGCCTATTACCAATCACCGTCCATAGAGGTACTCTACTTCGATCGACAATGGTCATTGTATGTTCAAAAAGCCCTCCATAGAACATAGGTTATTTTTGGGCAACATATCAAGGCCTATATCAACGTTCTTCTGATCTCAATGGCAGTAAATGCACAAAGCAGCATCCTAGTGGCCGTGTTGCCTCGCTCCATATCGATCCCCCACTACCAGCCCACACACCCACATATGCAACTCCCTTAAATGCCCCCTGCCCCCTCCCACCCTCCCCCAACCACACTCCTGCATGCAAGGATGCATGCAGGGACGCCTGACGTAACGAGCTCGCTGCACTGATACAGATGCTGCTCGGATGGGGTCATTATATGTATTCAGGAAATGAGAAGAAGCGGAACAATTAGTTCAACGACCATCCAACTCACGATTGATTTTAGAAAAAGGTCAGAAAATATATCCAAACTTTTTTAAATTTGTATTTTTGTAAGTGTTACTGTTGATCAAGTTGTGAAATTGTGTGTAAATTACGTGACCCGTTTGTTTTCAATGTTTTGTTTATTTATTTTGACGTGGATACGTCTGTAAAATCCATATAAGCTGGCATTCTGTGCATCTGACCGTCACGCACACTGTCATGCGCACTTATACTCAGGTACGATTCAAAGAGAGTGAGAGAGAGACAGAGAGAGAAAGGAAATTCGACCACGCACCATCAAGGTGTCAACAGGACGCATCGGAAGCTCTCTCTCTCTCTCACACCCACATATCATAGTAGTGACGTATGCAACATGCCTCTGTGCTCGTACGCCACAAATAGGGTGCACACATAGAAACTATAGCAAATGTGGTGAGGTTTAGGTGGAACTTTACGGACAATACATATCGCGAAAACTCCTATACGCGGGTCAATTTCACGAGGGTGGACTACATTTTTTTGAACTCATTTTTCCATCCTCCAGATTTCTTTCACGTTTTCCCAGTAAAATGTCCACGCATTCATCTAAACAACGCACTGAATTCAAGAAGAGGCATTTCTGTAATACGTGCAAGCGCTAGTTTGGACTCACCATAACCGCGCAGGTCTTTGGAAGAAGGGATGTTGCCATTGGGTTCAAGGCGGTCCAGGAATTCCTCCGAGTAGCCGTTGAAGGGAAGCTTTGTGCTTCGTGTGACTGGGTCCTCCACCTCCTCCTTGGATATGGCTGCAACAATAACAAGCAACAGGCTGGCGTTAGACAGGGAACACATTATAGGGAATACAAGGACAAGTAGAGCTTGAACTAAAAGTTCTTCTTCTATCTGTCGAAACTATAGACATGATAAGATTCAACAGTGATGATTCAACAGGTACACGAACAGAAAACGGATTTTTGCACAAGATACTCGTCAAATCATATGCAACATCACAAAAAGGCAGTGTTTCAGACAGATATAACAAATGTCTTCATACTTTTGGAGCTGTACAACTGATTAGGTATACGTAGAGTATTGCAAATTGATTTTCCTCGTATCCTCATTGACTAAAGATAATCCTCAGAAACGCTACGTCAGAATAGATGCTCACTTTGGTCACAAAGTCCCACTCAAATAATGTAAATGACGGTGGGAGTCCTTGCTCGTAAGTACCATTATTATTCAACAAAAAACTGAAGACATATCCTCTTATACACGATCATATTCAAATCAACTAGAAGAAGGTTGCGTAGCAACTAAATCAATATGCACAAACTTCGGGACTGTAGAGACGGTCGTCGCAATTTTGAATATTTACCAGATGTTAAAATGTAGTTGTGTTACTAATAGTAAATCTAGTCTCGTGAAATCATCGGGTCTCCTAGTTATATACACATTCAACGGTTTTGTTGGTTTTGTTTTTGTTGGTAGACGATCACGGCCTTCTTGTTTCGTGGTAGTATATACAACAAAACAATTCTGATCGAACCTCCCGAGCGATAGTGCTCATACATAGGGGAGACAGCCACTCGACACCTCCAAACATGTCCCACATTGTTGTACATCTAATTTCTGATGAGGTTTATCTGTCATCCATTATGCAGAACTACAGCTAACGATATAGCTATTAAGGCGGCACGAGATATAAATAAAGCAACATCTACCTATCTTCACCAGATATTGACGGATAGAAACACCAGACGACAATGATAATGTATAAGTGGTACGGTCGATCGGCACCATCAAAGTTATAGAATAAGTAGACTAGATCCGTATCCAGGAAAGACGACGGCGGGAACTACCCGCGCGCTAGTGGTGTGGGATAGGGGGACGGTCAATCGATACCGTCATATTTCGTGGTTCGAGTATATATAAGTTTAATGAAGGCGATGGGCTAGTGACATCGAGAGATTAAATATGCCCACACACACACATGCACACATGGACACGTGGACGTGATAAATAGTACGTATAAAACCTTGAAGACATGTGTCTTTATAGTCATAAGGAGGTGCCAAAATAGACTTGAGGTTAAATCCGTACAGGGTCAGAATAACGATATTTTAATAGTTTTATTAGATGAGCGTAAGCAAAGACTACATTTCATTAGCACTTGGGCCTCAATGTTGTATCATCTACGACGAATATATAATTGCATACATATATCAACTTATATATTATAAATGCATATATATATATATATATCCCTATATATATATATATATATATATATATATACATATTGCTTAATTGAACATTTAAGTGCATAATGAAGAAAATATAGGCATACTGATATTTCACGCACTAAAACTAGAAGACAATGTAGGCCTACATACGCACTCCATGCATAGTCTACGGAAAAATGATTGGTTGGAGTGCGTAAAGATTCCATTTCACCATTTCATGTGACCGCAAGTGTAGGTCTCCCTGTATTTCCATGTATAGGCCTCATCGTAACTCGTTTTCTGAAATATCATTTAGGCCTGCAAAAGAACGAGATTATTCAGTTATCATAGACTAGAAATGGCTCATACTTTAGGTAAAGTAGGTCATAAACTTGGGTGACACAAACAACAGGCATACGTCTTCAGAACTGTTTGTTTGTTTGTTTGTTTGTTTAACGACCCGACCAACAGCTAGGTTACTCGAGGCTTCAGCACTGTTATTCTCGCATGAAATCGAATCGAGTTAATCTAATTGAATCTTTTCGATCTCGCCGGGAACACATAACTCTATCTGTGTCTGTATCAAGCGCCATATTCCGGCCGGTAAAAGTAATAAACTGCAATCCCGACACGGCTATAAACAAACCATTCTCGCCGTGTGAAGTGGGAATCGATAATACAATATTCAAAAGAAATATATGTTATATACGTTTTATATGGAAGAAGCGGGAAGAAAAAACCCAGTGACAGTGGCGGTGTCTGGTGGCACAACTTTTGTGTGCTAACTTTCAAGAATTGAATATTTTGGCTCTATATATTCTAGTACAATTTATCATTTCAATAAAACTAGGAAAATGCAGAATGTGCGTTGTGAGAAGAGCGTATGAAGTATGGAAATCTGGGATCAAAAAATATTTTGTCGTCTCAATCTACATATACAGACCTTGGCTACTTCAAACGTTCAAAAACCTTACCTGCAACTTGTGGCTATTTATAGAGCAACCTGTCTCATATATGCTACACTTTGAATTACATGTTTTGATCATGAAATTCGATGAAATGTATACTTTTGTTGCGTTTTCTTCGTTATATCTCATCCGATTGTCGTACACATTATTGAAAATGTGTATGGTAGTTGTTTTCATATTCTGTATGAATTTGAGAACTTTTGAAGAATTTCGTTTTTCAAGTATTTTTGTTTTGCAAGTATTTTCCCCCTGCGTTATTCATACGGGGATTTTCAAACTTTTCAAATGTTTTCCGGTAATACCGTTCAACCGATTTTTCTGAAAAACAATCTGAATCTATTCTGGATTGACACCAATATATAAAAAAAGTTTGGAGTCGATTGGTCTCTTTTCCTGACCTGTATGCCGCGTACAAATTAAAAAAAAAAAAAAAACGAATCCCATTTTTCTTTCTTTCGCTACGCTCATCTAATGAGTCAAGGTGTGTAGAGTCTTCGATTACCTTTACATAGATATGTCGTGCATCTTACAACGCACATGCTGCGTTTGTCCAGTAAAACCACCCCAGGATGTACAATCCACCACTGCATGTTCACCGCATCTAGCCGTCAGCTAGAAATATGGTTTATTCAACATGGCGTTTCTCGCGAAGAATTATTATTTCTTTCCTCCGCTGAGTTATAGCAGGCCGTGATAAATGGCTGCACTCGCCGTGTGCCTAGACACGGCCGTCCCAGCTGTTGGCAGACTCAGGCCCGAGCGACATTCTAGAGCCACTAGCACTGATTCATGGCAGTTTTAACAAGTGTTTAGTGTCAGTCTTAGTTCTAGTGAGCTTAGAACCATATCGGTGCACAAGTGAATTGTAACTGATTAAAAAATAAACAAAAGTTTGGAGTTAGTCTTAGTCCTAGCGAGCTTAGAACCATATCGGTTCACAATGACATTGTAGCTGTTTGAAACTTAACAAGTGTTTGGTGTTGGTGTTAGTTCTTAGTGTTAGTCTTAGTCTTAGATATTTGCTATTGGGTGAATTCGAGGTTGAGAAACATCATCTTCTTTAGGTTGTAACTGATTAAAAACTAAACAAAAGTTTAGAGTTAGTCTTAGTCCTAGCGAGCTTAGAACCATATCGGTTCATAATGACATTGTAGCTGATTGAAACTTGACTTA
Source organism: Brachyptera putata (assembly GCA_907164805.1). NCBI lineage: Eukaryota > Metazoa > Arthropoda > Insecta > Plecoptera > Taeniopterygidae > Brachyptera > Brachyptera putata. Next base: position 21,138,171 of record OU015470.1, on the reverse strand, counting down.
GATATTTGTTATTGGGTGAATTCGAGGTTGAGAAACATCATCTCCTTTAGGTAAAAATCGATGACCAAACATTTCACTAAATACCGGTACACTGATGTCATATGATAGGATTTCTGGGCAGTTTCTTGGCTGATTCTCCTGGCAATGACAACTTGCATGTTACTATGTTACTAGAACAACAATCGAATAACAAATAGCTAGAGTTAATCTGTATAGTATTTATAGATAGAATAATGTATTTGTTCTTTGGCAAAGATCATTAATAGGTCAACATTGGATTAATTTTCGCAATTTAGCTTTACTTGATCGAATTAATTTATATTCTCAATTAGGTTGATAGTACTTACTGCCCATACACGCGTTCAAAAGAAAAAATTACAATAAACATTGAGCACACAATTGAAATTATACTTGAAAAGAGAAGTTATATAAAAAATGTAATCTTGTATTCACGAAAGAAGAAGTTTGGAATCAGAATGAAGAAATCATCGGTAATAAAATAACATCGCTGCATATTGAGAGATTTCACTCTTTTTAAAGATGCAGTGGCGTTCTTATTCATAAATTTCCCCCTTAAAAAAATCATAATACTTGAGAAACACCGCAGCTATCAAAAACTAACGATGATATTTGTGTTTGTTTTGTTGGTAGATGATTTTCTTCTCTTGAGGGTACAATTAAATAACATAAAGAACATAAAGAAGATTTTATACTATTTATTCTAGTTCTTCATTCTTCATTTCTATTTCTATTCCTATTTATTTCTTCATTTATCTGTGGTACAATGCAGTAACGAATACTAATATTGGTGGAGGAGCCATGTTCACGAATACAAATATCGGTGGAGGAGCCATATTCTGTGTCCTCAAGCTGGGACGGCTATTTATTATTTACGAGTACAAAAAGGTATAATGACTATGGAACAGACAAATTTTAGAATTCAGATGAAATAATTATTTGAAACATTATTCGTTGAAATAACTGAAAAACTAATAAAACACTAATGAAAAATGAAAAACTGAAAAATCTTATTGGAGAACTAATGACGATCGTGGGTCTACGTCATCACAACAACCGACAGCATTGTCCGTGGAAGTGCCGGGTTAGTCATCTACTCTTTTATCGACTTCTCCTCTTTCTTCACCTGACAATCATAACACGATAAGAGCCCGAGGAAGTTTCAGCCAATTATCGAGCTGATAAGTCTGTGACGCTCTTTGTTGATCACCCAATCTCTCCGATACACTCACACAAGAGCGAGCGAGACAGAGAGAGAGAGAGAGAGAGAGAGAGAGAGAGAGAGAGAGAGAGAGAGAGAGAGAGAGAGAGAGAGAGAGAGAGAATGAGAATGAGACAGCTGATTTATAGCCTTTTAACTTCCGTGTAAATAATATTGAGATGGAAATAGATTGGAAGGGAGTTATTTCACGGATAACTTCTTAACAACTGACTTAATTTACTTCTTTCAATTCCGTTCGAGTCTGACTGGTGAAAGCGGAGAGGTGATCTAGTGGAATTGGAATGTCTGTTTCCACGAATAACTTCTGCTGAATGGAACATGTTTAATAAATAAACATAATTTATTTTAATCCTTTCTAAAATGAATGCATATATTTTTGTATTAAAAACCATACAATTTCAACTATCCTGTCTTACGTACTTGGAACAGCACATGTAGAAGGAAATCACTATGCCCTTCTGTCAGGATAGTCGACCAGGGCGGGAATAGAACCCCGGTCTCAACAGGGCAAAAAGTTCCCGCCAGGATGATTTCAAAAATATAAAATCATCATAAAACTTGAACAGTGCAAGATATAAAATCAACAAATACATCATAAGATGCAGACAATATTTGTTTAAAATGCTAATGACTCGAATTTTATAATAAAGAACGTGGAACTATCAATAATTGTAATTAACAGTAACACTCGATATTTTTGCAATCGATTATTACTTCACAACGTACCGTTACATACAAATAACATGTACAAAATTGAGAATGTTTATAATGGATCGCCAGCATTTTATAATATACTTCTCTGCACGGTGTGAAGCAGTTTCACAACAATATATTCATCCGAAAATTCACTGCGATCGTCTATATGTTACATTGACACTGATAATGTTACGCTGTGAGTTCCCCTTAAGCTGTGTACACAGTTACAATAAAATCCACTTGTTTATTGGAGTGTTAATCAAGGGAATCATCAAAGCGGCCACTAAGTTGTTATTACTATGGCAACACGAGGTGTAAGAGGAATCTTTAGTGGCTGGCAACACTGTTAGTGGCTGACAACACATTCAACTGACAGTTATAGGATTAGCTCTAATAACTCGGGCTTTTAAGGGGGACCTACCCAGACCGTCTCATATTCAGTGACAACGTCATATGACGTCATATTCAACGTTATATTCAGATAAATTAATATGGCCATGCATACAAATTGTAAATAAGATTAAAGATATAACGATAAAAATGAACATAAAGATTGAAGTTACCTATAAGTTTGTAAATATTTTGTAAAAAAAATCCCAATTTTTCTGTTCATATTTTTATTTCATATTAAGATTATCATTAGCTGAACTGTCTGTACATCCCATCATGAGTGTTTACACGTACATGTAAAATGGATTTTAAAATGACAATAAAGGATATTATTATTATTATTATATAAATATATAAACGATCGCTGTGACACATATTGTGGTGAAACTGCTTCTTGACGCTCAGAGAAGTACATTATTGTCGATCAATACAAATATTCACATCAAATTAGATAATTATTGCATGACATACCATTCTAGATTCAATCTTTCCACATGTGTTTCAATAAAATTTGACTTGATAATATTTTAGAGACCATTAGGCCTATCTATATTTTATGAGGCATAATTAATTTCCTATGTAGTAAGCTGCTAATGTTTTATTATTTATATCCGTGAATAAAAACAATCAGGGGAGGCATTCCTGTACAAGATGAACCCAGTCCAACTAAAACCCGTGCTAAACGTATATTGAAAAACCGGAAGTAACCCGCTAAAACCAGTTCAAATCACACAGGAAGCTTCCTCTGAAGGAAACCTTTATGTTCAGAGTGAGGGCCACGTTGGAGGACTGAATTGGGAAATGTTGATCTTGCATCAACTATTTCAAATATATCATAAACAAATATTTGAACCGATGTTTCTATACAAACTCTTGAATTTCCGCTCTCATCCCTCTCGATATGAAAACTAAACTCCATGGAAAGTCAACATCCGGCTGCGCACAACTCATGGAAAACTCCACTTCCGGCTGCGCATAACTCCATGAAAAGTGTACTTCCGGTTGCGCGGAACTGTGTGAAGTTTCCGTCACATGTCGTGCTTCGTACACCGGTTATCACCCCGAGTTGACGGGTCTACACCTCCGGCCGGTAATGGTGTTGTATAGAGGAGACGGTCGTTCGAACAGTCACGTGATAACAGTGAGGAGTAAGCTATTACTCATGGTCATTAGCTGTTCGTATTAGCACAGTAACTCAGCGGTGAGTTGGTGCGATATTCGTACAGATTGTCAAGGGGCATCTGAGGGGTAAACGACTGAAAAAATCAGGTGTACACTTTGAAAAAAATAAATCACAAGAAATTAAAAAACAAACAAGAAAATCACGAAAAATGAAAAAAAGGAAAAAATCGAAATAATGAAAAAAAATCAAGAAAAATTGAAAGATTACGGGTAATCAGAAAAATCATCACGAGAAAACGAAAAAAAAAGGAAAAAAACGAAAAATGATGAAAAATGATAAAAATCGAAAAAAATATCAGTTGTACGGGCCAACCAGCTTTCAGGGGTGTTCAGGACGTAGCTTGTGAAACGCGTGGAGGGAAGATACTGGTGTTTTACTGAGACCAGCTATCAGCTTCGTCTAAAAGGATATCCTTCGCTTTCGATTGATTATCATATTTTAGTACTTCGATTCGATATAACTCATTCATAACCTTGAAGCATGTAGATTTCCAAAGAAAAACTTCAAACTCAATACTAGTAATTTTAAAAATAAAAATAATCTTCTTATATACGATCAAGGGCGCGGGTTCGAGTCCCGCTCTCCATACCGTCTTTCTAAACATCGCTTCACATAACATAAGTTCATCGTTTCATTTCATCACCATTCATATCCCCAAATAACCCATCTGTCAGTGGGGTCACATAATTGTGCACACCGAAACATCCCTCCAGTCTCTCCCACCTCGAACCTCCCGGTGTTAAGGTGACTTGATGATGACAGAAGAGCAGGAAGCCGAGAAACACACTCTTGGCACAAACAACGAATAACAAGCGAGGTATCGAGTTGCTCGATAAATATATCGATATATTCGAAGAGTATTTCATACAGCTGGTGTTTTCGTTTCGCTCGAGCAAGATCACATTTCACAACAAATGACGGATGTCTTGAAGGGTTCGGTGATATCCCGCGACAAATCAACGTCTGGCGAACGTCCCCAAGACATTCTCATGATAGATGTTTCAAAGTCGATAAAAGTATACTTGTATTTACGAAAGAAGAATGTTAAGAACCCTCACTTAATACATTTCGTGGTCGTGCTAGCTAGGTTCTGGAGACTGGATCTTTGATTGGTTAATATCTACAAGAAGCGCTACCTGAAATCGCAAAAAGTAGAGCCGAGCTCAATAATCGAGAATCGCATCGGACTCGTCCCTGATTGGTCCGATTTTCAACATTCGATATCGCAATCCTAATAACGCAGGTATGGAATGCCAGCAGCATTAGTGTATTTCCAGAAAAGAAATGAATGTTTTAACATTAAATTAATCTATAATGTGTAGATGAAAAGTCACTTGTTGGAACCGGGCGAAGGATATTTATTATTATATTCCAGTACAGTAGTCAGAACAAATATATAACCGTTGAGAGTTTGCCTGTTTAAAAACAGATTCCGAAAGTGGAGTTATAAAACACGAATACAAATAGTCAATGAAAATGCAGCACGAATTGCCTGTCGAATCAAGCGCCGTTCGAGTACATCCCATCGTACTTGGTAAATTATTCCAGAGTCAAATGACGGAGGAACGTTTTCTAGAATCACGTCCACTTTTCTCTCTCTCTCTCTCTCTCTCTCTCTCTCTCTCTCTCTCTCTCTCTCGTGCTCAATCTGCATGGGTGATTGTGGTCTGCATGGATTGGTCATTCAAACGACGTCACTCTACGACCAATCCAATCGACGTTACGAGAGGGAAAAGTGTCGCATATATGCAACCCGCACACCAATTCAAGAAAAAAACTCGTTCGAAACTTCACAAAAGAAAACATTATAGAAAAGTGCGGCGAGAGAGAAGGAGAGAGAGAGAGAGAGAGAGAGAGAGAGAGAGAGGGAGAAATAGAGTGAGAGAGAGAGAGAGAGAGAGAGAGGGGTGAGAGAGAGTGAGTGAGAGGGAGAAATAGAGAGAGAGAGAGAGAGAGAGAGAGAGAGAGAGAGAGAGGGAGAGGGAGGGAGAGAGTGTGAGAGAGAGAGGGAGAGAGAGAGAGAAGAGAGCAGAGATTTCATCTCGGGGTAATTTGTGGGCATGTGATGTGGACCGCGGGGGTGGGAGGCGGGATGGGGGTGGGTAGAAGGGGCTAAATCAATATCAAGGGTTGAAGAACGCCGTGTGTGAGCGAGCTTTTAGTATAAACGAACGGAGCGGCGTGTGTGATAAGACAGAAGATGATCGTGAAAACGAACGTCTGCATTTTATTGTCGTATCACCTCCCACCCCCTCTCGAGGAGGGGGGTGGGAGGGGAAGATGAGCTGCGAAACCGAGACGCCGTCACGTGACCCAAGTTCTTCACGACGACGAGATTAACAGTCGACATCGCGTAACACATCTTCGCGCGAGAAGGAAGCAAACAAAGGGGAGAAAAATGAACAAGGAGGCTGTAAACAATAAGAGCCAGTGTCGGTGTGAGGTGATGCTTTTTATACACTTTTGTTTTTTTCAATTTCGAATAATTTCACTCGCTTTGAGAATGTATATATATATATTTTTATCATCATCGAAGCTTGATACGAAATTATTGTGCCCCAATTAATGGATGGGCAAAAAAAAACTGATTGAGATTTTCTCTAATATCAGTAAAATAAATATCGTCATGTATCGGAGTTGTGTTGTATTTTAACCATCCCATTATTGTGTCTTGTTGTTGAATTATTGTCAATCGTTTACAAGACGAAAACCCCCGTCAACTTCAACCGAGAAGACAACAATTTACTACCACTCCAGTCTTGCCGCCATGAAACTTCCTCGAGTAAAACCATGATAAAACTAAGGCGAAGAAATCTAGCTGCAACATTTATTATCATTATTCTCACTCCATAAAGTACCGGTCGGTTAGAATAATATAGTCTTTTATATTGTAGGATAACTGATTATCAAGTTTTTTTATGGTTTAATTTAGAAACAAGAAATAGGGGTTGTTTTTTCCAAGTGTTTTCAGCTGGTACTTTTGAGGGTGGTTTTTTCCATTACTATAGACGACAAGTGAAGAGATATAGAGTGAGATATATATCGCACGATCCGAGATGAGAATTTTCATTAATATTATCTCGTATCTGACGAGATTTATCTAGGTTAAACGAGGATAATGACTCGGCGATTTATCAAGTTGGTAATACAAAAGGTATTAATTAATAACATCGTCTCTTGTGCACTTAACACATTAGTTGTTTCCGAGTGGCTAATTGTTTCCGAGAGATGAAGGCTCCGATTGGCTGTTTCCCCTATCCTAGAACATTAGCGCACGGGTGGTTCCGTCCTTCATCTCTCGTAAACAAATAGAACAATTGTTGCAAGGAAGTTGGTGTACTGCAACGTCAACAACAACGATCAATAATACGGGTGTCTCGGATACGTGCCGGTCGGGGGTTTCGTTAAGAAGACATTATAGGGTTGTTAATGGAGGACATGAAAAATGAAATGTATAACACAAAAACACGGACAAAAAGGAAGAGAAATTTTGCATGTAGGCAAACTTCGTAATTGAACAAAGCAAAAACTTGAACAATACATTTTTTGAACAGTTAAAGTTATATGTTTGGCGAATAATGAAAGCCATTATATCAGTGCAACATTTCATATTTCAGCGGCATTTGTAAATAGAGAGTTCTTCACTCTCTTTGTGAAAAGTTGAGATGAAATGATGGAAAAAAATAAATGGACCATTTTTTCTGCTTTCGGCAGCGAACATCTCCCAACATATTGATCTCTAATCCAAAATAACTTGTTTGCATTATAACTGAATAATTGTATTTCATAGACATCTCTTTTGGTTTATAGTTCGGAATTTATAATGAATAAAACAGGGAGGCAGTAATTGCGCAACAAACATCATTCATCTATCATCCACTGATTCGTACCCCCAAATCACCCAGTTGTTAGTGGGTTCGTTCAGTAAACAGTCAGCAATCAATAAACATCATTCATCTATCATCCACTGATTCGTACCCCCAAATTACCCAGCTGTTAGTGGAGTCGTTCAGCAAACCGTCAGCAATCAATCAACCAGACGGACAGCTAATACAGGATTACGTCGACTTCTACAAGATATCGCAGCCGTAAGGAGGTTAATCGATTATCGAAGATCGATTAGTATCGACTACAGATTATAACGACTCGACAGTCTATAATTAGTTTTATAAGGGAAATGTAGTTAGAAGGCTGTGGTTCGATGACACAAACCTTGGCGAATGTCATCGAGATAAGGAGATCAATTTATTTCTAACTGCGCATCTGAGAAGTGATTGGCCAAGAAGATCCAGCTTTCTAAAATAAAATTTGAATTCATAATTGACGACAGTACTACCAGATTAAGGCGTCTCCAGTCTCCATAGGGCAAAGAGTTCCCGCTAGGGTGCTTTCAAAAATACAAATGATCATGCAATTTTAACACTACAATACAGAATCTACAAATACATCATCTGATGCACACAATATTTGTCGGAATGCTAATTTTGCATTTTGTCTTTGTATTATATTTACATGTTTTTTCATAGGATAACATATAATATGTGTAAACCAGGTCTAATTAATGACTCAAATGGTTTTAAATTAAATCATGATGAAAATTCAATAGCAAAGATTGGAATGCGTTATTGACTCGATCTTTCATCGCCGACGTACGGAATAAACTTCGTATATTAGGAGTTATATAAAAACAAGATAGAAATATAAATAATATAAAAGATGATGACAAGTGCAAAACAAGATTGAGAAATATGAAAAAATAGAACTTATTCCAGCTAAAAGTTCCTACAGCTTAAGCCTTTAATTATCATTGAACAAAGCACGCACATTCCTCTTTTGTACAGTTCAACAAAAGCCATCTGATAAATAAACCTTTATAACTTTTCTTTAATGAAGTTACCCCCTTCTTCCGACAAATCATCGCATTTAACATGTAAACCGCATAAACGACCTCCCAGCATTACTATTCCCGCCTCGTCGCCGCGTCGTTACGAGTTTTCCCGCGCCTCGTCATAAATCCCAGTCACCAGTGCCAACATCGCAGAGTGAAATTACCACCGAGACTCCTCCATTCATTTGTAAGGTGATAAAAACGACGTCTATATTGATGATAATGTTGCCAGGCAACGACGGCCAAGAGCGTTATTTATATAGACCTTGTTGAGTTAAGAGCTACCGAAATAAATTGAAATAAACGAGCAAATTAAATATATATGTTAATAAATTCATAAGTAAAATTTAAGTTGAATATAAAAAGTAGTTTGTCATTTTCGGTAAAAGACATCAGCGACTTCCCCTCGGATCTTTCTCGAGTTAATAGACGTTTATAAACATACGAGATGTTTATAAATATTAGCGGTTCTACGAAAAACAGAAATAATTATGACTGAAATGTTTTTAAGGTGGATGTAGAACGGCGAGGGAAAAAGGTTCCCACCAAGGGGATTTTAAACGTATAAATGATCATTAAACGTCAGTACTGCAAGATACATAATTGATTGATCAATACATCTCAAATAGGTATAGACAAGTATTGTACTAAATACGACAGTCCAATTTTGTGAAAATACATGCACACGTGTGGTAAGATTATTGTAAATTTGAATTTTATTGAAACCAGATATTTCTGTCAACTAACTATAAGTTAGCAGTCACTTGAATCAACTGACGATATAAAAATCAGGGACTGAGATAACCGTAACCGCAACCGTTGAAGACCCGCATTTTTCGAGCAACCGTAACTGTAACCACAACCTTTATTATTTGTGTGGTACAACCATAACCATAACCATAACCGTTATTATTTTTGGGGCCCAACCTTAACCGCAATCGATAACCTTTATGGTGACCGCAACTACAACCAGGAACCTTTATGATATCACACATCACACATCAAATTCATACATCAACGTGGAAATCTGTAGAGTTTTCCAAGTGCACTTCAAGTTGCAATTATTAGCTGTCGGATGAAGTGGCAGTGTTTTATACTCTTTGTTATATCCAATTAGTTGTACCTGTGACGTCGACACTATTCACTTATGAGCGGATAAAAATAATTAGCAAATGTGTTTCCTTCTAAGCCAATTAATTAGCGAAAGAACTCGAGTTATTATAGTCTGCCACGGTTAGCGCATGCGCAAAGGACGATTGTTGTGTCTGGTGGATTAACTACAAACAATGCGTGTCACTAATACAATCAGCATGTTAATTGAATGAGGCTGTTCATCGAGTAGTAGAGCCGGCTAAAACCAACATGATTGTCGAGTAGTCTGGCCCTGTATGACAATGTCATTAGCGGGGTGTATTGTGGGTGATACTTGACTTCCGCTATTCATCGGACTATCGGTCTATGTCACCACATGCAGACGTTGTTGTTGATGTTGTTGATGTTGCGCGCAGCATAAACTAACCTGAATATACCAATCTAATTAAGTTAATGAACCTAACTAACTTAAACAAACTAAGCCAAACAATCAATATCCTAAACTAAAACCAATGTGAGACCTACTTCCGGTCCGACGGATAGACACTTCGGTGATACTTTTGGGTAGTTATGTTCCGACAACGTTCTGCTGAAAGTGACGTACCCTATTCCAGAAAACCTTACGGAGACTTTAGACCACGGTTTATGGGACGTGACGTTTTTTCAATGATATGCAATGCATTGGTCACTTGTGATAGGCGTGTCTTATTAGTCGGCTACCTAGATCTATATATCATTTGGGCATTTAGAGATAGTCTGGCATCAGAAAAAAGAGCCCCTTCACTGTATGTTGGTTTGTCATGGTTGTGGGCGGGTGGGTCACTAGTCATCAAATTGTATAATTGTTTACTGAAGTAATAATTTTCATATCTCTCCTCTAAGGTTATTGGTAATAATTATGATTATATTGTATGGTTAACGACCCCACCAACAACTAGCTTATTTGGGGATCTAATGAGCGTATTATGGATGAATGATGTTTATAAAAACCAATGGCTTACGCGGGACTCGAGCCCACGCCCGACTTGACTTCAGTTTCTAAAGCAGTGTCTTATAGCTGGAATAACCCACGGGGATGAAGTTATACTGTTTATCGATGTCATGACTGATGAAAGAAGAAGAGCACAATATTGCTAACAAAAAGAAATCTATAAAAAAAAATCAGCCACAACCCTTCGGCAATGCTACCATAAATCACGCCGTACTCTAGCTGTATTGAAAATAAAAAACACGAAGAAATCTATTGATAAGCTAAGAAAAGCTCCCTTATTACATTGACCTCGATCCATTGTTGTAACACGACGCGAGAGAGGATAGGAGGTTGTATGTTTACGAGACAGGAGGAGGCTTCTTAACTTACGGGAGTCGATTTATCGTACATTATGGTTTATTATGGTTCGTTATTCAATCGTGTATTAAAAAAGTCGTTGTCAATAAAGACAGAATATTGAAAGCAAATGATTGAATAGAATTCATTTTGTGCTATTTTACGATTATTGTCCATTTTCTAAATCTATTTTTACTGCCATATTATCAAAGCTATGAAAATATCGTTTACTATATCCCTAAATGAATATATACCAAGCGTTGCCAATATGTTTCAATATATAGTGGAAACCCTCGTCTACATGTGTTGAAGCTTACCAACTGTTCAGAATTAAAAAACTAATAAACAAAAACACACAATTCTATAAAAATTGAGTGATAAAATAAACATGACTCTCCGCTAATACAAAATGTATTTTGTATAAACTTCTTTGTTTACTTGTTATTGTGAAAAACCAAACACAGTTTCACATAAAAGTTATTCAATGTACCTGATAGCCAATACGGTTTATTTATTACACCATTCCTCATACATTCGACTGAAATCCAGTACTTTGAATAATTAAAAAATCCGTCAACTGTTAGGCCTACTCTGCCGATCGGTTGTTTCCTCTATGGTTGAGCATTATCGCTCGGTAGAGTCGAGTTGTCAACATACGTGGAGCGATGGATTGTGAATGTAACTGCTGGGAAAACAATAACTTTGGTAATTAATCCGGTTGAACAACACCTATGTGAGCACTCGATCATTCTGTTCATCAGTCGATGAAAACAACCCTCACTCCATGTATCACGGCTTTACAGACAGAGCTCAGTTATGTGTACGCTTTTGCAATATTTGTACGAATAAATATTCTAAAAAAACTTGTGTATTATTCGTATGAAATAACTATAGACTTCATTTGTCAATCGTGAGAACAACTCTCATGTTCGCTTAAAGACAAGACCATAGTGAACGTTTTTTTCAATCTGTATATAAACAATTCTAACACAAAGTATTATGTATTTGTATATATTTAAATATATACATAATAAGTTAATTCATATATGATTATATACTTTATTCATCATCATTATAAACACATATTATATATAATATATATATAATATATAGCATATAATTATATATATATATATATATATATGAAATTTTGAGAAATTTCTGATTGACCATGCACCAGTAGGTTATTACAATGATATGATTTTAAACTGTTCAAAAATCAGCGACCCGACTTCCCGGTTCAAGCGTGACCGCTCCCTCCAGAGAGGTCTTCCGACATCAGTTATTTTTGAATTGTACTAGATCAAAATTTTGTTTGAAACATATAATTTTTATAGCCAATGTAATCAATATATATATGTGTGTGTGTGTCTGTGTTATATATGCATATATATATATATATATATATATATATATATATATATATATATATATATACAGAAAGTGATCAATTTTATTTCAACTATTTATTATATTTCAGCAATTTTACTGAACTACACTTCATTCATTTTACTTTTACGACTAATACATTTTTAATACGAGTTCTACACTATATACATAATGATACAAATAATGTATTACATTCAATGATACAAAAAACCCTCCGGCTTATCTTTCAAACGTACAGAATATATTCAACCACTTTCACATTTTCACAGTTAATCAAAAATGCAAATAATCCGTATCTCCCGAGTCCACGACTTCCGTTACACCGGAAAAGTTAACAAATATCATCCGCATAAAAACACATTTTAATCGCCATTCGGCATCGAGGACAGTCACATGTGCCTACCTAGCCAGGGGACGGACTTCGCGTGCAGCCTATACAGCCAGGGGGAACTGTAATCCGTAGCAAACACACAATTTGCGGCCCGCTAATTCCGACAGTATATAACCAGAGGGCAGCACGCACAATGAAAAGTTGCTTACTAATCCCCCTTAATCGCAGGACCGAACCCCCTGGTCGTCGATGCATGAGTGTACAAGGGGACAGACGGTCGAGCGGAGGGTTGGACCTAATTGTCTGTCGCTAATAATTCATCATCTGAAGAGAGATTATTGTTCAAAGGGTTTTAGTTATGTGCATGTTTATTCAGCGGTGACGTGTTGTCGAGGAATATTAGCCAATGGGAAGGGTTATTTGGGCAAACGATGACGTATGTTGAGGAATATTGGCCAATGGGAAGGGTTATTTGGGCAAACGATGACGTATGTTGAGGAATATTGGCCAATCAGAAGGAATGTTTCGGCAAGCGATGATAGTGATCGGTGGGTTTAGTTAGCTGGGAAAGAGAATGAAATGGGGAGAAGGGTTGAATGAATGAAAAGACTGATAACGAAACTGATACTTTTCTGAACAACTTTTAACAGTCGATTATTTCATCCCCTTCAAATGTGGTGGTTCATTCAATACATGAATTGGAAAAACATTTGAGCGAATATACTTGTTAGCATAGATAAAAGTCTGAATGCTTATTGAGAAAAACACAGCAAATGAGAGAAAAAAAGTTAAAATATAATACGACGTTTTTTTCATCACAAATTTATTTGATGTTTAATTTCTGAAGCTATACAATTAGACATGATTCTACCAGATATAATAATGTTTCAATCAAGTTAATTATTAATTAAGGTTTGAAAATGTCATGATAACCACGGGTGATAACAAGTTAATCAGCTGATTATCGCTTAATCAACGAATGTATTATTCGTAGAACAGGGGCTTAGTTAATTATAGACAAAAGGCAGAGTAGTTAGTTGAACGTAGAACAGTATAATCACGCATATTGTGTCAAAGTATCTATAGGCCACTGTTTTGCACGACTCTATGTTGCCAACAGAATAAAACATAAAATATCCTCTCACTCACACTCTGACACTAACTCCAACTCTCTCTCTCTCTCTCTCTCTCTCTCTCTCTCTCTCTCTCTCACTCTCTCTCTCTCTCTCTCTCACTTCGAACGTTTATTGCTAGCGTAAGAAGAGACGCGGTCTTTATTACACCCATTAGACCGATAAGATCGACTCTATTTCATCGACCTACTGATTGATTCCCGACACAGATGACCCACGATAGAACGCAGGTCACCCATCCCCCCCTCAACACTCCTCTCATCTCCACCCCCCCCCCCACCTCCCTCTCGCTCGCCGTGAGACAAGAGGTGAAACACTCCAACGTCGTCATGTAGACAAGTTATACACTTGAGTTTTATGTATCTCGCTCGCTCATACAAACACACGTCTCTTACAGCGTTTTTCTAGTGTTAATAAATACACCCGACTTTAAAATGGAGTTCACGCAATCACTTTCAAAACGAAATGAACGCATCGGTTTTCACAATAAAACACGTATCCGTGTTGAGAATAAAGAAGGTATCTGTTTTGAGAGTGAAATTATAAACGCATCGGTTTTCAGAATTGGATAACGCAATTGATTTTAGAATAAATAAACAACATCCGTTTTAATATGAAATACGCAACTATTTTCAGAATTTAATGGAATAATCTATTTTTTGAATAAAATAAACGCATTCGTACTTCAGAATGGAACAAAAGAGTTATTTGCTGAATGAAGCATAACCTGGCACCTCCACCGATATATTGATGTCATCTTCCAAGTCACAGATACGATTCGTCCTGACACTGAAAGTGACGTCACAGATGGCGTCGGTCCAAACAAGGGACAATTAAACTTCATCGAAAGTGAAACAAATCAATCTACTCAATTCTGTCTGTCAGGTTATGTCAAAAGATTTGATGATTCAGACAATATATAAAAGAAGCTTCAAATGTTCAAAGTTGCAGTGAGTTTCTCAGTAACCAGTTTCAAGAATGATTCAGTTCGTACACGACCTACTTCTTTGCCAGAATAAATCCAACTCATCCTCAGAACACTATATCGTTCTCCTTGTCCATTATCTTCCATCTTCATTGTGACGTATTTCCTGACCGTGCTAGACGCTGTAACGCATTATCTCATGCAGTCTAAACTCCAAACTTTGAAGCGCCATTTGAACTTCTCCCCCGCGTAAAACTGTTCACCATTAACCTACAGTCTCGACTTCCACAAGGCACTAACATGGAATAGCTTTTCCCCCACCTCGACACGTCGACCGCCCGTCTCGCCCATGCTGCAGCACTAGCGGGCAGGGGTTTCGAGCAGGCAGGGGAAAGCGTTGTTAGGGCAAGACGAGAATGAAAAGGAGAGATGAAAGTTGAAAGTCAATCTGATGAAAATGAGGACATAAAAGAAGAGACGAATAATCAGATTCACTTTGGTTCAAGTGAAGAGATCTCTGATGATAAAAGAGGTTATTTGGATAAAGGCCACTGTCTAACCATGGAGTTGTATATTTTAGTGTACACCTGATTTTTTGTTCTTTATAACTTCTCTTGTTTTTTTCGATTTTGCGTTTCTTTTTGATCCTTTTCTTCTCATTTTTCGCGATTTTTCAGATTTTTCGGACTATTTTGGATTTTCCGATTTTTTGTTCTTGATTTTCTCGGGTTTTCGTGATTTTTCTAGAGATTTTTCGTGATTTTTTGGATTTCTCGTGATTTTCATTTTTTTTCTCATCTTTTGATTTTTCCTTGATTTTTTCATTTTTCTCCTACTTTTTGAATTTCCTCGACTTTTTCTTTTTCTTTTTTTTTTTTTTTTTTTTAGACAGTGTACACTTGATTTTTTTGTAGTTACTGTCGTACAACTCAGTGTTAAAACCTCGTACCTCTTGATGACATTGAATAGTGGGTAACGGCGGCCATGTTCGTTGTTCAAGCTGAGCTGATTATTGTCAGCTGTAAGCCATGCCGGAACTTGTTTTATATTTACTGCCTGAATTACCAACGAAGTAGCTCCAACTGGCAGTTGAAAAAAGAACATGGCCGCCATTTCGGAGTAACCGGAAGTACGTGATCTGGTACACACAGCTCGTCGCTGAGATAGACCTCCATATATACAACTCCATGGTCTAATAATGTTCCATTATATCGTAGCCATAGCAACCATGGGCGTCGGCAGGTAACTGTTCGGGGGAAGCACTCAAGTTCACATTGAGCTTGCCATGACTGTGGGAGGGGGAGGGGGTACGATCCCCCCACAGATACTTCCAAACCTGAAGCCAGACGGACGCGGGTTCGAGTCCTGCATAAGGCATGGGGTTTTGTTATCGTCCTTTCACTCATCATCACTTCATCTTTCCATTATCACCCGCTCACACTTCTTCATTCATTGAACTTATAACCCATCCAAATAGACATCCTCAACTACATTAATCTAAATTAAACCAATCTAAAACCTACTTCCGGTCCGAGGGTTTAACGACTAAAAAAATCACGTGTACACTTATGAAAAAAACATAGAAACATAAAAAATCACGGAAAATCAAAAAGAATGATGACAAAACAGTGAAAAATAAAAAAAAAACATTACAAATGAAAAATCAAGATGAAAAAATTGTAAATCACGAGAAATAAAAAAAATCACGGAAAATACAAAAAAATCAAGAAAATCAAAACAAATCACGAGAAATAAAAAAGAACACGGAAAATGAAGAAAAAAAAATCCCAAAAAATTGAAAAAAGTAAAAGGTGTGCACTAAAATGTCAAGTTTTCCCCTCCGTCAACCCTTCATTCCGGTCCTACGAATAACCACTTCGCTGATTGTAACCAATACAGACGGCGCGCTGATTGTTTACCCCGTAGCTATGACGACGAAGCAATGTCACGTGGCAGATGGACGAAGCCGCGTGGATATTTGTGACGTAGTCAACACAGAGTGAGACGATTAATTACCGAGTCGAAAGTTCTAAATGAGGGCTTTTAGCAGCACACACAAAGCGTGGCAAGTGCTAAGTAAAGCTGACAACGGCGCGAGTTTGTTGACTCTCATGTCACGAGGTAGGCAAATTAGCCCCGCCATTTCCTTTGATGTTCTTTTAAAACGCTTAAAAGCGAATTTACTGAAGGTTCTTAAATACCGACATTAGTGCGCGAAAGACTTGTGAAGTGGGCAGTTAATTTAGAGAAAAACTCGGGATAAAGGTAAATGTATGAATATAAACTTGAGAAAATTAGCTTATGGAATAAATGGGTACATAATAAAATATTTCATGAATGAATGCATTTTTTTACATGACTACTTTCTGAACACTTCATACCGATATTGTTTGTAATAGAGAGAAAGCAATTGAAATTTCTTTTCAACAGTAATTTGTGGATACATTGTGGTTGTTCAGAACGCAAGAAAATCGATTTGGTGAAATTTACGAAAAATCGTTTTTATTCGGTGATAACGGTATAACACTTCACAATTCTGTTTTGGTAACAGTAAAGATCTCCTCAGAGATGACAGAACTGATAGAAATACCTGTTGCCCATGTTGTACCTCCTTGCCGTGAATAACTCTCTGGCCTGGTACTTACCTAGAAACAAAAGAAAAAACAACCATTACTCATGAGATACATGACAGTCACGTTCATATTTATTTATAATAATATTTATATTTATAAGATCTATTGGCGTCGGGTCAAGATGAATGAGATGATGGGATAATGAGATGACAGGTACTTTATTTGTTCGAGGACAGACCGAAGGAAACGGTCGTGGCCTTTTGTTGAGAAACCATCTCAGTGTTCACCTAAACGATGCACCTCAGCCAGGATGGTTGACCATGGCGAGAATCGAACCCAGGTCTCCTGAATGACTGTTCAGCGTGCTAACGACTGATATACACGTATAATTGTTCTGATCAATGTATTGTTCTTGTAGGCATGGAAAAGATCTTCGATTTTAACTGAATACTAATAGCGACACATACCGTTCAAAAGTCAACATCAAAAAACTTGTACACGAACTCAACTCCCATAACAATTTATTCCATAACTAAAACCAAAGTACTGAGACGAGTAGTCGCGTGGCTAGCACACTGAACCGTCATTCGAGAGACCGTGTTTCGATTTCCGCCATAATCGACCATCCTGCCATTGGTTTTTCGTGGTTTCCCTATGTTATTCAGGTTATTACCGGGACGGTCTAGACAACGGGCCACGACCGACTCCTTCCCACTATCCAAAAAACACACACTAAAATATCCCTTCATCTCATCCCAGATACCATTCCTCGACGCCGATATATCTTAGTCATCACTACAGTGCGTCGTTAAAACCCAATATAAAAAAAAATCAAGGAATAGTGTTCTATTTGTAGCCGCTGTACTTTCAGAACATTTCAGTACTAACATACAACTGTATATTGTTTCATCGCATATACCCCCCCCTCTCCCCTACTTTACTTCCGTATTGTTTCAAATGGGCGTACTCCGAACCTCCATTCAACACTCAGGTTCTCCCCCTTCTTACGCTCCCGATCGGAGTTTTCATCAACAATGCAGCGGAGCGGAGGGAAGCCGCGGGAAATGAACAGCGACTAGCGGGGACTGAAGGGGGGGGGGGCTCTTTTGACCCTTGAAATCCATGTTGTGTTGATGCATATGCATTAAATCTGTGTGCCACTTCAACACCCCCCCCCCCCGCAGAGCAGACAAACAATCGTTATTGAAGGCTTGAGAGAGAAGCCGAGAAAAGAGAGCGAATGTTTGTTTGTTTTGGCGAATGTTTTGAGGAAACGGAATGAAGCCTTTCAACTGTTGTTGAAGCAGTGTACTGTATTGTTTGCTTTGATTGTTGTTTCTGAGATATTCAGTACGTTATTGACGTAGAAGAGTTGTCGGCCGTTTGGATGTTGATTTATTTGTATTAGCGAGAGGTGAAGGTGAGAACCGTCCGAGCGTTAGTGATGTGGGATAGGGGAGACAGTCGGTCGGAATCTGCATGTCTTTGAGTACAAGTATAATGAGTGGTATTGATGAGAGATGAAGGTGCGAATCACCCGCGCGATAGTGGTGTGGGATAGGGCAGATAGTCGGTCGGAACCTTCATCTCCTTATTGGCAGTGATACACGTTTCCGGGGGGAACAATGAGACTACAGACGTGTGCGGTAATTTCTGAGTAAAGTGATATTAATCATCTTTCGTAAGTCCTCTTTTACTGAACATGTATGTTTGGAATGTAGCTAGGAGATTAAATTTATCCTAAAGTTAGATCCGGGTACATCGTGTATTTGGGTATTCAAGTGACAAATGAACATTTTCCGGTTCAAACATAGAAAAATTGTCCACAGAAATCAACAAACAATATATGAAGTTTATTGATAACGATAAGTCGGAGATGAGATTATCCTACGAGCTCTGATTGGTCGCTTCTGAGTTGTTATTCTACTCCGAAACCCTGCACCTCCACCTGTGTGTGAACTACCATACAGCATTTCACAGTCTGTAAATCATTTCACAAGAACCACTTGTACCAACTGATAATTAGATCTTAATTGTCGTTAATTATCAGTTAAGGTACGAAAATGAAATACTTAACCGAAGAGATAAGTGGCAACAAGTTAATATAACAACTTAACTTGCCTAATTCACTAATCATAAGTTGGTACAACCTTCCAATGAACATAGTTTGAAATAAACCATGGATAAAGCAATAGTTTGAATACGTTGCGAATGATTGAAATAATATGTTACTTTATTGTTGTTGTTGTTGATATTATGATGGGCCTACTCATCTATCTCAAACATGGATACACGTCAATATCAATTATTAAAATAAGTTTTTATTGAAGTTATCAAAGCGCGAAATGCACGGTATAAGTTTCCACTAGGTAACATTTTCAAACGTAGCCATTTCCACTGGGAATAATCCAACTCGATCGTCTCATCAAGCTTTCAAGTTGCCATTGTTTCCAACTTTCTCGATCTTTGAGCTAACAAAAACAACTTACTAAAGACAACAGAGGTTTACAGACATCATAACGCAAAAACTTGGATGAGAAGAACAGAAATAAACGCTACAAAACACTGCGATGAAAATTGCAGTATCGTCAGCAAACATTGTAACGATAGACAAGAAAAACAGATTGATTGCTAAAACTATCGCAGATTGTTAAATTGCAGATAAAAATCTGGGTATTTTACGATTTGTCCAATCGAACTATCTCTGGCCCGTAACGATGGTAACGATGGTAAATGGCTTGCTGAACAAGTATTGATAGATTGAAAGTTCCACCCACGTTGCCATAGCGACGAGTAAATAAAATTATGACTGTTATACGAAGTAGAGAAGTGAACTAGGAGATGAGATTATGATATCACATTTAATGAGACTTTGTAGATAACAAAGGAGAATAAATGTAGTTATAATGGGAGTAAAAGACGTTAAGGGAGGGTACTGTAACTTATCTTCATAAAAATAACGTTATACAGTAGGTTTGCCCTCAATTCTAGGTGAAGCGTCACAAAATTTGTAATATAATCTACATATGTGTTCTATAAATCCATTCCACTTTGTTAATCCAGCGGAAAGACGGTATAGGGATATAAAATGTTTGTCAGAAGGTTGCCATAGTAACTAAAAAAGACAGAAGTAAGCAAATTAATACGAAGTTGTGATTCGGCAACTCATGTGAAATGAAGTATAGGTTGACTGTAAGGCTGACTGATCTAATAAAAAATTGATTGTTCTACAGTACGAGTAATAAAAAAAAAGAATGTAATTTTGACAAATAACAAAAGAAAGAAAGAAAATGTAATTATTTATATACTTTTCACGATGAAAGCCATTTTCCGTTATATTTCCACATAAAGAAAAGAAACGGCGCCTGCGATCGACCGTTTCCCCTATTCTCAAACACTACCGACCGGCAGTGTCGACGCGTCATGGAAGTGCAACGACGGTGATTGACGAAGGAACCGTTTCAGCACGGAGAGCTAAGAAGAGAAGAATCATTTCTCAAAAAAGTTTAATTTAAGTGACTTAACTCGTCTTATTTGCTGGCTTCTCGCAGACAAAGACATTCCTTAGTAGCGAACGTCAGCGCCAGAGCGAGTGCGAGTCAAAGGATAAGTCACGTGATAAATGAATGAATGTTCTTGTAGCCGTTGCTAATGTGATAATCGATATCTATTATACGTTATTTCAAATCTTTGATGACGTCATACCGGAAGTTCTAAATGTTTCATGCTATCAGAATGTTCATTTCATGAAATTGAGATTATACACATAAATAAGAATGGACGGAGAAAGGGAGGAGTTTTCTAAATAAGATGTAGGCAAATTGAAGAAAATGAACTGACTGAAGTTTTTTTTTATCATCTACACAAGTGAATTTTACACAAGCAAGAAAGATTCAGAAATGAGGAAAAAAAAGATTGAGAAAGAAAAATCGAAAAAAAATAAGATTTATATTAAAAAGAAGATTTCAAACTTTTTCCCAACACGCGACTTTTGAATTGTTCTTCATTTAACTAACATTAATATAATTTTTACAGTGTGTTGAATGAGCTATACTGTACGCTATACTATTTCTTTGAAGTGATAAGATCACCCTTGTGGTGCCCCGTTCAGACGATCTCCGTTTGTAATCTTTTGCCTTCACCTTTATATAGTTATATATGTATACATTCGAGATTTTGTTGACGTTAGAAGAAATTTTTATTCATTTGGCATTAATTCGGATTTGCGTAAATATATAATACAAGAACGAAAAATAATCTCCATGTAGTCCAACATAAGACAGCAATGTATGAAAAGTGTGTAAAATATGGAGGATTTAAAATATGAAATGTAAAATGAAATTTGAAATGTACAATGTATTGCATTCTCTCACTGCAGTGCTTTGAGAGAGAGAGATAGAGAGAGAAGTAATCTGTCAGCGTTGTTGTCACAATACGAGAACAAATAGACGAGGATAGCGAGTGAAGATGGAGACAGATGTCTCTGACGATAGATCAATTTCCTTGGGTTTAAAGTATTTCTCAAAGAATGCGATATATACATGGTATACAGCGTGTGATGAAAAGAGAGGAAATATCTCTCCAGGTTCGTAAGAATACGGCTGAAAGATAATGTTATAGTTAGCTGTATATATTGAATAAGTTTAGTTGATTGATTGATTTTATTGGTTAGTTACATGTGTAGAGAATACATTGTTTAGACACATTTTGATTCGAATGTTGCTCTATCATGAAAGTATTTCCCAAGACACATCTAATTGTGAGGGTATTATTCATTGATTGTAATTCACCGCAAGTCCGTGGTGTTTGTAGTTGTTGAGATATATGTTGCCATAGTGCACCCTGTAAATCTGTCCAAGATGCTGGCTCTTAAATGCAGGCCAAGTCATATATACTTAAGACCTATAATGTAAGATTTGTAATATTTTAACCCTTCAAAATACTCGCCATTGTCTAGTTTCTATCCATTCAGTTGGCAATTCTACAAAATGATCACATTTATTCATGCAATATTGGCAAGACTGTCGCCAACAGTCATGAACTAGAGTATATATTATTCAAGATAAATGAATATACGAAGTAAAACAAAAAAACTTCCATTCCGACGCACCTGAATATCAAACAAACCTTGCATCCAACACCTCGACCAATCGACCAGTGGTCTCTCCCTATCGCTGAACATTACCGCTCAGAAGTTCCGAGCATGCAAACATGTTCACGAAGACGAGGATGGAATGTTTTATAAAGTAACTGCTAACTCAATTATAAACTTAACGTTGTGCGTGGAGGAAGTCAGAGAAAGAGAAAGAGAGAGAGAGAGAGAGAGAGAGAGAGAGAGAGAGAGAGAGAGAGAGAGAGAGAGATCCTACAGAGGTGTAATAACCTGGTCCATATCAGGCTGTTTGGAAGGAAGTAGGGATGCTGTAAGGCGTCTATTATCGTGGTCTCCATCGGGCTCCTCAGGAGGAAGTGAGAAACTCACATCGAGTGGTGAACGAGAGGAAGAGAGATAGCGAAGGCAATATTCTAATAATACCGTATCGACGAGGTTAATGCAAAGGTCCATGAACCTCAAGTTGATCATAATAATACACTAATTCACCCACGAATCATGCGATATCAATGATCGAGGCGGTGCATGAATGTGCCTGTAACTGAGT
The DNA here is from genome assembly GCA_907164805.1 of Brachyptera putata. Lineage (NCBI taxonomy): Eukaryota > Metazoa > Arthropoda > Insecta > Plecoptera > Taeniopterygidae > Brachyptera > Brachyptera putata. The sequence goes on along the minus strand of OU015470.1, from coordinate 21,115,344 downwards.
TAAAACTACGGGCATTCGTCGGGCCGGAAGTAGGTTCTAAATTGGTTTTAGTATAGAATAAATTATTTAAGGACGTTTGTTTGGTTAGGTTAGTTGATTTAGAATATAATTATTATAATTAATATAATTTGGTTAGCTTTCCGATATTATATTCAAATATACATAGTATACACACACACACACACATATATATATATATATATATATATATATATATATATATATATATATATATATATATATATATATATATTGTATTGGATGTTTCTTATTCAAAAAACGACTTCAATTATCCATAAATATTCATTTTTCAACATATACGTTATAATAAATATATGAATAAATATATATATATATACCCATAAAAGCCACAATTCAAGATAATTCAAGATGATAGTTAAGCATGAATAATCGAAGCATGAACTGTGGTTTTCACCTACTAATCACGTGTAGAACGTTTATCAACGTTGACCTTGCTATGACCAAGAAACAATACGTTGTCCGCACGCACGCACGCACAATGCGTGTGTACGAAGCACTGCACCATGCACATGTGCGTGATTAGGTGACCAATGCTGCAGCGCTCTACGACTTATCGGCGTCCAATACCTGCATCATGTTTCGTATTCATTTACTCATTTCATATTGTTTTTACTTGGCAAACGCAGAATATGCGTTGTAAGATGAGCGACAATTTACCCGCACGATATTCACTATACAAGAAATGCAACTAAATCTTTCAGGAGAGTAAATGCTAGAAGTTGCAGTGTGTTGGATGATGACCAAAGTTTTTACATTTATTCAGTTAATTGTTAGACGTCCTTTTCTTTCGTGTATGAACACTAAAATGATATGTATATAAAAGTATCGATACCTATTCTATTTACAGATTCGCTGCTTCAAACACCCCGCCACCCCTCCCCCCTTCCCCCCTTCCCCCTTCCCCGTGCATGTTCGTTCACTGGTCACTATTCAATAACACGCTTTCCTACACCGTCTTTCCAGCTCGATTACAAGCAAACCTCTCCAAATGTTCGACCGCACGTTCCCCCTATCCTTATCAACCACCGACCATCCGTCTCGATACGTCATCGATAATCACACATCTATGCACCCCTACGGCATTTAATTTCGATACGATTTCTTTTCCAAAAAAAATAAATAAATAAGGGGAGGAGAACGAAGCGATCAGTCTTCGTTTTCTTGACTTGTAGGGGAGGGGGGAGGGGGGAATCTCTCCGGAGACGTAACTTTAGTTTCTAGTCGGCGGTGCATGTCTTGGTATACCCAGCAGTCAATAGTCAAGGGCTATTACACTCAACCGTGATATATCTACGTCGGACGCTGCACGGACAGTTATATGTACAACAACAGCCGTCTTGATTGAAAACGACTCGAGATGTGTCCGATGCACACGGGATGTAGATCCCAACACAAGATGGCGGACAGGAGGAAAAACAAAATTGTCAAAGAAGATTTATTTCGAGTTCAGTAAATATGTTTTGATGATGACGAATAGCTTGCATATATACGTATAGAAAGAAAAGCGTTGGATTTGGAAGTTTATTTCAAATCACAAATGTTGAAAACTGAATTAACATTACTGCCAAGGATTGACCTTGACTTTCAGGTAAATGTACTGGTAGCACAGTGGTAACCGAAGGTGAGGGTAGATCGGGCCTCGGTTCGACCCCCGCCACGGTCCATCTATAAATAGATTTTTCGTGGTATTCCTCTGCAGTCTAGGTAAATGCAGGGATGGTTCCTACAATATAGGCCGAGACCGTTTAATTTCTAGAAGCGTTTCCATCTCCTGAGAAAACTTCATCTCATTAATTATTCATCCGACGCCAATTGATACAGTTATCAATACAGTGTGTCGTTAAACACTAATTGAATGATACTTGACTTTCAAGTAAGTTCGATGATATTACTGCAGAAGTTGAAATTGTGATTAAACGTACAATCGCTAAAAGTTATTTAGAAAAATCTCAAATGAAATAAACTAGAGCAAAATTCATTCTTGAAGTCGCCAGTAAGTTCAGACCAGTTGAAAGTTTTCGTTATTGGATGTTTTTTAAGAAAAGTAACAACTAACAAAACACATTATCAAACTTGAAAAACGTAAAACATTAACTTTCCTATATTTCCTTCCTTGTTTACGACCCGAACGGACCGCATTAACTTTAAAACTTTACGTCTGTTTACGGCAAATCTCGACGACCCTTTTTCCAACACGACCATTAAATTCCACCAACATATAGTATAACTTGTATCCACGCAGGAGGAAGGTTGCACCTACAAACTGAAGAATTATAAAAACTTTAGTATCTTCAGTGACGAGATTTACACGATAAGGTACGCAACTGCATCTTTCAAAAGTGTTACACCCTCAAAGGCTGCAGCCAGAAGATGTTATTACTAAACTATTTACAATTTTCTAGTTTGTAAACGCGACCTTCTTCTCACTTGGATGTCTTCCCCTCGGAAACAAATTCTAATACGAAATTCCCCTGGAATCACATCTATCCCTCTCTCCTTTCATCTCCCACTTCCTGTTTCTGGGATTTCACTTAGCAACATCTTCATCCCGACAACAACTGTTTCATATCATCGCGCACTCCATTCGAACATCCAGAGCGATCAAACAAACTTCCATCAAAAAACACCCGGAAATATATTCCACAAAATCTCATTTATTTCTCAATATAATACAACTCCGTTTCCTACAACGAATCCAAGCATGAGCAATATACACACTTCGTTTACCTTTCGACTTTCCCGATCGCGCATCTCCCCTATTCATTACCACTAGCGGTCGCGTGTCTCGAACCGACTCGATAGCGTTTCGTCTCCATTCAACTAAAACTAAATTGTTTGATATGTAAACGCTTTTACTACGTCTTTTATAACATTATTATAATAATGATATCGCTTTGCCGTGTTTTGTTGACTCCGTTCACGTTCGATGTTTACCCTAGCTGGAAGAGATAATCTATCGGTGAAAAATCAAACACTTTTCCTCGAACAAGGGAGGTTTAAGTGGAGGGATAGGGGGGGGGGGGGGGGGGAATAAAAGATGGTAGAATATAGCTTATGTAAAGAGGGAATGTAACGGAGGACAAATATGGTTGAAAGTGTTCTATAAGAAGCGGTATAAAGATGTAGATAAGAGCTAGGGTGTGTTAGAATGTTGGGATGGCGATGGGTTTGAACAGGAAGAAATGAGGTTCCAGCGAGGAAATTGCTTTGTGAAATGTCACATGGTGAGAAAGAGGAAAGAAACAAAGTTGTAATAATGAAGTGATACACTGGTTTTTATACGTCAGCGTTGTTTGTGTATAATATATAGATTTTTTCAGGTAAAGTATAAAGATGTTCTGTGATCTGATGTGATTGAGTTGACGCAGAATACAGTTTGTAATGACTGGTGATTGAAAAGCTCAATGGCGAAACAAAACTTGAAAACTACAAAATTACTGTCAAACTTCCAATATCATTTTTCGATAAAAGTGTAGAACCGATTTTGATGATAAAAACAATACTAATCGCCACGCCAATGTCCGGAAAAGCTTCCAAGTTGATTGGCCAATTTGTGTGACGAATTTTTCTTTGATCAAGATTCGAAGATTTTCATTTTCATTTTGAAGAAGTGAGTGGATATACCTTCTTTATCAAATTTTTGAGTCTGCTGGTATCACTACACCGTGGTGCCAGCCTGCTGTAGCTGTGCTTCAGAGAGCTGTGCTCTAGAAGGCTGTGATATAGCTAGAAGGCTATGGTCTAGAAGGCTGTGCTCTAGAGGGCTGTGGTCTAGAAGGCTGTGCTAGCCTGCTGTATTGTGCTCTAGAAGGCTATGGCCTAGTGGAATGCGTGTTGTCGAGCTCTAAGGGGCTGCACTGAATACCTGAATAATGCAACGAACTGCATTTTCCTGGAAACGTCCACCGCAACACACAAATGTCACGTGACTTGATCACGTGACACGCTGTACACGTAGTCACGCATATCTATACACTGTCATGCACGGACAGTGAGACGAATGACTCATAACATTTATAAACATATCAACGTATATTCATAATAACCATTTATATCTACATTAAAGGTCAGCACAAACCTGGGAGCTGGATTTCAACGAATTTCGAGTAATTTTGTTGATATAGGCCTATATCTATAAGGTTTGTGTGATTTACTTTCTACCTATACCCGCCATCCTCTTGCATTGATGATTGGTGTATAGAGTATAGTGCATAGAGAAGAGTAACATTTTATGCCTACCGATTTACTGCACTTCTATTTTAATCTGGTATACTGCGGCGTAAATACGTTCAGTATTTCGACCCCCAGTGGAATACAAATGATGAGCCAGACAAGAAGTTCGATCTTGTAAACTCACTGCCTTCTAGTTTCTCCTAGATTTGTAGTCTCGTGATTGGCCGGACGTACGAATAGTGAACGAATTAGCGATTGGTTCGAATTACCGACGTACAAATAGCAGACGGAGATTACAGTAGAGATTAGGACGTAGGAAAAAGCCGTTGCGACGGGCGACTTTATGTGTAAGCTTTTAACTCGTTCTTTTGTTCGTTTGAACCGAGACTTTATTGAAGACCGCTAAGCTGACGTTCTTTGAACAGTTAAGAGCTTTGCTTTAACCGCACAATCGTTTTCGGTGAAAAGTGCATCAAGCCAAGAAGGTTCTACACCTAGGAGGTTATAAACCAGTCAACCTCGACACACGTTATTATTTCATCTCTATTATAACTAATTCGTATTTGTTCTTTGTAACCTCTTGTGTTTTGACACATACGAATTTCAAAAAAGGATTGTTTTTAACAACAACGAAACTTGAATGATACAGAATCAGTAATCCCCACTTGAGGATACGGATGAAAGGTAGGATCATTCGGACGGGGCACCACAAGGGCGATCTTACCACCCCAAAGAATAATTAATAATAATATAACTCACAAATAAATGGATACATGCAAGAATAACAGGATGATGCGTTTCGGTGGAGGTGCCAGGTTACATTGTGTGAAGCTTCAACCAAAATTAACTGTCCATTTTCTGATGCCCTGTTGGTCTTATACACACAAGGTTGACTGGTTTAGCCAGTAGAAAAACTACTGCCACCTTGGATTCAAGCTTTGGTTCAAGTTTTGGTTCAAGTTTTGGTTAAAGCTCTGGTTCAAGCTTTGGTTCAAGCTTTGGTTCAAGCTCTCGTTCAAGTTATACCGCTGTGCTACGGATTGCTTCAACGAAATCAACGTTATCGAAACAAATAACAGACTCACACGAAGAAAAACAGAAGTTCTTCCAAAGTCCTGATCACCCATCTAGACATCCATTCCCTCACAACAATACGATCCTGAATAGTAAATCCCACATAAGGACGCCGCCTCCACTTTATCCTCCTCAACTGAAATCCGGTCTAAACCAAATAACACTCCTACGAGTCGACTACACGCTCGAAAACAGTGATACAAAACACAATTGAATCCCCTCCCCCACCCCCACCCCCCAGATAGTCGAGCAGATTGAAGGTAGGGGAGGGGGGGGGGGGAAGCTCGTTTACAAGCGACAAAGTGGTCAGATTTGTTCGGCATCGGACCAGACGTGCCCGGCGAGAATAAAGGAACACTTCCAGAACTCGATCGGACCAATCGGACGCAGATATTGATATGTGCCCGAGGGGAGAGGGGGGTGGGGGGTGGGGTGATTTATGAGCTGTTCCACGCTAACTCGGTTGTCTTACGGTGGAAACAGTGGATCTGTAGCTATTCGTTATCCGCGGCTGTCGTTTGATATCGACACTAATTATGAATAAATGATGAAGTGAAACGTTTCGGCTGATTTGATTGGTTACACGTGCACGCTGTTAGTGGCGTTCAGAACAAAAGAAGATGAAATATCGAAACATGAATTATTATATCACTGTTAGTACTAATTGGTAGTTAGATTTGAGAGGATATTTATTTCTGTTCAATAGAAAATACAAAAACAGACAAAAATATTACCGGAAAATATTAGATGTGATAATGGTCATGTGTATAAATTGATTACATTCGATTTGATTATGAGTGTACGGCTTGAAGCAAACGTAAAAGTCGGTTTCTGTCAATAGATACCTGTTGAATTCTATGCAATATAACTTCAAATGGTTTGGCCAGGTAACAAAGAGACTTTTACTTCTGCTTCAAGCTGTACATAATCTAATAAAATATAGTCAATACTACTACGTTATTACACTTTTTTGCTTTTATTCCAAGTTATTCATAACATTTATTGAATAATTCACTATGGCATAGCATTCCACGTCCTAGGCCTAGAGAGCTTCAATGAACTTGGAATTTGATTGGAGAATATTTACTGCAAGAGATAGGCCTACTACCATGACAACATAATATAATAACAAATTCACGGTCTCTCAGACTACAATAATTCATCCCACTTCGCAGCCCACCTCATAGGCCTAAGCAGGGCTCATTTTATGCTAACAACAATGGCAATACACTGATACTGGACATGGTGCCATGGTAGCTAGTTCTTCTAGTGAATATCGACCAATCACAGTTCTAGTTTCTTGGAGCTAGCCAGAACTATAACATGAGATTTATTAGGTAAGGGTCCAAGTCCCAGAGGCAACCGTTCGGCAACAAAGCTTATTAATAAACTTTGGGTTATAACTTATGGTTTACTTGTATTGACGAGAAACGAAGGCTTGAACCACCCGCGCGCTAGTTGTGTGCGGTCAGGGGACGGTCGCTCGAAACATTCCTTTTCCAGGAAGTTAATACAATATAAACCACAATACACAATATCTCTAGGTGTATAGAACACCTTTTTGCAGCAATGCGAATACAATTCGAAACACGAGCGGGAATTAACCTAGATTTTCATTCTCGGAAAAACTTTATATGAATTTTCTTTTGTATTCTCGGCGGATGAAAGCGTCGAGGGAAAACAATAGAGTGTGTATGACTAATGGAACGTGTATTCCCTTCATCTCACGATCGCCTGTCTATCCTATCTCGTAACAATAACGGTCGCGTGTTTCGACCCATCAATTCTCACGAAACAACGTAGTACTTTCCCGGATTGTTTGTGTTGTGTTTTCTTTACACGTTTTCGATCAAGTTATTGCCTTCTATTAAATTGCCAATTACAAGTTTTCCCGCTCCATCGAGTTATTCGATATTCCATTATACGTAAAGCTGTTACACAAGTTACTCGATAAACTGTGAAGAAATAATTCATCACACAAATTTACTAACAATTCATTAGAAACAAGACAAGATTTGTAACTATGGTAACGGAGACGGAGAAAGAAAATGGATTAAATTGTTCTGAGAGAGAAAGAAGGCGAGTTATGGCGAGTGTCGTGAAAAGCAGTTGTACCAACGCCTCGACACAATCGTGTGATGTAATATGGTTATGTTTGTGTTGTCAAGTTGGCAATACGAGCTGAGTACAGTGCTGTGTACCTGTATGTGTTGAGTACTTGAACGGTGGTTGATCATTATAAGGTAGGTTTCAGGCGAGGGGTCAACATCTTGACATTCTAGAGTGCACCTGATTTTTTTTTTGATTATTTTCATTCATCTTATTTTTCGTGTTCTCTTTTGTTTCGCGGTGCTTTTTTTTTCATTTTTCGTGATTTTTTCGATTCTTGTTGATTTTTTCGATTTCCCGTAATCTTTCGATTTTTTCGATTTTTTTTCGAATTTTGTGATTTTTCTTGATTTTTTTTGGATTCTTCGAATTTTTTGGAATTTCGGATTTTTCGTGCTTTTCTTGATCATTTTATTTTTCTTGATTTATTTTGATCTCCTACAATTTTTTTTTGATTTATTCCAAAGTGATTTTCCTGACTTTTTAGGTGTCGGTGAAAAAGAGAGTTTTAGTGAAAAAGAGACAGAGAGAGAAAGGAGAGAGAGAGAGAGAGAAGTGGGAGGGGAAATACTTTTCATCCAGTTTTATCTCGGATGAAGCGACGTGGACGAGGAACTTGTACCCTGCACAGTTTCAGAAACTTATTCCGGGCAACTTTCTTTTTTCTTTGGAAAATCTTTTCATTTCGTTTCTCACAGATTACGGCCCGGCGTTCCTTTCGCGTGACGTAATCATCCGGGACTGGCGGATCTGTATCGTTTCACGGGGGTTCTGATTAGCAATTGTCTGTTATAGTTCCATTTCTTTTCAGATTGCATTATCACGTGTTATAACGTTCTGTGTTTTGACAGCCCCCCCCCTCTCTCTCTCTCTCTCTCTCTCGGTCTCACTCTCGCTCATGCACAATCGCAGATAAACACAGGAGCAACTTTTCACACAAACTCAAGTTCTTCTATCTCTATTCCTAATTCTTATACAGTACGAGAACAGCACACCCATAAAACAATAAATACATAAATAATTAAAATTTGATGCCAGTAATATCGAGTGTTACTGTTACATAAAAGTGATCTTTCCACCTTTGTTATTATAAAATTTGATTCATTCACAATTTCGACAAATTTTGTCTGCATCTTGTGATGTATTTGTTAATTTTGTTTCTTGCACGTTCAAGTTTTATCATCATTCATATCTGTAAAATGCCCCTGGCGGGAACTCTTTGTCCTACGGAGACTGAGTACGCCCAAATCTACTTATTCTCAAAATAGTAGGATTTTCATTATACCAACAGAAGACGCGTACGGTACGAAAAATTTCAACCCGCCAACAATCAACCCGCCAACAATCAACCCGCCTATTGAATTTGAGCTCCAAGTACACTAGTTTCATCTCTTATACCTGGAACTAACTTCAATATGCATTATAACTTCAACTTCGTTGGACGAAATGACCACAACCTCAAGATAAACCTACCAAGAGATAACAATAGGCCTCCAATCTTTTCTTGGTAGATCCGTTCGTCTCTGGAACGATCTCCCCCAAGAAAAAATGGAGACATTACCAAAATCCTCTGCTTTCAACACTATTCTATCAAATCTATAGAGCTGCATTCCAAAATCACACTTTGCTACTCTTTTTGTTCTACTCAGATTTTTATAAACTGTAACTAAACTTAAAATCGACATTGTTGAATAAGGACCAGCATTTAGAATCAACTGCCACCGGACCAATGGTCCAAATCTGTGATATATGAATAAATAATAATAATAACAACAATATCGTTGTGATGATCTAATCCCGTGTACATCGCACTCGCGCGTCTAGCAAGGTTTTATTATCCCCCAAGCAGTCTGTGCAATAAGTCTTATCTCCGCTGGAGTAGCGGTCTACTTCTCATCATGAACACAGTGGGTTGGTTTTGTCTGCGCGCGTGGTCTGATTTAAACCAACCTTCATACACCGTGCAGGAGACGCGGTACGGTCAAGGCAGGTGGTAAAACGGACAGGTAGAAAATAATTATGAAAACATATTGTTAAAGGTACCTCGGGTTTGATCCATATATTCAGTATAGGAATAAGATGAATACCCACTTATGTGTGGTAGGAAGTAATCAAATAAGCAAAGTATTTGAGGTTGCTGAAGAGCGCATAACGGAATACAGTCGACTCGGTCGTGTGACATGGGCTTCGGGGTACTTTTTAATGGAATGTGGTTAGGTGAGGTTGTATACACCCAAACCCATGTCACACAATCGTGTCGACTTTATTCCGGTATATGTTCTTCGACCTTTGGAAGCCACTGTTCATCATATCGTCGGTACATGCATACTTGTTGTCTCTACTCTCAGCCTTGACCAACCTAAATAACCCAATCCTATTAATTTAATCAACCTAATCTAACCAAACTGACCTTAACTGAATAACCTAACAACACAAAAATCTTGAACTGATTTAATCTCGACCAAAACCAATCCGACGAACAGGCACTTGGAAGCAACACAACGTCCAGCACTGTACCCCGCGCGATGTTGTCACGTCTCCCTTCTAGCCGGCGCTCCTCCGCCCTGGCTGCGGTCCGTGCCGGGCGCGCGACAACGCGGCGGAAGTTCTATGACGTCACCGAGGACCGGATACGTGTCGGTCCGCGCCGCAGACGAGCTTTATGGACCACTAAACGTCACGCGCTACGTCATAACTCAGCCCACTGAATACCTCTACCACCACACGAGATTCTAGGGACCGTGCCTGTATCAAATATACGAGATCTTCTGAGACCTGAATAAGCCGAGGAAGTAATTTATAAGGTGATTATGATGGGTGGTATGAAACGTAATAAGTTTAGGTAGTGACTTCGGTTGATTATATATACTCAACGCTAATATATGTTAGAAACTATAATGGAACAAGTTTCATATTCAACAAGAGGGAAACTATAATACTCACTGAAATAGTTTCATCTATGACGAAGAAGAATGTCAACAGAAAGTGAAGTTCTCAATATCGAAGGTGATTGTAATGAAAAAAAATCCTTTTCACAGCTGCTTTTTTTTGATATAAAACATACACAGGGACACTTATTGGTGGAGGCGCCGGGTTTCTGCTACAATTGAATCAACTTATAATGAGCGCAATTTATTGCTTTAGGCGGCGATTAATGGGTAGGCTCTATACGCTAAAGGTCTGAAATGGAAAATATAGATTTATAAATTAGAATAGATTAGATTTATTAGATTTTATAAGATTGAATTAGATAATTTCCAAACAGACACAAAACATAGACCATGGGTCTACCAGATAATTCAGGCTTATGGCTGAGTGAGATTCAATTTTCCGTACACAGCGCAAATCTCCTCGCCTATATCTGCGATTAGTGTGACGTTCCGCACGCTAGACAGCGCGACCAGCGGACTGAATGGTCGATTGTGATTGGCTGTCGTCAGCCTGCTTGTCACGCTGTCTAGAGTACGGAAAGGCACACTAATTTGTAGATATATGCGAGGGGATTGGTGGTGTGTATGGGAACTTGAATCTCACTCTGCCATAAGCGTGAACTGTCTAGGTAGTATATCTATTGTCTACTTGTATATAAAGCATGATTAAGCGAGTATGTATTACGAATTGTCCTATTCTATATCACCGTCGGTAACGGTAGTCTTGATGTAACGAAACAGAACTCTGCAATACCGGCTTTCTACACCATAATGAAACGCACATCTCGAGTAATTAATCACACCAGAGTGAATAATAACATCGTCATTAACACAACATTAACCCACCGACCGAACGACCGTCTCCCCTATAGCCTACCACCACCGGCCGGGTGTTTCGAACTGTCACGTGATTGAGTACAGGTAATTAGACGACACTGGCGCCATCTCTCAGATTGTGACGATCTTTTGGTGAACTAAGTCGTGTTATACGGAGTTGTTGCGGGGAGGGGGGGGGGGGGGAAGATGAAATTAAACCAAAGTGACATTAATTGTGATATAGTCTTAGCTGGAAAGTTATTCACTGGAGTGGGGCGGTGGAAATATTGTTTAATTCAAGTTTAAGTGTCTAGCGAAGTGGAGTTAACGCTACTTGACGTTTATAAACAAGGAATTATAAGTTTCAAGCTTTTAATTATAGCGAACGCTAAAGTGTGATATTAGGACATAGGAAAGGTATAACATTGTCATCTTGAGATAGCGTGGAGGTAAATATGGATATTTGAAAAGTAGGTATTCATTTTTTCTCTAGTACGATTCAACTGAGCAATGCCAAATTCAGACCAGTACTATGAGCTGAGCTGATACTGAGCTACGGAGGGCGGTAGGATGACGTAGGCATGGATGACGGGCGGAGAAGGGAGGCAGAGGAGGGAGGCGCACCGTCCTGATCATTGTGATCGTGATGAGTGTGATCATTGACATATTGTTGTGCGTTATTCATTTGAACTGTTCTGATGAGTAAACTGAGTGTTGCGGAAATACCTGTTGCACTTGTCGACTTCCTCCACGTGGATAGCAACCATGGTACTTACCTGGAAACAACAGAAACAACAATTAGACATCATAGAATATGTTCGATAAAACGTCCTAGCATACAATAAATTGTAAAAATCCTGAACTAACTTGAGCGGGTGCGTGCACGGTGATTACACAAACCGATTAATATATCTTTACTCTTTTTTTTCTATTTTCAAAAACCAGTGTAATTGAATGAAAAGTTCATACCACTAGGATAATTTTATGCTCTTTAATTAATATGCCATTTTATTTTTGTGGAATCAATCAGTTTTGAGATAATAAGTCAATGAATTTCATATTTTTTTAATTCATTGAAGTATCATCTTGAAACTGATTGAATTCACAGAAATGGAATGTCATATTAATTGAAGAACATAAAATGTGATGTGAACTTATCATTCAATTGTTGGTTTTTGAACATAGAAAAACATCAGTGAAGGTGAATTTCTCTATTTTTATAAGCACCGTGCATGAACCCCCTTAATCTGAACTGATACCATTCTACAACCTATTTCCGGTTATACGAATAGCCACGTTGTATACTATACTAGGAAAACGCCATATATGCGTTGTTGGACGAGCGGATAGTAATAGTATGAGTAAAAATGTGTAAAAACTGCTTCGAGTGGTACAAATTTAGCAAATTTTATGTTTTTTCTTCAAAATGGCTGACCCGATCAAGTTGAAAGTTTCCAGAAATGTGTATCAAAATGTAATTTTCTAAAATTCATCAAAAAAAGTTACCACCCGATAATGCCTCAAAACTATACAGATCTAAGTTAGATGAGGAACCATATTGGAAAAAAGTTTGAAGTTGATAGCTGTAGCCGTTTGACCTGTGGAGAACCGACAAAAAAACATGAAAAAAAAAATCGAGCACCAATCTATCACCATGATCTCACTATGACGTATTCTATTGTCGACGTCTCGGCCTTCAGTTGTCTCTAGGGCGATACAAACAGCAGCCATCAGTCTCATGAAGTGAGCTCCGGGCGTCGAACAAGGGACGTGAAGCCAGCCCCAAGCGAGCCGCGCTCAACTAACGCGATTACCGAACTTATCGAAACTTTCAGCGAGAGAACCGAGTCGAAGATGAATGCACTGACGTCACATGTCAGCTCACGTGTGAAGGCGCGAAACACCCGCGCGCTCAATGTGTGGGATAGGGGAGACGGTCGATCGGGGACTTTATCTCTCGTGGATCATAATATACTAAGTTGTATTGAGGAGATATGAAGGTGCGAAACACCCGCATATTAGTGGTGGGGGATAGGGGGAACGACCGATCGGAATCTTTATCTGTTGTGGATATATTGAAATGTCCCCTGAGGCTGTTCATGTGTAGGATATATATATTGTGTTGTTGGCACCCTCTCTTACTGCCCCCCCTCACCCCTCTGATCGTATAGGCATCCTGTGTTACATCACCCCCTCCCCCCACCCCACCGATAGTATAGGCATCCTGTGTTACATCATCCCCCCTCCCCCTCCCTCTAAAGCCTCAACAGAAGCGCATAATGCTACTAGTAAACGAGGATGATCTGAACAATGGCAACATGGCGCCGGAATCAGAGGGTGATGAGAGCTTGAAACAAAAGTAAAGTCTGTTTTCCGTTTGTCTGATACCTGTTTAATCTCATGAAATATCACAAGATTGACTGGTTAAGCCATATAGAAAAACAACTTTAATTTTGGTTCGAGCTGAACTTCACTATGATATGTAGGGCGCGTCAATTTATACGGCAAATAGAAGGGACGATATTTTAATTGTGACTTCACCAACAGCTAGGTTATATGGGGGTACGAATAAGGAGGCATATCGATATTTGATGGAATATTCTATACATGAGGCTGAACAGCTATACTTCTGTCCACGAAAGAAGATAACAAAAAAAAATATAGCCGTTATATAAATATATGTGCATGATATTTTCGGGCTATTACGATTTATCAGGACGAGGTTCACGATAAGAAACGCAGCTACATCTTTTGAAAGACTTCAATATCAAAGTTGTATCCAAACTACTCAATTTTTCAAGTTTTCACAAATACTACCCTCATTTTGTGAGTAGCGTATGTACAAGCTTATGTGTATAATTGAAATCGATAATCGATTATAATTGGAATCGATAACACAGTTGTGAAGAAGTTTTCCATTTCTACGAATGGTCGCCAGTTGAGCATCGCTTCCAGACTTTTTAGTGGAGGTGCCGGTTTTCCGAGTTGTTGGTGGAGGAGCCGTGTCATGTCTTATTGCTGCGGTACGATGACGTGGTGCCGAGTGAATATGTATCAGCCTCAAGAAATAGATGCAAAGGGCTTTTACCCCCCTCCCCTCCCCCCACCTCCCCTATCCTCTAATCCCTGGTCTTGGGAGATGTTTAAGGAGGGGTAGAAGGAGGGGGCGGGGGTAACACCGCAGGCAATTGTCAAACCCCCTCCAGTTTACATTTATCATAAGACTTGCCTAGCGGAAGGAAACGAAAAAGACGAAAAAAAGGGGCCACCGAAAAAAAGAATAAAGTAAATTTTGACAAAGATGAGCCAACGTATAGAAAAATATATTATGGGAAATCGTATAAAAAAAATAGATATAATCTAAAGGATGGCTTTCCTTTTCAGTATCTGTACAGTGAAATGGTAGTAATTGTTAGCAGCCCCTTCGCACACGCGGGCGAATATGTGGAAGTGGAGTTAGGGGTGGGGGTGGGGGGGAGAGATTCTTATTTATTATTGGAGGTGTATAGGGGAGGAAGTCGGTCCATCATCGTAACTGACAGAAGATTTAAACGAAATCTTTGCTCTACACGAGTATACGGGTCTTGTGTGTACGGCCTATAGCCTAACATGTGTGATGGGTTTAGTAGTGGAAACATGCGGGGGGGGGGGGGGGGGGGTCGAAAAGTGGAAATATGGATTTAGGAAAATCTGAATGGGAGAAGCAAATAATGCACGTACGGAATCAAATGCGTTTCATTGGTTTGTGGTGAAATTTTAGAATCACCAAAGTGCGTCTGTCAAAAAGTTACGTCAGTCATTGTTAAACGAGACAGACAACAATGTCAACGGCCACCCTTCGTGGCTCAGTCAACTAAGGCACCGCTTTAGAAACCAAATTCACCGTTGGGCGAGGGTTCGAGTCCCGCATAACGCATGGGTTTTTGTAAACGTCCTTCCACTTATCACTTCATTGTTTCATTATCACCTGCTGAATCGTACCCCCGTATAACCTAGCTGTTACTGGAGTCGTTAAGCGAACAATATCATCATCAACAATGTCCACGGCCTCCCAGACTCAGTCAACTTGAGTTACGATAGTTCTCAGTTATCTTTGAAATGAATCGTAAAAAGCAATGTAAATAGATATATTAAGAGTTGTTATAATGATAACAATACGTATTTTGATCGTAATTATCGAAATACAGAAGAGAAGCTGTAGGAATGAGTATAAAACACTGTTTTGTGTGATATTTTAGATTATATTGAAGAAGTTTGAAATGATGAGAATGAAATGGAATACCGATACTCGAAACATGGATACATGGAGTGTTGATGAAGAGGGTCTAATTGTTTTAACGTAATTGAACAAGTAGGGTAATTAGGTAATTACCGCAAACAGAGTGTTGCTAGGTAAACCATGCTCTGTCTTCCACCTAACAACACAGCTACCTCTCTTTCTCTCTCTCTCTCCCTCTCTCTCTCTCTCTCTCTCTCTCGCTCGCTCCTAATTGCCTCACCACACTTGAGTCAACACATTCAACAACATATCAAAGAGAACTTTTATTAGTAGAAATATAAAAGCTTTTTTTTTCAAAGAAAAAAAGATTGAAAAACAGTCTTTTCATAGTCTATATACTTTGTACGTACATCTACATCGGTATAATCACTCTAAAAATTAACTAACTAAATCACGACTGTTGAAGGATCGAAACTTCTAACCATTAGTTATATTAAATAGGGTAGACATTCGATCGGCGTCGACAACTCTTTCACGACAGCAAATAAAAAAGTTGTACCCTATTTTTCTCAACTCAAAAGCTCGTTTAAAAAAGGAAGACTTTTGATATATAGCAATTTTACACAGTCGAAATAAATTCGCTGAAACATTTAAAAGAGAAAACTTTCCCCCTCCTTCTTTCTCTTTTCTTTATAGCCATTTCTCATTTCCCTTGCAATCATGAATGCACTTTTCCCCGAGTGAGTGTTTTGTTCTCGACATTTAGATCTGTCTTGCCGCGCGGGGGGGAGGGGGCGTCAACACATGAGCCGGGGGGAGGGGGGGGGGGGGGCTCCCCCCTGCCCCTGGTGACTTCGCTTTAGGGGATGGATTGTCGGCTGAAGGGTAGCTTTCAAGACGATTCAACGGGATCGGTAAAACAGTCATCTAGTTTTTCACACGTTATTTATTGTACTGCGGGGAGTTGGCTTCAGGGGGCAGTGTGTTCGGCGCGATACACTTGCTTGTAAGAAGGTCGTTACCAACTGAATAATGTGAGAACTTCACATAATCTTACTGCACGACTTTGACGATTACCACTTTTGAAAGATGACGTCGTGTTTCTTATCGTAAATCTCGTCCTGAAAAATCAATTCACGATAAAAATGAACCAAAGTTCGAGAACAAATATAATGGTGATATTTATTTGTGTTATGATGGTAGACGTCCTTGTTCTTTCGTGGATACAATTCAAAATTATTTAAAAAAATCGATACCCTATTGTGAATACCACAATCATAAATATTATATCTTACATTCACATTCAAATCTTATTCAGAAACAGCAAAGTACTTCAAATGGTACCAAAAATAAATGATAGGGCTGATGTTTTAGTTCATGTGGTTAGATATACGTCAAAAACCCTACAAAAGCAAGGTTTCCAGTTCCGATTTTTCTTGTTGTCAGACACGATTTCCCTGCTGACTAATCACAAGTCAGGATGACGGCCATGACGTCACGAACACGTGACAGCGAAGTGGAAAGAGACCTGCCAGAAATCGTACCGATATCGTGTCGGACGACAAGAAACAATCGGAACTGGAAACTCTGCTCGACTTCTCAATCAGGGTGAGGTGAAATACAGAAGTTGGCTGGAACGAGGGTTTGACACACAAAGAAATCAAGTTGGTAAAGCGAACTGGAAAGAGGAAGAAACCGAATAATAGAAGTTATCTAAAAAAATACTGAAGATCTCTGTTTCAGATCTCAGTCTTCTCATTGGTCAAGCTATTCATAGAGTCTTCCCGATCTGGTTTGTTGATCGAACTTTAGTAAATACAAACTTAGGAGTAGGACACAGCCACATTTTGGGTTAGTTTGTGTTGGGTTGTGTTGACTACAAGTTCGTTAGTTTGTGTTGGGTTGTGTTGACTACTAGTTTGTTAGTTTGTGTTGATTTAGGTTAGTTTAGGCTGCGCGCAACAGCAATGCACGTATTTGTTGACATAGACCGTTGGTCCAATCAACAGCGACTGACATGATCCAATCAATTCGCCCGAACAAAGCTGCTGACCTTTGACCCTCACGACGTAATAACAAGACCAGCCTAGTGACGTCAGACACGAGATGACTCACCCGTCATATCGCACTTCATCTTCATAAATAACTAACGCGTTGCCCTCAGTCCCTTGGCTAGTTACCCGGTACGACTGTGTTATCAGTGCAGGAGGGAGGAGGGGGACAATCAGGGGAGGGGAGTTCAACCCGATCAACCCGCAGGATAAAATAATCACGAGGGGAAATGAAGGAATCAGGGTTTATATAATTCGTGCGATGAGAGTTGGTGGCCCCGAGCGGTAGTGCCCCCTATGGGTTAGCGAGAACGTTAGGGAGTGTCGACCCGCGGATACTGATGGAAGGATGTTGACATAATGATGATAAGTTTAGTTTGGAGATCAAAACGAACAAGTTGTGTGTTTTAATGACGAGTGATGAAGAGAGGGGAGTGGAATGAAAGGGGCAGCCGCTATTCGTTGGACCATCGGTCTACGTCATCACATGCGGACGTTGTTGTTGTTGTTGTACTCAGTCTAAACTCTAAACTAACCTGAATTAATACAATCTAACGAACTTATTGAACTCCCACTAAAACAAACTAATCTAATCCAACAAACATCCGAAATTAATATAAACTAAAACCAATCTGAAACCCACTGCCGGTCCGACGAATAGCGACATCGAATAGTCGCTATGGAAACCATCAGATTAAAATCAAGACAGCATTGTTGATAATTTGTGCTTTGAAGTCTATTTAATTTTGTATTATGAATCATTTTTGTCCAGTCAAGTCAAATACAGCAGAGGTTAGTACATTTGAAGTCACACAAAATGGTTTATTCCATGATTTAAATATATATTTAAATGAGACCAGAAGACCAGAACGACTCCTGAAGATGGCTAATAGTTTTTCACCGAAACGTCGAGATACTTTGCTACTTTCAGAACCACCCACTCTCATCACACAACAGAAAATAACATAAAGGCACATTCTGTTCTTGTATTTATTATGATAGTTATTTTTGTTTCGATTTTTTTTGTTCTTGGATCATTTTGTAACGACAATATTTATGTGTGTTATGTTAGTGGGCCACATCCTTAATCCGTGTCTCCAAGAGACAATACAAGTCGCTACGACGGATGACTCAGGCAGTATATATAGGACAACAGCTGAGAGGAACTGAGAACAATGCTTTGTTAAACGTGGAAGAGCCACGAAATATTTGCTCCCCAGCCAAAACAATGGACACCGATGTTGAGGCGTTCAACAAAAACAAAAGACGACAGTAGATTTATTTATTTGATTAACTCTTAATGATTTGATGATGCCAAACATTTCTACACACACACACGCGCGGCTTACAAATCTCGTGACAAAAATACGTGGGAAAAGTGGAGGAAAGAGTTGGAGTATCGTGAACGATTGCTCATTCGTACCCCCCAAATAACCTTACTGTTGGTGGGCTCGTTAATCAAACAAAATACATCTTTCAGAGCTTTCAGAACAAGCAGAACAGGCAGAGCCTCCCATTTCATCTTGTTTCCTTAGCGACCCCATCAACAGCTAGGTTATTTGAGGGTACGAATGAGCGGGTGTTGGATGAATATTTACAAAGACCCATGCCTCATGATGGACTTAAGCCACGGCTGATTTGACTTCAGTCTCGAAAGCAGTGTCCAAGTTCACTGCGCTACGGTAACGGCCGTGTTATTATTATTTTCAATTTCTATATGAAGATTTTCATTTTTTGAAGATAATTATATTTTTGTATTCCACATGTATCATCAAATAGAAAACATGTTTACAGAAGCATAACACAGAATAGTCAAACTAAATATAACACATTCATTCAGTAACATTAGCACCAGAGTAAAATGGGAATAATAATGGAAATGATAATAATAAAAAAAAAATAGACTGTTATATTGAGAATAATATCAGTTTTGTTTTTCGAACGTTTGAAAATCTAGTTTGCCTCTCCATCAAGATTTGTAATATAACAGAACGGAGGTTTTGGTCTCTATAACGTTTTCGTGGTTCAGCTTAACAATACTATGCATATAGAAGGTCTAGTAGGGAGAGTACAGACCAACAACCCTTAACATCATTAGGAAAGAACGAGACAAAAACTACATGCGATTCTAGGAGGCTAGATAAAGTCCAGCTTGCATCAACATGATGATGAGGGAGAGAGAGAGAGCAAAAGAGAGAAAGAGAAAGAGACAGAGAAAGAGAGAGAGAGAGTGAGAGAGAGAGGGTTGGGGTGGAGAGATACAGACAGAGAGACAGAGAGGGAGAGAGAGAGAGAGAGAGAGAGAATAGGGGTAGAAAATAAAGAAAGGGCTAGGTTAAACCACAAAAAAAGAGAAAAAGAGAGAAAGAGAAAGAGAGATAGAGAAAGACAGAGGATGAAAAGAAAAGAAAGGGTTAGTTTAACCACAAAAAAGAAGCAAGAGAACAGATTGTACGTTTCCCTGGTTTCCTTGATACGCTGCTATCCACACAGATCTCCCGTCACGAACCCAGCAAAAACCATCCACATCACATCCGTCTCCCTGATCTGATGCCCGCCATCACTGTCTGCGCATGCGCCAGCCCCGGTACACCCAGGTCATGACGTCATCGACCACGTGACCACATCGACTGATGGCGTCATTAACTAACGGCTCATCGGGGAGACTGGAGGACCAGTGGCTAGCACGCTCAACCGTCATGATGAAGATCCGAGTTGGAATTCACGTCATGGTCATCTATCCGGAAAAGTTTTTTTTTAGGTTTCCCTCAGTCATTCAGGTGAATAATGATAAGGTTCTTTGTTACGACTTCTTGAACGACTCCTTCCATTATTCCACAGAATAAATGGGACTATCCACTAATAGGGTTATAGTAGTTTACTATGCCCTCCACTTTTCTATCAACAACAATCAAATAAAGAATCCAGATTATCACAGACTGTGTAACTCTTTCATTCTCTCTCTCTCTCTCCCCACCCCCCTTTTTTTTTCTCTCTCTCTCTCTCTCTCTCTTCTCTCTCTCTCTCTCTCTCTCTCTCTCTCTCTCCCTCCCTCTCCCTCTCCCTCGCTCTCCCCCCCTTCCCCTTCTCTCTGCCGGTCAGTGTTGATCCCATGCAGGATACTGTATGACAGCGATTAGTGAATGCACTGGGAGACGAAGTGCAGTTAGCAAGAGGTGAACGCATGTAGATAACAATGGAGGCGCGGGACGTTGTTGCAACATGCGGTTAGCATTCAACTAGATGCTGATTAGTGGAGGTAATTACCGCATCAGTCAATATATTTAGTCGCATAATTGAATCAAGTCGCTCTACGCGTTTATCTTCACACATCTGTTAGAGTCAATGCTGCATTCTGATCAGACCAGTAGTCGGATTAGTATTGTGTAATAACTTGTATATCTATAGCATTTACATCCCTTGCTTGTTACATTTCATAATGCCGCCCCCGTGGCTCAGTCAACTATAGTAGCGGTGGAAACGGAAGTCGGGTCGGGAGTGGGTTAGAGTCGCGTATAAGGCATTTCGTACCCCAGTATAACCTATCTGTTGGTGGAGTTGTCAAGCAGCATTAAATTAAATAAATGTAGAAACATTTCATAAACCACGTATATAATCAAATACATGGATATTTCAACGAAATCAAATAGACGAATCAAAAGATTCGGATTTAAATGGTTTTATTCGTTTATATATTTTTATTATGTATATAATTATTTCTGATTGGTGGAAGGTCGCCCTTGTGGTGCCCTGTTCAGAGGATTCTGACTTGTCATCGCTAGCCTTAATTGGGAAAGGAGAACCTTCATTTCAAGTTTTCGATTTTAATAAAAAACATATTTACTCGACCATCTCAATTCTATATCTTCAGTTCGTATCTAATGTGTATCTGTAATTCAGACAGCAAAAACCTTCAGAGAACAAATGATGAAATTCGAGCCCTCGGTTCATTCGATTGTTATTGTATTGAAATAGAGTTGAATATCGCACAATTCTTTTATATCGAAAATGAGTGCAATTATTTCTTATATGAATTCTTTCTCCGAAATGAGCTGCGAAACAAAATACTCTTGTAGGCTTATACTTTCACATTTCAGATAACAATGTGTATCTTTGTTTCCTTTCAACGATATTTTAATCCTTTT
The DNA here is from genome assembly GCA_907164805.1 of Brachyptera putata. Lineage (NCBI taxonomy): Eukaryota > Metazoa > Arthropoda > Insecta > Plecoptera > Taeniopterygidae > Brachyptera > Brachyptera putata. The sequence goes on along the minus strand of OU015470.1, from coordinate 21,093,785 downwards.
TCAATTCATTTTGATAACAATTCCGATTAGATATTTACGAAGTTGATGCTCAAAACGTATAAATGTTTTGTTGTATTACATAAAATAACATTTTCACTGAAGTATTTCAAAACACAAGACTTTGGTTTCCGTAAACTTCAAGAAGCATCAAATAAACACAAAACTGTCCGACTTTTAACTTCAGTTGTTTCAAACTACAATCGCAAGTTCAGTGGAAGACTTGTATCCACGAGAGATGAAGGTTACGAACGATCGTCCCATCTATCCCTCACCACAAGCGCACGGGTGGTTCGCTCCTCCTTCAGACGAACGCGTTCAACCTGGCACCTCCACCTGTGTATAACGAGCATGTCTGGCAGAGAGATAACAAAAGAGGGAGACGGAACGAGAACGAGGGAGAAAGAGAGAGAGAGAGAGACAGAGAGAGAGATGAGAGAGAGAGAGAGAATGAGAGAGAGCGAGAGGTAGGTAGAGAGAGAGAGAGAGAGAGAGAGAGAGAGTGAGAGAGAATGAGATAACCTCACATATAGTGAACCGAAACTAAATCCATGTGCCGTATATTTCTTCCTTACAGCGCGGAGAAGACAGAAAAAAGGGTGTGTTTATAAAAGGTTCGCAAGTTGAATCCCTTTTAAAATACTGAGCGAAGAGCAGTCAAGTTTCTTGGTAGTTTATAGTGATAGTGAGAGGCCATTACCGGTAAAGAGAACGCAGTCTAATCGCCAAAGTGTGAAAAAACAAGGAAAAGCTGGGTCATTGTGAAAAGTATGCCATGTATACACGCTTTATAGATCCACGAGAGAAGGGCAAATACCAACATAACGAATACAAATATCGCTGTAACTTGGCTATAAATGTAGTATTTTTCAAGGTATTACGATTTTCCGGACGAGAATCACGATAAGAAACGCAACTACATCTTACAAAAGCATCAAATAATTGAAGTTGAAGCGAGATTATGCAATTATCAACATTTTTGAAATTGTTTGGTAGGTGGACGACCCTCTCCGAATACAGGAATATATATAGAGAGTGGAAAAGTATAAACATACATTTTTTCATGTAATTATCTTGAGAAACTTGAAAGTTATGCTGAGTTATTTACTTTACAAGTTGAAACTGAAAAAACGTGAAAGGAAAGTTTTGTTGACTTATAACCACGGTTACAGTACAGAAAGTATTCTAAGTGTGTATAGTCAAGCTCACACTCAAGTCATTTTCATATCACAACTGAAACACAGAGAAAAAATCTTCCAAACATTTTCATCAAAGCTCGGAAAACTCTTTCATTTTCCCGCATAACTCACCAGTGACATGGCATATGACGTCACATATCGCCACACCAATGATCAATCAACAAGCACATATAGTGTCAAGTTATTGAGTTATGACCACGCTGAAATGTGATCAACAGGTTTGAAAAATGTTCTCCACTTGGCGGAGTTATTTATTACTGTTTTCTGTGTGTTGTCGTTCGTATGATTAATTATAGGAACTTGTGACGTATTGGCAGCTCCAGCGCTCAAATACGCGTTCTGGTATCCAATTCAAGCTTAGTTTAGTTGATGAGGGAGGTGACTATTGGTTATTTGTTATGGTCGTTATTCAACAAAACTTTTTACTCACTGCCATCTAGATGTGTTGCACTTCTCAATAATACCGAATTAGATTCTAATAATTTCGATTATTCGTTTATACTTTCAGGCAAAAAGTGTAATCCAATCAACTTAATTCTTGTTGTACCAGTAGTAAAATTATACATTCATTTAGCCTCTAGCCAATAGAAGTTGAAGTGAAGATAAAAATGTTCGATATAGTCCCTTGAAAGAGAATTCGTGCGATAAGGTCGACTCTAAATTGAACAAGATCAAATCGAGCTACGATCGAAATTCGCGTACTTAAATTAGTTTCATATGGAAAATGATTAAAATTGGATCCTTTTTTTAATGTTGCTTAACGACCCCACCAACAGCTAGGTTATACGGGGGTACGAATGAGTGGGTGATAATGAAACGATGAAGTGATGATAGGTGAAAGGACGCTTACAAAAACCCATGCCTTATGCGGGACTCGAACCCACGCTCAACGGTGACTTCAGTTACTACCACTAGCGATAATTGACTTAGCCACCGGGCCGTTTTAAGTTATTTGCTGTAACGATGGCCAAAAGATGGAAAAACTACGAAATCACATTGAATAGTGCCAAAATAGAAAGCACTAACATATTGAAGAATGTTCGAATTGTCGGACATTTTTTTATTTGAATAGGCCGGTTAATACCGAGAACCAAAGGTACAATATTAATTTGATTATACAACAATGACTTCTGAACTAAACTCGACGGTGCATAGTATCACACGTTTAGGGGCGACATTTTGAAACGAGCCTCGTTAAAAGTTTCAAGCGGACACAAAACTACCCTCGAAAATCTCCCGCCAAAATCCAGCGTCTCGCCACGTGTTGGACGCGCGGGGAATCACAGACAGTCGACTCGTCTTTACTAACGATCCACTCGACAAGGCGAACAGTCATCATAATTGCAGTTAATTCCCGCCAAAAAGTTCCACGTCGACACAAAACAGCCTTGTAAATCTCCCGCCAAAATCCAGCGTCTCGCCACGTGTTGGACGCGCGGGGAATCACAGACAGTCGACTCGTCTCGTCTTTACTAATGATCCACTTGACAAGGTAACAGTTATCATAATTGCAGTTAATCCCAGCCGAGATTGAATCCGCTGACGAGCGTGTTTTCATTTAAGTAAGCCACTTATCTTATCTCGCTCCCCCCCTCTTGTACCTTTCTCCCCGCTCCCCCCATACCAATGCTGTAATATCACTGTCTCCGTGACGTAGATTTAATAGAGGCACGTGCCACCGGTTAGTGGAATAATATCTCTTTCCGTTGTAAGAAATTCAAGCGCTTGTGATGATAAATATTTCCATAACGACCCCACCAACGACTAGAGTATTTGAGGGATAACAATGAATGAATGTTGGGGTTGAGAAGCGAATCGACCGACCTGCAGGTATTTCTGATTTTATTATGATTCCCTTATCATTATAATGGAAGTGAATGATTTCACGATGTATTCATTAATATAGCGTATATGCAGAATATTATATCAAGAAGGGAAATTGGTGAGTTCAGGACGGAATGGTATGAAATAAAATATGATCAGGGAAATGTATCAATAGGTAGAATTGTTGAGTCAGCAAACCACCTGTGCGTTTGGTGTGGAATAGAAGAGACGGTCTCACGGAAGAAACCTTCATTTCATCATCCCAATAATCATTCATTTCAGGCCAATACATCTTACTTATAATTACAGTGCGTCGTTGAACACAATATAAATACATGATAAGATGGAACTTGAATATTTCGTGGTTATACAAGAGTCTACAACTTAGGGTTGGAGTAAATTTTACTTTCCATGAAAAAAATACTTTGGTTCATATATAGCCTACCTTCAAAATAAAGCTCACGTCAGATATAAGATATAGGTTTGAGGTGACATATATGATTGGGGTTAATTGGCACACCCTCGAATACGAAATAAATTTATATAAGGACTATATATATATATAATAAAATATAACGTTTATGTTTTCATATTTAGTAAAGTGCGCGTAACTTATCTACGGTAAAGTGTTAGAGCTCCCAGAAGACTGGCCGTTCTTGCATGAAATATCCTCTAAAGACTAACTTAGACTCAGAGTAAGGTGGGGTGGACGGCGACGGAAGGGGTGGAGGGGAGGGAGGAGGGTTATCATCACACTTTCATCATCGTCAAGTGCACGATAACTAACGTACCGTCAAAACGTTAGAATTAATTAAATACCAAGATTTTACATTTTCTCCTCTTATAAAAATGTTTAATTATGTCGAGTTGTCTCAGGATTTAATTATGTTTATTACTCTGGAAAAAGTCTGACTTCACAAACAATAATTACATTTTGCAAGTCTTGAGAAAACTATATACTTGTGAATTGTCATAATTTGAATTCAGTGGTTTCACGACGCGTCAACGACGACTGCCTCCTCTATTACACGTCACACACACTATATATACATGGGCATGCATACACGCAGAATAATTAAATAATGTCGTCCCCCAGTCTTCATAGGGCAAACAGTTCCCGACAGGGGATTTCACAGATATAAATGAGTAGAAATCTTGAACCGTGCAAGACTTACAAGCCAAAAATACATCGTAAGATGCACAAAATATTGGCGTAAATGCTAGCGAGTCGAATTTTGTAATAGCAAAGCTGGAAAGAACACTTGCATGTGACAGTAACACTCGATATTTTTGCCGTCGATTTTTACCTTTCAGCGTACCGTTACATACAAATAACACGTAACATAATGTTTATTATAGATCGACAGTATTTTATAAGATACTTCTCTGAATGGTATAGATCAGTTTTACTATACAATATGATCATCCGGAAAGACATCCGCTACTATTTACATTGCCACTGAGAATGTTAAGCACTTGAGATCCCTCTTAGGCTCAAAGATTTCAATATATTACATAATAGTATTATTCGTGTTAAATTAGTATTTTCTCCATCCATCCACTAACTGACTATTTATTTCACTTTATATAACTCCCATCAAATCTCCCTTTTATCACTACTCTAGTGATAGGCGTGGCTTATCAGTGGATCATCTAGATCTACGACATCATGAGCGCTATTAGTGATACACTGATTAGTGACTTCTAAATCCCACATAATAAATAGTCCCTTCGATTGAACGTCATGTATTTACGTGACGTTTGTGAGCAGATTAATCACTAGTCGTCAATTAAATTGGTAATTTTCTCAACAATATCCAATATTACAGACCACAAAATAAAAATGGAACCGCAATTTTCAAAGGCCTACAATTTTTCCATTTATATTGAAATTTCCTACTCTACCACGACTTTCATGAATGAACATATAATTTTGTTCCTGTACTAATTCTGTGCATACCAGATTTAATTGAATCCATACACAATTGATTGTCCACACAGAGCAGCACGAAATTAGATTGCGTTATTTAATTAAAACTTCAGAGATACAACAAAACGAGTGATATAAAAACAGAGTGCTCCATTTTAATATCACTACAATGAAGAGAAATGCAATTAATTTCCATAGTAAATTATTAAACTAAAGACAAAAGCAAATTATAATTGTTTGTAATTGTATTCGGTCGGTGTTAGGAGCAGTTGTGTCGTTGCCATAGTGACAGAAACAAACTTCTGTGACCTGCCTTGTTAACTAGTTTATAATTGTGTTTGTTGTCAATGTTTGCCTTGTGTTGCGGGCTGGTCTATCTCTGACCCCTGGGTGATATACTGACAAGCACGCGTAATGGGGACACATGCTTGTCTATACTGACAAGCACGCGTGATGGTGGACACATAATAAGAAAGGGTTGCCAATATTGACATATGAATCCGTACGCATGCGTACAACAATCTCTACTTTGTCTTGGAAACTTTTATCACAGCAAACCACATTAGTGGTTAGAATAAGATGGAATTAGATCTTAATAAATAATGAAGATATTTCTTTCCCTACTGTGAGAGAAAACTTGAAATCATCCACTCAATTTCTTTGTCCTCCAGAGATCATGAGTCATGACGTAGGCATTACCGATTCTGTATAGAAGCATGAACAGAATCGAGTAATGTCTACGTCATAACTGAGAAAAAGGGCCGGGTGCTAGAGGACAAATTAATGTATTATAATTTCTGAAATTGAGATTATGATTTCTAGTTTTCTCTGAAATTTGGAAAAAGAAATTCATCATCATTCCTTAAAATCTAGTTTCAGAGTTGTCAAGTCCTTTAATGATATTTGTGTTCGCTTTGTTGGTAGACGACGATCTTCTCACGTGGACACAAGTATATGCGGTCCAGTGAAGTGTAGCACACAAGGGGGAGGGGGAGGGAGATAGTTTCCACCCGCATCTCAGAGAGTTTCTGGCACTGTTCACTGTGGTCATGACGTCACGGTCAACACCGCCAACAATCTAACAAGCCGGCAACAGATGTCACAACCCGGTAAAACGGAAACTCTCTCTTTCACTCGCTAAACTTGATTTAATCAAGACGAACCGCGAGCAAACAACTTCAGGAGCAATTGTTGCTGGGTCGACACCCCCGACTGTTGGCGCTCACGCATAGGAAGGCGGGAGGAAACTGACTGTCTATGGGAAGAAGTTATTTGATTGATTACGTCACAGATTTGATCGAGATTCTATGACTGTAAGGCTGTGCAGTGCTACCAATACAATGATTTTATTTTCAGTTCCTGCATTTGAAACGCATGAATACTGGATACATGTTAATTATGTGATTTTTTTATTTTAATAACATCGAAATTTAATACAAAATCATTGTTCCCCAATCAAGGCTATGAATGAAAGATAATATCATCCGGGCGAACTTACCACCTTATATGAATTTAATCCATTTTTTTATAAATTCCGAGAATATTTATTGTGTTAACGTACAGTCGTTTTCATTTTAGTGCATGCAGCTGATGATAAGGTCCACAGGTAAAGGTGAGCTTACTAAAATAACGAAAACCATGTAAATACATACTGCCTTACATCAAATTGTGTCAGATGAATGACTCCACATTTGTAAATAACCCACTATACGACCATTTACACACGAGTGAGCACACATCCGTCAATGAACGAATCAACAAGCAGCTCTCAAAGCATGACATCATGCAAATCTAGCCCTATTGTTCTCATCTTAACCCGAGCCATTCCACACACAGACGTGTCCTTTGAAGTCCTGCACACACACACAGATACGCGCTCGACCAATAGGCGGGCTCGTTTCACCCGCTCGACCAATGGGCAGGCTCGTAGCATGCGGCATGGGCACGTCAAACGACGGTCACCCGCGCGATCAAGGGATTATAATAAGACGGATCTCTAGCAACTGTAATTACCCGATTGGACGGAGGGGGGGAGGGGGGGGTGGGGGTCGTGTGTCATCAAAAGCAGGGCATTGCGGTAATGACATCGGTTGGACGACGCTAACGACCCGAAATGCAAGCGGGATTCACGGGAACTAAATATATACACGCAAGTATTTGTGTCCACAAAATTGAAGATCGCCTATCGAGAGATGTTTTTCATTTCAAAATTACTCAATATCATGAATCACAACAGCTGCGTTATTAGATATACACTGATTGGCGGCTTCTAAATCCCACATATAAAAATATTATCTGATTTGATGATGTTTTCTGACGACAATGGGCGCACAACCAGTCGTAAATTGTTGGTAATTTTTCGAACAATATCCATGCAGTCTACAAAATAAAAATGGAGCCGCAATTTTGATAAGACAATTTTTTTCATTGATATCGACTATTCCTACTCTACCACGACTTTCATGAATGAACATATAATTTTGTTCCTGTACTAATTCTGTGCATACCAGATTTAATTGAATCCATACACAATTGATTGTCCACACAGAGCAGCACGAAATTAGATTGCGTTATTTAATTAAAACTTCAGAGATACAACAGAACAACTGCTAACACCAATACTGAAGGAATATTACTGTCTAGGCCTAGGTATTTGAACAAAACACTGTCTAAAGTATATGGTCGTGATCAAGTCTGAATTTTTGGCAGTTCAAAGTACAACCAATATATCCATGACTTGCAGTATAGTAGGGCTTCAACCTGCGTCACGATCAAGAATAATAACCCAGATGTTCCGATAAAATCAATAATAGATAAATCTGGATTAATTACGCAACTACTCAAGTCATGTAGGTGGCTTACAAGTGCGAGCGTATGAAGCGGCGTGATGTGGGAGCTAGAACTGCATTCTTGCAACGATTAATGCATTTAGAAAGCTCTAATGGGAACCCACCCACAGCGGAACATTTTCAGTGTCGAAGTAACATAGGCCTATAAACGATCGTTGTGGCTTTCCGTCTTAACATATTGTAGTGAAACTGCTTCACACCGTGCAGAGAAGTATATATCTTCTAGAATATTATCAATTCGTATATTACAAATTCACAATATGTTACGTGTTATCTGCATGTAACGGTACGCGGTGAGGTAAAATTCGATGACAAAAATACCGAGTGTTACTGTTACATAGGTCTACAAGTGTTCTTTCCGTGTTTATTTACAAAATTTGATTCCCTAGCAGTTTTGACGAATATTGTCTGTATGAGACGATATATTCGTTAATTTTGTATTTTACAAGGTTGAAGTTTCATGATCATCTGTGAAATCACCCTGGCGGAACATATTTGCCCTATGGCGACTGGGTTGGCCTTAAAATGAAGACATTAAACACAAAGATATCACCGACAGAAATCCAATCCTTAGATAACATCGTGAATCTAATTCTAACGGTCGGTAAAACAGAACATAACTACAAAAAACAACGAAGTACCGAAAGACTATAATGAAAATAAATAAAGCAAATCCCTCTAAAAGTATTCTACTAGCATTTTCTACGACTCAATTTCATTTTACTCTTGTTTTTTTATTATTGTTTTGCTGGTTTGCTGGACGAAAACAGCGGTGTATAAAGAAGCGAGATCAAATATGTATTAGTCGGGAAACAATTAAATAACGAGAAATTGGACTGCAAGAAAAGAGAAGGCCGTGAGTTAAAGGGGATGAACTTTCAGGGGTCGGTCGTCTCTCTCTCTCTCTCTCTCTCTCTCTCTCTCTCTCTCTCTCTCTCTCTCTCTCTCTCTCTCTCTCTCTCTCTCTCTCTCTCTCTCTCTCTCTCTCTCTCTCTCTCTCTCTCTCTCTCTCTCTCTCATACATTAGCACTTCATGAAGGAAAGAAGATGGAGGATCACTTGGTATATGCGCTCAGTACATTGCACAAGCACTCAAATAACGCCATGCGAGAGTAAAAGTAGCAGGTATACGCTATCAGCATTAAAAAGTGGAACTTGAGAAAAGTCACAAAATAGATCGCGGGCACATTTCAACAATTACATATATTATAGGCCTATATTACATTGTTGACAGTTTCTTTGTAACATTTCGTCAGCCATGTTGGGGTTTAGAAGCGCATTGTTGTTACTTGTAGTGTCGAATAGGGCAACTAAGTTAGATCCAACGGACAGAGAAAAGTATACTGGATTACAAACTATGTTGGATAACAGGAATATTTAAAATATATCTCAAACTTTTGAAATGCGCAATCATTTTTCACTATTGAGGATTATTTTAAAGGGTGCAAACTCATCACGTGTAAGGAGAAGTAATTATATTTTTGTATGTATATAAGAGGCTCATGAAAAGCGTCTCGAGCTATCCACATTTATGTTTTTTATCTATCACTTTTTACTTTTGTGTTTGTAGCTATTGCTAGTTTTATTATGACGTTAACAGATGTTATGGAATGTGTATGTTGTATATTTGATTTGATTATATGTGTTTGGATGGTACAATTATCCTGACGCTCCAAATGACGTACATTTCATCCATACAACTATATTATATGGACATATGTGTCCGATTTGGTTGAATATGAAATAAATGAATAACTGAAGGAATGAAAAGATCAAGTAAAAGATGAATCAATAAATACATGAATATAGAGATGAATGAATGAATAAATAGATGAATAATGAAATATGCTTGCTACATATATACATATAAGATCGCGGACCCCTTTTGCTAACCGTCTACACCAGACAGTTCCTAACCCAGCCCCCAGGTGAGTACCTAGCGCTGAGGTCAGCAGACGTCATACCTAACCCACGATCACACGTCTCCCCTATACCACAGCACTGACGACCGGGTGTGCCGAGACCTCATCGCGTCGTGTCTGGTACACGCCCAGTTCCATCTTGTCACGTGATACACTTGGAGGTAATGTGGTGTTACGATAAACATGCACACTGTGTACTGGAGACTACTGTGCTAGAACACCTGTTGGCCTCGGGGGGCTAGCCCTACTGTTGTACTAGAAATGAGAAGGTTGCCTACCGAATAAATATTTGCACAAACTTTGGAAATGACAGCAGCTTTGGATATTTAGGGGTTGTGACAGAATTAGTTGTGCTTCTAATAGTTGAGGATATATATATATATATATATATATATATATATATATATATATATATATATATATATATCCTCAACCATTATGTTCGATAGAGTCAAGTTGGTCCCGAGTTTGAGTCTCACACAAAAGGCACATGTTTTTGTGAATGTCCCTTCACATTTCATCACTTCCATCTTTTCATTATCACCCAATTATTCGTACCCCTAAATAAACTGGAAGTTGGTGGGATCGTTTCGTTATCCACCTTGAAAAAGATAAGAAATGCAACAACAGAACACGTTTCTATAAATAAAATATGGCCGACGTGTGGTCATTACAAAAATGCTGTCACCAATGTAACATTTTCAACAAATGTGAATAAAGCCCCGACAGTTTCATTAGGAGGCCACGTCAGCTGTTGGTCGATATGGCAGTCGACTGTTCCATCGACTCACTCCAGTGAGTTCATCTTTTATTCATCCCTTGACCTACAGTAGCAGTAGACGACAGATCGCAAGGCGGCCGGGTGTGTCGCCGTGCGACGCGCGGCCGTCTCGACCTCTAGCTACACCACGTGACTTGTCCTCCGAGTGACGTCAGAGCGGTGTAACGAGATGCCGAGTTTGAGTGGTGGAAATTTCGTCTGTCTGAAGCTCGTCATACGTCATAGTTTCTGCGGTGAATTCACACGGATTCTATATTCACTGAAATAACTTGATTCAACTTTCATGATGACTCGTGGAATATCGGAGATACCAAATTTATATAGTAAACATATATGCTCGTATCCACGAAAGAAGAAAGATGTCCACCAACATTATAAACACAAATGCCACTTTCAAATTAGTAAGAATATGCGATTTTTAGGGCCCAATGATTTTTCGGGACGAGATTCACGGAAGTAGGTCTATGATACAGTGTATTTGCACAGTATAAAACCACTAATAAATGGATAAATACATCATAAAATGTCGCATTGTCTTTGAAAACAATGAATAAATAGAATAATTAATACAAATATCCTTTTTATGGCATCCCCATCTGTCGTACTATTCGAGTTCAAACCTCTCAACTTCTAATTGGCATCCCCTGCATTTCCCACTAGCCCGCAATACGCTGATTAACAGTCACAAACATAAATCCGAACTAAATTCTTGTCATATCATATCTCACCGAGTGTAAACTCGGATCAAATCAGAGCGCCCTTGAAGCTAGCGGCTCACTAAACTCCGAGCAAATCAAAGCCCTCTTGAAGCTAGCGGCTAGGACGTGTAATCCTGGTCTTATGACATCATAAGCTCCTCCCAGTTGACTTATACAGCGTGACGTCATGAAGACTGCCGGAGTTATGACGTCTAATGACATGTAATGACGTATTACAAAGGACTGATAAGAGGGTTCGAATCTAATTGCAGGATTACGATTCGACTTGACGTGGTGGAACGAGGGAAACTGTCTGAAGTGTGTATGTATGGTGGGATGGAATCGGTTAGATGAAGGTAAAAGACTTAAATTCAGTGACTGGAAAAAAGTGGTTCGTGGATTTAGTTGACTTCTCCCCAAGAATCAGAATGAAGAAAGCAATTTACGTCCGAATATCTTCAACATCCAAGCTCAACTAGTTGTCAGAATCAAGTTTAGGTGATCAGAAAACCACCATGTAGTAATCTCCAGGATCAACTAAACTACGCTCTTTAATTAGTTAGTTAAATGCCTATTTGAGCTGATAATGAGTTTGATGATAACCACGATAATCGGAAAACTACAAATTATCAACTTTTTACTACATATCAATTGATTTTTTTCTCAAATTTGCTACCAACATAATTATGTATACTGGGGCAGCGGTTCCAGTGACAAACCATTCAGACCAGAGCAGTACATTTACTTTTATCGCCGTTAAGTTGGCAGCAACATCCAACCATTGCAGTATTCTTTCATTATAAAACGCCACTGCATTCTCGATTGAAACTTTTAACAATAAATATCAAGTTACATCCAAGTGGTGTACTTAAACATCGCAGCAATATTGTTTGAGAAAATTGAGAAAATATTTTCAACTTTAAAAACTTTGTCTCGTAAGTAATGGTGTCTGCAAACTATGACTATATACCACACATGGATCCACGAAAGAAAAAAGGTCGTTCACCAACTTGATTATTTTGAAAACTTCGGCAATTGAATATTCTTTTTTTAATGTTGCTTAACGACCCCACCAACAGCTAGGTTATACGGGGGTACGAATGAGCGGATGATAATGAAACGATGGAGTGATAATAGGTGAAAGGACGTTTAAAAAAACCCATGCCTTATGCGGGACTCGAACCCATGCCCATCGGTGACTTCAGTTCAATGCTACTTCAAGGTTTAACGATTTTGAAAGAAGCAGCTGCGTTTTTATCGTTAACCTCGTCCTGAAAGATGGTAACACTTCGAAACACAACATCTATACAAATACAAAAGTAATATTTGTGTTTGTTTTATTGGTAGACGACCTTCTTCGGTGGCCACAAGTGTACCAACTGCACAGGCAATTCACTTAGAAGTTTTCTCAGTCCAGGCTAACACATTTACCGCAGCCAGACGTCGGGATATGTACCACCTGAATTATCCTGAAACTTTCAGGAGAAAGTGTAAACCCATAAGGTACATAAATATTTGAAATATCACCTAAACCCTCGAGTAAAAGAAAAACCACATTTCTCCTTCTTACGGTTTTTCCGACTGGTGTAGGTGAGAGTGTGTGAGAGAGAGAGAGAAACAACAAATAAGTTTTTACGATATTGCAACCGGCACTCCAGCTTTTATTTGCTCAGGTAGACGTATATAAGAAGGCATGTGGGCGATCAGTCGGGACCCGCGGTCGTGACAGATCCAGTGGCGGGACTGGACTCGAATATTGTACTGGTGGGGTTGATGTGGCCAAGATTAGAAGAACTAAGGCAAACTTTAGAAATTCCGAATATAATTTTAAAGTGAGATAAGGAGAAACGACGAGAAGAAAAAGAGAGAATACTTGAATATGAATAAGTTTTCCTGAATGTTGAATTAATATTTCATCGCCGAATTGGAATACTTGTTTATTCAGTCACATACCGAGATCAAGTCAATTGAAAATACGTTCTGAAAAAAATCCAATGGAACTATAGCAGAAATTGTACATATACACTCTACGTACGGTCTATGGAGAAATCATTGGCACAATATTCGTGTATTGTATTTCAATTTGAATTTCGAAAAACAAAACATCTCATGCGATCGCAAATGTACATGAATTTTTTTTTCGTCAGCCCGATGCTGTACCATTCAATCGGCCATCTTTTATTCGTCACACACACCATTTTGAAATCGACATTCTAGTTGAAAGCTGCACTGATCGCTGGGACCGGATCACCAAAGATGAGGTCATCACTCTCCCAAGTGAAGTCAAACATCCTATATATAAAAAGCTTGTGTCACACAGTTCGAGGATGAACTCCTCCGAAACGGCTCGACCGAGTGTCGAGCCAAAGCTTGCTTTCTCCTATGAAAAATATCCCAAAAATTGGTACTTCAAGGACAACACCGTTGTTCAATGACATTGCCGGCGTACTCAAGGTTCGCCGCACTCGGCAACACATTTGCGGGGGTACACGCTAGATAGCGTCCAATCCACCTTTCAGCACCTTATTTTAACATTAACAACCAACATTCACTACAAATCACTTCGATGGCAGAACAGCGTTTGCCGAGTCAGCTAGTCCTTAATAATAATGAATATGGGATAATTATATGGTGTATTGAAATACATTTTATAACCAAGCACGGTGGATAACAACTCGACATTTTATTGTACACCTTTTTTTTTTCATTTTTCGAATTTTTTGATTTTTTTTCTTTTTATATAATCATTTTTTGAGTCTCGTACTGCCCGCTCTACCTTTGCCACACCCCCTGACCTAACCAACATAGGCCTACACGAGCATCACATTGTGTAACATTTCCTTCCCCTACCTAGACCAGCGGGCATAAAGCAATTGTACACGAGGCGGCACGACGAGCGGGTGTTCCGCAGGGGTCATCTCACGGAGGTCCGCCGAGGGTCAAACGACAAGGGACGCTAACGAAGGTTGACAGCGCACGCTATAGAGTGCGCCACGGTAGAGTGCTCAGCGGAATTGAAAAAAGCGAAATGGGAAGAAAATCAACAAACAAAAGTACGATTCAGACACGCAAGATGCTGTGGGGAGGTTTTCTTTCGATTCTTGTAAATAACGCGATGGCTTTAGATAGCGAGGAAGTTGTGATCCTATTTCGGAGGCTGGAGCGGACTTCAATTGGCTTTGTGGTGCCTGTCCACAAGATGTAAGTTTAGATTTGGACAAAGAAAATAAAATGGTTGAACAAATTTGCTTGAAAAAAATTTGATTGGTTTGAAAAAATACACTTATTGGTTAAATATGACTTCATCACGAAAAAGCAAGTATGAAACCATTTTAGGAATATACAAAAACAAACTGTAAAATAAATTCGAAGTATATATAGCGTTGATTTCACTTACTGGAAATATCAATTGAAAACTATTTGATTCTACTGAGGCCCTTGACTTCAATGTCGAAGGGCTCACCTACGAGTTAGTTAATAAAACAAAAGAGGTAACCAAGGGAGATGACAAGTTGATAAAATTTCAACCAATCATTAGAAAACGGTCATGAAGGAGGGTCTGTATGTTATCATCCATCCTATGAAGAGATGTCAGCCGCTATTCATCGGGCAATTGGTACATGTCGTCACCACAGGCGACAATTGTTGTTGTTGTTGTTGTTGTTGTTGCACGCACCCTGAACCAACCCACATAACCCAATCCAACTCATTTAATCACCTAATCTAGTTCAAATCAACTGACCTGAGCAAACACAGATCATAAATTAAATTATTCCAAAACGAAACCAATTTAATAACTTATTCCGATCCGACGAATATAGCCCACTTCGCTGAATAGACACATCATTAAACCATTCAGTATTTCAGTTTGTATTCCGATATTTACAACCACTTCACAGGAACCTATTCGACGCGCGCTTTGTGTCAACACTTGGTCTAGATACACCTTTCATTCATCTGTCGAAACCAGATGAGAAGAAAGAGAAAAACATCCAGAAGGAAACTTGAGAAGAGGTTCAGTTGGCGAGAATTTGAAACCATTTGAAGATTGTTTTGTTTGGTTGGTATGAATACTTTTCAAGATCCACTAAACTTTACAAATGTTGATAGAATGGTGAAGGTTATTTGAATCTATAGACGTAGACACCACTTCGCCATCACCGTTTCATTTAGACCTCATACAGAGATGATAAGAATAGGAAGATGTAATAAGACGATTTATTTTTTTCTCCCTAATGTAATTGTTCAAAGCCTAGCATTATATAGGGCCTAACAAATATCACTGGTACTTGCTAAGCTTTGAATACCTATATTTACAAATCCAGCCCTATTATTCATCATTCCAATAAAATAAAAACAAGAATATCTGTTTGTGTGTCGATACAGAAATTGTGAATGTGCATTGAGCCGCAAAACCCGGCACCTCCACCTGTATATTCACCAGCATGTTGTTCACTATATAAATATGCCACTACATATTTTTTATGAACATCGAAACTTGATGAGGAATCACTGTTCCCCAAATAAAAATAACATAGTTAGGGCTCAATTTAGGCCCTACATCAAAATTGCCTTCACAAACCTGACTAGGCCTACGTTCACAGATCACGAGTACCAACCTCTGCATCATGTGACCAGCTGATTAGGTCTACAAACTGACAACGCTTCCAACGCCTTCCTGATGCGAACCATGGAAAGGAAAAGGAGGCAAACATTGCAACAGTAACTACAGACTCATCTCATTTGCATGTAGTTAAGACGGCCCTAGTCTACGTAGAGCAAAAAGTTTACGCCAGGGGAATTTATGTAAATGATCATACAATTTGAACAGTGCAAGATACAAAATTAACAAATACATCACTTGATGCAGAGAATATTCGAAGAAAATGCTAATGGGTCCAATTTTTAATATTCGAAGTGAAAATATCACTTAAATGTAAACTGTTACACCAGATATTTTGCCAAGGAATTTTACCTTGTATCGCGTATCGTTACATACAAATAACACGTAACATATAGTGAATGTTTATTACGGATCGACAGTAGTTTATAAGATACTTCTCTGCACGGTGTGAAGCAGTTTCACTACAGTATGTTCAACCGGAAGCCACTATCGAGCGTTCATATGTTACGTTGACTCAAAATATTACGCACTGTATAGATCCCCCTTAACTCCAGATCAAAGTTCATATTTCCCCGCAAGTGATTATCATGCAAAACCACTTTCGATCCTACAAAACGAATTCCATTTCTCATTATATACGAAAATACATATTCGCAATGCAGCAGCCATTCAATCCTCGCACTCATATTCTGCCCCCATTCATCCCTCAAATTCACGCGAACAAAATCCAATTCCCATCCAACTACACAATATACAAGAAATCTTTTACAAAAACACCCTCACTTTTGAAAGCTCGGCCTTCTTTTCTTGACACCCTAAATCAGAGCCTTCTAGATCACACGGCCCTTCTGATCAATAGCCTTCTATTTGACACTGCAAATCACGGCTTCTAAGATCACTATATATACTTATATTTTACGAACGAATACGGGGGTTGATGATGTTTATAAAGAGGCTGTAATTCAACTCCCGCTGAGACAGGATTGGGGGGGGGGGGGGGTAGAAGTTGGGGAGTGGGGGGGGAGATCGGATTATCTTGCATGCAAAGACGCTAAGTAAAGACGGACCGGACGCACCCCTAGTCTCTCGAGATCCAAGGGGTAGTTTTTTGGGGGGGAGGTTGGGAGAGAGGGGGCAATTAAGTCTGGCCGGGTGCCATTGTTGTGTACCGCACAAAGAATGTGCGCTTTGAACTTTCAACTGTTATAGTGTATAAGCCCTGGTATACGGTATATAAGATTAGGTATACGCCGAGAGACTGTATGTCAAAGGGAATGGGAGTAAATATGGGCAGCATAAAAAGGGGGGTGAGGTATTTTTAAGGGGATCCATTTCATGGTCGGTTTATTTAATAGATTTTGTGTGTGTGCGAATAGGGGTGGAAAACAAAAAGAACTCTTTGAGGGTTTTTAGCGTTGGTATTTTGAGTAGAGACGGGAGCTAACTAGTAGACAATAGGCACTTGGGCGTTTTGTCAGGAATTGTGAAATATTTAGTCTCGTCGAGAATATGAGTTTTCAAGAATATTTATATGCATTGTGCGAGCTCTGTGAACACTCAGTCTTAATTGAAATACCTCCATCGTTGGTCTTCGAATCCATTGTCGTGTATTGAAAATTCATATATAGACTTGTCATTATCTAAATTTCTTTGTTGCAAAATACATTTCAGACTCAATTTTCATCTTTAAAAATCAATAATTTTTCTAATTCAATTCGTGTTTGGAAATATAAATAATTGATACAAAGGAATGAGCTACGTTTATGTGGAAAATATGATTTATTTTAGACAGCATAAATAACGGAAGAATTTCATTTTTTCGCGTTTTTGAAGGATTTTGATGATAAAACTTGATTTTAAATTTGATTCTGACCGTCGGATTAATTTTTCACGATCAAAATCTACAGAAATAAGTGATAACGTAAATTGGATAATGGTTGTTTAAAATGAATTAATACATACAGTGTTCCAATAGGGCCTATACACAGCCTATTCATTTATATAAATTATGCTATGAAATGAAAGGTAGTTAAGCTTCAACTTCAGCCTACGAAATGAACATAATCTTGCTAATTACCGAAAGAAAGAAAGCAATTCTTTTCTCAACAGTGTTTGAATGGAGCTGCTTTCGTTATGTGAAACCTAACGAAGATGAATCACAGCAATCAAACGGAACAATAGTGTATAATTCGCGTACATTTAGAGGTGTTTAAGGTGGAGCCTTCTAAGCCACGAAACGTCATTATTTAAACTGAGTGTTAGGGAAATACCTGTTGCACTTGTCGACTTCCTCCACGTGGATAGCAACCATGGTACTTACCTGGGAACAACAGAAACAAGAATTAGACACGACTCAGCATAGAATGTATTCGATAAAATATGGTATCTTACGATGAATGAATGAATGAATGAATGAATGAATGATGAATGAATGATACATGAAATGATGAATGATGAATGCATACATATTTTATTGTATACAATTTGGATGTATTCTGCTCAATCAGATACTTGAAACCACCTTGCTTGAAACTTTACAAATGTTAGATTGGGGATTAGGTTAAACATCCATATTCTATATTTTGGTTATTTTTATTTTTATTCCATTTGCTATCAATTGTTGGTTGTACTGGGGAATTTATATTGTTATGCAGATAATGTTGAGGCACATGTTGTTATACAGAACTTCCGCAATATTCTCACATACACACACTTAGACTCCACTGTAGGCCTATAGAAACTACAGTGGATACATGAATAAAAACAAGATGACATTCTAGGCTTCTTCAACCATTTAAATGTCTGTCGTTTGGAATAAAATGGAATAGTAATGATAATAATAATATTAATAATATTCACGTTTATGCCATGACTGATCAGGCAACACCTCTGACTTGCGGAGGGTATCAAAGAAATAGGCAAATTCCTTTAGAGTCGCATTCGAATCTTCATTTCCTCCATCCATAAAGATAAAAGTGGATTCCTTTGTTGATTTATTCCTTCCTATTGTTGCGGTTTTGAAAGTTATTTCAATCCGTAAATTCAACAATAGAGCGAGGCAATGAAAACAAAAGCTGTAGCCAAGCCACGAAACGTACACATCTCGTGTTGTTTACGTCTGCCTGCCACGGTCGCCCGTCTCATCTACTGGTTAGCACTACTGGCCAGGGGTGTCGAGTGTGAAACACTGACTGGAGATGCATCTCTACGTCTTCTAGTCTATTAAAAGACGACAATTCCTTCTTCACGCCGGTAAGATATTACACTCTCTCGAATAGGAGGTGGTGATATTTCCTTGTCTCATCCGACCACAGGAATGTCCTCTCTCTCTCTCTCTCTCTCTCTCTCTCTCTCTCTCTCTCTCACTCTCTCTCTCTCTCACTCTCTCTCTCTCTCTCTCTCTCTCTCTCTTTCTCTCTCTCCCTTCTCTCCTCCTATGTGACGTCATTCTTCACCGCGTCTTTCAGTTCAACTAGCATCTGTCTTCGTCACTCGCCCTGTGCTAACTATCTCTTGTCACCCATTGTGACACCTATTTCTGTCTCGCAGTCACTCTCTCAAACTGCCATCTCTCGAAGACTGTCTCTTCAAGTTTTAGGTTTATATTCACTGCATCTAGATACCTCTATTCAAAAAAATATACTCGAAATTTAAAATATAAAATACTCCGATATGGGTACTTGTATAATATATTTTACACAATACATGAAGTGGTGTATGTATATAGTAAACACAAGATGCTGGATACGTATGCTGATGAGCTAAATCAATTGTTGCCACGTCTGATCATGGTATCGTTCCAATAACTAGCGATATATGTTTCAAGAATCACTTGAAATCCCTGAAATCACCTGAAATCACCTGAAATCCCTGAAATCACCTGAAATCCCTGAAATCACATGAAATCCCTGAAATCACCTAAAATTCCTGAAATCACCTGAAATCACCTGAAATCTTGAAATCTGTAATCAAGTATACACCAAATTTTCGAGTTGTAAACCCCTCGACTAGCACTATCCGTTGGATTTCAAGTATATGACGATATATGTGTCTGGCAGTTGGCATAACGAGGAATGATCGAATATGGCGGATTTCAGGAATTTTTGTTTTCTTCGATTATTCTTTTCTTAACAACAATCATAGAAAGTGACGATGAGCTTCGTGAGAAATATACTATAATGATTGATTGGATATGATTTTTTCCGGCTACATCGAAACCTGATACACAAAATCTGTTCCCAAATTGAGGCTATGGATGGAAGACAGGAAAAAATATAAAAACATGTAATATTTCAATACTACCTATATATGATAAAATATGGAGAAATTAGCTAAATCATTTGATAAAACCTTCAAATCACTCCCTAAAAAGAAGGAACATATGTAGGCCTATAGTTGGAATCAAAGTAAAATATGTTGGAAATGATTTCACTGATTTCAGAAAATATTCACATCTATCCAAATACACTATATAGGTCAATACAAGTAAACGAATTCAAATGACAGAGTTAACTATGCACAATGATTTCTTCACACTGATAATGAAAACATCATTTCCACGGCTGACAGCTCATCAGTTGAATATAATTAGATCAGAAAACTACATCAGTATTTTGTAATAGACTTTTAAAAATCTGGCAGCTTAAATATTTGAGCTACAATTTATTGGCACTGGATTCATTTCCACGTCAAATAAGAATTTTAATGACAAAAAAAGTGTCACAACTCTCAGACCTTGTCATTAAAATGTCCGGATCAAGTATAGGTGATATGTTTCAACAGCCGACGGTTTAATGAAATCAATCTATTAATCGCTGACAGGTATAGCTGGCGGGATTTAAGAGTCAGCATCAATCAGCGAAAGAGCCTGATGTGAGATTCACAAAGTCCTATGTTTACACCATGAATAACAATGGAATGAGTTTCGGAAGGTATTTATAGTATCCTATAATTAGCCGCCTCATGAACAATAGGTTATTTGGGGGTACGTAATTTACGGTCTCCAACACGACTCTTGCTCGGAGTTGTCTTTTTCCTCATAGTGGTTGTTTTTATTAGCCAAGGTGTGGGCATATCGTATACACACACAACGTGTGGGCATATCGTATATACACACAACCACAAGGTGTGCAGGATACTATGGTGATCAAATGAAATTATAGCAGATAACAGTTCTGCAAACAACAATATTATTCGAACTTGATTACAGATTTCAAGATTTCAGGTGATTTTAGGTGATTTCAGGTGATTTCAGGTGGGTGATTTCAGGTGATTTCAAGTGATTTCAGGTGTGTTCAAGTGATTTCAGGGATTTCAGGAGATTTCAGTGGTTTCAGGTGATTTCAGGGATTTCAGGTGATTTCAGTGATTTCAGGTGATTCCAGGGATTTCAAGTGATTTCAGGGATTTCAAGGGGATTTCATGGGATTTCATGGCAAGTGTACACCTGATTTCAGGAGTTGTCAACCCCTCGGCGCTAGTCCTAGGTGCAATCTATCAACGAAGTCAAACTTGTACCAGATACACCTTTCCTTGATTTCAGATTTTACCTTACAACAAATGAAAACGTACAGAAAACGTTCACATATAAAAGAAAACTTTGAAAACCGTTACATATTTCTCGAAAAAACAAATCCTTCTCTTTCTTCGCCTCCAACCCGATCCCTGTGTCACCATCCATCAGCCGTCTGGATAGAAGACTCTAAAGAGGATCACGTGACTGATGACGTCACCCAGATCGGTGTGAGATAAGTCACAGGCGGGGGGACATCCATCATGCGGTGTTAGCCCGGGGGGGGGGGGGGGGGAGACATGTGTGCGGACACTATTTATAACGGCGAGCAGCCAAGGGGTAAATAACGAAACACAAACACTATATTAAAAAGATGGTCGAATAAATAAAAAAATATTTATATTTTCGAACCAATTGACAATTTATGTTTTTTTATCTATTTATATTAGGTTTATAAATCTCGTTATAACGATGACCGTAATGATGACTAAGATCTATTGGCGTCGGTGAATGATATATGTGATGACGAGATGGATGGAATGTTATTTTATTGGTTGTTTTTGGAATAGTGGGAAGGAGTCGGTCGTAGCCTTTATACAGAGGAAAACCGCTTTACTAGTTACTGTCCCAAGGTAAAATCGTTGGAATTTTGCCACCATAAAGGAGCAGCAAATTTTAATGTAGGCGTAATCATTAGAAAAACCGTAAATATTACACCAATGAGACGAGGGAGGATGAACCATTCATACAGTTGACATGTGGACAAAAAATTGATAATTTTTTCAAAATGTGTACATTCTCTTTCTGCGACTGTTCTGGGCGAATGTCGGTTTTTCTCCTCACAATTATTCCTTACTAACAGTGGCGAAGCGTGACAATCCGACAGGGGAGACACGAAAGAGTGTATTAGTAAATCTAGATAAGCCTTAAGATTAGTTTAAGCTTCAGTGAAGCCAGCTATTGTAGCCTACATGGAGTCAAAATGTATATATCACCAATTTTTCAGACTCTTGATTTGGATATCGGCTCATTTTCCAGGATATTGGTTGGTTATAGGATCAGTACAATAAAGAAAAAAGCGAAAAGTGCAGGAATAACTGTAAAGCTAATTTAAAAACACTTCAAAAATAATAACAGTCATAAAAAAATGACCGGAGGATTTGGGTAGTTTAGAAATTCAAGAGCTGGATGCAAACTTTATGTACCTTTTGACTTGAATGATGGACATTTTTAAACTGACGAATTGTGTTTCCGATCTTCCAACCTTCTCGAAATGAAAATAAACTACCCAATATACATGTTAGGACAATAAATAAAATAACGATACATAGAGAAATAGATATACAATAGGCGAAGGGTTCATTTGGACCAATATTTCATCTGCGACTTGACGTAATAAATGAAAGCCCGCTCAGAAAACACGTGTGAGAGACGTGTCTCAAGCGCGCGGTTCAATTGTCATATGTGGCCTGAAATCCGAGCATGCTGACAACTCGATTACACGTATAACAGGGGCTCGGGAAGAGACGACTGTCCACAGCGTCTCACAAGCGTAACAGCGAAAGCATAGGAGTCAGCCAGGGCACGGAAACATGCACACGCACCGCACACAGCGTGGCAAAATATCGTCTCCTGGAGAAACTTGAAATCAATTTAGAAATGAAAATAGAGGTATACAATTTTTTCCTTTCCCTTTTATTCGTTGGGTAGACATTGTCTCAATGTTTACCCCGACGCTTCGCTACTGCTTACTAATCAATTATAATAAACAGTGATGAATTACCGATGTTCACCAAACCCCATTTCTTATACGAGACTCGAACCCACGCCTAATTGACTCCAGCTTCTCAAGCAGTATCTTGATGACTGAGCCACGGAGGGTGGTCAACAATGGTTTCTCTCTGATTAGATTTAGTATGGTGTTGGCGGTGCGGGGGAGAGGGGAGGAGAGGGAAGAGAAGCAACGATACGTTAAACATAATTTACTATCTGACATGAAGCTGCCTGGGAGCAAGAAGTTGACCCTTGGTGCGCAGGCGCGCTGTGGTCTACACAAGAGGGGGGAGGGAGGGGGGGGGGGGGGATGATGGACATTGAGTAATACAGGTCAACGCGGACAAAACATTCTCGTGGCATGATGGACAGGGGGGGGGGGGGGGTGGTAAAGCTGCTGTCATCTTAAAAGCGTCGTTTAGAGAAGTCTGGTAGTGAACCACCCTCACTTGGGGTGGGGTGGAGAGTAGAGGGGGGATTTACTTTCTTATTGCACGATAGAACGCAAAAAGTGTTATTGTTAGATCAGCGATGATATATATACACACACACAACATTTCATCTCATCTCAAAACTGACTGAATTCACAAAAATGTTATGTCTTATCAATGAGTGAGTATGCAAATACAAGTTCAAGTACACTGGTTCGTTATCATAGACAAAAATAGTCGAGATGAATTTCTCCACTTTTCTAAGCACCATGCAAGCACCCCCCTGGCGGGCTACACGTGCCAATCAAGCCACGGTTCTAGTAGAGAGTTTTAACCAGTCGATCCACAGTGACGGTTAAAACCTGTGATGCCAACTTCCAGCCAATTAAGCTCGGTGCCATCACAAAGCCACACAATCACATCGTTTGGTTTAACGCAACGTTTAACGTTCGAATAAACGGTTGACCGAAATATCCGACCATTTAATTCACTCGATTCTTCGGGAACAGCCGAGGGGTTAACGACTGAACAAATCAGGTGTACACTTTGAAAAAATTGGAAAAAAACAGTAAAAAGTCACGGAAAATCGAGAATAATAAAAAATCAAAAAAATCTAAGAAAAATCAAAGAGAAATAAAAAAATGGAAAAAAAAATGAAAAATCACGAGAAAAAACAAAAATCTAGAAAAATCACAAAAATCGAAAAAAAATAGAAAATCGCAGAAAATAACTTAAATTGAAAAAAATATCAATAAAAATAGACATATATCAAACAATTAAGGAAAATTGAAAAAATCGAAGAAACACCGAGAAATCGGAAAAATATAAAAAAATTAAAAAATCACGAAAAATAAAAAGAGAACAAAAAACATCAGAAAAGATCAAGAAGAATGAAGAGAAAAAAAAAATAGGCGTACACTAAAATGTCAAATTGTTACCCCTCTGAAACAGCGCACAATTTTTTTTATTGTGGGCCTAATACATATTCATGTAAAATGAATAAAACTACAACTAGGGCCTACTTGAAATGAAGGTGGTCGTAGTTAGTGAATAAAACCTGACAATGAACTTTTTCGGTCGGAAACTCATGTATTACTGAGCATTAAGCAAAACAGCACGGCACCTCCACCCATGTTAACTGATACCCGTTCTTTGCATTTCACTTTCTATCTCAGAGACAGTAGAACATATGGCTACATTCTGAATATTTCTGAGTAATTTTTAGAATCAAGCTCATCTTTACCTATTCATTGATTTTACCCTCGGATCTCCAACATAATTATGGTAATAATAATGGTGGAAAAAAAAATATATATATATAGATTAATAATGATAATGATATTTATTAATTCTTGATTAATCACATTAAATAAATACTCGGCATATAGCCTTAATTTAGAAACAACGATCGTATATAACACGATTTCGATGTTTTAGAAAACGAGATTCTATCAAATGCTGATATAAATTGAATCCCCGCAGAAAGAAGCAGAGAGAAGGAACGTAATTGGAATAAGTAATGAGAAATGAGCACGAGAAGTAAAATGGCTGCCGAGCGATAATTGGAGTACCGAGAGTTCGTCGGTAATTACTCGTTACTCATCATTGCAGTCGGGAGAAGAATTAGGACAGATTAATTGTAAATCTGTGAATCGAGGCGAGTTGGAATTGCACAGTGGCGGGATTAGGGGGGAAGGGGGCACGTAGCACGTTCATGCACTCAAACACTTGCGAACTTCAAGTAGATAGCAATTTGATCCAGATTATAGGAGTCCATGGGAGTCGATTTAGCGGAATGACGGGTTTTTAATGATAACTTTCAAACATTATGAAATATAAAAATTCTAATTCGGTGGAATCACAGATATTCAAATTGCTTTCCTTCAAAATGCTACATGCATAAGTATAGAAACTATTAAATTCTTATCGCTTAATTATCATAATATACAGTTTTTTCAGATCTAGACGCTTCGCAATAATGCGGTATGATTAAATAGTTATGACTAACATGTGCAGGCTGCATGCACACAGCATCCCACCAATCAGATCGCGGCATCTGACTAGATCACCACAGATTGATTCGTCAAGAGACTGACGTGTCGTGAATTGGGCACAAGTTGGAACAAGTTGCTCTATGGGTGAAGGGGGAGAGGGAGAGGGGTAGGGGGGGAGGAGGAGGGTGCTCTGATTCCGGGTCCGGCCTGGAGTATGCGACAGCTTTTAGAACAAAGTTCGTAACTGGAACATAATATCGAAACCATAGAGAGGAGTCCATATAATCACGCTTTAATTAAGGGCAAACGCTAAACTTTATACCCACTAACCTATCAAGTCTATAACTGATCATAATTCAGAAACAATACCATTCCCATTATTACATGGCACTTATGGGACCTATGGTTCCGTTGTTTATAAATAATAAATAAATAATAACAAAAAAAAAGATTCCCGCAATAGAACACGTCGGTCGGGCACAATAGTTTCAGGGGTTGAATGATACATTAAAACAGGGCTCACTGTCCTGATTACCGGGCACCTGCCCTGATTTCCGGGCAGCTGCCCCCGAAAGTGCATGTGGCCTCTGGAGGGAGTGGTCGCCGGAAATAGCAACTCGGTGTCGAGGTATCGATTCCTGCGAGGCGCGCCGATCGACCGTGGCTAGTGAGCCGCCGAGGCTTCTATACAGGAGCCGGTGGACAGTACAAGGACACTCACATCTCGAATAGACTGCTAATAGACACTCCAAAATACACGTGTGTGTGCAACTTTAGGCCTATATACAAACAATGGGCAGGGTGATTTTTTTTCAAAACATTATTATGATCAGTATAAGAATAAAAATCAACAATCTGCTTCTTTTTTTAGTTTTCTATGGAAACTAATTGTTTGCAATTGTAAATTCTCTCAATTCAGTAATTGGCTGTTTAATTGTTTTCACTTGATCTTCGAACATATAATTCTATCTTCTTACTTGAAGCCGGTTTTACCAACTGACAATATAGTGGATAAAGCCATTAGCTATGGAGAATTAACAAGTTATCACCCTTGGTTATATATACGTATGTAATTTTCATATCACCTAATCAACTGATTAATACCTTAGTTATACAAGTAGTGTAAAACGGCCTTTGAATCAATAAGTCACATTCTGTGATATAACCAGAAACAATTCACTCACTTCGGTATCGTAGTTCGGGAACATAAAACCAATGCATTTTCTTTCTTATAAACAGAAAAACAAAGTTACAAAGTCAGCAGACCTAATAAACATTCACATTATGCGAATTGCCTACAGGTTATTTCCATATATTTCCATTCTCTTTCAATTGTTCGCCACATTCTAAATACATCCCCCTTAATAACCCCCACTGCAGTTCAACCAAGCCTCACGAATACTAATTAATCCACATAAAATTTGCTATTCAAATTCCGAGCACTCTTTACCGTGGTTTATACCTGGCTTACAGGACTTGAAAAAACACCGAGAATCTTCCTCTTCATCTTCCTGTTTTTACTCCCGAAGAAAGACTCGCTCAATCAGGTAAGCCGCCTGTACATTGTATAGCTCGTCTCTTCTGCTACATAAACCCGAGCTATCATCTTGATCGAGCTGCCACCCCCCCCCCCCCCCGCCCCTACCCCTTCCCCCCACGCATGCCTTAATCTTATGCAAATCAGTACCGAACAAGCTGCTAGCAAATACCTCGCACATATCATCCCCAGAGAGTGGATGTTCGAAATAGCCGACCGCTATAGATAGGGGATAGGGAAGAACGGCCGATCGGTCCACCAAACATGGACTACGGTACCAAGATAATTACGGAACGTGCAATATAACAAAACATCCCCTAAAGAAGAAGTGTATTGGGGTGGGTGGGTGAGGGGATTGGGAGGGGGGATGATGACGCATTGTATATTTACACCCCTAAATGCACATGTACAATGATCAGGGCTTTCGATGTAATGGTTGCAAACGCATTTAAAACTAAACCCGGTTCACTTCGTGTTTATAGGATGGTGACGATCGACTGTTTCCGGTACTGGTTAGTAGTGACGGTCGGGTGTGTCGACCCGGCAACGCGCGGTGATGGCGAATAGGGAGCTGTGAGGGGATGGGGTCTGTATCGACATATTTGTCATTCAATTACCGGGAAAATGCTACATTTCAAGAGGAGTTGAATATCCTGAGGGATCCTGTTCTTGTTATAGGGATATTTCTCGGTCTTGAAATCGTAAAGAACATATACTGAGTTTATTTATATCGTACAAATATATGATAAGTGAGTGGTACAGAATCAGTTCAGTTATACAGTCCACTTATAACTGTTTATTTATCTATTTATTTACTTCTCCTTTAGTTTCAAGTGTTTAGTGTCTAGAATTCAAGCGTATAATCGATGAAGGCGTTTCGATGTAACCGTTCAAGTGTTTAGTGTCTAGAATTCAAGCGTATAATCGATGAAGGCGTTTCGATGTAACCGTTCACAATAAGAAACCATGGTTTAATGCTCATGGTTAGGTTAGGCTTACCGATCAGAACGCAGTGCCTTGGCTGAATGAGCCACGGTGAGCACGTTGGTGTGTTCACATATACAGTAATAATACGCTAGTAACAATATACTCAGTAAACAGTCGAGAGCGGAAGATTATTTACAGTAATAACGTTTTACCGACTCGATTGCAATCCTTCTAAGTGCACACACGAATTAATTACTCTTAAATCAAGTACGTAATAGAAATGCATTTATGCAAGGAATACTAATCAAGCCATTGTCTGAATTATTACCGTGAGAGTGGGGAGGAGGGAGGGGGGAGTGGGAAGGAGGGAGGGGGAATATAAAACAGGGAAGAATGGGCTATATCTAAAGTTTCCAGGAGGGAGAGATAAATCTGCCAGAGTCAAAAACCATCATTGTTTCTTGTGCACCCTCTTCCACACACTTCATTGAAGTTCACAATTAAAATAATAAGATTCTACTTCTGAGTACTTTATTAAAAAGTTTCTATAGTGACGTCATTCACAAGATCCCGATCGACCGACTTCTCTATGTGTTACCATGAGCGATCGGCAGTGTCGATACGTCATTCACTCGAAAGGTCCCGATCGACCGTTTTCTCTATGAGTAAGCACGAACGATCGGCAGTGTCGATCTGTTGTGTTGAGTGTAGTCTTCATTTAATTATCGTCTGTGTCTTCATACCGGGGGTTCGGCGTATTGTCTTGGTTACGCAGACTTGTAAAGTACAGGCTTACAGAAGTTACGCAGGTTGTTATAGGATCTGGGAATCAGTACAATGGATGACGAAGCTTTGATGAATCAGAAGACACGAAACGGGAGGAACGGATACATGTTGTACGAAGAATTGTGTATAGATAATGATGAAAACTTGGTTGATTGTCGAGAAATTCAACGCAGCTTTGAACTAGTATCACTTTTGAAAGATGTTTTTTTTTTGATAGTGAATCTCGCATGAGCAGGTGATAATTGAATGATGAAATAATGGGAAATGAAATGATGTTAAAGTGATCCCCGTATAACCTAGGTTTTGGTGAGATCGTTAAGCAAACAATAATAATAATCATCAGGACGTTTACAAAAACCCATGCCTTATGCGGGACTCGAACCCACGCTCAAGGGTTACTTCAGTTTCTGAAGCCGTGCCTTAGTTGACTGAGCCACAAAGGGTGGCTGTACTAAGTTGAAATAAGTCTTACTTACAAAGTAGATGCCATGAAATGTACTTAAGCTAATACTAATTGATTGCTTAATCCGATTTGAGATGCGGATTTGAATAAAAAGTCATTCGAGTTGAAAAGTAAAAAAACTCAGCTCGTAATGCAAGTAATGAGAACGATAGAATCTCTGATTTCAATTAATCTTAATCGCCGTTAGTTCAAGAGATGATTCATAGATCGTGCTGACGACACCGATCGTTCAATCTTGGGTTATACTCCAAGGCTGAATAAAGCCATCACGATAAACCTGGCCCTTCCACCAAAAACAACACAGTTCAATCAGTGATTAATGTTTGCTTAACGATCCCACAGACTGCTAAGTTATTCAGGGGTACGAATGAGAGAATATTTTCGAAATGCATTATGTAGAACTCGAACAGCAGTCCCTTGGATGACTAAAGCCAAGGGAAAGTGCGAACATTTCTAGAGACATTCCTAATAATCTGATGCGAAGTGTCTATTCGTCTTATCGAAAGTAGGTTTTAGATTGTTTTTAGTTTAGATTGAATTGGTGTTTGTTTGGTCAGGTCAGTTACTTGAGTTTAGTTTGGATTGATAAGGTACAGAAAATTAGTTCGATTAGACTATTTTGGTTGGTTTAAGCTGCGTGCATCAACAACAACAACAACAACAACAACGTGCACAGGTGGTGACATGTGGAAAGCGGCTGCCAATCTGATCGAACGCAAAACTGACCAAATCACCGGACTAAATTTATCCCCATAACTCCTTCTGGAATGAGAGTGAAATGTTCGAAAGGTGGCTATTCACATCCCCTCGACTGGCTATACTAGCGCTCGACGGCCGAACTAAGCACCGCGTTAGAGGCCCGTAAAATCAGGCTCAAGCACCGGACTTGATGGCGCGTAAAGCCATCAGGAACACACGGCCCCCAAGACGGTAGCACGTCGACAGCCGTGACGTCACAAGGGGAGGGGGGGGGGGGGGTAATGATGACGTCGCGGGGGAAATCGAGTAGTGTGCACTTTTATACTTTGGGTTGGCGATTGAATCTTTCATGTACTTGTATTCATTCCTTTGGGGGTGCATTCAAGTACAAGATGAACCCAGTCAAACCTGTGATAAAAGTGTATTGAAAACCCAGATTCAGTACTTCTAACTGGATCCACTTACAGCTGGATCCGCTTCCAACTGGATCCACTTCTAACTGGATCCACTTCTAACTGAATCTCCTTCAAACTGGATCTGCTTCTAACTGGATCCACTTTTAACTGGATCCATTCCTAACTGGATCCACTGCCAATTGGACTCACTTCTAACTGGTTCCACTTTCTAACTTCTAACGACACATTTTTCAAAATCCCCACCGGTCAGTGAAAGTGGTCGATTGTTAAAACTTTCAAACGAATGAAGGGATTTTCTATCGATTACAAATTCAATTCCATGAACTTATAAAAAAATCAGCATTACAATATTTTCAAAAGAGAAGACAATAAGCGGATTTGAAAAGTTTATTCATGAAACTCTACGTTTTGTTTTCATCTTGTTTCGCCAACTCTAGTCCGACGGCTTCTGAAACTGCACGTAATTTCAATTGAAGTGTGTAATAGACCGAGTATTAAACAATTAACAACTGTTCGGTGTTGTTCCTTGGCAACGAAGGGGTGGGCGGGAGAGGGGGGAGGGAGAGGGAGGGGAGGGACTTACAATGAGTGAACTTTTAATGGGATTAAAAACGTTGTTTCCACAAACAGCTATTGTACGATGAACTGCGAACTACAACAATGATATTATAGTTATAAAAGCATATTGAAAGTATTATTGCGCTCCCCATGTTGACTAATGCAATACGAGGGATGGAAACCGCCACAGTCCGCGAATATATCCACACATTTGAACACACATTAGGATAAAGTATAATATTCTAACGATTTCATTTTTAATTCGCTGATATTACATCTTCTGGTGTCAAAGTTCATTGCTTTTCATTCCAAATAGTCCAGAGACGATTGTTTGTTTGTTGCCAAGACCGCCTCGAAGTGTTGAAACAACTAAGAGGTGTCGCTTATAAACTGTCTTACTAATTCATCCTCAACCTTAATCGGAAAACAATGATTGTAAATCAAGATTTCAATGTCAATGAAAAAATCGAAGTTAAAAATAAATTAATGATTTTATATACTTCTTCACTCCTTTTTTCACTTGATTATTACTTATTTTAGATGCTTCCGATTTTTTAATTCGATATCCATGATCGTTTCGATGTCAAATTAATCGAGTTGAACGAATATCGAACTTTCTAGTTCGATATCGAATCGATCGAAAATCTCGAAATCAGCAAGACTTTTCTTGACAAGTTTTACGAGAAGAAACCCAACCACATTTTCAAAAGTATTAATTTCCCAAACTAGCATCAAGATTATGTAATTACCGGAGTTTTTACATAGTTCGTTGTTAGCTAGCTCTCTTCTTTTGTGAATACCAACAACAGACCAAAACAAAAGCAACAACAATAGAGAGAAATATAGTACTGTTGAAAGTACTAAACAAAAGATCTTTTCTTTCTCTACTTTTCGATCTTGTTTTCTATAAATATTGTATCGTCCTGGCCGTGATAAACAAAGCCATTGGCTGCTCGGAACTGCTCAAGTTATCCGTGTAATGTCTATTGTTATTACCAGTAACACAGCACTACTTTATCGACACTGTTATTCCAGCATGCCGTGCGGTCTGCCTATAGATTCAGGGGCTGGGAAAGCACAGCTGATGGAGCAACAGTTAGACTGCACAGTGGTATGCTGAATAGATACACTCCAGATAGGCTAGGGTAACATGCGATGTTACGCGAGGTTCATTCTATATTAATTATATTATGATCATGTTTAAGGGCGTGCGTGCATTGTGCTTAGACAAATTGAGAAATGTATCTGTACTATACTTTTCCACTTTTAAAAAACAGTGTAATTGAATGTAAAGTTCACATCTCCATGATAATTTTATGCTCTTCAATTAATGACATATTAATTTTGTGAATTCGATCAGTTTTGAGATAATACGTGAATGAAATGCATCACATTCTTTTTATTCATTGAAGTTTCATCTTAAAACTGATTGGATTCACTGGAATAGAATATCATTTCAATTGAAGAGCGAACAATTATCTCCAATATGTGAACTTTTCATTCAATCACACTAGTTTTTGAACATGGAAAAAAATTAGTGAAGGTGAATTTCTCTATTTTTATAACCACCGTGCATGAACCCCCTTTAACGACGCACTGTGATGATAACGGAGATCCATTGGCGGTAATGAATGATGAATGAGATATTATGCAAGATGGGAAGATAAGTTGAATTGAAATGTGATGTTATTAGGTGAGTTTTGATGGCGGAAATGAGTCGGTCGTGACCTATCGTTGTGGTAAGCTTCAGATTGATTTTAGTTTAGATTAAATTTGTTCAAGATGTTTGATCGGTTCAGGTTAGTTACTTAAGATTATTTTGGGTTGGATTACGCCAATAAAATCAATTAGATTGTGTTGATTTCGGTTAGTTTAGGTTGCGCGCAGCAACAACAATGTCCGATGGTCCGATGAATAATGGCTAGTATTTACTCACTAGGAAACGTGCCAGATCAGTGTTCACCCGATTACTCTCGTTAAACTCCGTTTGTACTTACCTGCAATCAAAAGAAACGTACATTATAGCCACACGATACATCAACACAACACACAACATCAAGTCAATGTACGACACTCCCGCCCGTTAGTGCCGAGTGATCGGCGAGACGG
The DNA here is from genome assembly GCA_907164805.1 of Brachyptera putata. Classification (NCBI taxonomy): domain Eukaryota; kingdom Metazoa; phylum Arthropoda; class Insecta; order Plecoptera; family Taeniopterygidae; genus Brachyptera; species Brachyptera putata. Next base: position 21,060,756 of record OU015470.1, on the reverse strand, counting down.
TCGATCGGGACCGTCACATGTACTTGCGGTTAGGTTGGCAACAATAGGGGGAAGGGGGTTACTTGGAATCGCACTTGAATCATGAGGGAGGGGCGGTTTTTGAAATTCGAAACAAATGAGTTTCTTAATTGACCCGCCAGGTGGTAGCCAATAAAACTAATCGACTCAGCGAGTCTGTGTTGCTTGCCAACGCCCCCCCCCCCTCGCTTCCTCCCCAACCATAACCTATAACTACAAACACAGACGAAAAAAGCCAGCTTGATTCACGCGAGGGAATAAACACTTGAGCAGTATTCGATTGGGCGATAAGCACACAGGATATCTTGACGTGAACCAGTAGGATATGGGAGAGACTGGAGAGAAGACGGAAACACCCTTTCAAAGCAGAAATTTCGCAGTCAAGCTAACTGTATAAGACCCCCTTATGATGATTATTGTCTGCTCAACGACCCCACCAACAGCTAGATTATACGGGGATACGAATGAGCAGGTGATAATGAAACCATGAAGTGATGATAAGTGAGAGGACGTTTACAAAAACCCACCGAGGGTGGCAAAAGCCACCCTCGATTGGGTCCGGTTTCTCGAACTGATAGTTAGTGGATTAATCGATAGTTAGTGGGTCAACTTGTTATCCTTTTGGTTACGTAAGTCATTTTCGTACCACAACTAAAGGTTAACTAATTGATACTTGACTGAGAATTCGTAAAACCAGAATACACCTAAATGTACTATAATCTCTCAATGGTGTTAGTCCACCGGGTGAAAGTACGATGATGAATGAATGTAGTATTGTTTGAATGAATAGTAATGATTCGGTAACGTCCTTCGTGACGCATCTGGAATCTCACCTGCCTTGTCACGTCACGCCAGACCGCAGCCCCCGGGCGTTAGTGCTAACTGGCGGCAGGAGACGGGCGTGGAACATTCTAATGCGCGTCACGGTTACACACCTCGAACGCCTTATTGGTAGCACACAGAAACGATGTTTGTAGTCTCGTGAACGGGTGGGTAGGTAAACTAATTAAAGGGGTGCATGTAAGGCACGCTTCAGACACTGAAGCAATCGTTGGGCGTGGGTTCGAATCCCGCATAAGGCATGGGTTTTTGTAAACGTCCTTTCATCTATCATCACTTCATCCTTTCATTATCACCCGTTCATTCGTACCCCCGTATAACCTAGCGGTTGGTGGGGTCGTTAAGCAGCATTGAAAAAAAAAGAAAGTGATTTTTCCACCTTCGCCAATATACAATTTGACTTGATTCTAAAAACGAGGAAACACAGATATTTTCGATAATTAATTATTATTATAATTATTATAATTACCTTCAAGATGGTGTAAGTAATAACTATTCATCTCAAATTGGATTGGCGATTGGAGATAAATAATTATTACTGATACCATCTTAAAGGTATTGAACATATCTGTGTTTCCTCGTTTTCAGAATTTCGCTATCTCATACCGTTCAAAATTATTACCAAAAGACTGATATTCCGCTAAATCGACTCTCATGGACTCTTAAACCTCGACAATGGGATTTAAACCGCCAACACTCGTTAGACGAACTTGAACGCACATGCGCACTAGCTCATGATAGGCCTTTACATACGGATACACATTCATCATACATTCAACGCAAGGCGCGCAGATTGTAATTAATTAATTACTTTATTCTGTACGGGATTCAAGTTTTCTGCGAACGACGGATCTAATTAAAACTCAGTCAACTCGCCTCAGCCGAGGAGAAGAGAGGGACACTTTTCTCACGAGATGGAGAGAGAGAGGAGAGAGAGAGAGAGAGAGAGAGAGAGAGTAAGAGAGTAAGAGAGAAAGAGACAGGACATAGAAAGAGAGAGAGAGAGAGAGAGAGAGAGAGAGAGAGAGAGAGAGAGAGAGAGAGAGAGACAGAGAAAGAAAGGAAGGGAAATACAATTTTCTTATAAAAGGGAGACTTATTTGCAACGTTATGAGTAAAGCGTTATAATCTTGAGATTCTCGTTGAGGGATGATTTCCTCTTTCAACCTCCCCCCCCCCCCTCGAATGACAACATCAGATTAAACAGCATTCATTATCACCGGTTTCTTGATCTGTAAACGGAGTCGAAATAAAGCCGAGTATTCTAGAAATTGTTACACAAAAGAAGGATTCGAAGCACAATGAGAACAATTTAAACGCGATTACGTGAAATAATCTCACAGCATTCAAATCAATTTGTCTTCTGAAAGAACGAAGCGGCTTGATGCAAGAATAGCTGTTGTTAGCAGAAGGTCTGAAAATCACTTAATTTAATGAAAGTCAGTGAAACTATATATGAATCATAAACAGCTAGATTATAAACACATTTGAATGCAGTGAACACCTGAATATACGTTAAGCAACTCAGATGACTGGACTTACTGCGTATCTATTTCTACTTGTTTTTTCATATTGGGTTTACCGACACACTGGAATGATAGCGAAGTTTTTTTTTTCAATGTTGCTTAACGACCCCACCAACAGCTAGGTTATACGGGGGATGATGATGAAACGATGAAGTGATGATAGGGGAAAGGACGTTTCCAAAAACCCATACCTTATGCGGGACTCGAACCCACGCCCAACGGTGACTTCAATTACTACCGCTAGCGATAATTGACTTGGCCACCGGGGCGGCAGATAGTGAAGTTATATAGGGATCGGATAAAGGATATATGAGATGACAGGATGAAGGTATCTTGTATATGTATTGTGAAGGATAGTAGGAAGGAAGCTGTCGTGGTTTATATTGTACAGGAACCATTCTGGCATTATAGCCTAGACTACAGAGGGAAACCACGGAAAACCCATGTAGAGATGGCCGGTGACGGGGATCGAACCGGGTCCGATATGCCCCTCACCTCCCGCATGACACGAAGGGAGCACTTCAGCAACTGCACTGCATGTGCCGGTCACGCATATATCGGGGATGACTCACAGGATGCAAGACCAATATAAATAACTGTCTACCGGGACTATTTTGAATTGTTCAAAAACTGCGCTGTCTGTGACCACATATTGTTTTGTCGCACATGAAAGCTTCTCAATTTCAAAAAGTCCAGAAGACATTATAAGTATAAACCGACAAACCGATCAAACGGTTTCGGTACTATGAAACAATTCGGTTCAAAAGATTGAAAAACTATTCAATTACGAGCATACAAAAAATCTGACAAATAAGAGGTTAACCAAATGTCAGTACAGCTACACTGCAACACTTTCAGTTCTGTTAGGTTGGTAGGAAACAACTGTCAACAATTACAAATGTACCCAGCTGCAGTGAATTAAACGTCACTGTTTTTACTTTTTACCCCCATTGCGGCTGCAATCGGATCCAACTGGCGGTTGCTCAGATATCACAGACATTCACGAGAGGAGAGAACCGTCCGGGCGCTAATGCTGTGGAATAGGGGGGACGGTCGCTCGAAGCCTTCTTCTCTCGAGGATACGAGTATAGGAGTCGGATTCGGGGAATATTTTCAACAGGATTTGTATTCGTGTTTTTAGTCGAGTTGAGAAACGCGATCCCTTCAAACATCATGCACTCCCGCCAAGTTCACACAACTCCGCACTCATAGAGTCTAGGCCTACTTGAAGCAACGAGAGTAGAAGGTCCTCCAACAACTGAATATTTTGAAAAAGCTTCGGAAATTAAATAATTTCCCCTAAAAAACCTCGGAAGATTCATCGCATTTGAAAGAAGTTGCTTCTTCTTATCGTAAATATCGTCTTGAAAAATAATAATACTCAAAAAATTCCTCAATATAGAAGACGGAATGTCTCACCGTCTTCGACATCCCAGGCAGCCCTGGAAACGACGGCGGAGTCACCTCCACCACCCAAACCGGACATCGTTGGATGGGGAGATCGAAAATGTGTTTTTGGGAGACCGTAGACTGGACCCTGATATTGTGGACCACAAAAGTGTATCCATATGTCGTGCAGACACAGTGGACCACAAAGTAGATATTATGTACCTCAAAGCTAGTTAGACATTGTGAACCCCGATATTGTGGCCCCCAATACAGTGGTCCACAAAACTAGAACACTGGGGTCCAGAATATCTTTTCCAACGACTAAATTGGTATTGTGGACCCTAGTAAAGTGGTCCACAAAGACATGGGCACTGTCAAACTGAAAACTGTACCCCGATAAAGTGATCCACAGAAAAGATAGGCCCTTTACCCGCGCATGCGCTACGAGTATACAATATTCCCGCCATGGTCGACGATCTTGACAGAAGTACATCCCTGTCGTTAGGGGAATGGGATGGTTCCTTGACAATAGACCACGGCAATTCATTCTCTCCATCAAAAAGACAAGATAAAATAACCTTCAAAACCTTCATCATTCATCCGAAGCCAATAAATCTTAGTCAATATACTACAATGTGTCGTTAAGCCATTATGAGTATTAGAAAAAAATCAAATAAGGATCGATTTTGAATTGCGAATACGTTTCATTCCTTAGGCAGGTGTTCTGTATTCGAAACACGCACAAAGGTAAGTTATAATTGAACTAATTAATATATTATATGTACACATAAAGTATCGCAACATGATTTGCATATTCAAGTGTTCAGAAATGGAACTTTCGTTGCTTTCAATGACTCCAAGTTATTTTTGTCGTGCTTCGCTATTTCCTTCTTGAATAAAATATTCATATACTTTACTTTTACTTCAATATACATCCTTTTACTTCTATACATCCATATTTCTTCTAGCGTGCACAAAGTTCACTAGCTCTCTCTCCCTCTCTCTCTCTCTCTTACTCAATAGAGAATACCGAAACGGAAACACACATTTCAAATATGAACCGGAAACGTCGTTTATAAAACTTCCTTTCCATTTGGCATTTCCATTACTGCTCCATTGCCAAGCACGAGGCGGCATCGATCGACCGTCTCCCCTATCTCTTGGCACCGACGGCCGGGTGTGTCGGCCCTGCAGCACGGGTGTGGGAACTCGGAATGGGAAGATGAAGGTTGGAAGAGAGGAATTATTTACAGTTCTGTGGAAACATAAGTTGATATTGCTTGAATCAAGCGAGAACCCTTGCTTGGACGTTCAGTTTGGCCAACATCTAAGATGAAAACTTATGTTTAGTATACCGGTGTAGTGGTACACTTGTATAACCTACACGATATGCAATGGTAGGGACACTCACTCCTTTCTTTATATCACGTTTAACGACGCAATGTACTGATGATATATATATTGGCGTCGGTGAATGATATATGGGATGATGATGATATACAAGGTTATTTAATTACGTGTTTTTGGATAGTGGGAAAGGGCACTTGCAGCACAGTTGTTAACACGCTCACTTCATGTGATCCGGGAGGTGAGGGGCATACCGGTTCAATCCCTGCCACCTTCCATCTTCATAGGTTTTTTAGTGATTTTCCTCTGTAGTCTAGGCTGATGGTTAATTATACAATATAGGCCACGACCGCTTCCCACTATCATTCCCAGTACCTAAGAAACTTATTCATCTCATCATTCCATCATCTCATTAATCATTATTCCGCCGCCAATAGATTTTAACTATCATTACAGTGCGTCGTTTTACACAATATCAAAACATGAATAGAACGAGACAACTAGTTGGTCCAGTCAAGGGGTTAACGACTGAAAAAACTAGTAGAAAATCAAAAAAAAAAAAAAAAAAAAAAAAAGGAAAAATCGAAAAAATCGAAAAAATCAAAAAACAAAATCAGGTGTACACTAAAATGTCAAGTTGTTGACCCTTTGGGTCCAGTAGTGTGAGATCTGACACAGCAGGTCCAGTGCGCATGCGTAATAGAGACGCTTGTGAAGAGAAGTGTAACAGAATACCGCGTAGAACATGTCAACAGAGCAGTTGGGTGTCGAGATATCGATATCACGTGAAAGACAGAGCTGTTGGGTGTCGAGATATCGATATCACGTATTGTCGATACATTGGTCCGGAGGTGAACAACATTCAAAACAACTCGAATTCGATCTCGTTTCGGCGTCTCGAATGTTCTTCCAATTCATCGCAGTCGGAAATTTGAGTTTTCTTTCTTCTGCTCTACCAATCACTTATGGTTACCTGGGGGAAGAGGGGGGGGGGGGGGGCGAATGAGGGGGTGATAATAAAACGATGAAGTATTTGAAAAGTGAAATGACGTTTACAAATATGTGGGATTCGAACCCACGCCCGACTTGACAAAGTTGTGCGTAGCTGACTGTGTCACGAAAAGCGATCAGATCTTTCTGTTTTTCTTTACCACTACAACCGAAGTTAAATACTTCCAGTAGAAAGAAAGAAAGAAAGAATTACTTTCAGTAGAAAGCCATCAGTTAGCGCAAGAGTGAGACTATAGGTAATATGAACACTTAATACTACATTCATTTATTTACCCAAAGCTGTGATTCTCGAATGGATAAATAAATTATTCAATATATTGGAACCAAGATGTTTCGAAGACAATTATTGTTTGCTCGACTTCCTTTTAGTATAAATTACTACCGTATGTCAAGTATATCATTGAGTACGAATGAATGAAGTGAATGACTCATTACACGGTAACAAGGGGCCAGCTTGTATCATGCAAAGGTGAGAAGCTGATTCATGGTGACGCCCCCCCTTGCCCCCCTCCCCCCCAATCATCACTTCCCCTTCCCCGCGCGAGCAGCGTGCTCTACCGGTATCGAGTGAGTCACCACAGAGGTGTTGTGTACACATCGGACCTATTCGCAGGCATTCGGGCGGAAGCGAGGGAGAGAGAGAGAGAGAGAGAGAGAGAGAGAGAGAGAGAGAGAGAGAGAGAGAGAGAGAGAGAGAGAGAGATGGAAGAAAGAATGCATTTCGCATGATTATATATACTTGTATCCACGGAAGAAGGTCGTCTACCAACCTAACCACAACAATCATTAGTTCAATAAATAAATGGAAAACCGTAATTGAGAATTAATAAATGAATCAAAGTTGTCTGAAAAATATTCAATATAATTCCAAGATGGTTAGTCTACAATTGTCAACTGCTTTACTCTACATCCATTCGATGTTTAATCGTTTATTGTCCACAAGAACCTCGCAAATATAATCGATATTAACACTATTGCTGTCTTGCGGAAAGGTCGACCTTAAAGCGGATATACTATAGGCCTACACAAGACGTCGATTGTATGTACACCCAACTGTCTCGTAAGCAAGGATACATGACCCTTATACCTAATCAACAGATCTGAATAACGTGCTAGGGCTAGCTAGATCCGAGAGGTTAGGACTTTGATTGGTTGAGGTTTACTGAAAAACCTACCAACAATTACAATATAATATAACAACAAAGTCACGGTCTCTTGGACTGCAATAATTCATCATATTACAATGAATATTTACATGATATTTGAAAAAATCGGATGGTGACCCAGTAAAATCACCTTTGTAGTGCCCCTTCCGAACGATCCTAACTTTCCTCCTTGGCCTTAATTTGTGGGGAAAGAAAATTTTAATCCAGTTTCGATGTTGATAATGTGTCAAGAAAAAAATATATTTTAAAATCATTCTAGTCCCGGACAGTATTAACACGCGTGGAGGCGCCGGGTATAGTGTACCGGGAAATTCCGGCCCGATACGGCACTTGTAATACGTCTCCACGTAACCCTACTCCATGTTGATATGAAACCCCATTATCCTGATCCTTGAAGCCAAGCCGTGCGCTGATTGGCTAAGCCCGCCGTCACGTCGCGTCTGATTGGTTGAGCTGCTCGCGATTATAATATCTTGCACACCGCACGGAGTTTAATATGTGAGCCGTGTTCTCGGCGAGATTTGCATCAGAAAGTGATGCCTACCCCTCCTCCCCCCCTCACCATCCCCTAGACCGGCATGGAGTATTACTATATTTTCTACGATTTTTTAATATAAAAATGGTTTTGCATATTACATGGAACTGGGAAATCTTCTCTCCGAGTAGGAAATGTAGGATATAAAATCTTTTTTGTGGGTATTAGTATTATCTATGGTCTAAGGTGGATAGGCCCTATACTTGTATGCGCGAAAGAAGAAAGTCGTATATGGTCTTGGTTATTCTAGTAAGTGCATCTGAACTTCGGCTGCACTTAAGAGCCAGTTTCACTAACTGATGGTGAAGTATAATAATTACCCAACTATTGGACAATGGAAGCAAATAAAATGCCTAACCAATGGTCACAGCAAATTAATCCGCTAATTATTGCTTATTGCAGTTTTACCAACTGATGGTGAAGTAAATTACCCAACTATTGGTTAAGGTACGCAAATAAAATGACTAACCAATGCTCACAGGACGTTAATCCGCTAACTATTACCTAATTTACTAACAATCAGTTAGTGAAACCGGACCGTTTTCAAATAAAGAATACATGATATTCGGGATACAGATGAAGATTATACTCAAGTACTATTTGTTGTAATAGAATTCCTCATTTTATTAGGTGTAACTGAAGTTGCAGTAAAATAACGAATATACGTATAACTTATATATGCATGTATAGTATTATTAGGCTATTATAATTTCATGATTTTCAAGATGATCTTCAAGATAAGAAAAGCAACTGCATCTTTCAAAGACGTTGATTCAGAGTTGCAGCGATTGTCGTATGAATCAACCCCCAGTTCTTACAAGTATACAGTAGATATGAGTCGTCCTGATCTGTGGATATACGAGGACATATCGTTGTAAGCAGCTAAGAGAGGGCCTGTACTCGAGAAATGAAAAGAAGGGAAAAGAAGGGAAAAGCGGGGAAAAGAAGAGAAAAGAAGGGAAATGGAGAGGAAAAGTCGAGGGTCTCATTTCCAGATATTTCTTTACACAAGCGTATATAATAGAGTATAAATGGGAATAAAATAACAAGCTGGCGCGTAGACAGATTCTGGGTGTGAACAAATATATCCCAATTTATTCAATCCCATGCTTGAATATTCAAGAGCAAATAAAATACGGGAAAATTCAAGAATTTCAATACTGAAACTCGTGAAATTTGTCTTATTTGTGATATTTTGTCTATGCGACGCAAAACCTCGTCCTTACCCTACCCGTAATAACCTAAAAAAAAACGACAGCGTGGTCGTCTCATATACATCCCTTTTTTCCAATTTTAAGACAGATTATTATTATAAAAAGACGCTCAATAAATCGATTAAATTCCGAAATGTGAATAGTTAATCAATGCGAGTTGAGTGATCTGACAGTATTTTATCCATTTTATCAATTTAAAACTGTCGCCTAATAAGTGAGTATTTATTACAATCAATAAGAATTTGATTTGAATATATTCTAAAAACTCAATTTGCGAATTATTTGCTCTAGATAACGTATTAACCTCAGCTGGACATGAAAAGACTGAAAGAACATGACTCAATATTCATTTTCATTCATTATTTTTCAATTCCAAGTTGAGCGTTTAATAAAAGAGTTTTATTAATTTTGGTGTATATAATGTATAGAGTATCTGCAGTGTACTGAGAGAAAAATAGTGTAATAATGTTCGAGGGTTTTCATTTATTTCCATTTCTGGAGAGTTTGAAATCAGTATTCGCTATTTAATAATAACATAGTCTATAGTCAAGCCCCCATGGATGTACAATTAATCCCACATTTAATCGGCAATCAAAAGCGCTCAACAATAATCACCTCTAATTGGAGTTATTAATTCAATAACGCGCCGTTAAAGCATGGCTATGCGGGCGAGCAGTTAACACAATGCCAGTACTAGCATGTAATCATTACGGACTATTATCACTGGTTTATTGTACGGAGAACAGAAGTTACGGACGTGATTTTCACAAGTGCTCAGAGAAACGCGATCAATTTCAATCAGAAACATGATCACGGGCAGTTGGACTAATTGTATTACATATCTTCTCGATACACATGCATGTGAGAAATAAATAAATCTCTTTGAATAAAGAATAGTATGCCGTGATATATATGATTGCCAAAGACACACATAATAATGATCAAATATCAATTAATTGAGAATAAATAAAACACAATATAGGCCTACATAATTAATGATGATGGATTGGGTTGGAAAAAAATTTCAAAACATTTCTCAAAAAATGCTAAAATCCCTATAAAATTGAATAAAATTGCTGTTCAGATCAAACTTTCAACAACATTCTACAAAACTGAATACTTGAATATTGAAAATTCCATGCGAATTTATATGAAGAACAAAAAATTGTGATCTACAAGTATAGAAAGTACGATTTCATCTGTACATATGCGAGGAATATGACAATACGATATGAGGGTTTTCACTTTTCGTGCACACCGTTTGACTGACATTACAAATATTCATATCGACATTTCGAGACCTTGGTATACAATCATTATTTCCCATATTGAAGCGAAGGATGAGTTAGTGAGACCATTTGAAGGAGCACCTCTTGGTCGTTCCAAGCCGACGGTAAATTGTCAGAGCCCGAAATCCAGACCCTTCTCAGCATTCTGAAGTATTCCAACATAAGAAGCCCGGGGTTCGAAACCCTGCGAATCAACTAGGGGGACCTCTGGACTATTTTGAATTATGAAAACGACTAATTTTGACACCAGGACTGAGCTGTCTGTGACCATACATTTTCGCTATAGATAACAGTCTTTCAGTATCCAAAAGTCCAGAACACATAAGTGCAAACCGTTTCTGTGATATATTCGGACATTACCAGCTTTGGTATCAAGAGTAAACCAAACACACGAATGTTGATATCTTCCACTTAGTCACTCTTCAATCTGGATAGTTCATAAGTTTCTAATTATTACCAAAGAAGTTATATTCCCGTGTACCTATGAACTCCGGACTACAACCTACGACTAGCTCGTGTCGACAACAGCCGCTACCGAAAGGTCAGAAGAACGACATGTCTAGACAGTCATTAAGGGAGCAGTATTTTCATTTGGACTAGATCATGACTTGACTCTATAATGTGATTAGTTGGGTTATTAGGTCCATTTAGGTTAGATTTGGTTGACACTCAACTAGCAGAGGTAATAAAATATAAAAAGTGAGGTAATAAAGTTGGCAGTACCGAAAATACGACAAAACCAGTGAGAACAGGACAAAGTAGTGAGCAGTAGTTACTGCTTTTCCTGTCCAGTAGAGTGACGAATCATTATAATTTGATTATTTTGTTTTTTGTATTTGATAATTAGTTTTATAGTGCACTGAGAGTCGGAATTAGCAACGTGGGAGTAGCTCTAACTGGCAGTTTGAAGTTGTTATCACCAAGGTTACTCATACTATTTGTTATCAACAATGCTCAGATAGAGGCCAATTGCCACTTGGTAATTAACAAAGTGGGAGTAACTTTAACTATAGCATGCAGTTTAAAGTTGTTATTACCATAGTAACCCTCCGTGGTTCTCTTAACCGAATCTTAAGAAAACAAAGCTCTTGAAAAGATACAAAATATGTAACAATATAGGTGGTGGCATCTTCTGGAATATGGTAATACGTCACCAGTACTCCATTCACGTGCCGGACCCGATCGACCGTCTCCCCTATCAATCAACACTACCAATCGCCCGTGTCGACCCACCTACCCCGTGGACACATCCCACAGATGACCATATAGAATAAAGACCAGGATATATTACGTTATTATCTCCACGCTGTAACATACCCCATCATGACAGAGACCTCCCCTCTCCCCCCCCCCCCCTACTCCACCCCTCGCAGAGTTATTCGAGCCCGCGTTTAATAGCCTCGGCTCGGCTTGCACGGAGCCCACGTGATATATATTCAATCACACCGATATGAGATGATATCTCAGCCCGCAGAGCAGAACACTAGCGCCGCGGCGGCGAGATTAGTTTCACAGTGATATATCGACGGGTTCGATTAGTCGGCACGCCGAGAGATGAGAAGGGTGGTTGGGTAATATGAGCGCACATCATGGCTGATATATGGGTGGAGATTATTACATATATCACGTGATGTGGGTACGTTTTGGCGAAAGGTCAACAACTCGACATTTTAGTGTACACCTGTTTTTTTTTCGTGTTCCTTTTTTTTATGTGATTTTGGTAATCTTTTGATTTTTTTATATCTTCTATTTTCCTTTATTTCTTTCATTTTTCTCGATTTTTGCAATGTTTTTGAATGGGACTAAACACCAAAGTTGAAAATCACAATATTTGTGTAGATATTTTTGATCTGTTGTCAAATTTGAAAAAAAAAATACCACAACCCTGTGCTCGAGACAATATTTAATGGCAATTGTCTTTAAAAAAAAAGTGACTGCGTCGGGATTCGACCCATGTACCCCGAGCAGCGATACCAACAATGACGCCACAGCGACATGTGCTCTGCATACTGCTACTTAACACGGGTCGGTAACTGAGTCATGACGTCACAAATCTTGACGCTCCCATTGGTCACTTTTAGTCTCATTCAACAACCGACTTGCAGAAACATTCTCGCATCCCACGGTGCACTTACTGCAATAACGAACACTGAACCAAGACGTTAATGTCCTCAAGGTCATGCAGCAGATGATGACGTCACGCGGCGTGGCCTCGTCAGCGGTATAAGGTAATACTGCTGCCGGATGACGTATGCGCACGCAGGAATGCAACAGATCGAGTGGTTTATAGTTTATATACTAGCGAGGACGTACTACCATATACTGTCCACCGGTCAGAGGGTTGCTCGCGGTCCTGAACGACCGTCCTGTGAATCCATTAACATTGACGGTCGGGAGATTCGACCCGGTAATATAGAAATGATTCACTTCAGTGCATATAATTTGATTGTATTAGAGAGAGAGATGAAGGTATGAAACATCTGTGCGCTAGTGATGTGTGATGGAAGGAACGGTCGAATGGAACCTTCTTATCTCGTGGATAGAAGTATGGGCCTGTATGAGTAGCCGCCCGCCGTAGCTCAAGCAACTGAGACAAAGTTACCTTGCATACTTCAACGACTCATGATGCAAGTTAATATATTATTATTATGATGGATTCTAGTTATATTGTGTTGAATATTTCTTCATCAAAACGACTATAGAATTGCCCATCAGAATCATATATTCTCTTTCGTCTAAATTGAAGTCTTCTTTTTAGACCAATCTCAGAAAAAAACAGTACACTAAGCAATCAAGTAACCGTCGAGGATCACAATAATCCGATTCAAAATATCATTTGAACTTTATTCATCACGCAAAACGGAAAGTTGCAAATATCCACCCCAAGAAAAGAACACGAAAAATCGAAAAAATCGTAAGAATCAAGAAAATGAAATAAATCACAAAAATATAAAAGTAAAATATCAGGTGTAGGCCCTACACTAAAATATCAAGTTGTTAACCCCTATGTATCAAATTATAGCTATTGATACAAGACCTAAATAACTACCTTTACCTCTTCCATCCATCACTGCGTCTATACCACACGACGTCGCGACGCCTAGCCCACGTGACTTATCGGACGTCGGGGACTCGCTGGTCGGCGCTGATGACGCGGGGCCGGGGTCAAAGTTGACCTGTCACTTGATTTATCTCACCCACCCCATACAGTGTCAACCCTTTCTCACAGTTGACACATGGACATTTGTCGAGACAGTGCACTGAGAGTTGACCGTCTTAATTGACCGTCTCTCATATACTATAACACTAACGATTAGGAGTGTCGAGACTGTATCTGTTGGTGGTAATGTACACCGCATTGGAAGTGTGATGAAGGGTCGGCACGTATCACCGTTAGTGCTAATGTAAAGGCGAGACGGTTGATCGGAACCGGGGTGTAATGGACGTTGGGGTCTTGAATAAGTTTGACATTTGAGTTGGCTGTGCCGTGATAGGTTATTTACTCACGTCATTAACCAATTAGAGGCCAGGAAATGGGATTGAAGGCGGATGTGTGAGTGTCTTCATAGTTTATAGACTGAGCAGAGTCAATGTATTTGTGTTCTTTGTTCTGCCATGTCAGTTAATCATGTCAAATAGCCGTCTTTGGTAATAACTTGGGGGAATGATCTTTATCTTGCGCAAATGTCATATTCTACTTAATGTAATATTCTACATATTCTATTATACTTACTTACATATTCTTCTTATTATGATACTTATAATACTCATTACACCTATAATGTACAACACTTGAAAACTTTGGATCAAATCGAATACTAATTCATATTTCTCATTTGGGGTGGTAAGACCGCCCCTGGGGTGCCCCGTTCAAACGATCCTGAATTTTCACCCTCAGCTTTAATTGGAAAACAATTACTCTGTCAAGTTTTCAAAATTAATACCGACGAATAAAAATTACATTCATCAGCGGGGTTATTATCACTTTGATTTTCTATTTCATTACCAATTATTTTTATCAATCATTTTTGCTTTTGGGAAGTGAAATTCCAAATTTATAGTAAGCTGAATTTCAATGTTCATTCATCTTCAAGATGAACAGATATCATCAATGAATGATTTGTTCTCTGAGTAGTAAATAGTGGCCAAACATGACAATTATAAATAAGAAACCAAATTATATATATATCAATGGGCCTGATAATGGAATTATAAATTAATATACGCCTTCATTAATATTATTATTATAATTATTAAATTATTATATCCATTTTGTCTTGATTCTATTTTCTCCTATCTGATTTCGATCGATATTTCCCCAAAGGTTGCATGTATTCTCATTTTGGTGGAAGGGCCGTGTTTCTGGACTATTTTGACAACTGAAGCAAATGCCTACAATATATTAAGTTATCTGTATAGATCATGAGATAAGATAACTCATTGTTTTGTACACTCAAACTCGATTAACACTCACATCAACCATATACTCAACTAGACAAACGCAGTACATGCGTATATAGGATGAGCGAGACATTTATTTGTAACTTATAATCGAAAACCAAACACATTTTTACTCGTATATATATCGAGTCTAGAAAGACGTAAATCCCAACAACATGATTCTGCTATTATTTCCATCTATTCGATGAATAAAAAACATTCGTTGAATTTTCTTCAAAACGGCTGGTCCGATTAGAATTAGATTTTGTAATAATGTATCTTCTCCTACGTCCATACCATCTCAGTCTTTCCTCATTATTCTTATTTTCGACCATTATAATAATTATTAGCCCATCCCTAATGGCATTATACTTCTTATTCCAGTCAACTTTGTTACGCATATTATGCTTATTGAAAATCTTTGAAAATTAAACTCGTTTCAATTCAATTAATTATGGGAATAAATGGTTGACTTGTATGAATAATTTAAAGTACCTATATATTATTTCAAAGATATTAAATTCAACAAACTTACTCAAACTATCTAACCTGATTAAAAAATATCCTAAACTGATTCGTTCCAAGTTAAACCCAATCTAAAACCAACTTCCGGTCTGAAGAATAACCAAGACGCATAAAAACTACGCGGTAAATTCATACTAATGAAGATTGAAGATACGGTCAAAACAAACAGGAATGAGGCAACTGCCTTCTAAACACGGTGCTCGAGATACGAGCATTGTTATCTCGCGGAGATGTTTATTAAAGCACGTAGAAGGCCGTGACATTTGCCAGGTCGATAGCGACGTTAGCTAAACGGGCGGGGCAGTTTTACTACAGGCAAGGGTTGTTGGCCCAGTGACCTGGAGACGAACCTTCCCTTCACCCCTTGTGACGTAACAGAACAACGCTCTACCGACTGAGTAGCTGTGACAAACTCGACATCATAATAACTAGATACAAACGCAGCTATCTTCATAAATTGAAACCTCGACACACTTTGGCACGTATGAAATATATCTGTGATGGCAACTACCGAGTCTAGATAGCCGTGAATCTCGGTAACATAGTTCAGCTTCCATTTCTATCTATTTGATATTAGATGAAAAATTCATTAAATCAAAACTATAGAGATCTAAGTTAGATGAGGAACCATATTTAAAAAAAAATTGAAGTTAATAGCTGTAGCCGTTTGACCTGTGGAACCGACAAAAAACATGAAAAAAAAAAAAAATAAATACGAACACCAATTTTTTTCAGTACGTCAAATTGAATCCTCGCTAAAGCTCGTCTAATTTATTTTCTTCAAAACGGTTGGTCCTTCCAATTTGGACCAAAATGTGTAATGATGTGTATCTTCAATGTGCCATTTTCCCGCCCAGCTTAAATGTTATGATTTTCGTAGAAACTTTGTCATGGTGTTCCTCAAAAATGGTACAACCGATTTGGCCCCATAAATGAACAGTTCTAAATTGGATAAGTCCGCGTGTTCAGAAAAGGTTCCATGCTCATCAGTCGAACCGTGCGACCTGCACAGTGCTTACAAACCAACAAGAAAAAGAGATACGTGAGACAAAGCTCCGTCCGAGTAGGATGAAAGTCTCCGTTATCGCTCATCCAACAATCACTAAGAACAACCGTGGATCTTCGGACCTGGCATGATATCTCATCACGCGACACAAACAACACTTGTAAATATCACGTGTGATTGTCTCTTCAACAGGTGATAAGAACCGTATTGTCGTCTGAGATCGCGCCAGGCTGTTGATCTGATCGATAACGTCACAACAAGAGTCACGTGACGCAGTGATAACACACATCAAATATTGTCAGATTGAAGATTGAAGACAGTCAATATTATGTTATAGGGATATGATTCATGACACAAGCAGATACTGTCGCTTGATGGTTGTGTCGTCTTATTGGTGGTCTTATGGGGTAATGCTGGGATGGTTCCTGCAATATAGGCGCGACCGCTTTTTTTCCATTACCTGAGATACCTTCACCCCAGCTTATCATCAATTATTCATCTGTCGTCAAAAAATGTAACTATCGGCCTTCGGAACGGCCAATTATCTACTGCAATTTTGAATGGTCTTGCCAACTTGGGAAGGTCAGTTTTCTGAGTATATTGACTCGAATCGAGTCGAGCACCCGATTCCAATCGTTACAATTACCAATTGACTTGGCCAACTATCCTAGATTACTCTGTAAACGTCCATTTCGCGCGGTATATAGTTGATAGCAGTCCAATCAGGAATCTCAATATATTCGATATATAAGATCAAATATAGTTAGTTAGGGTTAGGTTAGTTAGTTAGGACAGTGTATTGTACTCACATAATCTGCCGAAGCTGTGGCTCAGCCGCTTCTTGAGCCTCTGGACGCGGCTCAGCCCCCCTCCTTTCTTATCCCTCATGGTCACACCTGGAACAACCGGGACAAACACTTCATTAGGCGGGATATTACAAGCAAGACCTAGGCCCACGAGGCCCACGAGGAGGATAACTTTTGAACCATTATAACCTGATTGTCAGACGTATACGCTTAAAAATACACATTTTTAAAACGACGCCTGTCAATTATGCGAAATGAGATGAATAGTTATTACTTACACCAACTCGAAGGTATTGAAAATATCTGTGCTTCCTCGTTTTTATAATTTCGGTATTTCATACCGTTCAAAAGTCATCACCAAAAAACTGATATTCTGCTAAATCGACTACCACGGACTCTTTATGTACGTGTTTGAGAATAAAATTATATAGGCCTGAAAAAAATATGAATAGAAAAAGAAAATGCGATGCAGGCTGGCCTAGAATCTTCTTATCGACAACCACTTGACTTACGACTATCGAATCAGGTAAACAAACTCTCGAAACGACAAAAACACGAGATCATATCGACGACTGAATCAATCAATCGTCGCTTACGCAACATCCAACATTCAGATAATAAGTATAACACTCACTCGTCACAATAGAAACAGATTTACATATTTATTGTCATCAAAAGAAATCAGACTTTCACAAAAGGTGTACTCAAGGCTTTGAGATAACCCAGCAATTGAAATAAGTATTGAGTTTAAACATCAAGATATAGGTTCAGCAGTGCATCCAAGGATAACATTGTTATGACCGTGTGTCAGTAAAAAGTGACGTCACCCAAAACCGGAGTGTTTCCGAATTCGGCCGAAGCAATAATAGAGACAATAGATGTCAAAATAATTAAATTAAAAAACTCGAGATATAGCTGACGTGAACAACAATTACCAATAAGAATGAAGTAGGATTTTACTAGGTTAGCCAATAGGGATAGGGATATTTAAGGTTTGATATTACAATAGGCATAAGTTTCAGATTCAAATGTTTTTATGTTTTCAGTCTATACATTATTGGTGAAAAATTCAACCGTTCATGTGAATATATTGTTTACTGTACCCAACCAACTTCTTGGTATTTGAGGGTACGAATAAGCTAATGATAGAAAAATACCGGATTCCGGATACCGATCCGATACGAATACGGATCCGGATCCGGATCCCGGACTCGAAGCTACGCCTGACTTGACTTCAGTTATAAAGCAGCGCCCATGTCTACTGAGCCACGGGGGGAGGCTTGCCAATCGGTTCAAACTTCAAACTGAACCATCAGTATAATTGTATTCATTCATACATAAATGAAATTATTCATGTAATGTACTGTAGTTATTAAAATGCTGCTATAGAATGTTCTCGAATGAATGACAGCTTCAATAAACTGTTTCCACATCAGTGATGTGCTGACAGCAGACCGATGAGGGGCGGACCAGGAGGGGGTGGGGGGGGGAGAGAGGGGAGTTGAGTGAATGACTGGCATTTCACGGTTCAACGAGTCGTCCAGCAGACTGTGAACCAGAAGAGTCGCGGGTTCGAGCCTCGGCTACAGTCACTCCTAGTTCCCATGGGGCCGAGGTGTGACGCTGTTATGACGACCGGTGGATAAATTGTGACATGCAGTGACTTAGTTCGGAAGAACTAAGTTGTGTCTTAGTCATAGGTCGATCCTACGAACATCGTTGTCACTGCAAAATGACCTCGTTGTCGACGCGCCTTTCAACCCTAGTAGCCTACTAACTACAGGCCTAACTAACTCACCAAAACCCGCCAACAGACCTTATACTCTACAACTGCAAACGAATTGAAAGCGCGTCACTGAATTGTCAGATTCCATGATAACCCATGTTAAAGAATACGGAATCGTCTATGTTTCCTCTTTATCAGAATTTCGATATCTTATACCGTTCAAAAGTTATCACCAAAAACTGACATTCCACTATTCGACTCCCATGTAACGAATCCCGGTAAGGTAATATCTATATCTATCCCCAGATGATCTCCTAGTGCCCGTACGACTGTGACGTCACGACGTAGCGAGCGAGTGTCGGAACTGCGCTGCCCTGACAGGATGACAGTTGTGTGATGGACGGCCAGCTTCAGCACGGATACATGGATGAGGTGCGATCGGAAGCAAGAGTTGGACCCCAGCAGTAATCGCGTTATGCGGGACACGGGTCAACGTTTGGCTGGAGTCGCACACAATGGCTGAGTGGAGGGAGGGGAACATCATTCTCACTGGATGTCAATATAACGTAGAAACTGTCAAGTCGGCAGGAGCACACAATCATGGAACATTGATTGATTGTTTGCTTAACGACCCCACCAACAGCTAGGTTATACGGGGGTACGAATAAGCAGGCGATTATGGAACTATGAAGTGATGGTGAGTGAAAGGAGGAGATGGAATAGCGTCAAATGGACTAACGTCAAACTATTTATGTAACATGTTCTTTGCAAAACTTGGGTTTCAAGAGCGATTTGACGTTAATCCAGTGGAATAAAGTCAAAAGATGTTTTGACGTTATTCCACTGGCCAACATCAAAATATCAGATTTGACTTTAATCCAGTAAGAAATTATGGTTTAACAACCATTTGACGTTCTTCCACGGAATAACGTCAAACAACAAACTTTTATATGATAATTGAGAGAAAATTTGAAAAAGGGACGCCGACATATTTTCCATTTTCCGTAAAAAATAAAGTAAGAAAACGAGACGAATTTCTTTTTGACGTTATTCCAGTCGGAACAACGTCAAATATTATTTTGACGTTATTCAGTGGAATGAAGTCAAATGCAATTTGACTTTATTCCTATGCTAGGTTTCCATGAAAATAAAATACGGAAAGAGGTCAAATTTCTTTTTGACGTTATTCCAGTTGGAACAACGTCAAATGTACATTTGACGTTGTTCAGTGGAATAAAGTCAAATGCAATTTGACTTTATTCCTATGCTAGGTTTCCATGAAAATAAAATACGGAAAGAGGTCAAATTTCTTCTTGACGTTATTCCAGTCGGAACAACGTCAAATATAAATTTGACGTTCTTCAGTGGAATAAAGTCAAATGCAATTTGACTTTATTCCTATGCTAGGTTCTCATGAAAATAAAATACGGGAAGATGTCAATTGTTTTTGACGTTGTTCCGGTCGGAACAACGTCAAATATTAATTCGACGTTATCCAGTGGGAAGTTGAATGCTATTTGAGTATATTCCTATGCTGGGTTCTCATGAAAATAAAATAAGGAAAGATAACGTCAAAAAATAACGTCAAAAAGAACTTTGACCTCTTTCCGTATTTTATTTTCATGAGAACCTACCATAGGAATAAAGTCAAATTGCATTTGACTTTTCATTCCACTGAATAACGTCAAATTTATATTTGACGTTGGTCCGACTGGGATAACGTCAAAAAGAAATTTGACCTCTTTCCGTATTTTATTTTCATGGAAACCTAGCATAGGAATAAAGTCAAATTGCATTTGACTTTATTCCACTGAAGAACGTCAAATTTATATTTGACGTTGTTCCGACTGGAATAACGTCAAAAAGAAATTTGACCTCTTTCCGTATTTCATTTTCATGGGAACCTAGCATAGGAATAAAGTCAAATTGCATTTGACTTTATTCCACTGAACAACGTCAAATGCATATTTGACGTTGTTCCAACTGGAATAACGTCAAAAAGAAACTTGACTGTTTTCCCTACTTTATCGATTTTCCCCATAGGAAAAACAGGAAAATGATTTGATTTTATCCCGGGAAATTGAAGAAATGGCGTCAACGCTTGCTTTTCGTCTAACTTCGTTGGATACATCGGTCTTGAAGTACGAACAATTCAATTTGACTTTATTCCAGTGGAACAACGTCAAATTCAATTTTCATAAGTAGTCAGAAACGGAATAAAGTCAAATCGATGGATTTTGACATTATTCCACAGGAATAACGTCAAATTAATAATTTGACTTTATTCCACAGGAATAACGTCAAAAATGTGGAAAAAAGATCATGTTAAACGTCCGCTTCAAAGTCCGCTTATGGGGAATACAATGTTAAAACAATGTTGAATCATTGTTTCTGTCGCCGTGCAGGAACGGAGAGCCACAACGAGATGAGTGTAACGACGAAATGTTCGTCTCGTCAATACCTATATGCTGGTACCATTCCGGTCTCGATCCGACTCGCCGTTCTCCCGTTATCGCTCTTAACCTAAGTTGGGCCATCGATTTTAGCAACTTCGGTCGATCGCTGTTTGGCTCTCGCGAGAGAACCTGACATCAGATCGGTCTCGATCCGACTCGCCGTTCTCCCGTTATCGCTCTTAACCTAAGTTGGGCCATCGATTTTAGCAACTTCGATCGAACGCTGTTTGGCTCTCGTGAGAGAACCTAACATCGGATCCAGACGCAACTGGCACCACGCGTGAAGTCTGTGACCATCTATCCACCACTGCTTACCCGGTGTCGATATAGAATTTTGTTCCCCGACAATCACGATTTGGAGTCCGCTTATGGGGAATACAATGTTAAATCAATTATTCATTTTGTTTCTGTCGCCGTGCGGAACGAAGATCCACAACGAGATGGGTGTAACGACGAGATGTTCTCTTCGTCAATACCTATCTGCTGGTACCAATCCGGTCTCGATCCGACTCGCCGTTCTCCCGTTATCGCTCTTAACCTAAGTTGGGCCATCGATTTTAGCAACTTCGGTCGATCGCTGTTTGGCTCTCGCGAGAGAACCTGACATCAGATCCAGATGCAACTGGCACCAAGCGTGTAGTCTGTGACCATCTATCCACCACTGCTTACCCAGTGTCGATATAGAATTTTTGTTCCCCGACAATCACGATTTGGAGTCCGCTTATGGGGAATACAATCTTAAAACAATGTTGAATCATTGTTTCTGTCGCCGTGCAGGAACGGAGATCCACAACGAGATGAGTGTAACGACGAAATGTTCGTCTCGTCAATACCTATCTGCTGGTACCAATCCGGTCTCGATCCGACTCGCCGTTCTCCCGTTATCGCTCTTAACCTAAGTTGGGCCATCGATTTTAGCAACTTCGGTCGATCGCTGTTTGGCTCTCGCGAGAGAACCTGACATCTGATCCAGACGCGACAGGCACCAGGCGTGTAGTCTGTGACCATCTATCCACCACTGCTTACCCAGTGTCGATATAGAATTTTGTTCCCCGACAATCACGATTTGGAGTCCGCTTATGGGGAATACAATGTTGAAACAATGATACATTTCAGTTTCTGTCGCCGTGCAGGAACGGGGTGTCACAACGAGATGGGTGTAACGACGAAATGTTCGTCTCGTCAATACCTATCTGCTGGTACCAATCCGGTCTCGATCCGACTCGCCGTTCTCCCGTTATCGCTCTTAACCTAAGTTGGGCCATCGATTTTAGCAACTTCGGTCGATCGCTGTTTGGCTCTCGCGAGAGAACCTGACATCTGATCCAGACGCGACAGGCACCAGGCGTGTAGTCTGTGACCATCTATCCACCACTGCTTACCCAGTGTCGATATAGAATTTTGTTCCCCGACAATCACGATTTGGAGTCCGCTTATGGGGAATACAATCTTAAAACAATGTTGAATCATTGTTTCTGTCGCCGTGCAGGAACGGAGATCCACAACGAGATGAGTGTAACGACGAAATGTTCGTCTCGTCAATACCTATATGCTGGTACCATTCCGGTCTCGATCCGACTCGCCGTTCTCCCGTTATCGCTCTTAACATAAGTTGGGCCATCGATTTTACCAACTTCGGTCGATCGCTGTTTGGCTCTCGCGAGAGAACCTGACATCAGATCCAGATGCAACTGGCACCAAGCGTGTAGTCTGTGACCATCTATCCACCACTGCTTACCCAGTGTCGATATAGAATTTTTGTTCCCCGACAATCACGATTTGGAGTCCGCTTATGGGGAATACAATCTTAAAATAATGTTGAATCATTGTTTCTGTCGCCGTGCAGGAACGGAGATCCATAACGAGATGAGTGTAACGACGAAATGTTCGTCTCGTCAATACCTATATGCTGGTACCATTCCGGTCTCGATCCGACTCGCCGTTCTCCCGTTATCGCTCTTAACATAAGTTGGGCCATCGATTTTAGCAACTTCGGTCGATCGCTGTTTGGCTCTCGCGAGAGAACCTGACATCAGATCCCGATGCAACTGGCACCAAGCGTGTAGTCTGTGACTATCTATCCACCACTGCTTAACCAGTGTCGATATAGAATTTTTGTTCCCCGACAATCACGATTTGGAGTCCGCTTATGGGGAATACAATGTTGAAACAATGATACATTTCAGTTTCTGTGGCCGTGCAGGAACGGGGTGTCACAACGAGATGGGTGTAACGACGAAATGTTCGCCTCGTCAATACCTATCTGCTGGTACCAATCCGGTCTCGATCCGACTCGCCGTTCTCCCGTTATCGCTCTTAACATAAGTTGGGCCATCGATTTTAGCAACTTCGGTCGATCGCTGTTTGGCTCTCGTGAGAGAACCTGACATCAGATCCAGACGCAACTGACACCACGCGTGTAGTCTGTGACCATCTATCCACCACTGCTTACCCAGTGTCGATATAGAATTTTTGTTCCCCGACAATCACGATTTGGAGTCCGCTTATGGGGAATACAATGTTGAAACAATGATACATTTCAGTTTCTGTGGCCGTGCAGGAACGGGGTGTCACAACGAGATGGGTGTAACGACGAAATGTTCGCCTTGTCAATACCTATCTGCTGGTACCAATCCGGTCTCGATCCGACTCGCCGTTCTCCCGTTATCGCTCTTAACCTAAGTTGGGCCATCGATTTTAGCAACTCCGGTCGAACGCTGTTCGGCTCTCGTGAGAGAACCTAACATCGGATCCAGACGCAACTGGCACCACGCGTGTAGTCTGTGACCATCTATCCACCACTGCTCACCCAGTGTCGATATAGAATTTTGTTCCCCGACAATCACGATTTGGAGTCCGCTTATGGGGAATACAATCTTAAAACAATGTTGAATCATTGTTTCTGTCGCCGTGCAAGAACGGAGATCCACAACGAGATGAGTGTAACGACGAAATGTTCGTCTCGTCAATACCTATATGCTGGTACCATTCCGGTCTCGATCCGACTTGCCGTTCTCCCGTTATAGCTCTTAACCTAAGTTGAGCCATCGATTTTAGCAACTTCGGTCGATCGCTGTTTGGCTCTCGCGAGAGAACCTGACATCAGATCCAGATGCAACTGGCACCAAGCGTGTAGTCTGTGACCATCTATCCACCACTGCTTACCCAGTGTCGATATAGAATTTTGTTCCCCGACAATCACGATTTGGAGTCCGCTTGTGAGGAATACAATGTTAAATCAATAATTCATTTTTGTTTCTGTCGCCGTGCAGAACGGAGATCCACAACGAGATGGGTTCGCTTATTGACTTGAAATGCGATTTTCATGAAAACCTAGCACAGGAATGAAGTCAAATTGCATTTGACTTCATTCCACTGAATAACGTCAAATTAGTATTTGACGTTGTTCCGACTGGAATAACGTCAAAAATAAATTTGACGTCTTTCCGTATTTTTTTTTCATGAAAACCTAGCATAGGAAGAAGTCAAATTGCATTTGACTTTATTCCACTGAATAACGTCAAATATTTGACTTTATTCCAGTGGAACAACGTCAATTTCAATTTTCATGAGTACTCAGAAACGGAATAGATTCAAATCGCTGGATTTTGACATTATTCCACAGGAATAACGTCAAGTTATTAATTTGACGTTAATCCACCGGAATAACGTCAAAAATGTGGAAAAAAAGATCATGTTAAACGAACATTTTGACGTTGGTCCATTTGACGCTATTCCGCTCCCCCAGTGAAAGGACTATTACAAAAACCCATGCCTTATGCGGGATTCGAACCCACGCCCAACGGTGACTTCAGTGTCTGAAGCAGTGCCTCAGCTGACTGAGCTACCAAGGGCGGCATCATGGAACAATGAGGCGATATTTACAGCTGTACGTACACTATAAATATTATTAAAGTACGGTACTATTGTGTGTCAATAACCAATTGATCCATTTTTGATTAATCAGTGTGTACTAGGCCCATATTGATATTATCAATATTTTCCAAAAGTTATCACCAACAAACTGATATTCCGCTAAATCGACTCCCGTGGACTCTCAAGGGAGTGCATGCACGGTGCTTATAAAAATTGAGAAATTCATCTTTACAATTTTTTTTCATTTTTACTAAGCAGTGTAAATGAGTAAAAAGTATGACAACTCCAAGAAATGTCATGCTTTTCAATTAATATGACATACTCTTCAAGTAAATTCCTTCAGTTTCAAGGCAATACGTCAATGAATGTCATAGCACTCTTTATATTCATTGACATATTATCTTAAAAATGATTGAATTCACTGAAATAGAATGTCATATTATTCAAAGAGCATAAAATCATCTTGGAGATGTGAACTATTCATTCAATAACACCGGTTTCTGAACATAGAAAAAAATCAGTAAATATGAATTTCTCTTTCTTTATAAGCACCGTGCATGAACCCCTTTCTTTTTCTTTTCTTTTTCTTTTTGATTTGTGGAAATCATAAAATAATTCCAGAGAGCTGAATTCGAAGTGAAGTTCCGGCGATGAGCCCATGCAGTCGGTAATGAAATACGAGCACCGTATCAACATCATGAAAGATTCACGGGGACAAAGTAGGAAGATTTACTATCGACGTTTCGAACCAGCGAACTCTGCCATATAGCAGTTGAACGAAATTAATAATTTAAACCGCGACTCTAGAAGCTGGCTCAACTCACTACTCGATTACATTTAGAAGTTCTTAAAAGTGTTTACTAACGCTGAAAAGTTATTCCAGTGAATATATTTAGGTATACATTCAAGATATTAAGATGATAGAAAACAGGATTATACTGACTTAAGGGGGTGCGTGCACGGTGCTCACACGAATCGAGAAATTTATCTTCACTATTGTTTTTCCATTTTTATAAACCAGTGTAATTGAATGAAAAGTTCACATATCCAAGATAATTTCATGCTCTTTTAATTAGTATGACATTTTATTTTTGTGAATTTGATCAGTTTTGAGATAATACGTCGATGAATTTCAGCACATTATTTTTATTCATTGACTTATTATCTTAAAAACTGATTGAATTCATTGAATAGAATGTCATATTGATTAAAGAGCATAAAATTATCTTTTATATGTGAACTTTTCATCAAGTTACACCGGCTTCTGAACATGTAGAAAAAAATTAGTGAAGGTAAATTTATCTTTTTTATATAAGAACCGTGCATGATCCCCCTTAATATGGTATGAAGAAATACTCAAATGTAATTTACGATATTCTAAATATAGAAGACGGTTTCAGAGTAAATATTAGATCATGGAAAATGAACCTTATGTGGCTCGCAAATTCAGAAGTACGGTTCAACACTTGATTGGTTCATTAATTATACCTAAGAGCTTGTAACTTATACTTGTTTTCACGGAAGCAGAAAGTCGTTATTGCTTAGTGGTGGGGGTGAACGGGGAGGGGGATAGTTCATTTCGAGGTGCATTCCGGTTCTTTTTCATTTAAAAATTGAGCTCTGATGCTATAACCTATATCCAAACTCACCTAAACTAACTAACCTAACCAAACAAATATCTCAAACTATAAGTTAATCCAAACTAAAATCGATCTAAAACCTACTTCCGGTAGATTTCCTCTCACAGTTTCCCAATTCAGCACGAATGCAAAACTATACCCCCCCCCCCCCCCCCTTCAAGCTAATGAACTGTTACTATAGTAACTGAATTACATCTGGGGCATGGTATGCTATCTCCAGCGAATATCCGTGAACAGTTTCCAGCTTTTACCATAATTAATAATAATAATCCAGCAATTCTGCTTCATCAGCTCCCAACACGTGATAATCTGTTGCCCATGGACAAACATGCATTACTGGATGGTTACGATCGACCGTCTACTCTATGCATTAGCTTCGACGACCAGGTGTGTCGAGGCTTGAACAATGGTGAACGAAATAACGTTTAGGATAATAGCTTTGGGATGATGTAATTGTTGTATTAAAAGGGGGGCTGGGGAGGAGGTGGGGGTGGATATGCTCTATAGCCACTGAGTTACATTCACAGCGGCAGAACCACAGAATCCTATCGTCTCTCCGTATTACCTAGGAAAACGCCATATATGCGTTGTTAGACGAGCGGATAGAAATATGGGTAAAATATGGATAAAATATGGGTAAATATGGATATGAGTAAAAATGGGTAAAAACAGCTTCGAGTGGTACCAATTTAGAACATATTATGTTTTTTTTTTCCAAATGGCTGACCCGATCAAGCTGAAAGTTTCCAGAAAAGTGTATCAAAGTGTATTTAACTTCACGCAAAATTTCATTATTTCGGAAAATAAAAATATTCTTTTTCCGCAAGCCCCTCAGTAGAACTGTTACTATATGGCGAATATCTCTTTGATGTGAAATTTCTTTACATATAAAATAAAATCCACACGCTATGCATCCCAACACGTGATAATTGTTGAGGAAAAATCAACCTGGAGTTACGTACCGTCTCTCTAGCTAGCTTCACGACCAGTGGGAGCTGAAACAATGGTAGATAATTGGTATACTTGATAAGAACCACAGTCAGCTATTGTTATTGGTGTTAGACGAGCGGGTAAAATTTACAAACACACGGTAAATCGTCATACGTGAAACTGCGTCAAAAACACTTCGACTTGGTGACCAATTAGTTTACTAACGACCTCTTGTTTTGGGTAAGCGACGGCCGTGATAACTGTTTACAAAATCTCCAAACAGTCTCAACGGTGACTTCCTTACTCACGTCAATTTCAGTTACTTGGCACGAGGCGCTCAACCAAATATCTGTCTCGGGGTTTAAACTCGAAAATTTGGTGTAACGTAACTACCTGATTTTCAGAATTTCAAGTGATTTCAGATTTCAAGTAGATTCAGGGATTTCCATATTTCGATTTCAAAAAGTTTTCGATTCCGAGAGTTTCAGTGATCCAGCATTTCAAGTATTTTCACTGGTGATTTCAGTGTTTCTTAGGGACTTCCAAAGCTGTATTTCGGGTACGATTTCAGGTGATTCAAGGATTTCAGACAGGTATCCCAGGTGACTTCGGGATTTCAAGGGGATTTCATGGCAAGTGTACAACTGATTTTAGGAGTTGTTTTAACCCCTCGATCTGTCTCACATTTCTAAAGATCTGTCTAATATCGTGCTTCTTGCAGCCGGGTCTGAGAGTTTGCGAATCAGCCGAGAAACTAACTACCGTCCTGAGGGTGAACGATCCACATCGATTCCAATGAATAATCAATTCTGTAAGTTATTCATGTATTCCAGCCTGCAACTCTCGACTCGAGCGCTGATTGGCTCACTCGAGTGTATACCAAAACAAACTGAAACAATCGGCGAATGAATATACTTGTGCATTGAGCAACTTATAATTACCTTGATTGCAGTTACTAGTCGAGAGCACAACAGGAAATGCACAACCAAGTGGAATGCAGGAATACAAGATAGTGATTGTTTGATTTTATTTACTTGATTGATTACAGGTATTCAACCATTACTAATCAATGAAATACTTGAGGGATATGAAGAAATATTACGCCATAAGATCAACGATGAACAATTGAACACATGTTCTACTTATCATCGCCGTTTTTAAATAAATTTAAATGGCTGATAGCACGGAATTGAAAAAAAAAATGAAAAATCGATTGATAAAGATGCGTATGGAAGAGTTAATTACAAACGATTATGATATGTGATGTATATTAAAATGGAATATATGAATAATTACCCAGAAATAAGTTATATATTCTTGATGATATTTAATGAGAGAAAGTGAATCGAAATGTACGACAAAAATAACAAAATGCCACATATCCAAAAGCCTATTAACCCAGAGAAAAAAAATATAAACCGAGATCAAAACACGTTCCATTCATTTTCTTATATATTTCCTCACAAAGTTGCTGTGATATTTGTACCACCTCCGTATTCTGTATATCACCCATGTATATCGAGCCAATGAATAATGCAGCTTTCTAGATTTGCATGGCCGATAGCTGGCCGGAGGAATGCACCGAGTGCAGTGCAGCCTGCATGCAGTGTCATGCAATACGTGTTTGGGCGCAACAAGTCTACTGTATACTGCTTCCCGCACAATCACACGCGAACTATACCATGGCGATCAAATACATCTTATTTTTATTTTATATATATATATATATATTGGGTTTAAGAGTACATGGGAGTAGATTTAGCGGGAAATAAGATTTTGTTGATAACTTCTGAACGGTATAAAATATCGAAATTCTGAAAACAAGGCAACACAGATATTTTCAATACCATCAGTTACTGCAGGTAATAACGATTTACCTCAAACGCATGATTGTCATGCGTGTACGGTTAAAAACTTGCAATTTTGACTTTATATAGATGAGTACTAAGAAATTAAATCTCATACCTCTCATTATAATTATATATCTACTATATTTATAGTTAAACGACCCCACCATACAACTGGTTTATATGGGATATTATATAATATATTGTCTTAATTACGGAAGACTGTTTCAACATATCCAATTACCTATATCCACGAGAGTAGTTATTTGCATTTTTTCAGCAATAATTCCTGGCCTAAACCACTTGTTACTCCATACACAGTAGGTGACTGACTTGTTGACTGTATAAAGCATACCGGAGTTACGGAATAATCACAACCAGTTAGCTTAATAGCATAATTACTCGAGGACGTGTAGTCAAGTGGTTTAAAATATTAGATTGACCAATTATTTCAATATGAAACTGATGGTAATTTATTTGCTGAATATATCGCTGAATAATTTCAATGTTTCCGAAACAATAGAGTATGAATAAGTAGATATGCCAACATACAGAACATAAA
This sequence comes from Brachyptera putata, assembly GCA_907164805.1. Lineage (NCBI taxonomy): Eukaryota > Metazoa > Arthropoda > Insecta > Plecoptera > Taeniopterygidae > Brachyptera > Brachyptera putata. The sequence continues at coordinate 21,030,607 of OU015470.1, read as the reverse complement.
ATAGGTTTACAATATAGTATAAAGCATGCAGTTCTCGGAATGTGGCCGGGGATTTAAACACGCTAGATTAAAATATGTTGATACGGCAAGATAATGCATTCATATATTAATTTCATGATATCGTTATGCTGTATCAATCACTATTAATTAATGATTAATTCAATTTGAAACCATTTCATTCACACTCAACGCTTACATGTAAGTACTACAACAATTACATACAGGTAGTAGACAGGAAGATACAAATGAACAAATAGACAAATAATCAAATCGAAAGTTGACAATTTCAAACATATTCAAACAATAGTGATAGACAAAATTTGATATAAAGTTTTGATATAAAATTCAGTTACAAAATTTAGATATAATATTTTAAATATCTTTCATCTACTACTTCGTATCCCCAAGTACCTTGGCTGTTGGTGGGGTTGGTGTTGGGGGGGGCGATCAGTGGAAAACCAGCTATCAACGATAATCAGCGTTCATAAATCATTCTGTCTCTCTCTAACACCCATAGAACACGTAACCGTCAGAGCATTAAAGCAGCTATGAATAAACTGACGAAAATCATCGAATTATCGACCATGCTGGCCGGAACCTGCTAGTTCCGATCAACCGTTCCCCCTATCAACTAGCACTGACGATTGGTAGTCCCAACCCATCGAACTGATTCTGGCAGTTATTTTCGGTAATACATGCGAATTCCGACCGACCGTTCCCCCTATCCACTAGCACTAACGATCGGTAGTGTCGACCCGTACAGGTGTGTATTTATAGATCGGGGGGATGAATGATAGAAGCTGTTATGAATATGTTTTATGGCACTTTTATTGGCTATTATGTACTTGATTGAATGTCGACTCGACACTCCCGACCGTCACGGCTAGATGATAGGGGGAACGGTCGATCGTGACCGGTAAATACAACGGAGTGAAGCTGTGGCTTGAATAATGATGTAATAAACTCGTCTAGCAAAGTGCCACTAATAGGAGTGATATTTTTAAAATGTGTTCAGCAATCCCACCAACAGTAGGGTTATTGGGGGTACGAATGAATGGGTGAATGAAACGATGAAGTGATGATAAGTGAAAGGACGTTTATAGAAACATCTGTGGTGGTACATCCTGAATTGTCATCATTTATAGACTTGATTGGGATACAAGTTCTTCATTTCGTTTTCACGGTCAATAAAATATTAAAAAACATGCCTTTGCGGGACACGAACCCGCGTCCGTCTGCCTTCAGTTTCTAAAGCAATGCATCGGCTCAATAAATCACAATCAAATGCGTTACAAAACTTTAAAATATGTGAAAAAATACGTTTCAAAACTTCGGAAATTGAATGTTTGATAAAACTATTGATCCAATCTCAACACAGTAACAATTTTGTCATCTCGTTTACCACATAGGCCTACTACTCCTCTAATGACATACTCGATCGACTGTCTCCCCTATCCGCTACCACTAACGACCACGAGTCTCGACCTGTCAAAACTAACATGAGCTAACACATCTGAATTGCTCAGCGAACTTGCAATCATGGTTCGAACCTGCCAAGCAACCGCCTAGCGAGATCCGGGTTCGATTCCCAGTACAGACACGTGTATCTAGGTGGCGAATTCCTGGACACAAAAGGCACATAGCTTAGAGCCGGAAATGTCAAAACTCCTTTAAGCCAAGCGTTTGTATGACTTACACAAATCAGACAACACAAAAGACAGCGTCATTAGCATACAATACCGCGTGAGTGGGAGTGAGAGAGAGCGAGTGAAAGAAAGAGAGAGAGAGAGAGAGAGAGAGGGGGAGAAAATTGGGTGTGAAATAAAAAGAAAGAATGTATGATGTTAATTGTTTTCCTAACGACCCCATCAACATCTGGGTGATTTGGGAGTGAGCTACTAATGAGGTGATGAATGAATGATGTTAACCACAACCCATGTCTTACGCGGGACTCGAACCAAAGTGATTGACTCAAGGAGAGATGTAGAGGGCGAAAGAAGTGAGAGAGAAATGATTTTTTTGTGTTAGTAACATCGAAACTTGATACAAAATCATTGTTTACCAATAAAGGCTATGGATGGACGATAGGACCGTTTGAACGGGGCACCACAAGGGCGATCTCATCATCCCAAAAATATAATTTAAATATAATTGATTCGTGATTGCAAATGATTCATAAAGTAGGCCTACTCATCAAAATCAGGAGACATATTCATAATGTCTAAAATTGGATCAAATTAGCGCATTTGGTCATGCTTTTCCATGACGGGTCCCCTAGTTTAATATAATATAATATAATCTAATATACGTACTGAAGAAAGAAATGATCACGTTTGTGTTCTCTTGCTGTTAATGGAATATCCACGCTCCTTGTTATCTCACGCTGGCACACGTGACCCACTCACGCTCAACACACGTCACCTAAACACTCGCCTAATTATAACCTGCACCTCTTAGGGATGCATTGACCCGAACACAATTCCACACCTTGACGAGTAGAAAACTCACAACGTTTATAATCAATAATACACGTTCGTTTCTATTATCAAGTACAGTACTTTATTTTTAGAAGGTACGAAATAATTATTTTGTAAACACTCGGTTTGTTTTGATTAGTTTCGATTGAATCACTGGCATTTGCGATCAGGTTTTGTGACCGCTTTGGACTGACGAGCGATAACAAGTCAACAAGGGGGAGAACTGTCGTCGAATAACCGACAGAATATCGGAATAACTGACGTGTCGAGTGACAGACCGACAGAGAGACAGAGAGAGGGGCAATCCCTGGGCGAGAGAGGGACGGGGCGAAAAACTGTCACAACACCCGAGTAAAAAGTCAGCTGTCACCTGTCAAAAACACTGTCACTGAATCGGAGGCGAGGCAAAATGATATTAAAAAAAAAACGCGCGAGAACCAAAAAAACAACGAGACAACTTGACTCGATGAAAAAAATTCACGGTGACAAAATAAATGCGTCAGATTTCAAATTTATAACAATTGAAAAGTCACTGATTTTTTTTTTATAGAAACGAATCTAAACACTGTGAAAAAACACAGTAGATTGTTGATGACTAGAGATAGTAAAAAATAATAATAGTCTACTTTGCCGACCTCGTGAGTAAACGCTACGCGATACCGTCGATAACAAAAACACGTGCGATCTCTCCACTATCCCGTGGCGAACTGATGTTTTGTCTCGCGCCACGCTCCAGTAAAGGGGAGGGGGGAGGGGGGGGAGGCGCGAGATACGAGGCGCCGTGGTGGTTAGGCAGCCGCGGTGCCCGAGTGGCTGAGTGTAGTATAGATTGCTGCTCACACAGTCATACATTGGTATCCACGAGATATGAAGGTTTCGAGCGACCGTTCCCCCTATCCCACATCACTAGCGCACGGGTGGTTCCAGTCTTCATCAAATGTGTTTCACTAGTATCACTTTAGTTGAAGGTTCCGAGCGACCGTCCTCCCTATGCTACATCACTACCGCACGGGTGGTTCAAGTCTTCACATTTCGTGGATACTAGTATACCGTGCGGGGCACATTGACAAAGAGATAAGGGGAAAACGCGATAGTGTCCAGGGTTGACCGATGCCTAGCACGTTGGCCGAACTGTCAAAACGTCGCAATGAAGTAAAAGTGTAGAAATTAGAATATTTTTGATGTAATAGAATAGTATTGAAACAGGAAAACAGAATAAATATTCTCCATAAAAATCATGGAGGAAAAATTGAGAATATTGACAAAAGAATGGAGCAAAGAAGTTTTCGATAGTATTGAAATATAAGGAAGTACAGAATGAATATTGCGAGAAGCACCAACTGCACTAAAATCCAAAACAAATATCAGGTTTTTGGTGATGACTTTTGAACGGTATGAGATATCGAAATTCTGAAAACGAGGGAACACAGATATTTTCAATGACTTCAAGGTGGTAGAAGTAATAACTATTCATCTCTAATCGCCTGATTGTCAGGCGTTATGTGATGTTAGTTAAATAGTTATTACACCATAATTGGTATTGGAAATATCTATGTTCCCTCGTTTTCAGAATTTCGATATCTCATACCGTTCAAAGGTTATCACCAAAAAACTGATATTCCACTAAATCGATTCCCATCCATCTTAAAAACAAAGATCATCAGTAGGCCTACAGAACAGCCTCAGAGGCAGGTGCATCATACCAACCTACAAGGCGGTCCAGGAGGCCACCTTAACAACAACAAACCTTGACAAACAAACACTGTCATTAAACAACTCAACCGACGGAAAAATACACGTTTTTTATCTCGATCCATATTAAAGTGCACTTCCAGCGAGAAGGTTGTATGGAAAGTGGAAATCACGTCGAAACAAACTTGACCGAACTTGACAACGAAAAAAACAGCGTTGCGTCATTCGGATTTAGGCGTTACGAAGAAATGAATGACTGGCTTAAGATTTGTCGACTGAAATATCGATAAAAAGTTGTTTGAAGTTGTAATTGGCAACATGGTATTATGACACTAGTGTCTTGCAGCTATACTCGACTCCACGAGAGGAGGTCTACCAACATAACAAAACAGTTGGCAGCCGTTATTCATCGGATCATCGGGCATGTCACCACATGTTTGTTGTTGTTGTTGTTGTTGCGAACTTGCGTGCAGCCTAACTAACATAAAACAACCCAATCTTATTAATTGAATGATTATAACCGAGGGGTTAACAACTTGACATTTTAGTGTGTACCTGATTTTTTTTCCGATTTTTTCGATTTTATTTATTTTTTGTGTTCTTGTGGATTTTTCGTAATTTTTCTTTTTCTTTTCATTTTCATTCTTTTTCATTTTTCGTGACTTCTGATTTTACGTAATCTTTTGATCGTTTCTTTTTTCTATTCTCTTCGATTTTTTATGATATTTCATTTTTTTTTTTCATTTTTTTTTTTTAATTGGATTTTTCCCAATTTTTTTATTTTCCATGATTTTTTTATTTTTCTCGTTTTTTAGTGTTTTTCCCTCGATTTCTTTTTTTTTTTTGTGATTTTCCTCCGTTTTTTGGGGATTTTTCTTGATTTTTTTCATTTTTTGCGATTTTCATATTTTTTCTTGATTTTTCTTTTTATCCAAGATTTTTTTTTTAAAATTCTCTGAATTATTTTTCCATCATTTTTTTCCCTGATTTTTTTAGTCGTCAACCCCTCGATCTTGACCTATCCAAACTAATCTAAGGTAACTAACCTAACCAAATAAACATCCAAAATTATTTTAATCTGAACTAAAACCGAACTAAAACCTACTTCCGGTGCGTGGAATCACCACTTCGCATAACAAAAAACCAAATTAATATATATTATTTTTGCTCAACGACCTCACCAACAGCTAAGTTATACGGGGGTACGAATGAGCAGATGATTATGAAATTATGAAGTGATATAAGTGAAAGGACGTTAACCAAAACCCATGTCTTAAGCGCGACTCGAACCTAAGCCCAACGGTGACTTCAGTTTCTGAAGCGAAGCCTCAGCTGACTGAGCTACCGAGGGCGGCCAAATTAAGATCACTACGACATTCGCACAGTTGTGGTAATTTGAGCGTCATTATTTTTCATGACGTGATTTTCCGATTAGAAAATCAACCACATCTTTACAAAGCACTGAAGAATCTAAATCGCAGCGAGTTTCTATAATTTAATCAACATTTGTTCATATTTGGTCACATTAGTTCAAAGTGGAAGGATATCAACATTCGTGTGTTTGGTTCACTCTCAATACCAATGTTGGTAATGTCCGGATATATTACAGAAACGGTTTTTACTTATGTGTTCCAGACTTTTGGAAACTGAAAGACTTTTATCAGCGGCAGAAAAGTGTGGTCACAGCCTTCGCAGTCCTGGTGTTGAAGGTAATTGGTTTTGAATCACTAAAATGGGGTGGTAAGATCGCCCTTGTGGTGCCCCGTCCAAACGATCCTACCTTTCATTCTTAGCCTTAATTGGGGAACAATGATTTTGTATCAAGTTTCGATGTTATGAAAAAAAAATTGTTTTTTTGAAAGATGACGTTCATCTCCCTAGGATACAAGTACACATACTGCAGATCTCCATGGCAACCTGCTTCTCGCCAGCGCACCTAGCTCACGTCGTGCACTCATTTACCCGCCGAGCCGCCGGCGCTGGATCCACAAACACACACCGCGGTCGGTAATTGCAGTTCACAGCCGCACCGCGGTCCGGTAAACCACATCACCGCCCTGGCGGACCGGACCATCCGACCGACTGTCCCTCCTATCACACACAGTTGACGCGCGTGCGGTTCGAGCCTTCATCTCTCGTCACTACAACTACATTAGACAGTCAGAGATGTGTAAATGAACTCAAAGTGAAAATGACGACTCGGAACAACCGACCGATAATGGTTAGTCGGTTCAGAGACGTGTGACTGAACCGTCGCAAAAGTAGACGAAGTATGACAGGTCGGAACGCCCGACCGGTGATGATAGTGCGTACCCAGGGACGTGTGATCGTGATGTCAAGGTGTGAGTATTGTGACGGGTCGGAACGCCCGACCGGTAATGCTGGTGTGTACCCAGGGACGTGTGATCGTGGCGTCAAGGTGTGACAAGTGTGACTGGTCGGAACGCCCGACCGGTGATGGTAGTGTATAGCCAGGGACGTGTGATCGTGACGTCATGATTGACGGAATGCGGGTCATGGACCACGAAGACATGTGCAATGGGAAACAATTCAATTATACTCCTAGTTGCTGGTAAACGTCAATAACCTTTAATAGATACGAGAAGAACACACGGGTCGTTCGGTGATGTATTCATTTCTGTTTAACGACCCCACCAACAGCTAGGTTATACGGGGGTACGAATACATCGAAGGATACAAATGTGATAATACGAGGAGTAAAAAACACATACGTTTTACATGTATCAAGATTCAACAGATGCAATACCCAACGTACTCAAAATAACTCTTCTTTCATTAAAACACAATTATTTAACAAATTACCAGATACTTTGAACCGAGGTGTTAACAACTCCTGAAATCCGGTGTACACTTGCCATTAAATCCCATTGAAATGCCTTTGAAATCCCTGAAATTACTTGAAATCCCCTTGAAATCCATACGTAATCTCTTGAAATCCCCTGAAATCTCTGAAATCACCTGAAATCACCTGAAATCAGGTGTACACTAAATTCTTTAGTTGTAAACCCCTCGCTTTGAACAACATAACTTCCATCACAAAATTGATATGCTTTGAATTCACTGAAATAGAATGTCGTATTACTTAAAGAGCATAAAATTATTCTTGGAGATGTGAACGTTTCATTCAATTACACTGTTTTTTGAACATAGAAAATAATTGGTGAAGTCTAATTTCTCTATTTTTATAAGCCCCGTGCATGAACCCCCTTAAGACACGTGCTTTTGAGAGACTTGTTTGACGAAGCATGCCACGATGTGCTTGGATAGCATTGGCGGTGTGATGCCCTCAACATGCAGAGTGCGTGGTCTTTATGTGGAGTAAGGTCAAGACCTAGACCGGTGCGACCATGGTCACACCGAGGTTTACTTTAATCGGTATAATTAACTCGTGCAAATAAATACCAAATTAACTTGATGTTTTTTCGGCACTCTCAGATGAATGGAGATATAATATTTTCTCAAGCACCTTGGTTTTTCATCCGTCAAGATTTGTACGGTTAGAGCAGAGAGAACGAGGTAGAGAGACGTGTATCTACGATAAAGAAGTCGTCGAACAGCATAGCAAACTCAAATATATTTGCTATACATTTGTAGCTGATTATTATTCAGGACGTGATTTACAATAAGCAACACTACTACATCTTTGTAAAGCGTTGAATCGTATAAGATGCAGAGAGACAGGGAGAGAAAGAAAGAGACAGGGAGAGAAAGAAAGAGAGAGAGAGAGAGAGAGAGAGAGAGAGAGAGAGAGAGAGAGAGAGACAGAGAGAGAGAGAGAGAGAGAGAGAGAGAGAGAGAGAGAGAGGAGAGAAAGACAGAGAGGAAGAGAGAGAGAGAGAGAGAGAGAGAATGATAGAGAGAGAGAGGAAGAGAGAGAGAGAGAGAGAGAGAGAGAGAGAAAGACAGAGAGGAAGAGAGAGACAGAGAGAGAAAGAAAGAGCGAGAGAGAGAGGGGCAGTGTAAGAAAGAGAGAGAGAGAGAGAGAGAGAGAGAGAGAGAGAGAGAGAGAGAGAGCGAGAGAGAGGAAGAGAGAGAGGAGAGAGAGGAAGAGAGAGATTAGAGAGACGAGCAGAGCAAAGCGCGGGAGGACAATTGTGACAACGTCTAATGGCTGAGAGCAAGAGTCAGATTACATGTGTCAGTAACACGGGTTATTGAGGCAAACGTGTCACGACATAATGCGCTAGTTGACACGACGTTACTGACACACAGAACACGAGCTTGTGCACAAAAAAAATTACAAGCGAAAATTGTCACTGACGTAACATTATACAAACAATCGTAGTGGCTTTCTGTTAGAACACATTGAAGTGAAACTGCTTCACACCATTCAGAGAAGTATCTTCTGGAATACCGCCGATCCATTATACACATTCAATATAGTGTTAAAGTACCAAAAATGCGAGGGGTTACCAACTCGCAAAATTTGGTACACCTGATTTCAGGTGATTTCAAATTTTAAGAGATTTATACGGAATTTCAAGGGGATTATAAGTGATTTCAAAGGGATTTCAATGGGATTTCATGGCAAGTGTACACCGGATTTCAGGAGTTGTAAACCCCCTCGCATATATGTATGTAACAGCACGCTGTGATGTATGTAACAGTACGCTGTGAGGTAAAAATATCGTGTGTTACTGTTAATTCTAACTGATCTGCCCATCTTTGCTATTAGGCCTATAACATTTCGGTCATCACCATTTTCCTCAAATATTGTCTGCATCCTATGATGTATTACTTAATTTTGGATTTTGCACACGTTCCTAATCTTATGATCATTTACACCTGTGAAATCTTATATCAGATATAATTTATATCTGTATGTGATCATGTAATGCCCCTGGCGGTAACTGTTTGCCCTATGGCGACTGGGGACGCCTTAACTTACAAGTCGGCTAGGAACTGTCCTGAGCACTGATTGGTCGGAACGGCTCTCACGGAACTTACCTGGAAACAGAAGAGAGACGTGTTAGTTATACATTACATGGAAAACAAGGCAACAAACGAGAACTGCTGTATGTTGACAAAAACCAGAGCCCGTTGCTGTCAAACTTGCTGCTAAACAAGACTGTTTGCAATTGTCTGCTAATACTGTGCTCAACACTCGAGCAATTAGATATAGTATAGCTCTCAGGTATACCAATTATATCATGTAAACATTCTTTTGTTTTTATTCGTCGAAACTTGATAGAAAATCATTGTTCCCCAATTAAGGCTATTGATGAAGTAGGATGGGGCACCTGAAGAGCGGATACCGGAATAAAGTCGACTCGGTTGTGTGACATGGGTTTGGGTGTACAACCCTAACCACATTTTACAAACACTCATTTGAAAGTACCCTCATTCGAAATTAATTCAATTTTATTCCGGTATACGCTCTTCAGTGACCCCAGTATGGATCCTTTGGACGGGGCACCACGTCATTAACACGTCCTGTAGTTTTTTCACTACAGAGGGAAACCATGAAAAACCCCTGTAAAGATGGTCGGCTGGCGGGGATCGAACTGGGTTCGGAATTCCCCTCGTCTCCCGAGACACATGAAGCGAGCACATTAACCACTGTGCTGCATGTGCCGGTTGTTAACAACTATTTCTGAATGCATCCAAACAATAGAAGCTAGAAGAACTGACTAGAGAATTGACCATCATTACGTCCATACATTCCAATAATGTTAACGTCAGTATGAGAAAGGCATACTGTTCTTCATGAACCTATAAGTTATTCAATTCAATGCCTATTGCATGACATTTGTCAACAACTGTAAATATATATAATTTTAAAATAACTGTCTGTCTGCTTGGCTGCACAGTGAAGGCCGAAGATATTGGAAAAAAATTGTTTAGTATTTTATATTATACGTATAGAAACATATTATCTTGTAATCGGTCGGTATAATAATTATATGTATCTGTTTTATTTCAGTTATTATATAATTAGTCACTTCATTCACATTGAATTGATCTTTATTAATATTATCCCACTCGCAAACGCTTATGCTGTATAGGCTAATGTTCACGATTTGTTTGAAATTAGGATTCTTACGCAAGGTTCATTTCTTATAACATTGATATTATTATTGTTTTCCAAATGTGACTTTCACTGTTATTTAGTTGAACTTGAAAAATAATTGTATATTCTATATTATTTATATAACTGTTTTATTATTTACGTATACTATTCACGCCAACTTGCAATATCGATGTATTTCCCGATGGCTCCTTCCCCACAAACAAACCTTGTGGGTTGGGTTATTTGTGTTTTATTATTTTCAATATTATTTGCTTATAAACTCCATATTAATAACCGCACTAAATTGTACATGTCAGATTAATTACCTTGCTTTAGCGAACCATTCAGAAACTTAGATGTCATTATAATAATGTTTAATGAGGATAATATACCTAATATGTAGGCCTATATATTTATGATATGTATAGGCTTACATAATTCTTTAAAAATATGAGATTGGAATGTCAACTCTGAAGAATTCCTTTCGAATACTCAGAAACCATCTATAGGCCTACAACTAACTATCATCCGTCAACATTTACATTAATTTCATTAATGGATTTTTGGATCATGGATCATGGATTTTATAAACGCAGAATCCCATATTTGAAAAAAAGAACCTCAGTTAGTAAATCAACTTGTCAGATTATTTAATGAATTACGAGTCTGAAAAAAGAGATTGTAAAAAAATTAAACACCAAGAAAATGATATTAATGATTATTATCCGAATTAAAATCAGTTTAGAAGTGCATTAGAAAGAGAATGCAGCTATTATTCGATTCGGTTTACTTTAATCGCATAAATGACACGACTGAGAAGAGAGGGAAAACAATCTACAAGCATTGTTGTTGAATAGGTGAGAATTCATTCGAAATACTGATCTTTTTAGTGTTGAACAATGCACTTGAGCACGGGTATAGTTCACGCTTTCTTCCGTGGATTAGTTTAGACGCTAATTTATTCATCTATATGTGGTTTAACGACGCACTCTAATGATAACTATGATTTACTAGCGTCGGATGAATGATGAGTAAGATGATGGGATGATGGGATGATGAGATGTAGGTTTCAAAGGTAAGGGAAAGGATAGTGCGAAGGAAGCGGGTAGTGGCCAGTATTGTAGAAACCATCCCGACATCAGCTTTTTTTTGATAAACTTCAAAGTATTTTTTAATGTGTTCGAATGTTCAATGTCTATATGATGAATGTATATATTTTGACTATCCTCATATGTTATAATCGAAATTCATAATTTCATCACGAAAAAATTGAAAACAACATCGGTACCGGTAGTTGAAAATAGAATGAATAGAATAAAAAATATAATATAATACATTTGTTATGTATGACCCATCACCTTATGTCACGACATTTTCGAGTCGACTTGGTTTATGCGTGCCACATATGAATTGTCTACAAAAAAACCGTGAATAATATTACAATACAATACAATGTCTGTCTTCTGTTTTGTAAGGCATTGTAGAAGACAAGAAACGGGCGGAAACGCGCTCTTGCGATCCAATAACCTTCGCCTACCGAAATACATTATGAATATTTCATACGGCTTTGTTTGTTGTGATCAGTAAATAGAAAGAAGGTGAATGTGTGTGGGAGTGAGCGAGAGGTAGAGAGAGAGAGAGAGAGAGAGAGAGAGGTAGAGAGAGAGAGAGAGAGAGAGAGAGAGAGAGAGAGAGAGAGAGAGAGAGAGAGAGAGAGAAAGAGAGAGAGAGAGAGAGAGAGAGAGAGAGACAGAGAGAGAGAGAGAGAGAGAGACAGAGAGAGAGAGAGAGAGAGAGAGAGAGACGCATGTGGGAGTGAATGTTGAGACTGTCCCGACTTCCTTGTAATGTATACTACATTGTGTTGGCGGTTATGAATATTTGCTTGACGACCCCACTAACAGCTAGGTTATTTGGGGGTTATATAGTGTTGGCGTTTAGGAATAATGTGGAATAATATGGAGGAATAATGTGTTTCATTCGTATCTTCGAATTCCGTAGAAATTTTGATATATTGGGAGTAATTATTTTTTATATAATTTATATATATTGGGTTTAACGACGCACTGTTATGATAGCGAAGATCTAATGGCGTCGGATGGATGATTAATGAGATGATGGGATGATGAGATGAAGGTTCTTGGGTAATGGGAAGGATAGTGGGAAGGAAGCGGTCATGGCCGACTTATTGTAGGAACCATCCCGGCATTAGCCAAGACTTCAGAGGGAAACCATGAAAAACCTCTGAAAGATGGTCGGCGGCGGGGATCGAACTGGGTTCGGAATTCCCCTCGCCTGCCGGATCACATGAAGGCAGGCGAGGGGAAATCGTATATAATTACGCCCTAGATAAGATTTATTGAAACACTACCGACAAACGGTTGCCGCTTGGATATAAGATTTCATACATTTTTTCATCTGGGTTATTCTTATGGGGTTTTTCAAAACTTCAAAATTATTTCTCTCAAAAGTGGTTCAACAGATATGCATCAAAACTAGCAAGGTTCAATGTTCTAGATGATAACACGTATGTGAATGCCAAGTTACATCAAATAATCTTTCGTTTGACCTGTGGAGCGCAAATAAACATTCCCAGTATCGTACGGTAAAATTGGGTCTCCGCTTCGCTCATTCAAACGGCCACCGATGAGCACCAAAGCCGCCCCGGTGGCTAAGTCAATTATCGCTAGCGGTAGTAACTGAAGTCACCGTTGGGCGTGGGTTCGAGTCCCGCATAAGGCATGGTTTTTTGTAAGCGTCCTTTCACCTATGATCCCTTCATCGTTTCATTATCACCTGCTCATTCGTACCCCCGTATCACCTAGCTGTTGGTGGGGTAGTTAACAAGGGGTTAACAACTCCTGAAATCAGGTGTACACTTGCCCTGAAATCCCATGAAATCCCTGAAATCACCTGAAATCACCTGAAATCCCTGAAATCACCTGTAATCACCTGTAATCACCTGAAATCCCTGAAATCCCTGAAATCACCTGAAATCACTTGAAATCACCTGAAATCACTTGAAACCACCTGAAATCACTTGGAATCCCTGAAATCATCTGAAATCCCTGTAATCACATGAAATCTTGAAATCTGAAATCAGGTGTGTACACCAAATCTTCGAGTTGTAAACTCCTCGGTAGTTAAGCAGCATTAAAATAAAAATGAGCACCATCACCGACTACTTCACCGAGCGAGTGCCAGACGGCTTGGCGGGAGGTGATCGGCTCGATCGCCGGTGTTTTCCTTCATCGTGCTTCTCACCGTCGGAACTTGAAGAAAATGAAAGAAAAGACCGTCGACAATCCCCGAATTAAATTGAATGTTAGGGTTTAGAAGCACGTCGAACGAGGGATTCACAACTCGCAAATTCGGTGTACACCTGACTTCAGGTGATTTCAGAGATTTTAAGAGATTTCAGGAGATTTCATACGGATTTCAAGGGAATTTCGAGTGATTTCAGGGATTTCAATGGGATTTCAATGGGATTTCAATGAGATTTCATGGCAAGTGTGGTATCGAAATGAAGCTACATTCATCAGATTGCGAAAATTTCAAACCTCAACCCGATCCGACATTTGGTTTGCCGGTAAACATGTTTTGAACAACCCAATGTGTATAGGGGGTCGGAAAATCATGATTTTCCTCGGAAAAGCTCCAAGAGGGTCATGTGTGGTATCGAGATGAAGCTACATTCATTAGATTGCCAAAATTTCAAACCTCAACCCGATCCGACATTTGGTTTGCCGTTAAACATGTTTTGAACAACCCAATGTGTATAGGGGGTCGGAAAATCATGATTTTCCTCGGAAAAGCTCCGAGAGGGTCGTGTGTGGTATCAAAATGAAGCTACATTCATCGGATTGCGAAAATTGTAGATTTTAACTCGATCCGACATTTGGTTTGCCGTAAAACATGTTTTGAACAACCCAATGTGTAAAGGGAGTCGGAAAATTATGATTTTCCTCGGAAAAGCTCTAAGACGGTCGAGTGTGGTATCGAAATGAAGCTACATTCATTAGATTGCGAAAATTTTAAACCTCAACCCGATCCGACATTTAGTTTGCCGGCAAACATGTTTTGAACAACCCAATGTGTATAGGGGGTCGGAAAACTATGATTTTCCTCGGAAAAGCTCCGAGAGGGTCGAGTGTGGTATCGAAATGAAGCTAAATTCATTAGATTGCAAACATTTCAAACCTCAGTCCGATCCGACATTTGGTTTGCCGGCAAACATGTTTTGAACAACCCAATGTGTATAGGGGGTCGGAAAATCATGATTTTCCTCGGAAAAGCTCCAAGAGGGTCATGTGTGGTATCGAAATGAAGCTACATTCATCAGATTGCGAAAATTTGAAACCTCAACCCGATCCGACTTTTGGTTTGCCGATAAACATGTTTTGAACAACCCAATGTGTATAGTGGGTCGGAAAATCATGATTTTCCTCGGAAAAGCTCTAAGAGGGTCGAGTGTGGTATCAAAATGAAGCTACATTCAATAGATTGCGAAAATTTCAAACCACAGCCCGATCCGACTCTTGGTTTGCCGGTAAACATGTTTTGAACAACCCAATGTGTATAGTGGGTCGGAAAATGAGAATTTTCCTTGGAAAAGCTCTAAGAGGGTCGTGTGTGGTATCGAAATGAAGCTACATTCATTAGATTGCGAGAATTTCAAACCTCAACCCGATCCGACATTTAGTTTGCCGGTAAACATGTTTTGAAACACCCAATGTGTATAGGGGGTCGGAAAATTATGATTTTCCTCGGAAAAGCTCTCAGAGGGTCGAGTGTGGTATCGAAATGAAGCTACATTCATTAGATTGCGAAAATTTTAAACCTCGATCCGATCCGACATTTGGTTTGCCGGCAAACATGTTTTGAACAACCCAATGTGTATAGAGGGTCGGAAAATCATGATTTTCCTCGGAAAAGCTCTAAGATGGTCGAGTGTGGTATCGAAATAAGGCTACATTCATTAGATTGCGAGAATTTCAAACCACAGCCCGATCCGACTCTTGGTTTGCCGGTAAACATGTTTTGAACAACCCAATGTGTATAGAGGGTCGGAAAATCATGATTTTCCTCGGAAAAGCTCTAAGATGGTCGAGTGTGGTATCGAAATAAGGCTACATTCATTAGATTGCGAAAATTTTAAACCACAGCCCGATCCGACTCTTGGTTTGCCGGTAAACATGTTTTGAACAACCCAATGTGTATAGGGGGTCGGAAAATCATGATTTTCCTCGGAAAAGCTCTAAGACGGTCGAGTGTGGTATCGAAATGAAGCTACATTCATTAGATTGCGAAAATTTCAAACCTCAACCCGATCCGACATTTAGTTTGCCGGCAAACATGTTTTGAACAACCCAATGTGTAGAGGGGGTCGGAAAATGAGGATTTTCCTCGGAAAAGCTCTCAGAGGGTCGAGTGTGGTATCGAAATGAAGCTACATTCATTAGATTGCGAAAATTTCAAACCTCAACCCGATCCGACATTTGGTTTGCCGGTAAACATGTTTTGAACAACCCAATGTGTATGGGGGTCGGAAAATTTATGATTTTCCTCGGAAAACCTCCAAGACGGTCGAGTGTGGTATCGAAATGAAGCTACATTCATTAGATTGCGAAAATTTCAAATCTCAATTCGATCCGACATTTGGTTTGCCGGTAAACATGTTTTGAACAACCCAATGTGTATGGGGGTCGGAAAATTTACGATTTTCCTCGGAAAAGCTTCCAGAGGGTCGTGTGTGGTATCAAAATGAAGCTACATTCATTAAATTGCATAAAATGTTTATTTCGTTCCGATCCGATGTATAGTTCTCCGGCAATCATGTTTTGAACACCCCCATGGGCAGGGGGAGGGGAGGGAAATTATGATTTTCCCCGGAAAAGCTTCCAGAGGGTCGTGTGTGGTATTAATATGTAGGTACATTCATACCATTGCATAAATTTCTTATTTCGTTCCGATCCGATGTATAGTTCTCCGGCAATCATGTTTTGAACACCCCCATGGGCAGGGGGAGGGGAGGGAAATTATGATTTTCCCCGGAAAAGCTTCCAGAGGGTCATGCGTGGTATCAAAATGAAGGTACATGCATCAGATTGCGATTTTTTTTTATTTCGTCTCGATCTGATGTTTGGTTCTCCTGAAAAAAATTCCTGAATACCCTTCCGGAAAATTTGTGATTTTCTTTGGAAAATTTTTTGGAAAACTGTGAGTGGCATCAAAATGCTCACGTGATCGCTAGCTTTCAGAAAATCCAACAATCGGCCCGATCGCGTCATGGGTTCTCGAGCAATCCCCGATCGAAGATTTTTCTGTCGGACGGGTACTAGTATGGGGAAAAAATCAAAATTTGAAAAAAAGTCAAAGTCTTTTGCCGGAGCCGTGTTTGGTATCAAAATGAAGGTACAGAATATCTGTTGTCGAAAATGTTGATTTTAGCTCGATCCGATGTATGGTTCTCTGTAAAAAAAATCTAGAAAATGAAGCCAAATTTGGAATTTTCTTTGGAAAAGTTTTTACACAACCGTGTGTGGTATCAAATTGAAGATAATCGAAATTGATGACGTCCAGTTCTAATTTCAGCCCGATCCGACGTATGGTTCAGCAGCAAACATGTTTTGAACGAACCCCGTCAGATCGGGTGTCGGAAAATTCATGATTTTCCCAGGAAAAGTTTCGACGGGGCCATGTGTGGTATCAAAATGAAGGTCCATTCATTAGATTGCATAAACTTTTTATTTCGTTCCGATCGAATGTATAGTTCTCCGGCAATCATGTTTTGAACACCCCCATGCGCAGGGGAGGGGGGGGGAATTTTCGATTTTCCCCGGAAAAGTTTCCAGATGGCCGTGTGTGGTATCGAAGTGAAGGTCCATTCATTAGATTGCATAAAATTTTTATTTCGTTCCGATCCAATGTATAGTTCTCCGGCAAACAGGTTTTGAACCACCCCATGTGTAGGAGGGGGTCGGGAAATTTACGATTTTCTTTGGAAAATGCTCCACATGGTCATGTGTGGTATCGATATGTAGGTACATTCATCACATTGCGAATAATTTGCCTACACCGGATTTCAGGAGTTGTTAACCCTTCGACGTCGACATACAGCGAGGTTAATGCGAGGTATAAGGAAGGCTCTGTTTTAAAAACTGAAGTCAAATCGGGCATGGGTTCAAGTCCCGTACGCATGAAATTGTAATAATCTTTCATATCAGCTGATTGGTACCCCTGAATGAAGTAGTAGTTGTTGGGGTCATCACGCAAACCGTACTCGTTAATCTCAATCAGGAGTCATCATGTTGGCACGCGTACCGCCAACACATGCACTCAGGCCAACAGCTTATAGGCTAACAAGCAGGCCACTAATGGCTTGTAATTGTTGCAATCGCCGGCCGACAATTGTCCAGCGTGTTGCCATCATGCGATCTAGTTAAAGGACATCACAACCCTGAAACTAGATCTCAAGGAATAATGACGATATTCATTTTCCTAATTTTAGAGAAAACTAGAATTCTCAGTTTCAATTTCAGAAATTATAATTAATTATTTTGTCTCGCAGAGACCGTGTGTCATGACGTAGGCATTACCGATTCTGTACAGAAACATGAACAGAATCGAGTAATGTCTACGTCACGACTGAGAAAGAGGGTTGGGTCCTGGAGGACAAATAAAGAAACACAATTTCTGGAATTGAGATGATGATCTCTAGTTTTCTCTAGAATTATGAAAGTAAATATTGTCACTATTCATTGAAATCCAGTTTCAGAGCTGTGGTGTTCTTTAACACTACTGTGCCTTAGCACGCTGAGACTAGGCCCCCCTTATAACTATATTTTATACAAATAGTTTGGTGTCTGTACTCTTGATATAAAAATCCACCTTCTCCATATCCCTATATATACTTTTGAATACTGAATGATGATACTTCTTTGTTGTTCAGATGTTTTATGCAATGGAGTATAGGCCTACTCGCGATTGGGTACTCTAGTTTTGTAAGCCCCTGGTTGTCTAAACATTGTCTAGATGACGTACTCCAGCCAAGAAGCTGGTAAAACACATGTTTTAGAGACAATTGTCTGCATGGGCGAGCAACAGATGGTGGATTGAAGCTTGATGCGTGGTGATACCGAGCTAAGAGGACTGTCATGGATACTCTAAAGACTGGAAAACCAATTAATGTTCTATTCTTTGTCTGCATGACAACACAGTAATCCTATGTCTTGTAAGCCTCTGTAATTATGTCCAATAAAATGTTCATAGAAATGATGCCACTCAATTTATTAATGAATGTAAGGACGTGTCTGAATTTCAATGCTACTTGCCTAATGACATACACTCTACTTGTACTTGCGACTTGGACTTGCTGCATGTGAACTTGCATTTCAGACAGTCCAGCAAGTATTCTCGAACACCAACACCATCTAGTGACACCGGGCTTATGGCGGGAACTGTTATAACCTCACTTTTGTCTATTTATTAGAATAAAACAGTGATACTTCCTATAGTAAGTGAGATGTTCCGCACAAATTGATAGGTGCCACTTCATTACAGAAATGAAATCGCATCTTTTTGTAGGTTTCTGTTGAAAAATTGAAACATAAATGCAATACAGATTTAGGTGACCCAATACAGAAGCACACAAGTAAAGTTCAGAAGAACGCATGCCATGTATGCTTGTGAACTTTCATACTTGACTTCTCATTTTATGAATTCGGACGTTCCTGATGACGTCACTTCCGTACTTTGAGCAAGGTCAAGCATACAAGTACCCATAAAAAAGGTAATTCGGACACGTCCTAAGTATAGGCCTATGTGTAAGTGGTGTGGATAACTTTTCAGAGAATTTGTGAATTTTTATTGAACGCGTGGGTTTGTTATGTATAAAAACAATTCAATTTGTGATGAAAACCATTTTATGTCATGTAACAATTATTGTATGTCCATTTGTGGTCGGATGAAATGTTTTTCCGAAATTTTGAAGAAACTTTAAATAAAATCTACGCATACTGAACATCGAATGTTTTCGTAGACTAGGGAAACGCATGCAACATTAGCATTTTTGGATGAGCTATGTAGACATATTTATACGAAATGTAATTAATGGAAAGCAATAGCTATATATGCACCTTGAGTATCAAACAATTAGGCTATGTCACTGCCTTCCTGTTTTACTCATCACCCATTCTAATCGTTTTACAATTTAATTGGTTATACCTGTTGGTTTTCTCAATAGGTCTCTTATAAAAGCATTATTAATTACATTTTACATTACAATTACATTCATTATCAAAACAGCTAATCCTATTTACGGGAAATTCTGAGAAAGTAATTCCATAAAAATAACTGGTAGTTAAACGGCAAATTACGATGTTTTAGTAACTAAATTTGTATTTAAGACTGCAGATTATGAATTGATTGAATTGAACTGAACATCATCCATCAATTTCAAGCCACTCTGTCATCAGATCAGAACGCAACAAACAATCAGCATCAACTAAACTATAAGCTCAACGTTTCAACTACCAGCATGTGCATTTGAGTGCTGTGGCTTACAATAATAAAACGTGAATGAATGTAAACAATAAAAAATGTTGGAATGAATTATAGAATATTGTCGATCGTAAAACGCCGCGATATAAATAGGACTATCGCATCTGTCGGCCATCCTTGCCTCATGCTATAACATGCAGGTCCTGCTCAACATACAGACCATGCTACTCTCCCACACACAGTCAAATGTTCAGTGTCAGCATGGCATATAAACGATCGCAGTGACTCTCCCAATAAACATATTGTAGTGAAAAACTGAATCAATAATTCGAGAAGAATCTTATTTATCAAATATTGTCGATCCATAATGAACATTCACATTTATACTATACATGTTATTTGTATGTAACGGTACACAGTGAGGTAAAAATAGATGACGAAAATATCGAGTGTTACTGTTACATACAAGTGATCTTTCCACATTTGTTATTATAAAATTAAAATCATTAGCATTTTCGACAAATAGGCCTACGGTTTGCATCAGAGTATTATCCGAGGGGTAAACAACTTGACATTTCAGTGTACGGTCCACCTGAATTTTTTTCCTGGATTTTTTTCATTTTTTTTTCGGGATTTTTTTCATTTTTCGTGTTTTTTTTTTAGAAATGTACACCTGATTTTTTTAGTTGTTAACCCCTCGGTTGTATAATTTATCTCAGAAATTCTTCTTGTAGGAACTTTTTTCCTTATATGGAGACTAGGGATTTAAATATAATTAGCTCATATATTTTACCGATAATTTCTGTAAAGATTGTATTTGCGATGAGTGCGTATGTATTGGCCGATACTTTTCGGGGACGAGTAAAATAAAACAAGTCAGTACATTTTCTGGTCTTATTATTCACCTTTCTGCAAGGCAACGTCGCATAGTGCTGATTGGTGTCACACCGGCACTTACTCTTACATAAACAAGGCTTAGTTTTGCAATGTTTCCCCTCGTTAAGCCAAGTGTTAAAGGTAAACGTCGTTATTAACTAACGTCGATAATGATACACCGCGCTATGAAAGATTTCGTAAAATGACAAATGTTCAATTTATTTTTAGGTTATCTTTTATCTTTGTGGTTAGGTGATATGAATGATTTTTTGAACGTTGAGTTAGCTTGAAATTGAAGACAACGTTAAAAGCACGATATTTTACACATTTATCATAGAAATAATTTACGCAAAGTCTGCAATAACAGCTGCTGAAGAAATATGATGTAAAAAGGAAAGTCAGCAATAAAAACATTAAATGCATCGAATAATAACCTATTGTAATAAAAACAGAACATCCGAGACATTCTCTATTTCAATTGTTATTCAAACCAAGTTAATTGAAGTTGTACATTTGGTTGTAACAGTACGTAAGTGCAAAAGAGTCCACGGGAGTCGACTAAGAGAAATATCAGGTTTTTGGTGATGACTTTTGGACGGTATGAGATATCGAAATTCTAATACAAAAAAAGTGATATATTTTTGTGGGTTCCAGTTTCAGTTATTTATTATTTCTTTACATATAGGCCTAATACAATGTTTGAACAGAACAAAAATATGTGAAGACATGAAATCTGGACTTACTGTAAAACCCATCTACAGTATATACTTGAAATGTATACCAAGCCACCCTAGGTGGCTCAGTCAGCTGAGGCACCGCTTCAGAAACTGAAGTCACCGCTGGGCGTGGGTTCAAATCCCGCATAAGGCATGTTTTTTTGTGAACGTCCGTTCACTTATCATCATTTCATAGTTTCACTATCACCTGCTCATTCGTACCCCCGTATAACCTAGCTGTTGGTGGGGTCGTTAAGCAGACAATAATCATCATCATACCAACCAATATAGCCTACCAACCAACAATTTCATATAACTTCAGTTTTGTCGACTGAAGTATTCTTCAATGTCATAGAATACATTTTCTGTAAGGTATATCTGTTTAGTTCACCAAGAAATTGTGGCGAACCTTTAAGTTCTTTAATCTTGGACGGTAATCTATTGTATAATCTGATAGCTGCCATACTCGGAGCCTTCAAGCTGAAAGCTAGATTCGAACATGCATAAGTTCGTTACACCGCGTGTGTTACGACTACAAGTAGAGATGTTACGAGCGAGTGTGAAGAATTGAATGAAAGTCGACCAACCAACAGAAACAATTTAAAGTGAAGTAATGCAAATTATTCCACTTGTCGCTGACTACAGGTGGATCGGAACGACAGAGCGTTCTTGATAGCGGATACAAGAGACGGTCGATCGAGACGGCAATGCTCGAATTCTCGTGGTCAGTGTATTAGAACATAGAAAGCTGGTTGCGATTGGAAACAGATTTAGAGAATTACATCTTGAATCGATACAGTGTTTAGGAAATATAATAGCCTAATTTGTGAATTGTATTGCCTAATTTAGCAATCTACAATAGCTTCACCACAGAAAGAAAGAGAGAGAGAGAGAGAGAGAGAGAGAGAGAGAGAGAAAGAGAGAGAGAGAGAGAGAGAGGGAGATTGAGCAGGAGGAGAGAGAGAGAGGACTGAGGACGCAGCGAGAGGATGGAAGAGAGGGAGGAGGCGTGATGAGAGAGATGTGAGAGAGGGAAAGAGAGAGATGAGCGAGACCCAGGGAGAGAGAGGAGAGTAGAGAGAAGAGGACGTAGTGTGACGAGAGAGAGAGAGAGAGAAAGAGAGATAGAAGTACGCACATTTAGCTCAAATCTTGGCAACGATTCGAATCATGCTGGAAATAGCAAGTGAAAATCTAACGATATTAATATAATTGCTTGTAAAATGTTGGTGAAGAAGTAATAAATAATGCAAAAGCAATATGTTCCCTTTGAAACATGCGACTTGCAGCTGTCCCGAATGCATATGTGTTTTCAGTTCTGTGAGGCAAATACGTTCAAGTAGAGAATCAAGTACACATGGTACACAATTATAGAATCTACTTGATGTATTGTACATGACAACTTCTATAGGCCTACCTGTATATGTACACTTATTCTAAGTCTGCACCTAAATGTAATAGTGCCAAATACTGAATAAAAAGTAGAAACAAATTTGACACCCAAACTGTAAGTTGTGATACGTAGATATATACATTTTTAATCAGTATAATACATATTTATACACATATTTAATCAGTATACAGTTGTGAATAGCCATGACATAAAAGTAATATCTCGGTAGCTCAGTGGGAGAGCAGCGAACCGGCAATCTGAAGGTCCCGGGTTCAATTCCCGGTCGAGACGTATCTTTTACGACATGGCTAAATATCCCATAACTATATATAGAATATATATATTATAATAGCTGTTGTTGTGAATAAAAATATATATATATATATATATATATATATATATATATATATATATATATAGCTGTGCGTGAATATATATATAAATATATATACATACACATTATAATATAGCCTATACACCATACATATATATAATATATATATATATATAATCTGTATATTATTTACATATGTAGTAGATAAAAACGCAAAATTGGCAGAAATTGGAATGAACGTATCAATTCTTATAGTTTCAACTGGTTTAAATGGGTTCAACGGTTTAAATATTTCATTCGACAACTCAATTTGATCAAACTACGTGTTTTTTTTCCATAACATTTCCACGAAATACCAATATATTGCAATCCCACAATTTGTCCACTCGATATTTCCATCTGTTTCACACAATTTGTCTCTGCAGTAATATCATGCAACTCTCACAAGTTCTCGTTTCACATCAATTCAGTTGTATAATTGTCTCCCGACGTCTAGATGATACGTAACCAGACGGTTAAAGTAAATTGACAATTAACGAAGCAATAACCGAATTAGTGATTCATGAATCAAGTTACGAGGAATATAATTCCATCATCTCGCGACAGATAGAGAGAGAGAGAGAGAGAGAGAGAGAGAGAGAGAGAGAGAGAGAGAGAGAGAGAGATCGGAATCTAATGGAACGGTATTGTCAGATGTATTGAGGGTGCGGGGAGAAGACGCCGCGGGAAGTGGAATATCGAATTGCTATAACTTGAACAAAAGGCTGAAGTGACAGTTAACAATGTGCTGAATAATGTTTCCTATAATAGTCTAGATAACAATCTTCATTTAGATCTCTGTCCACATTATGAGTTGCAGAACGAAACAGAATAACAACATACTACAAATGGTTGACAATGACACAAAATATCAGTTTAATGAAGATGACATGTTGAAGATGAGAAAATTGAAAAATGATAATAACCGAGACCACAACCGTACATCTACGCACTTCACATACGTTCACAGGTTATAGAAGATTAGCACCGAAATATGCGCGATTTTTTATATTGGGTTTAACGACGCACTATAATGATAGCGAAGATCTATTGGTGTCGGATGTATGATAATGAGATAATGAGATGAAGGTTTCTTGGGTTAAGAGTATATGGATAGTGGGAAGGAAGCGGTCTCGACCTATATTATGGGAACCATCCCGACATTAGCTTAGAGTACAGAGGGAAACCACGAAAAAAACCTGTAAAGCTGGTCGGCGGCGGGGATCGAACCGGGTTCAAAATTCCTCTCGACTCCCGGATCACATGAAGCGAGCGCGTTAACCACTGCGCTGCATGTACCGATGCGTGAATTTTATTGCAAATTTAATTTAGAAAAAACATTCAATATTACCAAAGTATCAGTCACATCAAATGCCAAACAAATACTTTCAATTTTCTATTCCAATGCACTCCATGCTATAGATACAACAATAGGAACACGGATACCTGCTTGCTACTATGGAAACGGAAGTAGCTCCTCAACGGTTCATCTGTCAACCAAAGACACGAGGGGTTATATTAATTATCATCAAACAAGACCCTTGATCGAATCACCATGTCCGACTAACAGCCAGCCTCACTGTAGCACATGCTCCGTCTCTGTCTGTCATTCCACCCCTAAACCCTAATTCCCCCCCCCCCCCGGATAAACACTCTCCCCTCATTACATCAGACGTAATCTCAGTGACGTCGCGATATGACGGGCTGTCAGGTCGACGATTGGAGGATTAGAATGCGAGCTAATTTCATTACTGGAGCCAATCAGAGCGGAGTATATACTTGTGGTCACCAGAGAAGGTCGACTACCAACATAACAAACACAAATATCACCGTTATTTGATGAGCGTAGCGAAGACTTCCATTTCACATACCGAAAAAAAATGGACTTCGTTTTTTTTTTCGCGACATATACAGGTCAGGAAAAAAGACCAATCAACTCCAAACTTTTTGGAATATTGGTGTCACACTAGAAAAGGTTCAGATTGTTTTCTAGAAAAGGTTCGGATTGTTTTCCAGAAAAGGTTTGGATTGTTTTCCAGAAAAATTAGTTGAACGAATTTTTCGGAAAACATTTGGACAATTTTACGAGGTTTACGATAAGAAACGCAACTGCACCCTAGTCGAAAGCGGTAAATCTATCAAGTTGCAGTGAAATTCAGGGCCATATTGAGGTCCAGGCTTTACGAGCCCCAGGCCTAGAGCGCCAAATTGTCACCGAATGGTATCCATCTTTCGTGGATACAAGTATATATTCGGAAGTGATCTGATGCTAGGGGAGTTTAAATATGGTTTGATTAGAAGTTGATTGGAAAGAGAGGAGAATTGGAGGTTACGATTAGTAGTCTCGCATATTCCGACAAGGAGACAGTCGGGCGTGTCGATCCGTCGGAATGAGAGGAAGTTTGTCGTCGATTAATGTTCATTAAGGTGGTTTTTCATGGCAGGGGATAAATGTGTCCACAAGGGTTAGTCGCATCGAGATTTGTTCAAGACAAAGTCGTAATTCGAATCAATAATAATAAAATATTGTGTATATGTTGAAAATTTATTATTCCAAACTTCCGAAAAGTCAATCACTTTCTCCGGATCCTTGCCCTATTCTTCGGTTCAACCAATCCTGTTACGCGCACAAAGTGCGGACGAAGATTATCATTCGCCAAAATATTCAATTTCATCTCAATATTTCAATATAATTATTCTAAGAATGTGAATCCCAGATTTGTTTGGATCTTATTATTATTATTCTTCCATGAACATTGAAACCTGCTACAACATCATTGTTCCCCAATTGAGGCTATGGATGAAAGTAGGATCGTTTGAACGTGGCCGAGGGGTTCACAACTCCTGAAATCCGGTGTACACTTGCCATGAGATCACATTGAAATCCTCTTATAATTTCTGAAATCCCCTCGAAATCCGTATGAAATTTCTTGAAATCCCCTGAAATCCTTGGAATCTCTGAAATCACCTGAAATCAGGTGTACACCAAATTTGCGAGTTGTAAACCCCTCGAACGTGGCACCACAAGGGCGATCTTACCACCCTATTTTGATTATTTAAATATCAAAATTTATCAAATTTGGATTATGACTTATAGTTTTCTCTAGAATTAGATAAGTAAATATCGTCATCATTCTTCAAAATCTTTTTCCAGGGTTGTCACGTCCTTTGAAGTCGAGTTATGAAATTACCAAAGACCCTTATCGGTGGATACAAGTATATTAATTGACCAAAACATCACTCTCGGTTCATGTTTGTCAACGCTGACAGTAGTCGAGTTTTTCCCGCAATTAGATTATTCTCTCATCGTCATTTCATCTCCGACAATCGACAAGGGGATGCCATATTATATCTCGAACTCGCACGCCGATGACAATCGAAGTCAAACTCAAACTTCTCTCGCTAACTTTCTATCGAGTTCCTAGTTTTTCAACAATCCCGAGATATGCCCACGGGACCAATCACTGCTAACCAGGAACAGCACGTGATATATGGGGAAGGGGGGAGGGGAGTGCAGTGGCGGACCGAGGGAAGGAAACGATTCTGTTGTGGGTTTGTTATAATTTAGGTTAATCATTTGGGGACGCTGAAGAGCGAATACCGGAATAAAGATATGGGTCTTGTGACATGAGCTTCGGGGTACTTTTCAATGCCATGTGGTTAGGGTTCAGGTAAGGTTGGATACCCAAAACTACGTATTCGCTCTTTAGGCGCCCCCACGATTGCATGATTCTCCAAATATTATATTTCACAGATTTGTTGTGACAGATTTGTTCACAGATTTGTTATGTAAATATACCCATTTCATTCGAAACACAGGATTCTTATTAACAGTTTGTCTCGTTCATTTGGTGTGAGGGTGTGGGTAGGCTGAAATGATTGATACTACAGTCCATGTCAAGGAGAGATTGAGTCTGACGTCAGAGCTGTTTTCCCCGCTATGTTACCCCCACTATACTGACTTCAACTACTCCATCAGCGCAGGTAATACATCCTTTCAGCATAGAGTATTGCAGTTTCCTTGATGAACCTCCTTAATCTATGCTTTCAGCTACCATCCCTTGACCCTTCGAGAGCCTCGGACCTCTCACCCCAAGTCAGTAGTGGGGGTAACGTAGCGAGGGAAAAAAGCTCAGACGTCAGACTCGACTCTCCCTGACATAGACTTTAGCTATATTGAAACAGTACGATACGAAATGACGATTGTTTGTAATTCAAGTATACGATATTCTGCAACCTCGTCGCAAACATCACCCTGCAACATCCACGGGGCTCACCACTGTTGCCAACATACCGCCGATGACAGCATTAAAAACCACAAACCAGAACCGCTTGATCCGTCCTACAATACCAACACGACGGTAATTATTTAAAAGCAAAACTCGGGCACGTTTTGTGATGCGGCTCGACGAGTGGTGGGGGGGGGGGGGTGGTGATGTCAGAGGGGGAGGATGGGAGGGGTTGAATACCGTCAGGAAATAACGACTGAATGATTCGACAATCGACACAGCAACCCCAAACCGATAATCAATCGATGATCTGTGTATTGTCGGTCGGAACCCCCGTGCGATATCAGTCGAGACACGCGAGCTGTGGGTCTTGAATGCTAGGAACCCTCGAGCGGTGATGCTGCATGACGGACAAAGACCCACGAGCGAGCCTTCAGTGAGCAGGGTTAATGTGGCGTTAAGAGATAGTGTCTTCTATTCAATGCGTGTTACATGAATATATGTCGCTGTATATCTGATTCGGAAGACCATCATATGTGTACGGTTGCGGCCACATAAAGTGATCGATCCAATTGCTGCATTAGAATATATCATGGAGAAAATATACTGATACTAGCTGACTCGGCAAACGTTGTTCTGCCATCGAAGTGATTTGTAGTGAATGTTGATTGTTATGCTACCTATAGCGTGTAGCCCCGCAAATGGTGAGTAACGTTGAGTGACATTGTGCAACGCCGTTAATGTCAGGGAACAACGCCATTACTGGTGTTGTCCTTGAAGTGCCGAAATTTGGATATTGCTCATAGGAGGAAGCTTGGCGGAAGATCTCGTATACTTTCGGACCTTCTACCACCCCTATCGAATGTGCGTGAGGAATTTCACGGCACTCGGTCGAGCCGTTTCGGAGGAGTTCATCCTCTAACATGTGACACAAGCTTTTTATATATAAGATTATACGCACCCAAACATATAGCCTATGGAGAAATTAGCTGTTAAATGTGCGTAAATTCCATTTCAATTAAAATAAAATTTCGGAATAAATAATTTCATGTGTCCTCGAGTGTACGTACGGCGATGGTGGAAACATGTTTTAGGGTGAAATAATGTTGCAAATGGTTGGCTGTAAATAGGGATTGTATGTAGAAGCTGATATGGTTAACTTGCATTTGCACTTACTGAATCAAAGGCAGTTGATACACAGTATAACCTGTGACAGAATTTTGTGTAATTCAAATTTTCAAAATGAGTATATAATATACATATATACATTCATTTATATTGGGTTTAACGACGCACAAAACAGGTCCTACGATCTATCGACGTGGGTGAATGATAAATGAGATGATGAAATGAAAGGTTATTTTGTTAAACGATTTGGGATAGTGGGAAGGAGTCCGTCATGGCCTGTTCCCAGTATTGATTTGAACGACAGAAGAAAAACATGAAAAAGCCCTGTCAGGATGGTCGACCATCGCGTGAATCGAACCCCGGTCTCCTGAATGACGGTTTAGTAGTATTATGGTTCCTAATTCGAAGATTGGAAGATACCCCCCTCGTTAGCTCAGACAGTGAGAGCATGTGTATCAAGCATAAGGTCCGGGGTTCGATTCCCCGACGAGGCGGTATTTTTCAGTGATAATAATATCCATCATATATAATATGCCATAAGCTCAAGTACTATTCGCATGTGCTGGTTACGTCGGTTTATATCGCTAATTGGAACTGTTCGCGCATCCCTCGGGAGGTGCTGGCGGGAACCTAGGGGACTGCTAGCGGGTCCGGCCAGCTATCCCAATGACGTCAGCACGCGCAATAAAACCACGTGTCATGAAGAAGATTATTGCACCAGTATTAAAGTGATGCGGCTATTTCAGGACACAGTTTAAATAGAATGACATCTCTGCGGGTTATATTCATAAATAACTATATATTCTTATTTCCATGAATAGATAAATATTCTTCTCCAAGCGTGTAATACTTGGGAGTAACTACTGAATGTTTACTTGCGTTCACATTGAGTGAAATGTGGTATTCCGAAATTTAATTCGAAAAACATGAAATTCACTCATATTTCATCACAGACTGTAGAATCTTCCTGTATCTGTGACTGTACGTAAAGCGCCTATACGTGCACTTGCTTTATATGATTAGGATATGAAGGTAGGTCGGGCCTCGGTTCGATCCGCACCACTCACAATTTTCACAGAGGCTTTCCGTTGTTTATTTGTCCTATAGGCAAAGCCGATGTGGTTCCTTTATGCTTTAATATAGGCCACGATCGCTTCCATCACAGTATACGTCCTTTCCTTATCACCTAAGAAACATTCTTTTTCATATATATACCTATATTGGGTTTGTCGACGCACTGTGCATGATGATAGCGAAGATCTGTTGGCGTATTTACAACATTTACAGAGCTAGCCAAATGAGGCGAAGAGCACTTGAGGTGGTTCCTTTAATATAGGCCACGATCGCTTCCATCCCATTAACCGTCCTTTCCCTAATCTAAGAAACATTCATCTCATCAATCATTCATCTGACACCAATAGATCTTAATTATCATTACAGTGAGTTGATGAACCAAATATACATATATATAAAATGGAAAGTAAAGATGAAGATAAAGTGAAGTAAAGATGAAAATTGAAATTATGAAAATTATAAATTAAAACATTGGAAGAAATTATCATAAAATGATGAAGAATAATACAGTAAAAAGTAGGAAGTGTAACAAGTATATATTTGGTCTTTGATCACAGTTGAGACATCATAATTCTAGCGTGAAGGATCCACAGAAATCGCCTTCTTTGTCTTTCCCCCGCGTAGCGTCAACAAAACGCCCCCGGTTATTTCACCCCCTCCCCCCTCCCCTTACACTCTCCAAAGAAGATAAAGTGATAAACTGATTGTCATTACCCTCCTCCCCCTCCCCCAGCCTCTTATCACTAATTCTCTCACCGGAAGCAAGACGACGTCGCATTGTTTGCCCTCTTCATAACGGACACAATACACGCGAGTGTTGACGATCACACACGGTTGTCCTCCCTATACTCTAGCACGACCGACCAGGGGTGTCGACCGGTCAGAGGTTAAGGGCCGGGGGTGACGATTGGTGATGAAGTGTGGTGATTAGAGGGGAAGGGGGGGGGGGAGATATTGTCGACCTGGCGATGGAGTGGATGGAAGAAAACTCATCTCATCATCGCTTCAGAGGTGATAAAAGAAATACTTGGGTATATGAAAGAAGACGGTCGGCTACCAACCTACAAACACAAATACTACCGTATATTTGAGAAAATACTCTGTTCAACATCAGGGATTGGTCAACTGGACTAAAAACTCGACTGACCTAAAAATCTACCGACTGGACTAAAAACCAACTGACCTAAACTTTTATTTCTCGAGCCACCTGTACAGAAGTGAAAATGGGGGGGGGGGTTGGCTCCTCCCCTTCACAAATGTTTTATGGGTTTCACAGTGTTGGTTATGAGTTCAGGTGAGTAAAGTTTCTGAAGTAGTAAAGCCGAACCTTCCACTTTACCTTGTGTATATACAGGGTTGCTAAAAAAGTAGAAGTTCACGTCAGTTGATTTTTAGGACAGTTGGTTTTGAGGAGGGTCGAGTTTGTCAGTACAGTTGGTACATTCTCAAGATTCATTCTTCAACAATAGCATCTCTTTTTTGCAAAAGTCTATAGAATAGTATTTTTGATTGTATTAATTTTGTGAAAATATGATTTTTCAGGGCGAGCATGCTAGCCATTCGACCACTCAGTAATTATTAGTGGTCAGTTGTAGAGCTAATTCTTATAACAGCAATAATATACCCCAGTTTAATTGTAATTCCGCCAACACTTACGTAAGGAAGTACAACGATCATATCTCTATGGTCAACCCAACCCTAATAAACAAGGGATGCTGCTAATAAACCAGACGCCAAAAGACAAAGAGATGACTAATGGCATTACGGCCTACAATAATCACAACTGCCGCCGGCTAACGTTATGAGCGCCTAAACCCGACTCCCAATAGAGGGTGTATGTAAAGTGATATCCTATTAAGGGTCCGACAATTCAATAGCGTAGTAACCATATGTAATTACATATCCTGCTAGAACAATGCGTCTCGGTACCACGAAGCCGTAAATACACCCTCTGCGTCGGCGACATTACAAACCTACCCTTAGCGGATCAATTCCCCCGTGCGAGGCCTAGACCCACTGATGATAATTGCAGAAAATGGGAGTAAAGAATTTATGGGGAACCTATCCACAGCGTAATATTTTCAGTGTCAACGTAACATATACACGATCGCAGTGACTTTCCGGATGAACATATTTGATAGTGAAACTGCTTCACACCGTGGAGAGAAGTACCACGAACGAAACCACGAACAATCTTTGTAAAGAAGGATGGTGGCAAGAATCAAACCGGGACCCGATCTGCCCTCACATCCCGGTCACATGGAGCAAGCGACTTACCACTGAAATACTTGTCCCGGTACGCTATATTCGGCTTCGATTAGATTTTTCAGTCTTGGCTAGATTTGCTCAGAGTATTCATTTAATTTTCATTTTATTTATTGAAAGATATTATCCGAGATTCACGCTATTCACGCCAATATAAGATGATTATAACACACGTGTACAATATGTAATAACACCCTCCTACCCCATCCACCGAACACGCTCTTCTCAAAGCGTGATTAGCCGGTCTGAAGTGAGCACCGAACACGTACAGGTCAGAGGTCAATGGCACAGCAGACGTGAAATATGCATGCACTGCTCGTTGCATATTTCATCCGATTGGTTGAAGAGTGACCCGGAGCAAGTCCGCGGGATCAAATATTTAGCGTGGGGTGAACTGGGGGAGGCGGGGGAGGATCTTAAATTGCTGGACAGAAAGGGGTGGAACGAGGGGGCTGTCGAGGAAATAGCTACACCGGTTCGGGGGTGGAAGGGTTGAGGGTTAGGGGATGCACTTTAATGCAAGTACAGGCTGGGTGAGAAGGGATGAACTCTTCAAGGAATTTAATAGAAAAACTTCCTCCCTCAAAATGTATATAGGCCTCCACGTCGAAAAGTTTCTAAAATATTTTCAAAATATTCCCATTTTGTATGTTCTTTTTCAGACTTTGAATACATTTGGATGATCCTGTGGGTTGGATACATTTTAACTGGATGTTTCCATCCGAAGTGAATACCAGTTGAAGTAGTGATGAGGTATTTTTTTTTAATTATTCAAGGGTTGCCAATTGTCTAGCGCAAATATCTCCAGTATATAACACAAACAGGCTTACATCTCATACAGCACGTTACTCGAGCATTTTATAACTTACTTGAACAAGCTTGTCTACGTAGGCCCTACGACAAATACAGTTACTACGGTTATCAGATGGAAAAATTGAAAACGATACGGAAATTTTGATATCGAATACTGACAAAACATTTATAATTTGTCAACCGATATCGAAATTATCGAATCACCAAATATAATATCTATCCATGTTAGATTAGGCAGGGTTTCCAGTTCCGATTTTCTTGTCGTTTGTTTTTGTTTGTTCGACACGATATCGGTGCGATTTCTTGTAGGCCTGTTCGTCCAACGTTTTCGTGATGTCATGGCCGTAGCCTTAATTAGACCTTTAAATGCAGACTTCTTTCAATTTGAGGAATTTAACTGTCAAATAGCAAGTTGGCGCTTTCTTAGACAAAACAAACGGATGCACGAGTTCAGGAAATCTCAATGCAAAGAGTGGCAAAACATAGCTTCCGGTAAAATCGTAATTTCGGCTGACAAAAGTCGATTTCACATAAAATTAGCAAATATACATCATCTGATGCAGACAGTAATTGTCAAAAGTGCTAATGAGTCAAATTTCATAATAACAAAGATGTAAAGATCACTTGTATATGTAACAGTATATAACAACTCGATATTTTTACCTTCGATGTTTACCTCAAAGCGTGAAGGCCTACCGTTACATACAAAAATAACATCACATACAATATTGTGAATGTTTACTATGGATATTTTTATGAATTATTTTCATTTATTATGGATATTTATGGATATATTTTATATTTTATGAGATAGGCCTACTTCTTTGCAAGGTGTGAAGCAGTTTCAATTTAAAATATGTTGATACGAAAAGCCACTACCATCTTTTATATCATCTTACACTGAAAATATGATGAAGGTATAGGTCCTCATTAATTGAATAACATTGATTCCATGTCAAGTTATCAATGTTACTAAACAAATTACATTCTGTCTCGAATGTATGACAAAACACTTGACGTGTGACTTCACAATAAATCATCAGTACCGTATAGCAGCTCACTTAATGAAACATATTTCCCGCCGCGGTGTATGAAGCACATGTAAAGAACCGCCACATGGTAGGCGTTAGAGCCTGTTCTACATGCAGTGATCAGTATGATTAATGACGTCACAGATACGTCACAGCTACCCCCGTATCGTCGCGGCACACAAGGCCGGGTGGAACCTTCATTGTTATTAATGACGCGATGACGAGAAACAACTGAGAAACGCGGCGATCGTGAATAATAAGTAACATTTTTAACACTCTCCAACGTCCCTCAGCGCTAACCACTGGTCTACCCGACTGGGGACGCCTTAATTATTCTTCGTTGTGGCGTGCGGGACTCGAACCCACGGCCGATAAGACTTCCGCGTCTAAACCACGCACACTGACGATATACGTACTTGTACTCGTTTACAATACGTTTCGTTTCCATGACAACGTGGCTTACTGTAATTCCACTCGACACTGTAATTCTTCTCGACACGTCCGCTCGACAAGTCTGCTCGACGACAGATGATTAATAACAATCTCAGCTACTTATTACCCGGCCAATGTAGGTGTGAACCACCCGCGCGATAGTGGTGTGGGATGCGGGGACGGTCGCTCGGAACCTTCACTCGTGGATACAAGTTATAAACACAAGAGAAGGTTCGAACCACCCGCGCGATAGTGGTGTGGGATAGGGGGGACGGTCACTCGGAACCTTCATCTCTCGTGGATACAAGTACGAGAAGTTTGTGACGATGTGGTGGTTGAGGTTGATGCAGTGACATCACTGTTAGTCAATTAATCACTTCTCGAGCTAAAACCAAGTAATCAGTCTCGCGACGCGTCGTTCCCCCCCCCCCCCCTTGTGTTGCAGCTTGTGTTCTTGTTCACGCTCTCAGTTGAAAAACTACCCCTAAAACTTGGTTATTCTTCATTAAAACTGATAAAGCCACGACCGTCCTATTATTCCAACAGACTAGAAGAAGGGTGTTCAGGCGCCCTTCATGGTTCAGTCAGCTAAGGCACCGCTTTGCAAACTTCAGTTACTGTAGTGCGTGAATTCGAGTCCCGCACGCAATACGGTATTTCTATTTTATTTCGGGTAAACGACACACCATAATCATAACGAAGATATATTGGCGTCCGTAAATGATGTATCAGGCTTTGTGGACAGAGGGAAGGAAACGGTCGTGGCCTGTTGTCCCAGTGTTCACTTGAGCGGCTAATAGACCCACGATATCAGGTTGGTCGACCGCGGCGGGAATCGATCTACGGTCTCCGCCGTGAATTACGTCTTATGTAAGGACCGGGAATTGATGCTAGCTATCCAGGGAAAGATCTGATTATAAATAATGGTCTATAATTGTAGTCCAGACTTGGCCAACAGGGTACTACTGGATTTACAGGATTTATGTTCAAGACCCATTACAGCCAAGAAAATCCCGAGGGTGCTATACGGCCTCTTTGTTTTATGATCATCAATTTTTAATATACATTCAGAAAAATTTAGCATGGATGAAACTTTTCAATAAATTACCTCCTAATATTAAAAGTAAATTAGGGCCAAATTTTAAGTTAGCCCTCAAATCATATCTAATACAAAAATGTTTTCACTCTGTAAATGATTTCTAGACTGATGAAGAATAAAATTCCAACATAATTACAAAAAAAAACATGCCTCACGCCTACGCCCGATCTGACATTCAGTTTCTAAAAGCGGTGCGGGAAAAATGATTTTTCGCTAAATTGTCAATTTACATGTGCCGGTATAGTACTCGCTTTTAGTTTTAACCGATAAGCTTCTTGACTTATCTTAACTAGACCAATTAGTATTAGTAATAAGGCATTTCACTGAACCAACTTGTACCGTACTTAAACCACTCGCACGCGTTCAAAGAAATCGGTGCACAATTACACATACAATTAACGGTATCTCTCAAGGTTATAGCAGCCGAAGCAATTCACTATAATAATTACAAATTATAGGGGTAAGAGCACTTAACGGACTTGATATCTTATACACGATACCTTTATTACTGTACCCTGACCTTATTCCTTGCGTCGTCAAACTTTTAGATCAAGTATCAATCAATAATACAATAAAATAAATAATAATATACAAATATACGATGAAGTTTTATGCAATAGCCAATGTTAATGGCTAATAAATCATGCATCAATGTGTTTATGTGCCGATGTTGTTAGTCGTAACTATAGCAACTCATGGTTATTTATGGTTGTGTATAGAGCAATTGGCGATAGATGTAATGGTAGAACAGGGAGGTTTTTCGTGGTTTTCCTCAGTTAAAGTGTGAGTAGTGGAATGTGTATTGAGTCGTATAGATATGTAGCAGCTCATGGTTATATATGGTAGTAAACAGCATTGGCAATATATGTAATGGTAGAACAGGGAGGTATTTCGTTGGTTTCTCTCAGCAGTTAAAGTGAATATTGGATACAGTTTTTTTAGAATATGTCCCGATCACTTTTTTCCTACTGTCACAAAACACAGATAATAAAATAACATCTTTCTATCATTCATCACTCAAAGGTGCCAATAGATCTTAGTTATTATAAGAGTTGTTAAACCTATACTATGATAAAATGAAAGTTAAAATTAAAATTTATATTGCAAGTTTGATTCTCGATTTTATTCAATGTATTTTCAGTAGCCCTTACAGTACATTTTAATTACGCCTAGGTGGTACAAAATGGTCTACAAATTCTACAAATTGTACAAAATGGTGACGAAAAAATTCACGTCAATTTACAAAAATATAATGCGTTATTAGCTTATTCTTATTCTACTTTCATTAACGTTTTTGTTTGTTCTATTGGCAGACAACACTCAACGATGGATTTTTATTATTTTATTTGTTTATTATTAACATCGAAAAGTTGGCAGGCCCACAACAATCCATCCTATCTCTTATTACTATCCTGTCACACAGGCGTTTGGCTTAGTTAGGTTTCAAAATAAAATAAACGTATACACGTATATTTGCGGCCCATGATCGTCCGTATCCGCTATCTGTTAACGCTAACAGTGGGGAGTGTCGACTTCCAGCTTGACAGCTGTGTCAATACTCACTAGCATATTACTCCTAGCAACACGATGTCACTAAACAAAACCACAGTTCACTACATTGCTGTGGTAACGATCGTTAGCCATTTGTTGAAAGAATAGAAAGATATACGTTATATGATGATGTATTGTCAGACCACTTTACGTTTCGAGTAATTAAAACCGGCCGTCTTGGCTTGGAATAGTCATTGAAGAAAAACTAGAATAAAATAACTTGATGCATTTTAATACCACTTTTAACCTCCATATATGGGTTTTACTTTTAACTTTCAACTACCCGTCTTATTACGCGATATCAAGACGAAAAAAAGCGAGGTAGCCCAGTGGATTCAGACTTGACCTGAATTTGATATTATGACTTTTTGTGAGATGAAATTACACAAGTCAAAGATTATTAAATTACGATTTCCAATATCCTCGAAGTATGCTTATTCATCATCATAACGTGTTTTATTGTATAAAAGTTGGTATGAGGTAGGCCTAGTAGGTAATTATAAATGAAAGAGATTGTTGTATAAACAATTATTTGCCTGTAGTTGTGATAGTAAACTGTAAATATGTCACCTGCTTTTCACACTGATAGACCGTCATTCACTCATTCATTCATAACTTGGTAGAATGATGTTATTGTTTTGACTATAGCTACGCTAGGCATGTGGTAGTCGTAAAGGCCAGTCACTTTGTTCGCAAGGTCATTCTGATTAACCAGAAAAACAAGCCTATTATGGTAATCAATATGGATCACTGACCAGAGAAATTAGACTAATTGATAATATTGTTGTCTAATTAGTATCGGCGGTTCGTAATTGCTAGAGAATGTACTACGGTAATTATTACGAGCACCGTAATAAAAATAACGATAAATTCAAACTTTCAGTCAAGAAGTTAGGTTAGGATCTTTCATTTGACATTTCGAAGGGAATATAAATAGACTACCTTTGCAAAATATGAGACACGATTAATTCTGATAGTTCGTAATCACTATAATATCATTCAACGACACTTACATAAATATGTAAATCCTTTAATTAATGGTAGCCAGTTATGTAAATTACGAAAACAGTGTGTTAGCTATTTAGAGAATGTCTTTTGACACCCACAGGTTGGGCTTGCTTACCATCCTTCGGAGGTTTCGCCGACGAATTACTCGAAGTCTTATCAAACTGGCAGTTCATACTCAAAACAAACTAACACTTTATATTAAACTGAAACACTTTCACCGGATTAAAATAATCATGACTGTTAATTAACCAATAATAATAAATAATAATCACCAGCGGATTATTCGTGACAGTTGTACGGGCGCCATTGCTATTCACTCGTCGGCTGAGCCGTCGTCGCCTCGTGGTGTTCAGTTGAAGGTTTTGCTACTAGAGTACAACACCAACAGAGATGTCTATTTTTTATATAAAAAAAGTAATGATAAGGGATGGTTGACTTCTTTACCGACAATTAAGGTTCCATTTTTTAATTTTGCGATAACATAATTAAAAATTAATAATGTATGGATGTATATGAAGTAAAAGAATATTAATAAAACTGTAACTAATCCAGAATAATGAATGAAAAGATCAATGCTGATTGGTCATCACTCATCAGTCATCACATGCAAGATGAAAAAATATTTTTCTAACACAATTTAGGGAGCCTATAGCTGCAATTTCATAATTTGTTATTGTTTCATAAATCAATATTATTGGATAACGTAATGCCAATTAATGTATCTATCATTATAATTTAGAGCACCTACCTTCATTCCAGGAATGATGACAAGTCCATATAGACTGGAACTGGAAGTAATAGTTTCTAGGGGATCGTAGGCTTCTCACACTTCAATTCATGAAGATGTAGAATAATTCTATTTCTGAACGTATGAGAAATTATAGCATGGAAAAGTATGTACATTTTAAATGCCAAATATAGAGTCTACTGTTTTCCGAAATTAAAATTCAATTGTAAATAAAATGATAAATTGGCCAATTAACTGTGTGGCCTCAACCTTTCTCTTAAAAAATGGCCCTCCGAGATATCTAGTTGAAAAGCCGTGATGTAACATGTTAAAACTTACATGAAAAATAATAATAATACAAATGCATTTATGTAGGCCTATTATAAGCAGAGCTACATAATTTTCAGGAACAGAACAGACCCTGCAGAAACACTTCGGTTAATATTTGATGTAATTAATTGTAAACTCACCAGCCATATTTCAAACAGGCACCGACGAAACAATCTGAGTTCGTTCGGTGGGAGGAAACGAACAAATAATACCAATTATGATAATCACTGTACATCCAGCTTTTTATTTTTATGAACAACATAAAAAAATGTGGATATTCTTATAATAAAAATCAATGTTATACTTAAAAACACATACATTATAAATTAATATTAAGTTACATTTTACAAGTTTACATTGTACATTGTACATTCATTAATATGGCATTAACATTTTATGAAATGTTTATATAATATAATTAGATAGGCCTACTTTTAAAAGTGGTAAATAATATTAAAGTAACACGTTCGTCATATGAATGAACACAAGAGTGGATCATAATGTCGACTGTAAATAGCCTAACTGTGCAAATATATCACAAATAAATACGTACATCAAACATAGAATTCTCTTCGTTTCTACATCTTTACAGATATTAGTGGGTTATATTTATGATTATCTACTATTCTGCTGAAACTCTTTTTCATGACTTCAATTTAAGGGATTATTATAAATAGTTCATTTACGATAAATACGTTTTAAACTTCCTGGTCTTGAAGAATTGATTCCGTGAAATTTGTACAGCCTAGTTTTGAAGGATCAAATATCAATCTAAGACTTTAATTATTTGATAATTGGTACTCAAGGTTTCATATTTCTATCCTAATTGTCCATGAAATAATTGGATTCCATCCAAATACTTTCATGTTCAAAAATAAAA
Organism: Brachyptera putata; assembly: GCA_907164805.1. Taxonomy (NCBI): domain Eukaryota; kingdom Metazoa; phylum Arthropoda; class Insecta; order Plecoptera; family Taeniopterygidae; genus Brachyptera; species Brachyptera putata. The sequence continues at coordinate 20,990,981 of OU015470.1, read as the reverse complement.
ATAAAAAAATACAAGAGAATAATTGATATGATAAAATGATGACATTTTGAATAAATAAATAATGTACAAAATATGTTGTCTAATATTACACATCTGAAAGTTTTGAATATGTTTTCTGCTAATAAAAAAACAAAGACATAACATAGTTTCAAGTCCAAATAACCAATTAAGGTTACAATAAATCTTAAGAAAACGTTAGTTTGTACCTCGGCAAAAAAGGTTCAGTCCGCGCATAGTCTTGAACTACTTCTGTGCCAACATCAAAACTAATCACGAAATCAAATCTCAAAACACTTCCTCAAAACATGAACTCATTTTACTACCGACTTGTAATAAATATCTACGCTTAGTTATCCTCGTTATGACATTATTACAACATCTACAACCTTTCATTCGTAATAGTTATTTCATTCACGCGATGCGTTCGTAAGTCGAACACGAAGTAATAAAGAACACGTTTGTATTCGAGTACAAACGGCCGGCCGGAGTATTGAATGGGGCATAACTGTACCCCAATCCACGAGCGTTGACGGTTATCTACCAATAAGACAAACATAAACATCATCAGTTTTACGAGATTGAGGACATTTTCTTGGTTACGTATTTCGAAGCTAATGGTTGGTATAACGATGAGAGAGAGATTGAACCATTCATCAACTCTATTAAACGTAAAACGTTAGGAAGCAAAAATAATAAATTTAATGTTCACATTTGTTTTGTTGGTGAAAAACTGTCAATCGTTGTGAATTGAAATATATTGTTTTATACACACATCAAACATACAGACAAACGGATCAGAAATACAATCACACATTTAATATTATTGTACATAGAGACAAAACGTGAACGTAAACATAAACATTTGATGTTAGTGCTCGGAATTAGCAGTTTTAGTCGGTAGCCCGTTAGGCTGTGATAATGCCACTCACGGAAATCGTCCGAGCGAATTTAAAATCAAAACATGACCGTTGAAGCCGAGATTCTATTTAACAGCTAACCGTGGCCCAGAACGAAAAATACGATATGATCAAATCTAAATGTAGTCAGTTCAATTTCAGGCGTTGAATCAATATTAAAATTGAATTGATCATTTATGAATTCACAATTCTCAACTTGTCGAGGAGAAGAAATGAGTAGACTTGAGAGCTCTCTACAGGCTACTGATCTCAGCTGATTTTGAGCACTATACTACATTTCACATACAATTACTGTTTCAGACAGAAAGACAGATCTTTCAATTCCAGTAAACCGTAAGAGAAACATAATTCTGAACGGAGGAATAAAAATATAACACGGATTCTATTCAGCAGTATTCGAAAACAGCGTCAATGTTCAAGTTTAAGGAAATATCTTCATATAAAAAACAAACAACTGAAAGCATTGTTGACTCTGCTATGCGATGTCTGTAATCCAACAATACAAACATTTAAAAAAAGTTAATTGTTATTTGTATAGTACGGAACATAACGTCATAATAGCAATCGTTGATTCGTGTGGTTAACAATCAAGGCAATAAGACGTTGAGATTTTTTTTATGTGAGTCACAGAAAGATTAAATATATATACATATATAATGACGTAAAGAAGAGTTTTAAGTACGCACATTTACGTAAAAACGAAATCACTCGTTCATTATATTCCCGAGCAGTTCTTGGTAATCTTCTTCAGCGAGTATCGAGTCCTCGTCTGGTTGAGAAATGTCTCGTCTGCGTCTCCGCCTGGCGACTTGACTCGTCGCCTCGATGCAGAGGACTGCGAAGCGATTGTTGCAAGAGTAGCGCTCCTGGTCGATCAGCTTGTTCTTGAGGAGCGACGACGCGAGGCCGACCTTATCCGTGCTCGACGAGTGCCACGCGTCGCAGTACGTGTCCATCGCGCGTTCGCCAAGGACGTGAGATCCGTGCCATACTAGTTTCTGAGGCCTGAGACGCGGGAGGGAAGAAAGTTTTCTTTTGAAAGTGTAATGTTGTTTCATACCAGGAAATCACTTTCACACCGCAAATTTTTGTGATTTTTTTTTATTACGTCATGTACCATGCACATATTGAATCAGTACCAACTCACTACTCTAGCTTCATAGTTTGTGACTTTTCAGGTATTTGGCAGAAGCATGTTCGGTATAACTCGCTGAACGTATGATACAAATCTATCGTTTGTAATTAGAAAGTAAGCTACTTCTGCCTACTTCAGCTAGACGAAGTGGATTTATTATTGTTTGCTCCACTCCACTCCAGTTTGGACTGCTCCATTAACAGTACAGTTAATTCTCTATAATTTGAAATTCAATGAGCAATGAGCTCATTTTGATACATAAAAGTATGAATCATAGAAATATTTGCCATTGCGTTCGTGAAAAAACCCTGCAAGGACCAGAACTGATGTTCAAATTACACCACAATATCGAATGAATAAATGATAGACGAATATGTTTACAGAAACTCCCTAAATTGGAATCAATCCCCAATCGGGAAACAATGATTTCATATGGAAGAATCATACCTTATGGTGGACTCAAACCTACGGTCGACTCGTCTGCAATTTCTTAAGCACATCCCACTGCTAAATACTATACACCACAAATAATACATACATCTCAATTATGTATCATGTATCAATCATTATGTACTGTTATACGTAATACATAATACATCTCAATATTTACGTCTAATCGCACTCACCATCCGAAGTCGGTGAGAATATTCTTCCCGTTGAAACTGTATATCCTTGGCTGTTGCATGAACATTCCCCCGTCTCCTCCGAACAGCTCCTTCCAGCTGTTGAACAGGACGTCTCCCTTCGTGTTGACGACGGGCAGTTCCCGGTCGGAGAAGCGCACTATGGAGTCCAGGTTCTGCACGCGGGAAGACAGGAATGCGCGGAACGTGCCGCGGAGTCCGGCCCGGCGGGCTTGACGATAACAGGCGTAGTCGGCTCCGCGGACTCCGTGCATGTCGCCCGTGTACGGCTCGTTCAGTGCCGCGATACGGAGCTGGAGACAGGCGGGCACAAACGGTTAGGGTTGCCGTTTCATGAGACACAGAGCGCACACAGACACAGAGCGTGCGTCAGAGACACACATCGATCAATTGAATTTTAAATAATAATCGGTTATTTTATGATTAAAAAATAGTCGATAGATAATCAATCATTCTGAAGTAATAAACTCATAATTTAAGATAAAATTGTATTTAGATGAATATCATTCAAGACAGATGCCCAAAAAGCATTTTGAAATTGAACATTTCAACTGGCGCCAATGCCCGTAGCTGTGCTGCATCGATACCAACCCTCAATCATTCAGCTACTTCTCAACATGTAGTTCCTAAACATCGATAAGTATTAGGCCTAATTGAACATTATAATTCAGTGATCGATTGATCAATAACTGATGGCATCCCTACAAATGATACATACATATTATACACTAACTTGGTCTACAATTCAGCGAGATTTTATGCTCTCACTAATGGCATCACAAGCATTAAGAAAATGAAAACTATATCGGCTCAGATTGGCAATAATGAATAAACACGAATTGATAGTGTTGCATGCAACTTACCATGCGTGGATACCACTTCAGCAGCACAGAAATAAACATGGTTGTCAATCATTGTCTCATTGAATATATTACAGCATTACATATGAAGAAAGTACTTTTATCAAGGTAAGCTGGTGGCTTCCTCATCGATACAATTTGTTCCAATCTAGTTGGAACATATTGAACTATATAGCGGAGTAGAGAAGTGAACGTTGAGCTAGAAATAACCGAGAGGGATTGAAATTTTTCCGAAGCATCCTCAATTATTGAAAACAGGTCAAGATTGAACAACATAATATTATAAGTATTAATGTAGGCCTACTAATAATTATTCTTCACGATTTAATTCCATCTTCTTTCCAAATATCTTCTCATGAAAACATAGTTCACATATGAAGTGTGTTCTGACCATTAATACCGGTGCCAAAGTTCCGATCTTTTCCTCTTGTTAATCATATATCAACGATGGATACTTACGCTCGGTCCGTCGATTGACATGGGTCTGTTGTTGATGAGATTGGACGCTTCAAGAGGCAAGCTGATTGGCTGAGCCGTGGTTGTGGGCGGAGCTTGCGTTGTTATCGGCAACAGCGAGCCAAGCTGTAAGTGGCACCAGGAAAACATTACGGTATTGAACATCGAGAGCGAGAGAGAGAGAAACAGAACATTTGTACTGATGCAACATTCCAATTTTTAAACCTACAATACAATACAACCTACAATGTTCGTGAATGTCAAATTTAATGCCAAATACCATACACCTATGTAAATGGACTTTGCAGGTTCAAAATATATTATATTTATATGATAAAATAGGTGCTAAAATTGAATAAATTTTCCACTTATGTCCTTTATTCAAAGTTTTGTATTGATGTTCCAGCAACGTATGCCTACATAAAATGAATGATGACTTTGAATAGTTCAGAGATAATTAGATCACATATAATAACGTATCACAAACTAGGAGTAGCAATGTACTGTAACGGTTTTCAACCACTTTGGATTTTATTTCATAATGAACTAAACTAACTGATACAGGGTACAAATTTGATCTCTTATAAAATAATAATTCAATCCAAAATTTCATTGTAATTTCATGAAAAAATTGATATCAAAATTCATACATGTTTGTTGAACTTTCAGAATAATGAAATTGCAAAAAGTAAAAACTTACCGCGATGTATTGCCAACCGCTGTTGACGCGCACCAGAAGAGCCTCCTCGTCAATCACGTACGCCAACGTTCCCACGGGACTCACTGACGACATCTAGTGAGTGAAACATCAAGCTTGTATCAGTCACAATTCTTACGAATTACAGCTTTTACTTCAATATTTACTCACATATTTTGTTTTGTATCTGTCATCATTTATTCACTATCATTTTTAGAATGGAATAAATAATGAATAAACACACTATACGTCGTTCCATCACATTCACACTATTACTATCAATACATCTTCAAAATAACAAATGCAAATTATTTCAAAATCTCAAAATGTTGAAATCTCATAAATTTATCAAAATAAACTTGATGAATTTCGAAAATTTACGTTTTCCAGACCTCTGTTCAACAACTCTGTTAAGTAAAAACATTATGGAGAGATACACATTCTGAACAAATATTACCAAACACACAAATTAGATAACTTTCATTACTCCACATTTTCTTCCTATCCAAACAGACTCACCATCAGCATAGCCTCTGTGTTTTGGAATGTGACCGCGCCTGGTACTATCCTCGTGGCGCCTCCTCCGTTGTCTCCGTCCGATCCTCTTCCGGGAGGTCCGGGAGGTCCGGGGGGACCAGCGGGGCCTGCGGTCATACACACTCCATTACTTGTGTGCACGAGAAATTCACCAAACTCTTGATTAGTAGGCCTACTATATATTATATAAATAGCATAAAATAACACGTGTTGTAGCATAATGGATCTAAATGAGGTAAATATGCTGATGAGGTTCTTTATGATCAATATTCAAAATAATTCCTGATTATTGGTAGGCCCACAACTTCTAATATTCTTGAATTGCAAAATGATTTTTTTTTCTTCAAAATTGAATCTTGATTCAAAGTCATTCTTCCCCAATTAAGGCTATGGATGAAAGATGAAAAGAATATAGAATATTTTATGATGAAAGAAAGAAAGTCTGCTAGGTACAAAACTGATTTGATGGGAGAAGGCTGTTAGACGAACGTTTATTTTAGTTTTATTAACTGGGTAAATTTGTCGAAATGTGTGTACACTCAATTTTAGCTCAAACTCTACTCTCGTTCTACTAGTCAATCTTTGCAGAATTCTTTTAAATCTTTCAAATGACGTAAGAACGATAAAAGAAAGTCAAATCCTGCATTTCACCCAACCGTGTGTCAAGTGATTGTAGATCCAAAACGAAAGACCTCAAAATGTTATCCCTTATTGAATGTCCCTTCATTGTACCTTTTTGACTTACATATTGTAATTATGTGTATGAGTTAGATTGGGTTAGGTAAATTGGAATCATACAACGATTACCGTACCTAAGCCATCCTTGTACTCTTTCAATTGTTTCAGTTCTTTCAGAGCTTTCAACTCCTCCAGACTCGAGCGTGCTCCTTTCAAAGCAGCATTAGAGAGAAGACAAATTATCATCATCACATACGATAAACATATCATGCAACACAAATTCTCACTTATTCAACAGAACAGTCTTGAAATAATAGATAAAAAGGGTGAAAATAGATTCCCAAAGTGAGATTTCAGGGATACACGTCATTGAAATCTGTTGGGAACTCTAGTTTTGACGTCTGAAAAAAAGCTCTGACATCAGATTCATCTCTAGTTGACATGTATTTTACTGGAATACAGAGGAACCTCTTTGGTACGATTTTCGGGGGACCAGACAGTAAAACATACTAAAGAAACTATTCAACATGAGGGAGCATATAAATGGGATCAAAAAAAAAAAAAATACCAAGGTGAAAAATGTACTAAAGAAAAACTTACTAAAGAGGTTTCACTGTAGCTTCTGAAAATACATTCATTTTTGCATGGAATTGAAATTTCCCGGGACCATTCTGGAACGTACCTGGTCTATACCCCGACGGTGGTGCTGCTAACGATGGATCACCGTAGATATGTCTTCCGACCGCTTGCGCCGGTAGTCCCGGTTCTCCCTTCTCTCCCATTATAGACAAGCCCGGAGGCCCTGGTGGACCGGGAGGGCCCGGAGGACCGGGAATAGGCTTGCCTCCCTCCGGTCCTCGATCGCCCTTGGGACCACGGGGCAGCATGTCCAGAGGGATGTCTGCAATATCGCCCTTGTCGCCCTTGGCACCGGGTTGACCAGGGTGGCCGGGACGTCCGGGAGATCCCTGGAATATGATATGGCTAGTTGTTACAAACTGGATGATTTGACTGAAATGAAACTGTTTTCAAAATGAAACATGTTTTATTACTAATTTTATTCTATTTCAAGAAATAAAAAGCTGAATGCAATTACGCTTGAGCCCAGTTCCTCAATAGTCTGTTCAAAAGTCTGTTGGGCTCTTTATCTGACTAGCCAATAAAATAACACAGGTAACCAAGGGCGATAGTTTTGTACTTTTGTACGACCCACTGACATATCGAACTAGAATATTTAGTGCTATTCATTTTTCATGACTGAATGAAAATATATTTAAACCTTGTAAATCTGAATTATTCTATATCTATTAATTCAAGTTCAATTCAATTTGATAAAAAGTTTCCAAATTATTTGAGACAATAATTGTGTTTAACGAAGTAAAATTAATTTAACTTTCAAATTTGAAAGTACATCTCACCTTTGTGTTCTAAGTGTGCATAAAAAGAAGAAAACCTCAGGTTAGATTCAAGTGTCAACAACCATCAATATATCACTCTCTAGACGATGCATATCAAAATATTCAATAATTCAATTCAAACACGTTTAAACTCACCATCCATCCGGGCATTCCCATCTCTCCGGGTCCACCCTTCCCTGGCGGTCCCATTGGTCCGGGCGGTCCGGGTTTCCCTCTCCTCCCCCTCTTGCCCAAGTCTCCTTTCTCTCCCTTGATGGTGATGTAGTCTCCCTCCATGCCTGCAATCGTGGCCGGGCCGGGAGGTCCTCGTTCTCCCCTCTCTCCCCTCTCACCCGCAGGACCTAGTCCTCCCAACGGTCCGGGCTCTCCTTTCTCTCCCGCTGAGCCCTGAGGACCATTGCTGCCAGGAATACCAGGAATACCAGCATCACCTGGTACAGAATGAATGGGATTATCAATCACTATTTCAACACGAGCATTATGATTATTATTTGCTTAACCAACCCGCCAGTAAAGTCTAGTCAAGTCGGGTTCGAGTCTCGCATAAGACACGGGTTTTGTGAACATCATTAATTTTTTATCATCCACTCATTTGTGTACCCAGTACCCACAAATATCCTACAGCTGATAATAATCAAAATCTATTGTCAATGTACTTTGGCTACGTCTATTTTCAATTTCTATAATTCTGTTTAATTAATGAAAGTTGTATTCACAATTAAACATTGAAAACAATTTCATGAGATGACGTTTAATTACTGTAATTAAAAACTAGGAAATTACATTGAGAAATATTTTTCAATAACATGTAGAAAATATTAGCCAAATACAATTTGTCATGGTTTCATTTTGTATTTCATCTAGATTAGTCTTCACCGGTTATTTCAATTATATAAACCTGATTGCATAACTATACTGACCTCTATCCCCTTTCTCTCCCTTGGGCCCGACATCTCCTCGATCGCCCTGATCGCCCTTGATCCCGATGGCCCGTCCCATTCCCAGCTCCTCGCTGCCGTCCACTCCCATCCCACTGCCGGGCGGACCCGGTGGGCCTGTCTTGCCCGTCTCTCCTGACGAACCCTTCTGGCCCTTGCTGCCGTCGCGGCCGTTTGTGCCCGGAATGCCGGGCAGGCCGTCTATGCCCGGTGAGCCCGGCTCGCCCTTGAAGCCCTGGGCGCCCACGGCTCCCACGTGGCCCTACAAGCAACGAGGTGTGGTTACATGACGAGGATATGTTGGGTTCGACGGTGACAAAGCAGGTTCGTAAAAAATACACATCTGAATTTAGCGTATTTGTATTTCTTATATCTTTTAGTAAAGGTGATCACAACCCAGAGACTAGATCTTAACCAATGATGACAATTTTTTTTCTTGATTTTAGAGGAAAATACAAATCATTATCTCAATTTCAGAAATTGAAAATAATTTATTTGTCCTCTAGTACTCGTTTTTTTTTCTGAGTCATACGCATTATTCCATTCTGTTCATGTTTCTGTACAGAATCGGTAATGCCCACGTCATGTCTCATGGTCTCTGGAGCACAAAATTGTAATGATAGTGTCTGAAATTGAGATGATGATTACTAGTTTTCTCTGAAGTTCGGGAAATAAATATCGTCGACATTATTCATCAGAATCTAGTTTCAAGGTTGTGATGAAAAGGGTTGTTCTAGGAAAATGTTATTACAATTGTAGCAATCTATAATATATGATACATAATTATTAGGTATTCAATGCATATTCATTTTTTTTTTTTAATTAGGGTTGCTATCTTATAGGCCTATATAAAAACGGGTTACTTTTTTGAAAGTTTTTCTAAAATATATTTTTTCTTGCAATATTATACTTGCAATAATCTTTATCCACTTTAATTATTTCGTAGATGGTTAGCAAAATGACTGTGTAGCAAATTTGAATGTCCACTGATTTGCTTATATCAACTATGTTATAAGACAAATGAAAACTAATTTTATGTTCATTTTGTTAAAATAACTCAAACATTACCTGACTAATCAGCCAAGTAAATATTAGGAAGATGTTCACTCACTCTGTCTCCGTGAGGACCCTTTAGTCCGTTATCCCCTCTCTCCCCCTTGCTGCCCGGCGTTCCCCTCTCCCCTTTAGACCCACCGGTTCCCGATACGCCGGGCTCTCCCTTGGGACCAGGACTTCCGGGCCGCCCCAGCGCAGTCCCGGGACCGTACCCGGAACCCATTATGGAAGACTCCTGAAGGAAAACAACAACAATTAACAGGAATATTGTGAAGTATCACGAAAGAAGAAGGTCGTCTACCAACATTTCAAAAACAAATGAAACGCTTGTATTTGTAGAGCTGTTATAATTTCAGTGATAACGATTTTCCCCAGGTAGATCAACTACATCTTTCGAAAGCGTTAAACGATCAAAAAAAATTCAAAGAAATATTAAATATTTTTATCATTGCTTGGTTGGTAGTCGACCTTTTTTTCCCCTGGATACAAGTATTATAAAATATGAGCTGCCTGAAAAAATGAAAATAGATTATGAATTCGAATAAATATAATAATGCTACAAATTGCAAGCAGCGAATGAAACTGAAGTAGACACAATACTGTTCACAACAATGGAAGTAACAATACGCAGTCTGGAAATTGTTTTAATGAATAATACACAAATCACAAATTAAAAAATTTAGGAGATTAATGCATGCTTATTTATGTATTATAGTTTTTGTATTTATTTGTAACCTGAAATGTTTAAGTTGTAAAGACACAAATCATAGAAGCTGCAAATTATTTGGCATCAAAGAAATATTATCTGTTTTTATTTATGCTAGAAGGTTGTTATATTCATTGTTGTTGGTTATAATTATAATAATGATTATAATGTTGGTTTTACTCTCATCCTTAGCCCTAATAGGGGAACAGTGATTTTGTATCAAGTTTCGATGTTATTAAAAAAAAAAAAAAAAATATCATGAAATATGACGTAGTGTATTATAATATGAATGATGTATAGAAATGCAAAGCAATCCACTTATTATATTTATTACATCTTTCAGCATATAAAACTATACAAATAGATAACTATTTTAATCTATTACCTATGTTTACTCTTCATAAACTTTATTAAACTGTATTAGAGACAACGTTTTACTCCAGATATTCAAATCAAGAATGAAGAAATTCGATCACTTTAACTGAGTTTAGTATATATTTTATAACATAGAAGAATTGAAGATCTTCATATTATTATTGAAACATTGATACTTTCATGTTGTGTGAACAAAAATATAATTTTACCTCCTTGAAATCAATGTCACATAATATATAATTTTGCTATATACGTTCCAAAACAATTCAAAAAGTATACTATTTGTTTTGAAGCTTTTCTCAATAAATCCTTCAATGAACAAATCATTTTATTCAATACGAATTGATCTCTCAAGTAGAGTTATTTTGCCTTCTTCTCTTGAATAAGTCTTAGAATGTAATCTGTTTTTGTTTCATGTAAAACAATCGGAAAAGTTGTGTTATTGACTCGAGTTGAGTGATTTGTGTGAGGGTCTTACCTTGAACATAGCCCTGGGTTTCCAGTTGGGCTACGCAGTTTAAAAGCAGCAAAGAAAAGAAAACAGCCACAAAACAAACAGTTTAAAAGAAGATTTATAAGAAATTGGAGTACATAATTAATAAATTATGAAACATCAGTAACCTTAGAATTGTTTCACATCAAAAAATAAACTTTCAGACACTACATAGAGTTTTCAATTCGGGAGATTTCATCGTATCCAGTGTTTATTCAATTACGAATACATAATAGTATTCTAGTATATAATTATAATTATACAATTACAATAATGTAATAATGGGAAAATTAAATTCAGAGTGAATAGAATTAAAAGACCACATATTATCCCCGTGTATAATACAATTTATTTCCTGAACCTTCAAATTGTACTTCGCCAGAATAGCTCGTGAGTAATGAGTAATATTCAAATTTCAATAAAATATCCAACTCATCATAATGTATTCATTTCGAAAACATTTTGAAACCTGAAGAAGACATTCTGAGAGAAATCATCAAGTTGGTAATAAAAGGTTCACTTGCAAATTTACAGCATCCCTTAATTGTACCTCATCCAACGATACATTTAGAAATGATGATAAATTTTATATATATATATATATATATATATATATATATATATATATATATATAAATATATATATATAGGCCAATATATATTGCAATATAGTAAAGGTCGACTGATCGGGCGCCCCTAGAGCCTCATCCCACCGCTGTCACCATTGTGATATGTTGGTAGCCGTGCTCTTAATATTGTATTTTTCATTTTTTTTCATTTTTTTCCACTACGCAAAACTACTATTTATGAACTCTTATTGAAGCAAATATGACTACTGTTCTCCCCATCTTAGCCCAACCACTCTAAGTACCCTCCTGACAATCCCCTCCCCTCCCCTCCCACCCCTGATGTCATTATCTTGAAGGGTGGTTCGGTAAGACAGCAATTTCCTTATCACCTGTCGCGCCTCCCGTGCCAAGGAAATTAACTATTCGCCGGAAACACATTCAAAGCAAACATGTCATCGTAAAAACATGGGAATAGACATATTTTAATTGAAATATCAGTTATTTTTGGTAATAACTTGAATATAATGAAGGCTAGATTCAGTGGCGTAACAAGGTATACGACGAGGAAGAAGTGCGAAATGTATGAGTGGGCCCTTCCACTTTTCTCTATTACATTTTTCTCTATATTTGCCTGAAGTCACGAAAAGCACTCGCGTGCCCCTCTAATTCACTTTAATATGGATGTGATTTGAATTTTCTTCGAAGTTTTGTTATTTTTTCAATTTATAAAACAACATAGACCACTATTCCCTGCACATAAATTATTCGAGTTATTTAATTAATTCATTGATTGCTATTAAAATTTCTTCGCCTTGCTTTTTGCTATGTACAAATGTGTACAACATCATTTAAATGAATCCGCCTTGCTCTCTCGGGTTCAATCGTAAATACTGAACCCACACTGAGTCTCTCGTTTAAAGTCCAAAAAAGATTTGAACGTATAAATTATAAACTATAATTTTAGCAAGAAACTCAGTGCCCCCCCCCCCTCCCCTCCTAAAGTAAATTCAGCCATGGGCCCCTGTGACACTGCACCGCCGATATTTACGCCACTGGCTAGATTCCAATCAAGCAGCTCGTTAGCTTGTCTGGACTCTGATCGAAATGTAACAATGAAAGTTTGTACGCCATTAAATTCGTCCCATTAGTTGTCTTTAATTATAAAGTAGGCCTATAGGCTTTCTGCTTATCAAATGGTGAGAAAAGTCTTTGTGGACGGCTGTTTGCGAGGGTGGTTACCGAAATAGAGAAATAGAATACAGGAGTAAGTGTTCAGCAAAATGTAGATACAGCATTTTATCATTTCTCTCATAAAATAATTCCAACATTGATAATAATAAACAATCTTATTTCACTACAACAAAACTAGTGACAATTGAAAACGTAAAAATGGTGAGAAATATGTATGAATTTGCAGAGATAGTCATCATGGACATGTGAATATATATATATATATATATATATATATATATATATATATATATATATATATATATATATATATATATGTATATATATAAGAAAAAAAAATATGAATTGAGAGAAAGATTCTTTCAACATCAGATTGATCATCAAGTGAATTTAATAATTCCGCACGAAATAACCAAATGCAGGAAATGCAATCAGTTGATAGTTTACCTTTTTCAGAATTATTTCAAGAAAATGGGGTTCTCCGAGTGATTGAATCTATACAGCACTTTGTTGGTCTGCAAGCATGGACATTATTTCTAATGAATGCATTTTCAAAACTCCGTTACGAATGAAAATTAAATTACAAGCAGATTTAGAATCATGCAGGTGTTTTTTTATATCACGAAAGTAATCAGAGAAAAGACTGGAGATTTACTGATGCTGTCTTCAAGTTTTTAATCTTGAAAACTATGTTCTTCTATCTTGTACACTTGTTGTGCGGTTGTTCTGGTTGTTTTCAAATCGTTTTGAATACTGTTTTGTAATCCTTCATTTCGATATGAAGAATGTAATAAAACAATTTCAATTTGTCATTTTATGAAATTGGAGTGAGCCGAGAAGTGTTAATTTCTCTCCTACATTGAATTCACGGGTTGGTGTGAAGAAAAAGTGAAGGTTTGTTACTGATATATATATATATATATATATATATATATATATATATATATATATATATATATATATATATTGTTGTTGTTGTTGTTGTCAAAACACAATAAAAACACGGAATAGCATAAATGCGAAACACGCCTAATATTATTGAATACAAAAACCTCGAGAAAAGAAGAATATATATTGTAAAAATCTGGGCGTACAGAAATTATCCTGACCCATAACCCATCACGGAAGAAAAAATGGCTGCCGTGAAGATAAGAAAATTAAGAAAATAAAAATTGAGTTTTTTTTTCCCAATTGAAAACATTGGAAAATGAAAAATTGAAATTGAGAAAATTGAGAAATATTTTTATGGGGGAAAAGCAAGTAGAATACCAACAAATCACATAATGGGCCTACTTAACGCGTGAAAAGTGAATGCTATTGAAATTTTGAAACAACGAAAACGGAAAAAAAAAATATTTTGCAATCTCATCAATAAGATATATTATTACGACCCAGCCGACAACTACCACAATTGTAATTCCTATAGAAACATTATTAACTGTGAAAAGGTGTAATTTTCAAGACCACTTACATCATAGTTCGTCAACTCAGATTTGCCAGGTGGTCCTGGTGGTCCTGGAGTACCGTCTCTCCCCGGAGTACCGTCTCTTCCTGGCTCTCCTTTCGATCCTTGTATTCCCTGGACCCTGGGACCCAGCGTCCCCTCTGTCCCCCTTCTCTGGCCGTCGGTGTTCAGCAAATAAGATACAGCTTTATCATTTCTCTCATAAAAATCCCATTGATTATAATAAACATCTTATTTTACTACAACAAAACTAGTGACAATTGAAACGTAAAAATGGTGAGAAATATGTATGAATTTGCAGAGATAGTCATCATGGACATGAATATATACATATATATATATATATATATATATATATATATATATATATATATATATATATATATATATATATATATATATATATATATATATATATGTGTGATCGAAGGTTTTCAGGGCCGACGGTGGATGGAAGAATTATGTCTAATGCGGTAATTTGCCCTTGTTTGAAAAATCTGCGTGGTTCTGAGAAGAACCTATTTTCTCGACGTTTCGGTGAACTTTGGTTCACCATCTTCAGGAGTCGTTCAGTGTCGGATGACGGCGATCGAATGATGCGGAGCTCTTCGATGCCAGTACTTATACTCGTTCGTCTCGGGGAACTCGCCCTCTGATTGGCTCAGGCGGTCTAGAGCTGGTGTCATGGCTCTCGCGTCTGGTTGGTCCGGGAGGTATGCTGCCTGTGACCAATGGGAGTCTCGCGTTGGACAGTCGTCGTCTCGTGGTAGAGGAGTCAAGTCCTCTCGCATGAGCTATGGTGCACTGGCTACGAGTATTGGGTCTCGAATTAGTCGAAGTGGCGGCGGTGTTGGTCTTCAAAACGGCCCTGCTGTGGTCGGTGTTTTTGCTGACTCCGCGGAGAATGGCGGCAATTGGCAGAACTCTAGATGGTGTCGGTCTCGGCCTCGGGCTCGTGCTCTGTCCTGTGATGTTATTATTGGCCCTGCTGACGGCCGTTCTGCGCTCGGACGGTGTGCGGGCAATACAAGGAGTGACAGCGGGCATGAGGCCGGATGTCTTCGGTCCGGTGATTTGGCTTCGGGTGTTGGGCCTGGGTACGGTCTGGCTGACAGACACTTTGCGCCGTTTGTCAATCTTCACCGGTTGGCTGCGCGCTTGTGTGCGAGTCTCATCGGTGGGTTCGGTTGGCGCGACTATGATGGTTGAAAGTATGGGCTTCCAGGCTTGGGGTAGGCGGCTACTGTCGTCACGTTTGTTCAGATTGTGTGGCCGTTTTTCTATCTCGATTCTCTCCCGTACTTCTCGAGGTGGAAAGAAACTGACGTTGGCGAGGGAGCGGGTGCCGATGAAATTGATGTTGTGTCCCGTACTGATGACATGTTGAGCAAGTGCTGAGGTCTTCTCTCCACAGCGAACGTTGGTGTTATGTTCTTTAAGACGTGTGGATATCTTCCTACCGGTTTGGCCGATATAGGTTTGGTTGCAGTCTCCACACGGGACCTCGTACACGCCTTTGCCTTCTAGTGGTATTTGTTCTTTGCTGCTGCGGAGAAGGTTGCCTAGTTTTCGGTCTGTGTTGAAGACAGTGGTTATGTTTACGGCGGCGAGGAGTCGGCTGATGCGGTCAGAGGTGCCTCTGACATATGGGAGGTATGCCTGAGCGACTGGTTTCTCGAGGTCGTCCTCCTCTGCGCTTGGCCTGGGTTGTCTGTGCCATGCCCTGTTGAACTGTTGATTAGTATAACCGTTGTTGAGCAGGGCTGCCCGAAGGTTACGGGACTCGGACAAGATGTTTTCCGCGTCTGATATTCTCTGTGCTCGTGTAGAGAGGGTGTTGGCCACTGATCTGATTTGAGTCGGATGATGGTGTGAAGTGGCGTGGAGATACCGGTTGGTGTGTGTCGGTTTTCTGTAGACAGAATGGCCAAGGGTACCATCAGGTTTCTTCTTGACCAGCACATCCAAGAAGGGAAGCTTCTCATCTTCTTCGGTCTCCATGGTGAATTGTATGTTGGCGTGGATGTTGTTTAGGTGGATTAGGAACTCTTGAAGTTTCTCTCTTCCATGCTGCCAGATGATAAACGTGTCGTCGACATAGCGGTACCAATACCGGGGTTTGAGAGTAGCTGAGTCTAGCGCTTTCAACTCGAAGTCTTCCATGTAGAGGTTAGCGACGACCGGCGAGAGAGGGGACCCCATCGGTGCACCTTCGACCTGCTTGTAAAACTGTCCCTCGTAGATGAAGTAGGTGGATGTCATGCAGTGTCTGGCAAGCGGTATGACGTGCTTGGCGAGTTTGTACTTGGCTTCTATGATGTCCAGGGCCTCTGTGACTGGTATCTTGGTGAAGAGAGAGACCACGTCGAAACTGACAAGTATGTCCCCGGGGTCCAGGCGTATAGTGCTCAGGAGGTTGACAAAGTGAGTGGAATCTTTGACATAGGAGCTGGCGTCCTCGGATAGCGGCTGTAGCAGTTTGGCAAGGTAGCGAGCCAATGCTTGTGTTGGTGAGCCAACAGCACTGACGATAGGACGAAGCGGTGTGTCAGCTTTGTGTATCTTGGGTAAGCCGTACATCCTGGGTATCCGGGACGAGTTGATGGGCGGCATGAGATGCACCTGGGTCTTCCGGTCGATTGGAGACAACTTGATCAGGGTTTGCGTCTTCTTCTCCAAGTAGACGGTTGGGTCACGGTCAGTGAGAGAATAGGCTGGGTCAGCAAGGATCGCCTGCATTTTCTCTTTGTAGTCTATTGTATTGAGAACAACGGTGGCGTTTCCCTTATCGGCAGGAAGCACGATGATGTTGGAGTTTTCTCCGAGTTCCTCGAGGGCTCGTATTTCGGCAGAGGAAATGTTCCTCGCCGGGAGTTTAGCCTTGTGAAGTATTGCAGCGGTGTCCTGTCGAATACGTTCAGCAGTGGCCGCCGGTAAGACCTTGATGGCAGTCTCCACTCCGCAGATAATCTTCTCTATAGGTTGTCTGGTAGGAGCGATATATATATACATATATATAGGTATATATATATATATATATATATATATATATATATATATATATATATATATATATATATATAAGAAAAAAAAATATGAATTGAAAGAAAGATTCTTTCCACATCAAATTGATCATCAAGTGAATTTAATAATTTCGCACGAAATAACCAAATGCAGGAAATGCAATCAGTTGATATTTTACCTTTTTCAGACTTATCACAAGAAAATGGGTTTCTCAGAGTGATTAAATCTATACAGCACTTTGTTGGTCTGCAAGCATGGACATTATTTCTAATGAATGCAGTTTTTCAAATCTCCGCTACGAATGAAAATTAAATTACAAGCAGATTTAGAATCATGCAGGTGTTTTTTATATCACGAAAGTAATCAGAGAAAAGACTGGAGATTTACTGATGCTGTCTTCAAGTTTTTAATCTTAAAAACTATGTTCTTCTATCTTGCACACTTGTTGTGCGGTTGTTTTGGTTGTTTTCAAATCGTTTTGAATACTGTTTTGTAATCCTTCATTTCGATATGAAGAATGTAATAAAACAATTTCAATTTGTCATTTTATAAAATTGGAGTGTACGGAAAAGTATAATTTCTCTCCTACATTGAATTCACGGGTTGGTGTGGAGAAAAAGTGAAGGTTTGTTACTGATATATATTATATATATATATATATATATATATATATATATATATATATATATATATATATTTTGTCAAAACACAATAAAAACACGAAATAGCATAAATGCGAAACACGCCTAATATTGTTAAATACAAAAACCTCGAGAGAAGAAGAATACATATTGTAAAAATCTGGGCGTACAGAAATTATCCTGACCCATAACCCATAACAGAAGAAAAAATGGCTGCCGTGAAGATAAGAAAATTGAGAAAATAAAGATTGAGATTTTTTATTTTGAAATTGAAAAAATTGGAAAATGAAAAAAAGAAATTGAGAAAATTGATAAATATTTTCATGGGAGAAAAGCAGGTAGAATACCAACAAATCACATAATGGGCCTACTTGACGCGTGAAAAGTGAATGGTATTGAAATTTGAAACAACGAAAACGGAAAAAAAAAATATTTTGCAATCTCATCAATAAGATATATTATTACGACCCAGCCGCCAATTACCAAAATTGTAATTCATATAAAAACATTATTAACTGTGAAAAGGTGTAATTTTCAAGACCACTTACATCATAGTTCGTCAACTCAGATTTGCCAGGTGGTCCTGGTGGTCCTGGAGTACCGTCTCTCCCCGGAGTACCGTCTCTTCCTGGCTCTCCTTTCGATCCTTGTATTCCCTCTGGACCCTGGGACCCAGCGTCCCCTCTGTCCCCCTTCTCTCCGTGGGGACCGGGAGCGCCTCTCTCACCAGAGGCACCGGGAAGACCCTGACAGCAACATCTTGATTAATTGTCTCATTCATAACATTGAAAAAACAAGAATTTATGTGATTTCACAAGTTAAAGAGCATTACAACACGGAAACTGAATTTCAATCAATAATGACGATTATGCATTTCCAAAATTTCAGAGAAAACTAGATGTCATCATCTCAATTTCAGAAATAATATTCAATTTTTTTCTTCTCCAGAGACCAGAGTCATGACGTAGGCATAACCGATTCTGTATAGAAACAATGAAACATGCATGGAATCCAGTAATGTTTACGTATTTCTCAGAAAGAAAGCCAGGTCCTGGAGGGCAAATAGAATAATTAAAATTTCTGAAATTGAGAATGTTATTTCGTCTTTTTTCTAAACATGGGGGAGTAAATATCGTCATTATTCCTTAAATTCCAGTTTCTGGGTTGTCATGTCCTTTAAGAGGAGATAGACTTCAGGAGGTCCCACATATCCCGAGTCTAGACTCACCGAAGTGCCTGGGGGTCCGATGTTCCCGTCTATCCCGGGTATTCCCGGCGGCCCTTGGATGGCGTCGGGAAGTTGTAACGTGCTCAAGTAGGCCGTGAGATTGCAGGCACACACGCCCGGGGGGCCGGGAGGGCCGGCGCCACTATTACCATACTGGCAACACAAAATAAGCTAAGTGTTAACTCGCAGCGCAATTTGGTTTTGTGTTTATTTTCCATTAAATATGTTTTCAGTTTATGTATGCTGATGACTCTCTGGTGAGCTGAACTCTCGACTTTTAGAACTTTGTACAGAATGTGTGAAGCATCTTATTCTTTTGAATACGTTTTGTTTCTATATTCCTTTTTTTCATATTCTTTTTGAGAATATTATTCAATCTTTCGGAATACAAACCCTGAGTGGTCTTGCAGACAAAGGTCCTGCAACTTCAACTTTAAAATACTTTTTCATATACATTTTTATCGTTTAAGAAAATGATCACGTTGACGTTTCCACATATTATAATGTTCATATGTTACACACAAATTTAATTTAATTTCAGAAATGAATCGAAACAAATGACTTCTGTATATTCATTTTTCAACTATCGTACAGATACAATTGATCTTTGATATCACTAAAACTTCGTTTCATGAAAATAAACGGTGTCCGGGTGGATTACCGATCAAGGTACAAAATATAATTGGTAACCTGAATGGATGAATGATAGGGTTTTAAGGCTGTCAACGTTTAGGTCATTTTTCACATAAAGGCCTACTTACCAATACCATGAAGGGAAATAACAAGTTATTCGCTAATTAGCGCTTATTTAACACATTCATTATTCGTAAAACCGGAACTATAATAACCGGAAATAGAAATTGGGATTATTTTCGTATAGTTACCTGTTGCTTATAACCTCTCTGCAATGTTTGCATGTAGGAAGAAAAGAAATAAACATATTTTATCGAGTACTCAAACGATATTCAAAACCAACTACTTGTGGATCAGCTGTCACAAATTACCATGTGGGCGTGGCTTGAATACCACGAACTTCGACTCACATCTCCAATTAGAAGTGAATCACAATTAATTCCGAGCAAAAACTAAGAATATGCCATTTTTATTGAAATTCATTGAAAACAATTATTTTTAATCCACTTGCAATGGAAAATTTCAATGTGACTGGCTAAACATAATGAAAAAACCTAATAAGAAGAAATGAAAATAATAAAAAAAGAAATTATGAAAAAGAAAGGGGGGAAAAAAAGTAGCAACTCTCGATTTATGATCGAGTTCACGACAGGTATATCGGTGATTGGTTCTTACCGTTCCGTCGCCGGAGCCCGACGAGAAGTCCGAACCGTATCCTGACGACGATCCTGAAGGACCAGGAGGTCCAGGAGGTCCTCGGATCGACTCTCCGGGAGGTCCACGTAAGCCCCTCTCGCCCCGGTCCCCCTTGTCACCCTTCGGCCCGCGAGCATTATAGGCTGAAACACATGAGGACATACATTTGTGACGCAGTTTGAGGCTACAAAGTAAAATGGAGTACTCAAAATATAGAAATCAAGACGAAGTGGAACATTTTTTTTATGAACATCGTGAGATGGAAAGGAGAGAATACGGCGGTACGGACACATGAGAAGGATGGGTGAGCGACGAGACGAGAGTTTGAAAGAGGAACAGACGGAAATTACGATATGGAGACTGAAATTATGGTTTCCGTTTGATAGGATTTTCATGATCGATAATCATTGATTTTACATCCACTCAACTTTGAATAATTAATATAATATATATCGCTGTTTCCTGCTCATACTTCAATTCAGTCTGAAGTAAAGTCAACTCCAGAGAGTGAGTTGGAAAAGTAAGCACAAAGTTAAGTAAGTCGAAGTAACTTCAACTTGAAAGCATTTTCAGTTTTACACTAGCGGAAGTGGTGACAATCCCGTCATAAGGCAATATTCTTTTATTTGCTAAATTTATCCAAATTGAAAATAAACATCGACATATCGATTATATCGATACCAGAAACAACACTGATTATCATATAAATTTGATGGATATCGAACTACAACGATACATCGAATTCAATTAGCAACCCTAATCGGAATCAACTGAAAAGTTTTGAAACAAAAACACATGAAAACAGAAAATAGCTCATCACTAGTTTAAAAAAACTAATACTAGAATAAAGTATTTTGAAATTGGACTTACGCTTACCATCTGGTCCCGGGGGTGGGGGCGGGAAGGGGGGCAGACCCTCCCTGCCGCTCCCCTCGCCACTGGATATGTGCGATTCGTCCCCATCTTCGTCGGGCTGGTAAAACACAGACAAGTCGATCGCATTAGAACATCTCGATCACCGTTTGAGGAGGGGAGGAGGGGGTAATGACTGGGGTAATGACTGGGGGGGGGGAATACAAACCCCTATCACGGTATCAAGTTGGTTCCACTAAATTATTCTGGTATTCTCATTCCTTTCACTCACTTCTATCAGATAATACAGACGTGTTAGTTTTTAAATCTGTGTATTGAATTTAACGACACATTGATGATTGATGATGACTAATGATGAATATAATGATGATTGTCATCGGTGGATGATGAATGAGATGACAAGAAGATGAGAGGTTTTCCATCAGATGATTTGCACAGTGGGAAGGAAGCGGTCGTGGTCTGTTATAAGGAGGTTGGCACTTGTTAAATCCACTGTTATAATGTTTCTGACTTCTATGATGCTTAATATAATACAGTAGTCAAGCAATCACCACCCAAGCATCGCCCAAGCATCGCCCCCCGACACTTTAAGAGTCGTATCAAACCACGTGATCTTCCAGGTCGAAGTACCGAGCATCGCCCCCCGCCACCAAGGAGTTGTATTCACTCATGTGATCTCAGAGAACGATATAGAGCGAGCATCGCCCCCCTGAGATCACTTCCACCAAGCATCGCCCCCCTGAGTCTACATAGATCAAGCATCACGTTCTTAGCACTATACCACCATACAACTTATCCAGACAAACTTGAATATATGTTACATTTATTACATAACGCATACATCATCCGACGAAAATTAGGTCACTGACGCTTTAAGATGATTTTAATTCGATCTTCAGTCGCTTTCTCTCTCTCTCTCTCTCTCTCTCTCTCTCTCTCTCTCTCTCTCTCTCTATATATATATATATATATATATATATATATATATATATATATATATATATATATATAATGTATAATGTATACATATATCACACTCCCAACCAATAAAACAAATTCAAATAACTCTCTCAAACAATAAAAAGAAGACACTTATTTTATTTTAATGACTTAAAAAGTAATAAACATAAATATGCTGAGTGTTGGTTAATATAATAATAATAAAACGGACATTTTGATACCACAAATAAACTGGCATATTACGTAAGTGACGACTCGAAACGGCTGGTCGACAATGTTCACAGATACAGGAGGAAGTCGATCGGGACCTTCAATATGTGTTGGAAGAAGAATATATAGTGATGGAAAGAATGTAAATTAGAGACTATACAGTAATGTTGCTGGTTCGGAAGGGACGGTCGTTAATGGTGGAGAATAGAGTAGACGGTCGATTGTAAACTGTAAATGTGTTGAATGAGGTTTGTAGAATATATTATGATAAGCGAGAAGTAGAGGCAGAGTGTTGGGCAAACCAAACAAACATACAATAATTAATTATAATATGAACATATAAATACAAATATATGCCATTACCAAAAGACAGTTATTGTAAAAAATGGCTATAGTGTGAAGACTAAATGAATAGTTATTTATCAAATTACTTATTTGAATACGATTCAATTGGCTGTGACCATTATGATATTTTTATTTTCCCTTAACTATCACATAGTTTTCTCATCTAACGCCATAGTACCGTCTCTTCGTTAGCGATACAAAATTGTTAAGTTTCTTCATAGAGACATGAACACGAAAACAACTTTAAATGTCCCCTAAATGTCCTAAAAATCTCCAGAAATGAATATCTATAGGCCTATGTATATTTTGTACATCTTGATAAAACATAGTTTCTCAATTAAAGCCAAAGATGAATTAGTGAGATGGTTGTTTCAAGACTTCGAGGCGGTCTTTTGGCACACACACATTTGTCAACAGGCCTATATATTTATGTAGGCCCCAAAACCAGGCAGAAATGTATTTGATTTTATTTCCCTGAACAATTATGTTTTTCGAAATTGTATAAGTACCGACTGTACCGGTGACATATTTTAACATGTCTTGTTACGCGGGTGGTCATGAGTCTGATGTGACTGGGGTGGGTATAGGCAAGGCTATGCCTTCGCCGACTGACGAATATGATTTATTGGGCTGCTCTTATTTGCTAGAAATTTTGATATTGGGTATCATACAGACCAATCAGATTCTAATAGCTCACTTTGGCTATTTTTTATGATTAAATATTAAAAAAGATGAATAGGATAAACTACTTGCATAGAATTCAAACATTTGAACATTCTCTGTCTCAATAAAAATCAAAAGCTAATTAAATAGTCACAAAACCTCCCGAAACACCATAGAATGATGGAATTTTGAATAATCCCATTGGAGAGCCCTCTCCCCCCCACTCCCATTGGGACTTGTGCATTTTCGAATCTTGGATATTTTGCCCCCCCTTAAATTTCTTCCTGCCGACGCCCATGGTCCTATATATATATATACCACCAAAACCAAAAACTTGTAAAAACAGGGAGCCAAGCCGTTGCTATTTCAAATCTTTAGCATTCAAAAGAAGTGATATAAAAAGTGTTGGCCAAGTAAACTCTCTACAAGAGAGGGAAAATGCATACATGTGGATAGATTAGGCATTTAATGCAAACGTTCGGTCATTACTACTATAGGCTTTTGTCATGAAGAAATGAAATGTGCATGGCAATTTTGATTGTACAAGTTCGGTTATTACATAAGCTCGCAACAACATTGAATGATTCAATACTTTTGAAAGATGTAGTTACATTTACTATATAGTATAACTATCGTCATGAATAATACTAATTACTCATCACAGTTATACAAACATAACAGAAATACTTGTATTTGTTACGTTGGTAGACGATCCCTTTCTCTCGAGAATACAAGTATAAGCATAGACAATGAATGTGTATTGACTGTTTTCAACTCTTCACTCTTCACTATGCACTTCTTCTCCCTAATCCTCCACGCCAAGCAAGTCCATAACTCGTTGCACACGGATACCCTAATGACTGGTTGTAACCATGGCTGTACATCAGAGGCTGTGCCATACCTTCTCGTAACCATAGTTACAGAGACGCATTAAACAATCTTCACACAAGTTGTTTACGATGCTACAACGAGGATTGGTGGTACCGATCGACCGTTCCCCCTATACATGAGCACTATCGGTCGATAGTGTCGACTGGTAACAACTTGGTAACCATGGCGACCGAGATCCAGGACATATATTAAACAATCTTCGGCCAAGTTGTTTACGATGATGCTGCAACAACGAGATTCGGTGATCCCGATCGACCGTTCCCCCTATATTTGAGCACTAACGGTCGATAGTGTCGATAAGTAACAATCTGACAAGTGGTCGAGGATTGGGGTGAGTGGAGGAGGGATATAATTGGTGATGAAAGTTGAAATAAGAATTGATTGGTTTTAATTATTGGTAGGCCTGTGAAGGAGGTGGTGATTTTCATGAGAAATGTTTTCGTTGCTGGGAAAAGTTGGAGTTGATAGTTTTATTTTGGTATTACGTCATAAGGATTAAGGATTAAGGAAGGAGAATCTCCCTGCTTTACTGATGAGCCGTGACTGTAACTATCGATAAAGACCGGAGAGACTTTCAAAAGCACGTGTTATAACCGAATCAACAGGTTTCGAACGATTTAGTATTTTGTACGCCATTTTAAGACCATTGACACTTTTTTGACTATCATATTTTTGAACCTGCAATTTTTTTTTTCTCTTTATGTAGATAGAAACTGAACTGAAAGACATGAATTTTGCTCATTGCAACAAATTCAAGCCATTCGTTTGAAAGTTAATTGATAAATACCACTCAATACAAATTCCAACAATGCAATGATTTCCATGGTAATGCAATGATTAAACAAGTTCGAGATGAACGTATCGCAATTAAGTGGAACCAGTTCGTGTAAGAGCACATATAAAAGTACGAGTTATTCAACTAGAGCTTACATCTTGCCGCCCGGCTAATTGATCTAGGGCGATGTATGTTATTAGCGACGATTAGGCTAACAAGGTACTACTTATCGTCCCGATAAGTATGGAGTGGTTTGAACACTTATATACTTATTCGCAGAGTAGTAATAATATGCAAAATTTACAGGTAGATTAAGTGGGACATTTTTATGATATTGACCACTTATGAGAGACTAAATCGTTGAAACGTATTTATATTACCAAATGATGTAATTTTATAACTGTAATGACCCACAAGTCTATTATCTCATGTATTAATAATATTGAAGATATATATAATAGTAATATATACCATACTCGAAACATCATAGATTATGACATAATTTGCAAGGCAATTTTCATTACAATTTTCAATTTCGCAAGTCACCTCTGAATTAGATATAAAAAATAATTAAAATATAAAATGCGTGCGAGTTTTTTATAATGCATCTTTTCCGATTAGGTCTATAGGGGCCTACTACACGTTTGCGTCCATCGAATTATGGGATGCTTCATTAACTGTTCGAAAAAAAAAGAGTGTTCGAAAAAAAAGAGTGTTCGAAAAAAACGAGTGTTCGAAAAAAAAAGGTGTTCGAATAATAAAGTGTTCGAATAGAAAACTCTTCGAATAAAAAACTATTCGAATGAAAAACTGTTCTTAAAGAACTGTTCGAAAAACACTGTTCGAATATTAATGCAGTATAGCTTGATATTTCGTTAGGGCTGTACGCAGGGCGTGCGGGGCAATCTTCCTCCCCTTTCCTAACACCTTTCAATAGCGCCAATTTGTATCCGAGAAGTTAAATTTGCACTGTGAATATTCGAAAAGTATTTTTCGGAAAGTTTTTTCGAACAGTTTTTTATTCGAACAGTTTTTTATTCGAACACTTTATTATTTATTATTCGAACACTTTTTTCGAAAAACTTTTTTCGAACTATTTTTTATCGAACAGTTAATGCACTCCCTCGAATTACATCTTATTAAAATAACTATATGTTTCACTTCATAGTTTAAGTACAGGTTGAGAATAATCCGAGGTGCCACATTAAATACCCGAGCGACATTTCACACGACTGCCTTAACACTTCCAGTCTATTCACACCGCTCCACGCAACACGAGAGATGCCGGCTCCGACCGCCCGTCTCCCCTATCCCTCACCACTAACCTCTGGCGTCTCGAACACGACTCGGAAGTAAACACCCACCCAACCAGACACATTCAAAGAAATTCAAAATCAAACTTCCCATGCTTCTATCCTCGAGATATGAATCCGCGAAGCCCCCGCGCGGTAATGGTGTAGGATAGGGGGGACACTCGCTCGGAACCTTCTTTTTTCGATTACTTGAATCCAGTCGAGATTAAAGTTCCGATCGGGCGTCTCCCCTATCCTACACTATTACCACACGGATGGTTCGAGCCCATTTACATCACAAATACGAGTATATTTATATTTTTAGATATTAATAACTGAATAAATGTGTTGATTTTATTTTGGCAAACCTGTTTCCGTTACGTCTGCTCAGAATTATATACCAACGTGATGGAAATAGACGATGTTGTTATGACGAAGACTGAACACCCTGCTACTTCAAAGTGCACGCGAATCTTAATTAAAATCTACATAAAACGTAGTGGAAAACATGAATGCACTCACAGATCTGTGTTCGCGAGGGTTAGTTTTGAGAAGACTATGAAATCTTGGACAGAAATGAAAGGAACATTTCGCGTAAGAAAGTTATTTGCAAGGTGTTAATATATGTAGTAAAGTAAATGGACGAAGTTGTGCTATTCATTTGAAATTTGTATACAAAAAAGCAAAACTTGGAGAAACGGATTTGTGTAACATATTCGTTTGATGTACACTTACGTTCACATAGAGAGAGTTACCGATCAAGCTACATTAAAATGCAACTTGACGACAATAATTCTTTTTCTACGCACTTAAACTAGCAGACAATTCAAATACGCACTTCACGCAGATTTTGTGAACAAATTTGTGCGTAAATTTCATTCAAATAAAACATTCAATCTCGAATTAAACCATTTAATGTGAGCGCCACTTGTAAACCATTGGTGGAGGTGCCGGGTTAGGACATCTACCAATATAAGAAACACAAATATCACCATTATGTTCGTATAGCTGCAGGATTTTGAGAATCGATGTGTCGAGAAGATATTTACGATCAGAAACCACAACTACGTCTTTCAAAAGCGTTTAATCAATGAAGCTCCGGCGAGATTATGTGGTAAATATACTGTATTTTGATCAATCATTTCGATGTTGGACGAATTTCTTATTTAATTGAAACAAGTGTTCGCCCCTGATTTGTAGCCACATGTCTAGTATATAACCCAATCGTAACAGTCTGTTAGGGGAGTTGGCCAACATTAATCAACAACAGTATAGTATCATAATTGTGTACAATGGAAGAATAAAACGATTTAATCGATTATTTAACGTATATTCACGAACATTCATTGATTTTTGTTTTCGACCCCATCTGTTTCTGAAACGGGTGATTTCTGAAATGGGTGAATCCAAAGAGATGGTGAAGCGTCATTCAGGATACCGGGGTTCAATTCCCGCCAGGGTCGACCAGCCAGATTTCAATTTGACGTGGTTTTCTCAGACGTTAAAGACCATAGATGGTTTCTTGATAACAGGTTAATTCACTGGGATGTCCAAAACGATTAACGGAAAGAAGGCAAAGATCTCTCTCTCTCTCTCTCTCTCTCTCTGTTTCGATCCCTCCCCCTTCCCCCTTACTCACACATACAGCAGACTGTGAGTATCTCATACGGAGCGCTATACTCACAACACGCTGTGTACAAACAGCGCTCAATTAGCCGTTTAACATGTGTTTCTGTCTGAGACTAAGCGGTCGCGTGCTGATGTATAAATAGACTGGCCAGACGAGATGTTGTGCTTTTATCATGCTTTGATCAGAAGCGTTTTCTGAGAAGCTGTTATTGAAAGACGGGATTAATTCCAAGTGCCTAATTAAAAAAGACCGCAAGAGAAAATAGTAATTATAATGAAACTATCTCAAGACATTATGAAAACCTGATTATTTCTGGAAAACAGAGAAACTATAGAAACATACATTTAGCCTGGAAGTCTGTGAAAACAGAATATGCACGTTACAGAAGCATGAATAGATATTCGCCACTCAGAACGTTGAATGTTTTATTTGCTTCATTGTTTCGACTTCCCTTCTGAGATGTACAAACTAATGACAAGTATATATTTGTCACAGAAGTGAAGTCGAAAAGATGAGTCAAGGAAAATAATCATACCAATTTTGAATTCTTATCAACAATTATCATTTTCAAATTTATACTCCAAAGTATTTGAAATAAAACATACAAATTCAAATTATATTTTGGTTCATTTTCCAACGTTTTCAATTTTGGCTATATCTTCAAGATTTTTTGGGGATACAAATAATAGTATTGTGTATTTTTCAGAGTGTACTATGTTTTCATTTCCTTATCCATAAATATACAGGTATTAAGCTGTAAAAATTGAAACAAAAATACTGTTAAGCGCAAGTTTCAAGGCAGTATATTCACAGTAAATCGTATCGATTATATACTCGTGTCCACAAAAGAAGGTCGTCTACCAACATAACAAACTCAAATATCATCACTTCATAAAACTAAAACAACAAAAATGATAATAAAAACGATAAAAACGAAAAAAAAATCGTTGTTATTGCGACCTTCTTCCGTGGATACAAGTGACAGACAGAGCATATCTATAAGCTGTTGATGAGTAAGTGTTAGTAGCCAATGCGGAGCCTCAACCACCTGTAGTCATACAAGGTACAAGCATCACGTGATTAGTTGCTGTGACGTCACGCAGACCGCCAGCTTACCTCGTTGTCGTCAAAGTTGAGATCTTCGGGTTCCTCACCCGATCCACCGAAACCCTGTGGGGAGCACAAAACACACACAAAACTAACTAAAAGACAATCAAAAGAAAACAGAAGAAATTATATACAAATCATAACAAAACATAAAAAACAAACAAAATAAACAGGTGTGTAAATTTTGATGTCAAACTCAATGATTGGATAGATCGAGAAATTATATGTTCGGAATCAAATATTGAACGACTGGAAATTCCAAAATGATGTCAGATGAGGAATACAAATATTTATAAATTCAAAGAATGGTATTTTCACGAAAACCATAAAATCAATCCCGTAAAAATACTCAAAAAGTTATGCAGCTCAAAAAAGGGACTATACTTTTCTTTAGCTGTATTTCTAAAAAAAAAACGCGTCATGAGTTTAGTGATATTGGACGGTGTTGAAGGCTTATAAATATCTGTGCAGTTCTCATCTATCAGAATTTTAATTCTTCAATTGTTTACAGTGATTCAAAAATATATAATTTCAAACTCGATCCAACCAAACCATTCTTATGCACGCGTAGCATTTCATGGATAATTTTACATATTGTAGTTTTGTTAGAACTTCAAATTGCATAAAAATTGGATAGAACTATCATGAAAAACACATTTTCTCATTAATTCTCATTAATTATAGCGTAATGGTGACTTTAATGACCAAAGTCTGGTGTCACACTAGGCTACGTAGAGGTGTTTCACACTACAATTACTAATTAAGCAGCGCTGATTTGACTTTATTTGGAGTACTTTGAACTCAAAACTGGGACAAAATGTTCATATGCATATTCATATAAATATTTATGTTCATTTTTATAACTTTTAAAACTTTCATCAAGGGTATTCCATTTCATAAATTAAAAGATAAATGATCTGTGTTAAAACTACTTGTCTCTAAGAATTTCTATACACGAAACAAAATGGAAACACAATATTGCCGAAAATAAATTGGGACAATACACGACAATACATTGAATACCACGTACGATATGTAGCCTATACGTGGTATTCAATACACCGTCCCAAAATTTCACCAAAAAATTGAATATATATCACCTGATAGTTGTATATAGATGCAGCATGTTTATTAGGTTACCATAGTAACTAGAGAATTATTGACATTGTTGTCCACTTATGACATCAATGGGTAAAATCGCTTGCAAGAAGCCACTATCTATTTCTACATTAGATACCTTCGAAACTTCATTTCATGAAATAATTCAAAATTTAAACTGTATTTTCACTGATTTCTTGTTTTATTTTTGCCGTGGTGAGAAACTTAATTTACATGGAATCTCTCCACATTGAAATTGGTGAAGTTAATTACCGAGTTATTGAATGCTGCGCGCGCATTAGTGGGTCATGAGCGACATTGTTGGATGAAATGTGGGTGTATCGAGACAAGAAGAAGAACATAAAAGGTAATCAAATGAAAGATGAGTAATGGAATAGAAACAAGGAGACATCGAATGGTCAGTTTTGTACGTGCTAAGAAAGGAAATAGTCAATCAATCACTGATATCCGTCAGATGTCAGTCCAGTCACAAGTCATCATTGCCATTCAACACGCGGGCCAATCAGTATTCACGCCGATATCGTATCAGTTCTGCATTTCCTTTAGCGTACCTCTCTGTCTTTATAAGTCTCTTTCTCTCTCTCTCTCTTTCTGTCTTCCTCTTTCTCTCTTACTCTATCTTGTAATCTTGCTCGATCTCTCTCTCGGTCTCTGTATCTCTCTTTCTCTCTCTACCTCTTCCTCTATCTCCATCTTTCTACTTCTCTTTCTCTCTCTCTCTCCCCTATCTCTCGCTCAATTACTCTCTCACTTCCTCCCTCTTCTTCCCTCTTCCTCTCTCTCTTCTCTCTCTCTTTCTCTCCGTCTCTTACTCTCTATATATCTCTCTCTGTCGCTAGGTCTCTGTTTTCCTCTTTGTCCCTCTTAATTGGTCTCTCTCCCTATCTCTTTAGATCTATTCCTCTCTTTCTCCTTCTTCCTCCTCTCCCTCTCTTTTTTCTGTCTTTTTTTTTTCTCATACCTTTCATATTGTATTATATTGTCATATTGTATCATTCACATTAATAACTAAAAAGTTTATAATGTTGAAAACCTTTTCCATTTAAATAATAATTGAAGCTCATCCTATAGCCACTAGCTAGTATGACCAACTATTTGCATCAACACGATGCCTTTTAATTCCTGGAACGCGTTCCCTGGGTGAACTAATTTCTATAATTGCTAACTGTAATTTGCATGAATAACATAGAACTGGGAAATTAAAATTTGTAGTTATTCCAGAAGTATTTAAATATTTTTCCTCCTCCATGGGAATTAATAGTATACGCTTTGTTTAACGTGTCGCGTAACAATACATGCACGTACTTCGAATGAAGTCGAATGAAGTACAATGTGAGTGAAGTCGGAGAAGTGCAAATGAGTTTCCGATCTCTAGTGAATCTGTTGAACGAATGAGTATTGGATGCAACTGGAGCATTGGTTTCAACTTTCAACTCATCAATGTGATATAGGAATTGAAAGCTAGGATATCATTCAAAGTCGGTTACCATTTAGTGATCAACAGGAAACAACGAAAAGTCACCAAAATATCAACTAAACTAATTTGTTAATTATCTACCTGAATTGATATTACATGCACGGACGGCTACCTGGACTCATACATGTGATTTTGAACTTCATTTGAAATTGAATATGATATCTATTCAAAACAAACGAATTCCTTTAGAGAAAAATATTTCACAAACAAAAATGTACATTCATGTGCCCACCAATAAAGTGAACTGATGAATTTGTTCTATTCTTTTCCTGAATTTTTAGAAATTGAATAATATTAATTTCTCGTGGAATTCTTTTTTTTTTAAAATAAACTTGGATCTATTTGTATACAAAAATGATCATTCGTCACAACAATCATTATTGTCTACATATATATGTGACCGGCACATGCAGCGCAGTGGTTAACGCGCTCGCTTCATGTGATCCGGGAGGCGAGGGGAATTCCGAACCCAATTCGATCGAACCCAGGTCCAGGCGTGTTGGAACTTTGATTCGAAAGAGAGGGAGGGGAGAACGGGGAGGGGAGGTGTTTATCAAAATGTACATGTACAATGTACAAATGTACAATGTTTATCAAAATGTATTGTACATCTTGGAGCTCTCGTAAGCCTCGTAATTTTAAACCCTTTTATTGTTCTTTGATCATCTTAAGAATCATATCAAACACACGTTAGCATTTATTCTGTCTGATCAGAGTAAGTGAATAGTTGTGAGGGTGTCAAGGGGGGCTAGAAAATTTTAGTGGGGGGTAACATCCCCCCAACCCCCCTCTCCCTCCCACTCCTGTCTCTCTGTGAGGTTCATGAACCTATAGCAAGCAAGTGAAGGCTGACTTGTTGGAGTGAATGCCAATACAAGCACTTGGCCGTCAAGACGCGGAAAAGCACGCACCGTGTCACTGTGGGGAGATTACCTAATCAGATGAGCGATAGCGAAGATCTCCATTCCACTCTGATGGAGCTTTATTAGACGAGTTTTAGCGAGGATTCAATTTGACATAATGAAAAAAATTGGTGTTCGTTTTTATGTTTTTTTTTTTTTTTTTTTTTTTTTTTTTTCGGTTCTCCGGCTACAGATATCGATTTCAAACTTTTTTTCAATATGGTTTCTCATCTAACTTAGATCTGTATACTTTTGTGGCATTATCAGGGGGTAACCTTTTTTATTTATGAATTTTAGAAATTTCAAAAATACCCATTAGAATAACATAGCGGAAAAAAAAGAATATTTTTATTTTCCGAAAAAATGAAATTTTGCGTGAAGTTGAATTACACTTTGATACACATTTCTAAAAAATTTCATCTTGATCGGGTCAGCCATTTTGAACTAAAAACATAAATTGTACTAAATTGGTTCCACTCGAAGCAGTTTTCACCCATTTCTACCCATACTATTACTATCCGCTCGTCTAACAACGCATACATGGCGTTTTCCTAGTATATGTATATCACAATAAATTTTTTCGTAAATCACGGCTTTGATGCGTTTTCGAGTCAAGAAACTTCCAGTCATCTCGAGTGACGTTTATCGAGTTTTCCTGACTCAAATAAAAAATAAAAAACGATCATATATAAGTCTGCATTGAAGCTAGCATCGACACAAGACAAGTGTCTTGCCAACAGTACAACAATGTAAATCTCTCCTGGCCTCAAACAACAAGGTGCAAGAAGTGCTGACAACCTGCTAAAAGATAGTCCGCTAATTGCATGACATACACCCAATAAATTAGCACCACTTCCAGCAATTATCATCACCATAAGCCCAAGTGTTGAAACCTGTTCAGTGATACCAACCAAACACATCAATCATATGATCATCCGCGTTCCAACAGTTGGCATACTCAAGTCCACGAAAGACAAAGGTTGTCTTCAAACTAAATAATTATAGAAACTTGAGTAATAACAGGAAAAAATCAATGCAGAGTCAAATATTGAACGCTTTTAGAAGTTGTAATTGTGTTTTTTTATATTGAATATCGTTTCGATTTTTTTTCAATCTCCATAACAATCGAAATATTGGTATACAATCATTGATGAAAATTAAAGTAAGACCAATAATGAATTAGTAAGATGGGTTTGAACTAATGAACTTTGACACCAGGACTGCACTGTCTGTGACCATACTTTTTCGCCGCAAATACAAGTATTTAAGTTTCCAAAAGTCCGGAACACATTATAAGTATAGAGTATAGACCGTTTCTGTGATAAATCCGGACTTTACCAGCATTGATTCAGGAGTAAACTAAATACACGAATGTTGATATCTTCAACTTTCCACCAAGTCGCTTACGCAAATGTTCACTGCTTCCCATGAAACAGCAGATACATGATAGCTTCCTGAGCTTGACAATATGACAACAATACTACACAGCTGCAACAGTGCTATTTGTGTTTGTACGTTGGTAGACGACCTTCTTCTCTTGAGGATAGCACGTAAGATTAGCGATCTAGGAGGGTCTGGGATCGCCCTGGGCGCGCACGATCCATGGGGCTTAGACCACACCGAGCTAACCAGCACTGATACGTCTATTGTTTTATTGTTGGCGAGAGGGAGGGTGGGAGGGGGGGGGGGGTTAATTAACGCCGTCAACATTCAATTCGTCATAACTGGATGAGCGTAGCAAAGACTTGGACAGTTCGAGGCCCACTTGCATAGAAGTTGGCATATTGCAAATAGCTCATTTTCACATTTTTTCATGGCCCACCCGTTTTATTCAGTATTGTTGGGTTGGATTATTTTTTTGGATATTGTTCCCCTTCTATCCCCTTCTCTGTACTTTTCTACAGCTTGCTCAAGAAATAGAAATTTACGGGTATAAAAATGACTACGCTGTCGGTGTCACCCCCTCAAAAAAAAAAATAAAAAAAATAGAAGTTAGGTGAGTTGGTTTTTAGTTGAGTTGGTTTTATAGCACAGTTGGTCGATTTTTAGGTCAGTCGAGTTCCAGTACAGTTGATTTCTAGTACAGTTTATCAATCCCCGATGAAACTTTGACTGCATTCAACAATGTAACCGGTCCTTACTGTCGTTACTATAGCAACCACTTGCAATTTCATTCTAGGTTCAACCGTTCAACACATAAATAATTTCAATACACAAAATGTAGTTTTCTTTTCAGATTTCTTGAGCGATTATTTATATTTAATTTCCCATTCGTTATAATCCTAGACAGAACTTCTGGTACCGCCATTGTATACTTCAGTCTTCAGGCCTGACGCGGCTGGAAGCGTTTAGAGTTATTACGACTTCTTTGAAGAATAAGAATGTGTTTTGACAGGAATTTATCTTTACATATGGAACAACACGCTATATTTTACAGTACTTTGTATTGGTAAACTTGTATCCACGAGAGAAGGTCGTCTACCAACATAACAAACACGAATTCATCGTTATATTTGTATAGATGTGGTATTTTTATGGGGAATTATGAATTTTCAGGATAAGAAAATGTATGCTAATGTTCCGTGAATGTATGTACACTCAAAATGTGTTCATTTTTCATGTATATTGATTTTTATCGAAGATATTGATAATTGAAAGGATAAGAGACGAAGAACAAAAGTTACAATGTTTCCACACGTCTAGATTCACGAAAATTCAAACAGCTCTAAAATGTTTCCTAAAAAACAAACTCAGTCAATAATACAGTATTTTTAGGAACAGGTGATTATCCCCCCCCCCTTCCCCCCCCACCTTTCCCCCAAGAGTGTCGAGACAGACTGACTTGATAATCATTCATTCACCTCTGTTATAAACACCCACTCGCATGCGCAGGCGCCAACCATGCAGTTCTATTATGTATTTCAAAAGTCGAACAATGTAAATCACGGCCCCCTTCACGCCAATACATTAAATATCGCCGATAGAAACGGCAAGAATGTGTCTGGAGTAATAAAAGTGACGTTTTATTCGGCGATATTTCATAAAACTCGTGTTTTTTAACACTGCATGTCGATCCACGCATTCAACTTTTATCATGTTGGTTTTCTGTTAATTTGAATTTCGAACGATTTTGAAAGTAGCTTGATCGGCTTTATCCTTATTTGATTTGAACCAATCACAGCCTGCCTGATTTATTTGAGTTAAGAAGGCTGTGGGACCAATATATACGCCATTTTGATGATTCGTATCCCACAGATTCTTAAAGACATCTAAATCAGGTATGCAAAATGGGTATAATATCTTACGATTTAGTTTTTTTTATAGATGTTAATCTGCTGAACTCTCCGAATCTATGGAACTAAATTGTAGTAAGACATTTTCGATGAAGATCTCTTTCACAACTTGAAGAATGAAGAATTAATTTTTCTGGCTGTTTGAAAGAACAGTATTTGAATATAGCGGTGTGAAACATTTGTCTATTAAAGCGGAAATAGTAGCCAATGTTTCTTGAAGTTATCTTGATTAAGACTGATGGTGTCGACGGGAAAGAGAAGGGAAACGCTACAGAGAAGAGATAGAGGCATTTCACGAGACTTTTTAGTCGGTCCTAATGAATATTTATTTGATTTTCTTACTGATTACAAGACAGACTTGAGATGCATCACCACTCACGGGTCGAGACTGCCGACATTTAGTGCTAATACATAGGGAGGACGGTCGATCGGGACCACCAACATCAAACACAACTATATATAGATATAATCCGAAAAAGAAACGATTAATGTCATGGCTAATTGAACTGGTAATAACGTACAATTTTTAATAAATGTTTTTCTCCTCGAATTGAGTTTTATTAAGTTTTATTGCTCTTGATTAAGTTGTTGCTAAACCTGATATTTAGAGCTTCTATTTCAGTTTATTACGGCTGTAAAACCAGACAAGAGCTACCAACAGTCACGTGAAAGAACTAGACCACACACTGATTCGAATATTTCAATAGCTATAAATATTTCGTTTATTATACGTCAATTACGATTTTATTATTCCATTTGAATAATAATAGTGTAATATTCATGCATAAGCAACTATATTTATTCTCTAATATAAACCGTTCTTGGAAGTAAAAGTTGGACCAATGGAAAAACTCCGTTTTGTGTTTGTCTGATCCTGTTAAATCCCATGCAATATCATCAGGTTGACTGGTTTAGCCAGGTAGGAAAAGGACTTTTACTTCTGGTTCTTCGAACTGTAGGACAAAGAAGAGTGATATTGATCTATTCGTTAATCGTTATTGATACGTATAGCTCATTTCACAAGACACAATAAATGTGCGATGAAATGTCAAAAGTATGGTTCAAAGTATTGTTTAGCGACGACCAAAATCTATTGGCGTCGGTGCCATTTTATTAGGTTTTATTGTATAGTGGGAAGGAGTCGGTCGTGGCCCGTTGATAAGGAACCATCCCAGTATCGACCTAAACTACATACAGAAACCACAAAAAGAAAAACGTCAGGACGGTCGACCATGGCGGGAATCCAACCCCTGTCTCCTGAATGACAGTTCAGTATACTAGCCACTAGACCACTCGTCTCAGTTTCTCGACAATTATACAATTATTCAGTTGATAGACGACCTTCTTCAGTGAATACCAGTATATATAATTATCACAATAAAGTCTGACATCACTTCTAGTTATCTCCGAGTAATCAACCTCGGGCGCTCGGAGCGCTCAGAGATCGCTCGGAGCGAACAGAGCGCTTTTGGTGGGTCGCCGCACCCATCGTGTGGGCGGTGCATGCTACCTGGGCCATCGACGTGGCCGTGGGATGGACATGTGGATCATATGGGCAGTGAGATCATGCAGGGAGTGGGTACATCACACAGACTGTGATATCGTCTTGGGAGATCGGTGCAGGCCTACAGATCACTGGGATTAAATACTCGGAAGTTTTAACGGCTTGAGGAAATCTCTATAAGTGTTTTACTTGGTGTGTTTAATATGGAACATTTTTTGTTCGATAGTTCTAATGTACATGAAACGTTTGATATTTACAACCGATTCGATAATCAATAATGATAAATAATGAAAGAGGAAAAAGATGAAAAAAAATCTCACAAATAATCAAGGAATGAATATAAGAACAGAGGAGAAAGAAGAGAATAGAAGAATTCAAGAATAAGATGAAAAAAGATCAAGATAATGAGAAAATATTATAAGAAAATTGGAGATTTTTTTCTCCCCAATGTACATTTTTTAATTATTCTATCCCTGAAATTATAAACTTATAAACTAAAGATTTTTGCTTTGTTGAATTACTTTTAATTATTATTTGGTTGGTAAGATCGCCCTTGTAGTACCACATCCAAACGATCCTATATTCCGACCTTTCTACCTCAATTGGGAAACAATGATTTTGTACCACGTTTCGATGTAGATAGAAACAAAAAAAATCAATAATATGGCAGCCAAAATAATTTTCGAAATTCTACAATTGGCATAAATTATTAAATTTTGATGCTGAACAAGACATGAACAAGACGTGGGCTGTGATTGGCGGACACACAACACACACCACGTGTTCAATATCGAACAACTTTTAGATTCCTGATTTCAATTTCGTGGGTTTAAATCTTGTCTAGCATTTCATCGCCGTCACCGATCGGCCGTCTCCCCTATCAACTGACATCAACGGCTGGGTGTGTCGAGCCTTCAGCACCGATCACCAATCAGGAGTCAACAAAAGACTAATGAGTAAACAAATTAAACCCACGTGATGTGAAGATATTGTCACTGATAGGAAGACAGGAGTGAGGTCGAGTCACGTGACAGAAGGCGGACATTGTTGAGTGGTGACAACCAGAATGATTTCATTAACT
Organism: Brachyptera putata; assembly: GCA_907164805.1. Lineage (NCBI taxonomy): Eukaryota > Metazoa > Arthropoda > Insecta > Plecoptera > Taeniopterygidae > Brachyptera > Brachyptera putata. The sequence goes on along the minus strand of OU015470.1, from coordinate 20,952,502 downwards.
TTCATTGATTGATTAATGGTTGCTTAACAACCACACCAACAGCTATAGGTTATACGGGGGTACGAATGAGCCGGTGACATGAAAATGTGTCGACACCTGTGGGTAGTTTTCCTTAGAATCCTTTTCTCCACCTTGGTAAACCAGTAAACCTTGTGGTATTGCATAGGATTCAACAGATATAAGACAAACAGAAAAAGGACTTTCACTCCTGCTCTAAATGTGAATGAATACCCCAGGACCCCTATTCCTGAGATTAATGAGATGTGAGAAAAATCAGTGAGAAAACTATCTCATATAATAATGACATATTTCATCTCATATTTTATGTGAGATACTCGTTTTCTCACTCATTTCTATTTTTCTCACATCTCATTTATCTCAGGAAACTATCTCACATAATAGTGACATATTTCATCTCATATTTCATGTGAGATACTCGTTTTCTCATTCATTTTTATTTTCTCACATCTCATTTATCTCAGGAATAGGGGTCCTGTGGGTAGTTTTCCTTAAATCAAATAATAAAATCCCTTTCTCTACCTGGCTAAATCAGTTAACCTTGTGGTATTGCATAGGATTCAACAGATATCAGACAAACAGAAAAAGGACTTTCACTCCTGCTCTAAATGTGAATGAATACCCATGATAGGAAACTCACAACGAGCCAGATTGGTCTTGACAAATGGAAGCGAGGCTCAAAGACATGCGATACGAACTAGTTTCTACCCAACTAATTTAAATACCGTATTGTAATAATTCATCAAGGTGTAATTTATCGGGCGTGTTCCAAGGGCTGGGTCTCACAAGCCTATTAGCAGTCGTTACCACGCATGCGCCGCCTGGTCTGTCTTCACACGGCTAATTAATGGTGGTCAGCTATCTGGTCTAGTTAGTGATATCTGGACTCTAACGATACTAACCTAAACAACTAATTCACTTCCAAACGAGTTGAAATGTTCCAAGAAGACGGTTCCAACATGGTGCCATGTTCGTGGTACCAACATATAAGTATTTACTTTATTTATTTATTTCACTTTATCATCATTTTGTTCTTGCATATTCGTCGTATAGAACATAGAGCATAACTTCTCTGGAGGCCACGGGAGTCGATTTAGCGAAATATCAGTTGTTCGGTGATCACTTTTGAACGGTATTGGATATGGAAATTCTAAAAACGAGGAAACACAGATATTTTCAATACCTTCAAGACGGTTCAAGTAATAACTATTTATTTTGGATCGCCTGATTGTCAGGCGTACACGCTTAAAAGTACAGTTTTTTTAACCGTATACGCGTGTAAATAGTTATTATATTCACCGTTTTGAAGGTATTGACAATATCTGTGTTTCCTCGTTTTCTGAATTTCGATATCTCATACCGTTCAAAAGAGATCACCAAAATACTGATATTCTGGTCAATCGACCAATAACATACAAGAAATCTATGTGGGAAAAAGACAAGTAGGGAAATTTGCTTGACACAATAATTGCTACGATACTCTTTTGTCTTCTCAACTTAGTGTTGAATTAGGCCTGGTTCACAATTGATATATTGATCAGTGCATATGAAATTAGTGATTCTAAAGTATTATTCAAGAGAAGTGGATGATGGCATTTCCATGTAATCGTCCACAATATTATAAATGTGGTCTAGTGATTTGGTCTATAGAATGAGGAACTGAGGTCTCGTAACTAATCGAAATGTATATTTCAATGAAATAGTTCATCTGTATTGTTAGAAGCATCAGTAGAACCTCATCAGTATACAGTTATCAGTTCATACCAGCTCGCTCGACGACCCATGACGTTCACCCATGGCTATACCCAAATAACTGGGGGCCCGGAGCCGGTAAAACAGTGAACTGCATGACCACACGACTATTTATATAAGGTTCACTCAATATGAATAATTTAGTCATAATTCAAAGGATTATTTATACTCATGATGTAATTTCGTTAATATTTTACATTAAAAATAGAACTGGTTTACAAAAATGCATTAAAAACTCATTTCACTCAAGTCAGCCCCGAACAAGTGTAGGCAGTGTCTAGAACAAATGATAATTAATGGCGTCAAAGGTCAAAGTAGATTCAATTTTCAATAACTTTTAATAATTAATAATATAATATAAAGGTATAGTTATAATGAATCGCAACATGAAGGCTATCACGTTTCGTGGTTCCTCTCCCTCTCTCTCTCTCTCTCTCTCTCTCTCTCTCTCTCTCTCTCTCTCTCGCATGCATGTAATTACCTAAGAATAGACCGACATTATAAATACACCTCTAATAGGATGTGTATCTTACTCATGGTCTAAGCGTATGCGAATATTCGGCTTGGGTTGATTTATCGATGGAGACGTTGTGTTGTGGTCCATACCGAGCGGTGAACGACTAAAATAATCAGGTTGACGCTTTGAAAAAAAAACCCAAAAATTATGGAAAGTCAAAAAAATCGAGAAGAATAAAAAAAATCGAAGAAAAGTAAAAGAATCGAAAAAAATGAAAAATCACAAGAAATCCAAAAAATCGTGAAACTAAAATAAATCCCAAGAATCGAGAAAATCACGAAAAATCGAGAGGTGTCAGAGAAAATGAAAAAATCACGAGAAATCGAAAAAAATCAAGGAAAAAATCACGAGAAAATCGTGAAGAGAATCTAGAAAAATGAAAAAAGAAAATCACAAGAAATCATAGGATGATTGAAAATCAGAAAAAAAAGGAAAATCGAAAAAATTAAAAAAAATTTAAAAATAGAAAAAATCGTGAAAAAGAGAAAAAATCCAGAAAAATGAAAAACTGAAGAAAAAATCAGGTGTACACTAAAATGTCAAGTTGTTAACCCCTCGGTCCATGCGGAGGTTAGACACGCAGTACACTCCTGCGAGACGGAACTATAGAGAGAGGGCCGTGGTAAGAAGGAGACAAACGGTCTTATTGGAACATCTCGCAATGCAACTTTTCTCGATTTCTTAATTTCTTTAAAACCAATATGGTACTAAATTTCTCTCAAGTATTAACAAAGCAATTCTAAAATCAAATCAAATAAAATACCCGCGAATGTTAATTACAAACCGTCTGCCAAATATTTGCTCACTATCCGCAAAACACCACGCGACACGTGCAGGCTCTCGTGTGTGCTTCAATCAATCGCTATACGCACGACCTTCTATCTCCTACCTCTTTGATTAATCTATCCACACAGACACACTCCATATGAATCATCAACTTCTCCGCGTGCGCTCGAAACACCGGGCCGCTAACACTACCACATAGGGGAGACGGTCGATCGGGACCGTCAACAGACGGTGTCGCTAATACTAGGCCTCGCGAAGTGAGCTGTCATGAATCAATTATCGTGGAATGTCAGGTACTATTGTACTAGACGAAGAGGGTACTTGTTTGTCGGCGGACGTGAGAGGCATGCAGATCTGGTGTTCTAGGAGGCTTAGGCAAGGCGGTGGGCGTGGCCAGAGAAGGCTTATGAGTATCTAGGAGACTTAGGTGAGAGACAACGAAGTATCTAGGAGGATTAGGATAAAGACAGCGCAGGACTAAGGTAGATCCAGGATCCTTACCGCGACTGTCACTTGAAATAACGTCCTAGGCCTAGCTAGCTCCAAGAGACAGGACTTGGTTTCGTTAATGTTTACTAGAAGAGCCAAATTCTATGGCAACATGTCCAGTATTTGTGTATTTCCATTGTTGTTAGCACAAAATCCTAGCACTGCTTTTGAGGTGGGCTACGAGATATGACGTATTATGCAGTCTAAGAGACCTGACTTTTTTTCATGATCTTGCGTTATCACAGTATTTAGGTTTTCTAGTCAATTATAATCCATTCAAAGTCCTAGTCTCTTGGAACTAGCTAGGCCCAAGAAAGTTGGCGGCTTACATAGGCATTGTGACTGCAATAGAACTAGTCAAGTATACGTCGTTTTTTTTCAATGGTGCTTAACGACCCCCCAACAGCTAGGTTGTACGGGGGTACGAATGAGCGGGTGATAATGCAACGATGAAGAGATGATAGGTGAAAGGACGTTTACAAAAACTAATGTCTTATGCGGGACTCGAACTCACGCCCAACGGTCTCTTCAGTCTCTGAAGCTGACTGAGCTAACGGCGTCGTATATTCGCAAAGAAAAAATAGACAAATCATATTCTGGTGACTGAAACTACAATGGAGAATTTGAGGAGTCCCTCCATATGTTACATACATTGTTGTCAAATAAGATAGGACTAAAAAAACAGCACATCACTTTCTAAACGCCTTGATATCCACCAAAGTCGATAAAGTAGCATGGCCAAGGTATAACTACTTTATCGACTATGGTTACCACAATGAATAAACTCCACTATATTCTTTTTTCTCGTCACAGCCTTTATTAACTCTTGGTTGTGTCTATACTTAAACCATAATTAAAATACATGCATCAAATGTACCTTTCAGTTATTACCATCTTTCAGATAAGATGCCTTAAAAGCCGGTTTCTCTTTTATCGACTCTCTCATATCCCACACACGCACACACATCATCCTATTATCATCGCATCTGAGAAGATGCATCTATTGTTTAGTTGATCACACAATTGGATTGTCATTACTCACAAACATTAGGACGGCTACGATTGTTGTGGAATGCAGATGACTTTCCGTGACACCCAAAAGAAGTCCAGAGTCATACAACTCTTGGTAGATAAAAAAATGTGAAGGATAGCCATGATATTGTGATTATGCCCTATTATAGAGATGAAAAGAGATGAAGATATTAAATACGTGGAGATATTGTAGAGGAAAAGAAAGAGATGGAGAGATATTTCAAATGGAAGGCGGATTCGGAGAGACAGATATATAATATAGGTTTCTGAGCAATTATTCAACATGAAAGATCTATTCTTTGGTGAACATTTACATTTACATTTAATATACGAACATTAGGTATAAGAATGTGTTTGGATTGAATGAGATGTTCTTTCGAATCTAAGTTTAATATTTTAACTCCTCTTCAAAGAATGAAGATATTTCTGAGTGGGACAATGTGAAGAAAACGCTATAGTGGCCTATTATTAAAGAACCATCGGAGTCTTCACTATACGAGAGAGGGAAACTACGATAAATAGGATGGTCGGCCATGACGGGAATCGAACCTAGTCTCCTGAATGACGGTTCAACGTGCTAACCGTTCCAGAAGACTGAGACGGTTAGCTAAGTTGGTAAAGTAATGAACCATAGTTCAGGAGACCGTGGTTCGATACCCACCGGTCGCCCTTCTGACTCTGGTATTGGGCAGCCGCTATTCATTGGGCCATCGATCTACGTCACCACATGCGCACATTGTTGTTGTTGTTGTTGTTGTTGCGTGCAGCCTAAACTAACCTAAATAACCCAATCTAAGTAACTTAACAACCCAATCTAACTTAGCTAACCATACAATTGTCGACCTAAACTACTTGAATATAAACTAAAACCAATCTAAAACCTTCTTCCGGTCCAACGAATAGCAACTCCGGTGGTATTTCGTGTTTTCCTCTGTTAATAGGCCTACTGAAATGGTTTCCTGTGATCAGGCCGCGACCGTCACCTTCCCACCTGTGTACGATGAGATCCAAGTAACCTGTGCATCCCTACCCAAGAGGCGTATAAAAGCTAGTACCAACAATCAAAAGACTAATTTTAACATCAAAATTCTCTCTCTATACGAGCTCGGTATAACCTTATGGAGCATGCGCGTACATTCGCACAGTAATGAAAATGACGGTTCAGCCGTCGGTTCCACCCTAGTCTTTAATATTACCCGATTGGGGGTGTCGAGCCGTCACATTGTGACACGGGGGCCTCGCTCTATATGGTGCAGGAATAAAAAAGACAGTTCGGCCGTCGGTTCCACCCTATTCGGCTACATGACCCGATTGGGGGTGTCAAGCCGTCAGATCGTGTCTCGCAGGATTGCTCCTGAGAGGATGTGTAAGGGATGCTGGAGGCGGCGGACCACACAGTGAGAGTGATGTTGCGTGCTTGGCAACAATAGGGGGTTGGGGAGGGGGGGGGGGGGGGTACTTGACTCCACGGCACAGGGGCGCTGAGATTAGAGGAGGGCTATTAAAAGAATACAAGACATTAGAAAGGGTTGTAGACATAAAATGTTTTTTTAAGAGGGTTTAAAAAAGGATTTTAAGAATTTTCGTGCTTCTTGTTATAACTTGTAAATACTGTTGAGAGTTTTTTTTTATAAGAAAACAGAGAATATTTTGTTATTTGTTGAGTGGAAAACAAACAAGTTGAGTGTGAATGTAGAATGAGCGAGGAATTAGTTGAACTATCACCTCACGAAGAGTGTTTACAGGTTGGCCAGCCTGATTCTGTCTGTGACGTATAGCTCGGCTGCCAACGGAATAATTGTTAAAACTCCAGTAATCACATAATCTTAATTAGTTCACCTTTGATATTTGTAGCTTTCAAAAGATGCAGTTACGTGTATTTTACTAAATCTCGTCTTGCAAGTCATTATAGTCTGAATTATCAAAGCTAAGCAAATGAAACGGGGATACACTTCTGTTGGTGAAAGAAATTCTTCTTCAATTGATACAAGAATAATTCACAAGAATTCATTAGTATACAATCCATCATTTATTTTATATTCTTCTCATTTTATAGCCATTATTTTTATTATTACTTGATGAATTATCATTAATTATGCCTTCAATTAGTTTTTCTCTTCGACTTATTTTGTGGGAAACAGAAGAACTCTCGATTCCCCCCTGATCCAATAAAATCATCACACAATTGAGCCCCTAGCAATAACACTAATTATATGATATTCCATTGCACAACGTGAAGGTTGTCGTCTGGGATATTTACTAATTGTAAAGTTGTGTTGAAAGACAATTAACTCATGCCATAAATAAGAATTAATTACTTTAAATAATTGTATTTAATTGTTTTAACAAGAAGTGCATGGTCATCCAAATTGACGTAATTATTGACAACTAATAAAGTGGTCCGTGATGATGATTATCGTTTGTTTAACGACCCCACCAACAGCTGGGTTATACGGGGTTGAAAATGAACAGGAGATAATGGAACTATGATGGATAAGTGAAAATACGTTTATACGTCTATACAGAATTCTTCATTATTACAATCCTTGGCAAAATAACCTAGCTGTAAAATATATATATATATATATATATATATATATATATATATATATATATATATATATATATATATATATATATATATATATATAATAATGTGCCTAACGACCCCACCAACAGCTATTCATATATTCATCAATTTATGACCTTATGAAAAAAACAGTTTCAAATTGAGTTTGGAAATGTGAAAGCATTTTCATCCCTTTTCAGAAGGTTTCCACCCACTTCCTACATAGAATTCATAGAATTACAACAATGTACAATCTATATTGACACAGCATACAGTATTTACCTATGAAAATGAAAGGTCCTTCACGTCTGCCCCCTTCCCCTCCCCTCCCCCCAACCCACCTGTACCAACCACCCGAATATTCGCGACCGCACACTTGTCTGGTGATTTTAATTGTTTCTCTTTGTGGGAGGTTGGTATTATGTTACCAGGACTTGTCACCAAATCTAGTAATAATTAATTCAACTTTAGGTAAACGACCACACACGTTTCGACTGACCACTGTTGCTACGATCGTCAGTCTTCGCGATTCATTAGCGAAAACGAGCGGGGTTTCGACCATGCAGTCATGGAGAGTGATATGTAAAAACCGTTTAAAGAAAATAGATTAGTGCAGGGATACGTGATTGTGACGTCATTAATGCATGCGATTCAGTCGTTATGGGAAACAGAATCGAGTTTAAACGTTCAATGAACGTTTAAACTTGAGCATCGTTATGATTTAAAACGCATTAAGAGAATATACTGACTACTGGAGAGAATGAGCAGTTATTATTATTTCATGTTTATAATTGAAATTTCAATATCAGAAATTGAACCATAAATTAAAAAACTTTAAAAATTATCTCAACGATTTTTTGCTCATATTTTCCACATAAATAGCTGATGTATCTTGAAAACTATGGAACGCCTAATTTAAGTGTGTATTTTACTTGGCAAAATTTTTCATGTTCACAATCAAATTAGCTTTCCAATGAGCTAGGATTTGATTTCAACTTTAATTTTAATCCCTGAAAATAACATTTTATGTGACCGCAAGTGTACATGTTTTCCATGCAAGAGAGGCCTATATCACGTGTCTAGCACACCAACTCAAACGATCGGGTGTTCTCGGCTCGACCGGACGTCCTGTTCACAACTCGAAGTCTTGTTGTTTACAACTTAATATGAGCAGTAAACTTTTTAATATCATGAAGTATAATTATGATAACACCCTAATGAACGTTGCTCCAGAAGTCTGCATGAAGAAGCTAGATTAAAGGGGAACAGCAGGGAATAAGGAAAATTCATATATATATATATATATATATATATATATATATATATATATATATATATATATATATATATATATATAAGGTATGAATAAAAACTATTACAAAATTGCGATCTTTCCCGGGAGTGGAACCCGGATCTCCAGATTGCCGGTCTGACGCGCTGCTGGTGGCTAGTCAGAAAGCTATTGAAATAATATATATATATATATATATATATATATATCTTTTGTTCAATAAACCAAAACTTGATACAAAATCATTGTTCCCCAATTCAGGATATGGATGCAAGTAGAATCATTCGGACAGGGCCCCACACAAAGACGATATTTTACCAACCCCAAAGAATAATGAAAAAATATATATAATGTGTAGTATTGTAAAACCGAATGAAATCAAACAAAAACAAGAACAAGAACAAACAAAAAATGGAGCCGAATTATCATACTATTTAATGAGCTTCTTGAGTCGATGAAGACTTCTCTTGAAGTAACTTGAAAGTGTCTGTTTTTACATAATATATCTCTTGTTTTATAAGCTTACTTCGAGCTGGACTGAATAAAATATGTTCATACAAGTTAGTTGAAAGTTATAAGAGAAGTGTATTCTAATTCTCATGATGTAATCACCTTTATATGTGAGACAATAGGTGGAGTTGTTATATTCAGATTATTATAAATACGCTTCAAAACGGTGTAAATAATTCATCCTCAGCTTGAGTTGGAAACAATGATTGTATATCAAAGCTTTAGATGTGATTATTAGAAAAAAATGGATGATAATAATCATCCTTTTCACTTCTCTTAATCAAAATCTCATCATTTAAGAGTCCATGGGAGTCGATTTAGCAGAGTATCATTTTTTTGTGATAACATTTGAACGCTATGAGATATCGAAATTCTGAAAACGAGGAAACACAGATATTTTCAATACCTTCACGAGGGTGTGAGTAACAACAATTCATCTTACATCGCATAATTGTCAGGCCTACACGCTTAAAAATGTGTACTTTCAACTATATACGCCTGATAATTGGGAAATTTGAGATGAATAGTTATTACTTACACCATCTGGAAGGTATTAAAAGGTCTCTGTTACTTGTTTTTAGAATTTCGATATCTCATATCGTTCAGAAGTTATCACCAAACAAATGATATTTCGCTAAATCGACTCCCATGGACTCTCAGGTTGAGCGGGCACTAGTGTTTGGTATCGAATAACCTAGCCTCTGGTGGGGTTGAAGCATTGAATGAATGTACGAATAAAAATATAAGCTTGGATTATAAGTGATATTCACGAATAGAATGTTATATAAATCCCTTCAACTAACATCAGAACTAACGAATTCAACTATTATGAATGAGAAACAATATAATAGTTCTATACATGCTTCCAAACTTTCCTCACCAAATTCCATGTGAAACAAGCTTCTATATATAACCTAGTCCAATTATTCAACTGCAACAAAAACATTTAAACCTCAATTCGCGTAATATTCATGCAAGCAAATCTGCATAAATATGTTTACCAGATATCTCGTGTCAAACTTGTCTTAACCGAATTACTGCCAAGCATTCAATCCAAGCATGATATCCGAACTGCACGCATTCAAACCTGTCACGATCGACCGCCCGTCTCTCTCTATCTCACACCATTGACAACTGTACGCTTCGACCCGTCGTTGGGCGCCAATTGTAACAGACTATGGTTGGTCGAGCGGAACCTTTGATATTCAATGGTAATTAGCATAATATGATGGACATTGGACAGAGTTGTGTCTGCTAAATGGCTGACCACTTCTCACCCCCTCCCTCCCCCCCCCGGGTGGTGTTACCCCCCCCCCGCCCCTGCCCCTTGCAAGACGTGTTTAACGTGTCGTGATCGTGAATAATATCACGTCTAATCACGATTATATGCAAGGGTCTGCTGTGGTTTGATACATGTGTGATATTGTAATACACACTGTGGTATGTGAAGAAGGTGTAAGTTTTATTTGATTATGATGAGGTATAGATATGTATGACTAATGAATTCTAAATAAAGCGTGTTATCTCAGTGTTTGTTAATTATTATTAGTCATTTGTTATCATTTATCATGATTATTTGTTCTCAGTTATTCCGAATCATTTTTAATGCAAGTAATATTAATAGTTATTCAGTATGATTTATTGCAATACCATTCATCCATTCCATACCTTTATATATACATTTTTTATCCCATGTTTTGTCATTTTGTGTCTTATGGCAACCTCTTATTTTAATAAATCAATATATATATATATATGTATATATATATATATATATATATATATATATATATATATATATATATATATATATATATATATATATATATATATATATATATATATATATATATATATATATAAAGCGTTATGATAATAATCGATCATCCATCGATTTTGATACAGACAATACAAACATATACAGAAGGAGGCATATGCTTATTCATAGAATAAGGCAAACAAACTGGATAGTAGACATGTCTGCGGATATAACACGTGTAAGTTTATACGCAAAGTAGGCGTGTACCAGTCATTTCCATTATTATATTTGTACGCCTATTTGGAAAATTACGATTGATATTTTTAGATTATCACCGGACTCATTTGATATTTATTCGACATGAATTGAAAACGATTCTACTGAGTATAACATGACTATCGTATTTTGGTATTGATTATCCAACTCTTATCTTAATGGTTAGCCACAAATTGGACAGTCATCAATAACATTGATATCCTACTGTACACCATCACCTGTAGCACATTACGATTTTCAATATAATTCACATCCGTCGATCACACTAGTAAATTAGTTATGAGTATTTTTCATACATTCATCCACTAATGTTACAGATTATACATTTTATTACTTCTATTTTCCATTACACATCTGGAATGATCCTTGTATAAACTGTGAATGTGGACCCTTTGAAGTTGTCTGGATGGAATAAGGGAGTTGAGAATAGGGGTTATTTGACTAACCAAATGTGATCATTTAATTACGGTATAATCCCACAGAGCGATCAATCGAAAGGAATCACTTAAAGCTGAGGCAATATGGTCACTAAATAAAACACTAAAAAATAGATGAATTGTTTAATCCAGACATTAGAAATTGGCTCAAACTTGAAAGTTTTAATGCTAATGGAAAGTGAGGTGAACTTTCGATAGTGAACGTGATATAGACTAGGATGTGTTGCAAAACTAGGAAAACGCGATAAGTGTTCTTATCAGAAGAGAGTTGAGGAGCGCAACTGTATAACAAAATAGAAGAATTTCATCTTCCAACTATAAATAATAAATAAATGTCAAAATGTCGGTAATTAAATAACTCACTGCAATTTTATGAATTCAACTCTATTTTCAAAAGATGTAGTTGTGTTCCGATGGTGAACCTCGTTCTGAAAAATCACATTACTCTGAAATTGTAAAGGATTACAAATACAAATTCCTGAAATTGAATTGATGATTTCTAGTTATCTCTTGAATTAAGAAAATAAATACCGTTATTATTTCTTGAAATCTAGTTTCAGGGTTGTGTTGTCCTTTAAGATTGCAGATAGCATTGTCGCTCGACTAACATACGGTCCACAAGGAAGCTGCGTCTAGCTCAACTGACCCGTGTTGATATCAGACGAGACGAGCGGCTGTCTCCACCACGCCTCAGCGATAACCACTGGGTGTTCCGATACGTCAGACGTATTGCGCTAATTTAATCAAGTGGGATGTTCGATGCATTAGCAATTAGCATAAATGTTGCAAATATTTTCTTATCGGCTTGTTTTTATGGCGTTTTCTTATCGCCAGACAAACAAGGAAGACGCTCCTTATTGTGACGTCATTGATGCACTTTAGTGCAATTCTAATCAGAGAAAAACATGAATAATATCTTGTTTCGAAGCGATGTATATTTTGTTTTTAATGGCGAGTGTTTTAGACGTCATTCTTAATTTTATGTATTGCAAACATACACTTGGATTCACAAAGCAAGAAGGTTGTATACCAACATAATAAATGTGAGTATCATTGTTATTTTTGTATAAATGTGGTAATTTTATAGTATCACGATTTTCCCGGACGAGGTTCAGGATGAGAAACACACCTGCATCTTTGAAAAGTGTTACATTTTTTTAGTTGCACCGAGATTGTGTAATTATACCGAAGTTTTTAGGATTATAAAGTTGTTACTCGATCTTCGGCTCTCATGAATATTAGTATATACCCTTTGATTGATACATGAGTCCTTTTAACAACATTAATTGCTTAGATATAATTGGATAATATCATATTCGTTGAAAAAAAATTGCAATGAGATTGAAAAAAAATCTGTTTTCCCAAAAAACAAAGAAAGCTAGTTCGAATATTATATAATTTATCCAACAACTCAAAATTATTGAAGAAATATCAGAATTCCAAAAGGTTGAACATTTCAGTAAATAATTTAATGTTTCAAGTTTCACCCTTATTTACATCTTCACTCCTCATTTACTTACTTTACATTTACTTACTTTGTGTGAATTCTTACCGTTAAACGCAAATGTCTTTCTTTATGAATCCATTATAATTATAAAACTAATCTCAGTGTTTCACTTTATATATCATCCAACTTTGTTAATAATTCCAGCTCTTCAACTGAATTCAAACGATTCATTACTACATTTGTATATCTCTAGTTTCCTTTCAAATATACTAATAAAAAATGAACAAAACCATAATTCTATTCAAATTCCAGCCAACACCAAGCAATTTATTTCCCATCACCGCTTCAGCCCATATTCCAATTATTAAACTATCAAAGGACCATGAAATTAACTCAACGCGGAGAACCGTGGAGAAATGTTATTTGTAATAATTAGTCCCTCTTTCGCCGTGTGTGATTATCTCCATCACGTTTCACTCAAGAGCGAGAGAGGAAGAACGAGAGAGAGAGAGTGGGAGAGAGAGAGAGAGGTAGAGGCAGAGTGAGAGAGAGAGAGAGAGAGAGAGAGAGAGAGAGAGAGAACGAGAGGGAGAGAGAGAGAGAGAGAGAGAGAAAGAAAGAGACTTCTACCTGGCAGCACCCACGTGACGAATGCATGCGCCTGATGGGTAGGCATTAGCTACGCTCATCATGAGATACCGTATCACATCAAGTATATGATAATATGGGCCTACTTGTATCCACAGAAGAAAGCCGCCAACCAGCCAAATAATCCTGAATACTCTGGTAAATTCTCCGGTGATAAGTAATGATAGTGTTATTTTGTAATCATTGATTTCAAGATGTCTGGATGTCTGGATGTATGTCAACTTGTACAACAAGGGCAATGACCAGACTACAACAGTCATTAACCGACGACATAAGATTAATTGTATACAAATGCTGATGAAATACATCAGTAAACTGTAGAAACTGTAAAGAATACAAAACATCAGAATAATTATAATCTTCCTGAAAACTGCTTGATGTCTTTTCATGCTTTAAATAACAAGTGTTCAATTTATTTGCTAAACTTTATAGTTTGTATTTCGATTAATAGGGTCAAGTGCATACTCATTATAATTTATAAGTACACAGAAGTGCATTAATATAAAAGCACGAAGTAAACTATTCTTGAAGTAGACAGTAACAGTTTCTTTCATTGAAATAATGAGAATGTTACTTTTTCTCAATTGCATTATTTTTCTTCATTATGAATAGATATCTAATGGTCATAATAAGGATGCAAGGAGTTTTTCATAGCTAAATCTGGTTAATTATATTTTGATATTCTTATTTTCTCTATAGAAGTTGCTGTGAACAATACGCATTCTAGTAGATAACTAGAAAGCTTAGTTTGGTTGATTCTGAGAGTCGGTTATTGGTTGCTTTCTGATGATATCCATGGTCACGAGGTTGTTTAAATATTTTAAATTTATATTTTCAAAGTTGGTTCCGTTTCATAGCTTTTCACAACATTCACTTCATAACTAGATATTTAAAATTCGTACGGCAAATAATTGACTGAAAAATCCACCTTTCAACTTGTTTTTTTTTATAACATCGAAAATATCGAACAAATTAACGAACAAAACTTTCTATCTATTTTTTTTTTTACTCTCACCAAAAGAAACTCTCTCACAAGAATTTTGTTGAAAAATATAATTTCCATCAAAAAATGGTAAATTCTATTGTTTTGGACATTTTAAAGAGATCAGTACAAATTTTGAAAAATTGTTTATATTCAATAAGTTAATTTTCATTTCCTTCCCTCCCCCCCCCCCCTTTTTTTTCAATATAATTTTTATAACATTTTCATTTACACCTCCACATGGTTTATTATAGTTCTTAACACATTTATTTTTTACCTCCCTTTAGCTCTAGGATTTTGTTTCTTATTTTATAGACTAATTAGTTACTAATTAGTTATTTCTTTCTATGTTATTCTATGCTTCATTATTCTGTGTTTCTTATGGCAGCCACTGACTGTGATGGTAGAGTCTTGATAATAAAGATTTTTATATAGAGGGTATTCTTGGACTATTCCTCTCTTCATGCATTGTTAGTTCACAAGAGAAATGATTTGCTAGAGTAATATTGTCTCTAACAACATGGTCAGCTACACTGTTTACCTATACGTTAAATCAACCCAAACTAGATCTACTATACACTACTACCATTATAATGTAAACATGTTAACTTGGCTGGGAGCTTCGACTTCGACGATTAATGTAAACCTCAAATATATTGTTCTCTAGTTTGTAACATATCCTTCCTATCGAGTTGATGAAGCCATCTAAATGTATCTCTTCTAGCGTATCAATCAGTGCCTTCTAGATGATGCTCCGTTTGCTGATTTCAATATCCTATTCTTGCGGTGAAGTCACCGCCTACGTGAACCTTGCAATTTGCGATTTTTATTTTAATGTCATCTAACTAGGAAAACGCCATATGTGCGTTGTTAGACGAGCGGATAGTAATAGTATGGGTAAAAATGGGTAAACACTGCTTTGAGTGGTACCAATTTAGCACATTTTATGTTTTTTCTTCAGAATGGCTGACCCGATCAAGCTGAAAATTTTCAAAAATGTGTATCAAAATGTAATTCAACTTCACGCAAAAATGTATCTTTTTGAAAATAAAAATATATTTTTTTTTCCCGTCATGTTATTCTAATGGGTATATTCTTGAAATTTATAAAATTCATAAAAAAAAAGTTACCGCCTGATAATGCCACAAAACTATACAGATCTAAGTTAGATCTAAAAATAGTCCACCAGTATAAATAAGTATACCGTTAAACCGTCATTAGGATAGGCTGAGGAGGAAAAACCATGAATAACCCCTGTACACATGGACAGTGGTGGGGACCGAACCGGGCCCGATTCACCCTCATCTCCCGGATTGCTCGACGCAAGCGCGTCACCACTGAGGTACGTGTGCCGGTTTTTATAGTCAACTGTCAACACTCTTGGAGCATATAGAATGAATTATATTTGTCTTCTGTCACACATGATACTTATGTTCTGTCTTCAACACATCTGGTGCACTTTATAGCGTTGCACTTGCACTTTTGCACTCGCACTTAATTGCAATTACAGTCGACTACTTTATCCTCGTTAGAAGTCTGCCGTCTGTCACCACGATTGTTCAACATATGGGACGTTGGTGGATCGAAACACCCGACGTTTAATGATAATATGTAAGCGAGACGGTTGATCGGGTCCGTCAACTAATCATACCTCGCGAGTTGGAGGTCCCGATCAGAAGTTTCTCTAATGGAATCAAAGAAACGGTTGAGTGTTTCGAAACGTCAGGTATTATCAATAGTTGTAAGAACATTGCAGGATCATGCAAAGATGAAAATAGAATGACTTCTTGCGTTTGATGTTCGAATCTATGATGCAAATATGTACACTTCCGATTATACAAAATTGTTTTTACAAAAACTGAAACCAGAATTTATATACAATATACTCACAATTTATGTTCGATCTTTTCATAGACTGTATACATGCATGACGTGCAAATGCACATAGTCTACTAGTTTCAATGCGTATAATATCAGTATATTATCTTCAGGACGCATTTCAATGTTGATGATGGACCACTTTATGTGCCCTTAACTGTACTATATATGCAATTCGTGGTGTAATCATTGAAACATATATATTGTCATTAACGTAAGAAATTAAGTATTCAGAAATAAGATATTATTTTTCTCGATAATGTGAGAAAAATCAAAATAAATGTTTGTAGATGTTTTGAGTATTGTATTATAAATACAAAATAATTATAACAATGTATAAACATGAATACGAATATACGTTCTAATTTAGATGGTTATTTTTATGTCTGCTATATTGTTACACTGAAATACATACTTACACAATTTCAAGATGTTTTACTAATTGGGGATTAATTTGAAGTTTATAATTTATATAGCCGAGAGGATCACATACTTGGTTCAACATTTTAATTAATTGTTCAACTTTTACAAGTATAAAATATCTCTCAAGACCTAACAAACTAACTGCATTTTAAATCAGTATTTTTAATTCATAATATGTTGATCGAACAGAACTACCATGTTTTACATATTATAAAAATATACCAGAATTACAGGCTGGGTAAATTTATCATTACTTCAAAAACTTGGTTATTTAATGCTGTTAAGGTGGTTCATACACGGTGCTTATAAAAATAGAGAAATTTACCTTCGCTAATTTGTTCACGAACCAATGTTTAATTGAATGAAAAGTTTACAACTCCAAGATAAGTTTAGTCTCTAAAATTAATATGACATGCGTTTTCAGTGAATTCAATCACTTTTAAGATAACACGTCAGAGAATGAAAAGAATGTGATAAAGTCCATACCTCACAACTGCTGGAATTCGCAAAAATAGAAAGTCATATTAATTAAAGAGCATAAAATTATCTTGAAAATGTGAACTTTTTATTCAACTACAGTAGATTTTGAACATGGAAAAAAATAATAAAGATAAATTTCTCGATTTGTGTAAGCACCCCCTTAAGTTTGTACGACAGCAAATACTCATGATTTACAGTATATATGCCAGGCTTGCTAAAATCATCAGGTGGTTTAAATATTATATCTGTTTTTTTTCACGTCTGCATGTCACCCAGTATGTTTTATTTCAAGTCTCCAGTGTTACCGGCTCCGATCGACCGTCTTTCCCATCTACTAACACTGACGGCCGGATATTTCCAGCCGTTGATGCAGAGTTGGGTGAAATTATTCAGTGACTTGTTTTTGGCAAGAACAAGATTTTATTATTACATTTTTTTTTCTTTCGCGACTCAAATTATAATGTTTCTGTGCATTCTAATGGACATGCATGAATTAATATTAAAAATTGAATTTATTTCAGTCGGTTTCTTGCAGTTGATTGGGTAAAATGATTAAGTTGCATCTAGGAATTATCTATTTTGAGCCCAAAACCAACTATAATTCCATGAAATTTGGTGAAACTAGTCGATAAAGAATTTCATCTCTATAAAATGAATTACACAAATTAATAAACCTTCCTATTTTATATGTTTTTTCGAAGTATATGGAATAACTGAATTATGAATAAGAGAATACTTATTCAAATATTATTTAAATTATCAACTATATATTTATACGTCAAGCAGGTTTTTATTCGAGTTCTCTTGAGAATTTATTCCGGATAACTTTCCTACTTGTCCAGTGAAATGATTACATTTTTTATCAACATCGAAAGCTTGTCACAAAGTTATTTTTGCCCAATCAAGACAGGGTAGGATCGTTCGGACGGGGCATCACAAGGGCGATCTCATCACCAAAAAGAGACCATGAAGTATAGTATCTTGACAATGAACTTATCAAAACTGTTCAAATATCTTTACGAATCTCCGTTTTCTTTCCTTTCAAATCTTTTATCCTTTCATCAGTTATCATAATATTATATTTATTTTTCCCATATTTGTTTCTGTATTATTATTATTTTATTGTTGATAACTCAGTCTGATCCTCCAATAACAAGGACGAATTAATTGTGATGACATCAAAAAGCTTATTTATAATTGACGTATTTACAGGAAGTGATCTTTGAGGATCGACGACTTGTTTTTTGTCTGACTTGTTTATCAAGTTACAGGAAGCGTCTGACTTGTTCCCATAGCAACGGTTGCAGCATGTGTCCCTTAGGAGAAGGCCGTGCCCCGTAGGTCTGTGTACTATTGTCTTCGGGGCCGTGTATCGCATTGTTACTCCTAATGTTTTCCAACTCCAAGGAATAATTCGCATGTTAAAAAACTGTGTTGAATGAACTTATCCAGTTCTAGTTAACCGCGATCAAAGAGATTAATATATATACCTATACGGTATGACCGCGATAGTGAAATATCGACCATATTTTCTAGAATGTAATATAGTTGTTAATTTATTACAATTGAGCTATTATTTATTCGTTTAGTGGTAGTTAAACTTACAATAACCATTCACCTCCGTAGTTGATTACTGAAACAATGTTGTAGTCTAAGCTAATGCCAGGATGGTTTCTACAATATAGGCCACGACCGCTTCCTTCCACTATCCTTCCCATTACCTAAGAAACCTCCATCTGATTAATCATTCATCCGACGCCAATAGATCTTGAACATCATCACAGTGTGTCGTTAAACCCAATATAAATAATGAAACTATATATATTACGAATATCCTGCCCATCTTCCAACACGTATACAAGTATCACCTCTGACCGTCGAGTCTTCTCTCTGACGTAACAACGGCCCTAACTCATCAATAACAGCTCTAGTGACGTCATGCAGAGCGGTACCCGAGTGTTTTATAAATACTGTAGCACCTCGTCGTTGACCCCTGCCATCGGCTCGACGCGTCTAGCCTGACGGGGGGCGGAGAGGCGGACTGGGCCGAACTAGTCCACTTGGATCGCGGACAGGAGAAGAGAGAGGGTCTGGTTTGTGTACTTGGTCAGAGGTATTTTTATTGATATTGTTTGATTTGTTATTATGTATCACTTGGTTCATAGCTAGATACCTAGAGTTGCCGTTCGATAGGATTTTTATTATTGATTATCATTAGTAGACGTATCGATTTGCATCTTGATGGATTGATGAAAATATTGATAATTCCATGTGATAAGTTTCCTTAATAATAATATATAAATAATGAAATGTTTTTATTCTCAATTTAACAAGTTCAATACATCCAAAGAAAGAAAAAAAAATCCAAGAAAACGAAATAATATAAATAGGGCCTATATCGGCTGAAACAAAAAATGTAATATTTACTGAATGATGAAGTTTATATCTCATAATTGAATACAAACTTCTTGGATACGATCCAATATCAAGATATTTGGGATGTTTTAGCCATGTCATAAAAGATACGTTTTGTCCGGGACACGAACCCGGGATCTCAAATATAGGTAGGCCTATATGTATATCGAATAGATACCTCCTCGTCTACATTTCGATTTAATTTAAACTTGAGAAAAACTGAGTTGAAAAAGTTTGTTCAGAAAGTGAAGTAATTTGTGAACAGTTTCAATTTTCTACAGCTTGAGCGTTGACAAAAGCATACGCATCTAGTAATTCTTTGCGATGACAGTACTTTTCGATGTATCGATTAGGTAGATTATATCGATACTGAGAACAAAATCGATTATCAGTTATAACTAATGAATTTCGGACTGTATATCGTTATATCGAATACAAAATCGGAAACCCGATTCAACAGTCTTGTTATTTAAAGCTTTCGTTTCAGAACGAAATTATATAAAATCTGAAATCAAGATTCAGTAATCATGAATAAATTGAGATTCTAGTCTCTCGGAGCCAGCTTTTGCACACGACGTGTATTAATTCATGTAAATGTTCATATTTATATTACATTTACATTCATTAACCGTTCTTACATTCGTTTAATTATTCAATTATTCATATTAAAGTGTATTCTAATACTTCGGTGTTTACTTTTAATCTTGAATATTTGGTTTAATTCATCATTTGTTTTCCAAATACTAATTCTAAAATCATAATTTCAAATTTTATCACTCCATAATTATATATTCATACACTTAATTCCATATATTTTCAAAATATGGTTCAATATAATATAATGATATATTTTTTCAAAATGTCATCCAATATGTGCCATATATTCATCTATTTATATAATCATTCATTATATTAATTATATGGCTCATTTTTATTTCCATATTATTTAACTCCATAAACTTATATTTTATTGTTTGTAAATTTTGTATTGTTAAATCTTGCACCGTCTCTAATTGATATTCCACTACATCTTGATTCTCTCTCTCTCTCTCTCTCTCTCTCTCTCTCTCTCTCTCTCTCTCTCTCTCTCTCTCTCTCTCTCTCTCTCTCTCTCTCTCTCTCTCTCTCTAAATATGATGAAATATTGCAGTCCAAGAGACTGTGATTCTGTTTTTACAATATATTGTCATTGTTGGTATCTTTTTCAACCAATCAAAGTCCTAGCCTCTTGGAGCTAGCCAGCACTAGCACGTTATTATGAGTGGTCTTGGTTGGCCGTGGTTGATGTCTAGAAGGCCGAGAGAACAGCCGGTATGTTAATAACAGGAACGTCCGATGGGCGTTTGATGAGCCATCAGTCAAACATTGAGGGGTGCCAACACACCGAGATGCTCTAAGATAAACATGTTACCAACATCGAGAGGGAATCCTACAGGTGTGGAGGCTTACATAACATTTTCACGTCTCGCCGGCGTTTCAAAGTAAATAAGAAACTTTGTTCAAGATATTTTACATCAACAGCATAATCATAATTCTAATTTTATTATTGCCATGAAATACATCCCAAATTATTTTCAAATTTTCCAATGGATTATTTGTTTTTGATTCAATACCAATGTTGCGCTTATGAAAACATGAACAAGCTTCAAATATCTTGAAATATCTCACAATAAATATTCGGAAATTTTCAAGTTTTTCAAACACCTTTATTTTCGTGTGGAGGTGCCGGGATTCGAATCACGAGCGTTTTTAGTAAAGTACAGCTTGAACAAAAAGCAATTTGGTTTTTCTACCTGAATAAACCAGTCAATCTTGTGACAGTGCACAGGATTTGAAAGGTATCAGATGAACATAAAACGGTCCTCAGCTTTGGTTCATGCTCTACAAGGCCGTTAATTATTCTACAATGAACTGAAAGTGCGGTCCATCTCGTTTTAACCTTATGATTCCGTATTTCTTGACATGACCGCTGTTTCAATGGGTTTTGCGTTTCCATTTCGTTTGTATAGTTACAGAATACGGACTGAGAAGAAATAGCAACGGTGGAAATATTATTGTTTTTTCTATAAATGTAAGAACGTGACGGCGAATTAGCCTCAACATAAGAATAATCTGTCCTGATGGAACTGGCTTTTATCCAAACTGTCTGATTATTGTTGGCAGAACTAGTTCAGTCAATATTCGCGTGGCGCTAAGTGTTTTGTCCCCTCCCCCTCCCCTCAACAGGTGACGAACTCATTAGCCCTATCACGTGACCAAGGAGTTATTTCAGTCGGTTCTTATCTCGGGCGTAAAACAAGCACGTGGCTCTAGACACGTTGCTCCCATTCATGCTGATAGCATTCGTTACGCACAAGATGACGGTCGTTTACCAACATAACATCACCGTTTTACTTGTTTTACTCTACTATTTCAAGGATAATATGATTTTTCAGGACGAGTTTCACGATAAGAAACACAACTACACCTTTCAAAACTGTCAAATCATTAAAATTGAAGCGTGATTATGTGATTTATTAACATTTTAATAATTATTTGGTTGGTAGACGACCTTCTTCTTTCGTAGATAGACCTACAAGTTTATACTTTGAGTTGCTTTTACGATATGAGTCGGAACACCCGATTAATCTGATAGTGTATAATGGAAACAGCCGACCGTTATGGAACTTGTCACGTCTGTTTTATATTCACTCAGGTCTGAGATTGTAGGGTTGGATGTTTTTATTTTAATAATAGAATAACATTATCTGACATTGTGGGTGTTTTGTTTGTCCAAGGAACGACTGTGGTGTATTTGTTTAGAGCCGTTTATTTTACCACTGAAATATTGTAATAAGAATAATGGAAGTTATATGAAAGAGAGTTTGTAGTTGATGCTTCATGAATGAAATATTAATCTCAGTTCTCCTTGAAGTGTTCCATTAAAACTATTCATAAATATTATTAAAACATGTAAATGTGATTTCTTTTGCTACGACTGAAATGTCAAACCATAGGGTTGACAACGATTATAATATTTTGATTATTAGTATCGAAAATCACCGAATGACCTAGTTGTAGAAAGTAATCAATGATGGGTATCTAAGCAAACAATAATAATTTACAATAATAATGTATCTTGAAGATGTGAACTTTTCATTCATTACACTGGTTTTGAACATGGACAAAAATTAGTGAAGGTGAATTTCTCTATTTTTATAAGCTCCGTGCAGACCCCCTAAACACTCCAATACAATCTCCATGTTCTAGTAAATGTGTTTCACAACATTTTACCAAGATGTTAATTTCAAATCCTGATTGAAAATCCAACAGTGGTATCAAATTAAACGAACTACGTTAATAATGAAATATTTCTTGAAAACGATACAAAAATGTCAGACAATAATACTGTCTCTTAATTGAATGTGAAAATGTGGAATTCCAATTAATTTTTATTGCTTTTCTGTGTCGTTTATCAGCTGGGTTGTTATGGAGACCCGAAACAATTATATACCAAGTGAGCCAACTTGACAGACCTACAATATGTTCTGACAAAATATCTACACGTAGTAATAAGTTGTTGGAGTCTGTATTTCTACCCTTGCTTTGTGGAACAGATTAAGGGTATGCATGGACGGTGCTTATAAATATAGAGAAATTCACCTTCACTATTTGTTTCCATGTTCACGAAACAGTGTAATTGAATGAAAGGTATACCAACCCCAACATAATTGTATGCTCTTTAATTAATATGACATTCTATTCTTGTGAATTCAATCAGTTTTTATATGTTACATCAATTTTCGGTATTCATGGACGTATCATCTCCAAACTTTTTTTCAATAACATCGAAACTTGATACAAAATCATTGTTCCCCTATTAAAGCTAAGGGTGAGAGTAGGATCGTTTGCACGGGGCACCACAAGGGCGATCTTACCACCCAAAATCTCCAAACTAATAGAATTAGCCAAATTGAAGAAAGAGCATACAATTATCTTGGATATGATATGCTTTTCAATCAATTATACTGGTTCTAGAACATGGAAAAAATAGTAACGATGCATTTCTATATTTTTTTAAGCACCGTCCATGCACCGTGCAGCTTAATTAATATGTAAGTGTGCAGCCCCTAGCATTCCCTCTTCATCAGTTCCTTTGACATACCACTCGGGTTTAAGGGCAGGTTTTATTATCTATAGAACTATGCGAGCAACAAGAAACTATATTAACACAAGGTCTACACTTTAAATGCGATGCATAAAAACTATGTTTGTATTGTAGAAAAGACAAGGTATATTATTAAATGGGAAAAAGCTTGAAGTGGGTATAGTTGTATGGTTGAGGTGGTATATATATAAAAAATCATAGCTCGTTAGCTTCTCTTTCAGATGATGTGAATGCAATTGGAACATTACAAAATGATAGTGAAGAGAATTCTTCAATTTACAAAAAGATTCTCGGAAGCCGCTCCCGTGGCTAAGTCAACTATAGCATTGCGTTAGAAGCATGGGTTTTTGTAAATGTCCTTTCACCCATCATCACTTTCAAGTTTCATATTCACCCGCTCATTCGTACTCCCGTATAACCTAGCTGTCGATGGGTTCGTTCAACAGCATTAAAAAGATGTCTCGAGAAAATCATTTTTCCATTTCTACACATTCGAAATCGTGTCAAAAGGATTTAAAAAATCTGACGATTGAATTCTCGAAAATACCCACACAAAAAGGACGACAGAAAAAAAATATTGGAAACATTTCATCCCAAATACAATACAATACAATCATTTATATACAATCAGATTTCTTGAGAATATTAGAACATCAGTGGTGGATCTTTTCGACGATTTCATTATAAAAAAATCCGACCAGCAGTCACCAAGTTGTGCATATTACTAATACACTTCACCTCATAATGTCGCAAATGCTAAGTTTTCTCGGCAGATAAATCACAACTCCCCCCCCCCCTCCCCTCCCTCCCTAACTGTCGGTACCTGTTGAACAGTTGAACAGCCCACTTGATGTATCGCCTCTCTCAAGCACAAACTAGACGCAATTAGCATACACATCACGTGACTAAGTATCACAAACACAGCCGAGACTAATTGTTGCCAAGACATGACTTTTCTTACGTTTTCTCGATTTGCATACATTTAGAAAACGAACTTGTTACTTGTCAAGTGTTTTCACAGTTTAAGAGTCCATGGGAGTTGCATGATTTAGCGAAATATAAGTTTTTTGGTGATAGCTTTGGAACGGTACGAGATATTAGAATTCTAATTTCAGGGAAACATAGATATCTTCAATACCTTCAAGATGGTATAACTTATCACTATATTTTCATTATTTTATATACCTCAGCCCGAATATATAGTTCGCATAGCCTAAATTACATCTTTCTGTTACTCATTTCATTCGATAATATTAAGATGTACGCTATTATTGTATAAATATGAATGCCATTTGAATGAAATATGGGAATAAAATGGATTGAAATTGAATTGAATTGTTTCCATATCTAATATATGCATCTATAAAAAATTGATTTCAGCTCTACACGATTGACAAGCTATGGCTATAACACTTATACCATCTTGAAGGTATTAAAAATACCTGTCTTCCACTTGTATTACAGTTTTGTTATCTCACACCACCCGAAAGTTATCACCAAACAACTGAAAGTGTGTAAAATCTTCTTTATTTAGATGATCTCTGCCCATAGTCGGGTTGCCGATGCGACACAGAATAAAAAGAACAATAAGATACAAAATATATAAACACATATAATAAAATAAAAGAATGGATAGTGATTAAAAATACAATAGAAGAATGAAGTTATGAGAAAAAAAGCAGTAATTAAATCTAAATCAATTAAAACACTAACAAAATTACTAATGGTATAAACCAAGTCGACTCCCATGGACTCTTAACTGAGCGTAGCTGTACGCTGCATTGTTATTGAATGCATCCATTTGCAAGTGATTATCACGGCTCTTGTTCGACAAAACACTTCAATTGAGCCTTGTTATTCAGACTCACAGAGTTACAATGTATTCTCTCTTCAATGCGACATTGTTAACAGCGATTATGTATTGGCAGAGGCGCGCGCAGGACGTCTCTACAAGTACCACAGAACTGATATTCGAGGATCTGTGTAAGTACGGATGATTATTGTTTGCTTAACGACCCCACTAACAGTTGGATTATTTGGGGATAGGAATGAGCAGGTGAATGTGAAACTATGAAGTGATGATAAGTGAAAGGATGTTTACAAATACCCATGCCTTATGCGTGACTCGAACCTATGGCCAATTGTGGGTTCAGTTTCTGAAGCGGTGCCTTTTAGCTGACTGAGTTACCGAGAACGGCAATAGATACGGTTCATTACAAAAAATTGAATACTCATTTCCTAGAAAAGCTACGTATAATAATGCAAAATATACATGGTTAGGTGTAATACCTTTTTTACCCCAATTTTCTCTCCACATTAGAGTCAAAACAAACAAAAATGCGAGCTAAAAACATAATTAACACACAATTACGTTGAAATACTAAAATACCAACACGGATGAAGAAAATAATTACTCTGCATAATATTCGTGGCGGAACTCCCAAATTGGCTCCCTCCCCCCTCAGAAAATTCTCTGGAATTTCAAGGAATTCGAAGCGATTCTATATGTTTGTAAGAATTACGTTTGGCAAGAAATGTTACTCAGCGATAATTGTCAGATATAATTTAGGATGAAATATTCAGTATAATCTTTATTTCTAGTGCAGCATTAGGTATGGCCTGGGCCGTCCCTGCGTACCCTGTACGCATGCCTATCTGTTTTGGAAAGCGCAATAACTATCTAGAGGGCAATGAATCATGAACTCTCGGTGACCATGGTGGCCGTCAGAAGAGAGCTAGTGAACTTTATGTATCACCCAAACTTGGCTTTTCATTTTGCTACCAGAACACATATTTCAGCGCTGCCAACAAAAATATACTCTGAATAATAAAAAGGGTGTGGACATTTACCATCTACTATACCGACTGAATAAGTGACGTACACTTGCGGCCACATGAAATAGTTTCACTCGGAATGCAAATAGTAATTAGACGAGCTTTAGCAAGGATTTCATTCGACATACTGAAAAAAATTGGTGTTCGTTTTTATGTTTTTTTTGTCGGTTCTCCAAAGGTCGAACGGCTACACAGCTATCACCTTCAAACTTTTTTCCAATATGGTTCCTCATCTAACTTAGATCTGAGTGTGAAGTGTTGTGGCATTATCGGGTGGTAACTTTTATTTTTATGAATTTCAGAAATTTCATAAATACCCATTTGGATAACACAGCGGAAAAGAGAGAAAATATTTTTATTTTCCAAAAAAATGAAATTTTGCGTGAAGTTAAATAACATTCTGACACACATTTCTGGAGATTTTCAGCTTGATCGGGTCAGGCATTTTAAAGAAAAAACATAAAATGTGCTAAATTGGTACCACTCGAAGCAGTTTTTACTCATTTTTACCCATACTATTACTATCTACTCGTCTAACAACGCATATATGGCGTTTTCCTAGTTTAAACAAAAACTCTTCACATCTGACTGCTGAATTTTATATGAATTATTATGCGTATAGAGTGCCTAAATGTACATTTTCTTCTTGCTTTAGTGCGCACGCAGAATATCGGTTTATTCTCTTCGGGATGCATTTTATTAGGCCTACAGATTGATTGACCTCTTTATGTGACCACAACCGTATTCATACAAAGCAGTTTTGGATGGAAATGCTTTTTCATTCAATACTATATATTAAGATGGTTCGAAAAAATCTATAAAATGTTAAAATTGTATTCCAAAAATAGAAAACACACAGACACTTCTGTTATGTTATTCGCATGATACTTTTTAGTTTTCCGTTGGTAACAATCTCTGGGATTATTTGAAGCAATTTGTAAATCAAATCAATAAACTTTGTCAAAGAAGTAAGATTGCTCACAGAGATTTTCCCAACTTCATTTCAATACTTTCCAAGTTTGGAAGTCTTGAGAAAATACAGATATTCAATTCCAGAGTTGAAAAATACTATAAATAGGAAATTTAAATAAAAGAATGAGCTCAATTTGAAAAAAAATCTGTATTGGAAAAATATAATTAGTTTGCCTTTTCAACCTCTTAACAACGCGTCAAACACAACCTCCTATCTGATCTCTAATCTTCTATTGGTCCAGCAGTTGAAAACACTTGTAGCACGTTCAACCTGTTACCCCTGACGATGGATGATTTACCGCGGGGGGAGGGGGAGAGGGTGCTAAAACCAACACCGCGCCTGAACCCACTTCAACGTGTCAAGCGACGGGTGAAAAATGTTGTTCCAACACTCCGGGTGGGACACCGCTTGTATTGACTAGTAGAAACAACCCCCTTCTGTTCCTTTCTTCTTCACCTATATTACCTCAACATTATTACAGTGGCGTGAAAAACATCCAGTTGGTCACAGTGGCGTCACTAGCTTCCCTTATATTACATCACCCTTCACATTAGTCACTAACTTCACTCACTTTTCCTTTCTTTTATTTTCCATCTCATTTTCATTTTCCATTTTCTACTTTTCTTATTCTCAATTCATTCTCATAAGTAAATAAATAACATAATACAAACTCTAATCGATTATATTTATAATATATATTTGTAGGGGTGTAACCCATTGCCTTGTTCACGCCACTGTAACCCCATCTTCGCCCCCACCCCCATCTCCCACTCCCCACTTACCCCACCCCCCCCCCACCCCCCTCCTCTCCCCCACAAACACGGATAGTAACTCAGTTTGATCTTTACGCTTATGTTTAAACATTAGCAACCTTTTCTTGACAAAACGTAAAGTAGGTTTTCTCCAGTAAACACCACGGGGTAAATTATCATTCACACAATACAAAGAATTCTCTAATATCTTTCCACACAGTTCTGAATTGTTCGCCTTTCAAAAACGCCATAGGTTTCCTTGCTACCAGGAACTGTTGTTGGTTTAAACCTATGATTAACTCAGCTGTAAGTGGACGATGATGGCTAGAGAATAAATTGGTGGACTTGACTTGCTATTAACTTGTAATGAAAACTTGTATTATAATCCATCAATAACTCTGATTAAAGATGTTTTTTTCTGTTTTGATCGATTAGGTTCGATTAATTATGAAACTATCGAAATAGCCATTGATTTAAGATGGTTATCATGATTTGGATGGTTGCGATGCGGTCTTTCGTCAGTAGGTTTGCACAATGGTTTGAAGCGATGGTATTAAGTGCTGAGTAAATGAGACCGGGTTCAGTTCCTGGTTCAGGACATTGGATCAACTATTAAGCGTTAGGTATAGCATGAATGAAGTCTATACTCTAGACGTTTTCGAAGAATCACTGAAATGGTGAACAAACAAGTTCAGCAGGTCACACATTTTGTTGTTGTAAACGATTCGGAATGAATGAATGAATGATTATCAATCAAGATCAGTGTAAAAATGTGGACAAATGCGTCCTTGATTAGACTTGTATAGAATTATTTTGACTGATTATTTTTTTTGGGTTTTATATTTTCTTCTTCTCAAAATTGATTGAACCTATTTCCAGCGAACTTTTCTATCAAGCATATTTTTCGAGATGGAAAATAATTTCTGGAGAGTTAATTTTCATATTTAAAGTATTCTTTTTGGCCTCTGAACTATGAAGCAAGCAGAAAATTGTTTCAAAAATATCACTTCTAACTGGTATGGTCTAATGGTGGCTTCACACACGTACGCTAATCTAATGATTTAGTAACCCAGCATTTCTAAAACTATAGAAAAAATAACTCATTAAAGAAAATCGCTTCCACGTGTAGGCCTTTAATAATTGACAAATCCACGCGATGTTTGTTCCTCCCCGAAATGAGTGGTCCGATACTCTGAAGTCTACGCTCACTCGGCTGTTCTTGACCTTGGAAGTGGGAGGATCTCAGACAGAAATATTCTTTAATTAAATAACATTTCTCTAGAAATGTGTTGAGAATTTTAATTGTATAATATCCTTAATTAAACTTGTGAAATATTTACAGAACTGCTGTTTCGAGTTAGTGAGAATTAATTGATTTACTAGTCTGCGACATTCAAGGAGTGGAAGAAGGAAAATAGCATTTGATGACGAATTTATCGTTCTTCACTGTTCCGCTAATTTTGATAGAATTCTAGTAGAATGTACGATTTATATTAGAAACTAATTTGTTTCGAGTGAGATAAAAATTAGCGATGACTTCATCTCAGATACAACAAATAATAATTCGATTATCACATGTGAAACAGTGGAATCAAATTGATAGAAATGTGGGGATATATTTTTGTGAAAATTCAGTCGGCTACTTTTGAAATAAGAATGTGGTAACACATTTCAAAAGTCTCATTGCTTACCGGGAAAAACACTGTAAATAATTTCCTCCACATTCTCAAATTTTGTGTAAATTAAAGGTTGATAATAAGGATCGTCCCAAAGTTTCACTAAAATCACTCCATTCTTCTCACCTCTGCCCCTCTCTTCGTCTCTCTATTCTTCTTCCCCTAATTCTCTCATCATTCTCTATATTCTCTCTCCCCCTTCTAATTAACACATCAAAAAATATTTTCTTCTCCATGATAATTCTTTCAAAAATCTCGAATCTGTTAAGAATATATTATTCCAGTATAATAACAACCTGTTAGCATCATAGCAAGTTATGCATAGCTTCCGGAAAAATGAATAATGTAAAAAAAAAAAAGCTTTGGTCCAACTTCTAAAGTATACAGACAAACAATACAAATACAAATAAAAATACATTTGTATAAGATTTTTTTCCCCGCGTGTTCCCTATATCAACCATGCTAAATAGTTAAATAAATAGACAATTTTTTCTCGCTATAGCTTCTCTTCTTACTTCTAAGCCATATTAAATGTCGCCACTCGTTTTTTGTTCGGTTGTTCACTAATCCCTATCAATGATAAACACAGGTTTAACGAGTCAAGATCTCATGTCAAAGACGTTACAAAGCTGCAAGAACCTCCAAGATAATATCTTTATCGCCCGGACGTCCCACTGTGACGTCATTAAAAGTAATCCTTCCACAACATTATACGGTGGTAAAGTATCTACAATAAATAGTCGGTAATTGAATTCAGGTTGTTGAAGGTTTGATAGGCGTTTTTGTGACGATAGCATTTATAGGTCCTTTAATCTGTTTTTGTTCACATGGAATTATATGAACTTTTATTGTGAAGAGATTTCTTGGATGGATACGTGAATTGAAACAATAAAAATTAATTATTTTGTGCACGGTGCTAATAAAAATAGAGAAATTCATATTTACTCTTTATTTCTATGTTCACGAACCAATAAAATTGAATAAAAAGTGTATCATCTCCTAGTTGATTTCATGATTTTTCAACAATATGACATTCTGTTTTTGTGAATTCGTTCAGTTTTAAGATAAAACGTCAATGAATTTCATCAAAATCTTGGTATTCATTGCAGTATTATCTTATGACTGATTGAATTTACAAAAATAGAATATCCTAATAATTGAAGAGCATAAAATTATCTTGGAGTTGATGTACTATTCATTCAATTGCACTGATACATGTACATGGTGAAAAATAGTGAAAAAGAATTTCTATATTTTTATAAACATGTACCCTCTCAAGATTATTTTTTTTTCAAGAGATTTCAGTTGAAAATTGTGAATACGGTAATTCATTTTTTTTATTCTTATTTTCGTAAGAGTTATTTTGTAAAAAAATCACACTTTACATGATAATTCCTCAAATATCCCAAAGTTTTTTAACTGATTAGATTAAATCCTCCACAACTATGAATTAAAAACTATATGTACCGTAAGTATTGTTCATACTTAGGCCTATATCAAGTACTGGTACATTTCAAATCAAGTGTTAAATTATCACTTGAATTACGTTCTATTAATTCCATCCTTGAAATTAATGGATCAAATATGAAATTTTCAATTAATTCATAATGTTTTTTTTTGTACTGTTAGCACATCTGTTTCATTCAGTCTGTCAAGTCTTGTCTGTCAGTCGGTAAATTAAGTTGAAAGTGAAGTAAGTGTAGTCGAGTCGAAGTCAAATGTTTGTGAAAGTGAATTATCTTCAAAAAACAGAAATAGATTCAGAAAACGAGAAGAACAGGAAGACATAACAAACACACATACACACACACACACACATGTCTATTAATTCAACCATCGCGTTTTTTGTTAACGGGTAAAGTATTCAA
The DNA here is from genome assembly GCA_907164805.1 of Brachyptera putata. Classification (NCBI taxonomy): domain Eukaryota; kingdom Metazoa; phylum Arthropoda; class Insecta; order Plecoptera; family Taeniopterygidae; genus Brachyptera; species Brachyptera putata. The sequence continues at coordinate 20,920,542 of OU015470.1, read as the reverse complement.
TTGAATAAATTATATTAATAATTTCAAGCTCAAGGGTTTATATCTAAACGGATGGATTACAAAGATTACGTGTACCATTCTATTCAATTTAATTTTATGATAAAAAAATCTCCAAAAGAACTCTAGTGAGTATTTTTTTAATTTGATCAAATCGAATGTTATTTATAGTTACAGAATGTAAACTATGTTAACTTTAAAGTTACAATTCTACTTTAGTTCGGTAAAAATGAGAGGTACACTAGGAAAGGGTTGAGCTACCTTATGGACTCTCTCTATACAGGCCTACCCCATTCTTTCAATGGATGTTATTCTTTTGAACTGGAATTTCAATACATAATTTAGTTCATCGAATAATAATAATTAACAAAAAACTGATGGTCAATTAAAAACTATGTGAATTTCCAGTATGTCATGCCTTTTCTTAGAGTTATGTGATGGTTAGGTTGAGGTAGGGTGATGTTTGAAGTATTGATATCCATTCTAGACAAACACCACCCTTCCTAACCCTAACCAAAAACACTAACCCCAAAAACCTAAAAAAGAGATAAATCTAAAAAAAGGTCAAGAAATAATGTAAATTTATCAAAAATATGAAAAACCTGAAAACACTTGTTAATGAATGGACAGGTGGTTAGTAACGAATCTGGGACCTTTACCGAGACTATCACTTGAAATAACGTCTTAGGCCTAGATATCTCCAAATAACTAAGACTTTAATTGTTAAGTATTTAGTAGGAGAGCTAAATTCAATGGTAAATACTACAAGGCCACGGTTTCTTATACCTCAAATACTTGACATATTTCTTAGCCCACCTCAAGAGCAGTGCTAGGATTTTGTGCTAACAACAATTGGAATATACATAGAACTGGACATGTTACCATGGTATTCAGCTCTACTGATAACCCATATCCAATCAAATCCCTTATCTCTTAGAGCTGGCTTAGCCTAGGACGTTTGGAAATACTCAAGTACTGGACATGATGCTATGGAATATTTACTATTCACTACATTTTTACAAGTCAACATATCATATATAAGATATAAGACTAATCAAGTCTTGGTCTCTTAGTGTTAGCCACCCTAGAACGCTATATAATTTAGCTCTTCTAGTAAGCATTATACAATCAAACCTTCGGTCCTTTGGAGCTCGACCTAGGACGTTATTTCAAGTGACAGTCGAGGTAAGAACCCGGGTCCTACTATAATAACTGAAGTGTTTTGTCTTACCTGCCAGGCGTTTTCGCATTGTACCTGCGCGAACGACGGAGTCCCGTACAGCTTGAGTTCTTGCAAGGCGCCCTTCAACGCAAACAGGAAGATGTATGAGTAAATCAGTCCTGTCAGGGTGACGAACCCGGGTCGACGGTCAGACATTGAACAACTCGAGTTGATTATGACGTCATTGTTTGAATAAGAACTCACTCCACTTGTTCGGCGTTTAGAAGATTTAGTGCATTCTATACGAAGTTTTAAATAATATTTATGTGATGTTGAACATTTCTGTTATGCCAGAAACTCCAATTAAAAGACCCACCTTTCTGATCGAGATTGTTATGAATTGTAGTACATAATCAGAAAGCACTCGAATAATAATATATTACAGTATTTTTTTATATGTAATTTATTATTTTCACTAATTGTACGGTTTTCGTACAAATAAGCCTATAGGGAAGAACAGCAACAACTTCGACTCAACACATATGAGAACATATATTTGGTTTTAATATGAATATTTATTCAAGATTTGAGGATTCAACAATGTAAAAAATGTTCACACGATAATGGAATGAAATTCAATCAATTCTCTTTTCTACAGACTCACAGAAAAATATATAGTATAAAGGAGCAAATGAAAAATATTCAAATATCTGTATGTGTCAAAATGTAACTTCTTGACAGCTTGCTATTTTATAAACGCACTCGGTGATGTATCATCAAATAATTACACAAAAATTCGAGTTCATTTCCATTTATTTTATATACTTAATTTAAATAAATCACTTTGCTTAAAAGAAAAATCTTGGTATCGTTACAAACGATAAAAATGAGTACCAAAGTCACTCAATTTTTTTTCCAGATATATTTCGGAAGTCGATCTTGATGAAAGTGCCGTCACGTTAGTTTCGAGTACGACGCCGACGACGCGTGTTGACGCATGCGCAATGATCGAGTGTCCGATGCGCGCGGTCCAGCGATCGACACGAGACTAAACCACTAAACCTCCGAGCCAGACTTCATGACTGGCTTGACTGACTCTCGATCATCTGACAGCCACTGCCTTCTAGTCTCGCTCGGGCCATGCTCGGGCGCTGCCTGCTAGACTCATGAACTGCCTTCGAGACTCAATCTGGCGCTGCATGCTAGACTCATAAAGTGCCTTCTAGACTCACGCACTGCCTTCTAGACTCGCTCGGGCACTGCCTTCTATGCTCATGAACTGCCTTCTAGACTCAGAGAGTTCTAGACTCATAAACTGCCTTCTAGACTCAATCTTGCGCTGCCTGCTAGACTCATAAACTGCCTTCTAGACTCACGCATTGCCTTCTAGACTCGCTCGGGCACTGCCTTCTATGCTCATGAACTGCCTTCTAGACTCACGCATTGCCTTCTAGACTCGCTCGGGCACTGCCTTCTTTGCTCATGAACTGCCTTCTAGACTCACGCATTGCCTTCTAGACTCGCTCGGGCACTGCCTTCTTTGCTCATGAACTGCCTTCTAGACTCAAGAACTGCCTTTCAGAGTTCTAGACTCATGCACTGCTTGCTAGATTCACTCAGGCACTTCCTTCTTGACTCACTCGGGCACTGCCTTCTAGACTCATGAACTGCCTTCTATGTAGATTTATGAACTGTCTTCTAGAGCTCACCTCTCCAAAGTTTCGACTATTATTTTGTTGGTAGGCGACCTCTTTCTCTGGTGAAAACAAGTATAACTAACCAGCAAACAATGTAGGAAAGAGTTGCATTTTATCATCGGACAAAGAGCTTTCATGAAAATGTTTCAAGAAATTACGAATTAAAGTGAATTTCTTCGCTTTGACGTAATTAAAACATCAGTTCTTGACACGATAATTAAAATCTTTCATGAAATAATAATATAATGTGGTTTTCTATATTCTTTCAAAAAAGCTATTAATTAATTTATTCTATAAATGGAAACGAATATGCAGTTCTTTTCAGTGAAGACTCTCTTGAATACATATTTATATCATCGTTTCTTTTCCTTTCATAAGCTTCGGTATATTTTCCTTCCACAAGTGTTGGATATCCCGATCGACCGTCTCCTCTACATATCAACACTGAAACACGGTAGTTTCGATCCATCAACATCAACAAAGATGTCAAGAAAACAGTTACTTTAGACCGGAAAACTCGTTCTATACATCAATGTCGAAGTTCGGTTAAGAAAATCATTCTTAACTTCTATTTTCATCTCTGTGCATAGAAGTTGTGTGAAGCTAATACATGGCATTTCGTTCGACTCGGTCGCTTCAAGTTTGTCAATTACACAGCTCTTTGGTGTATACAAGTTATATGCGTGATGACGGCTCGACACATCCGATCGTTGGATGATGCTGGACGAGGAAGACGGTCGAGCAGCAAGTCGAGGAGTTTTGTAAAATCTGATAACAGCTTGCTCGAAATTGTGATTTTTGTGATACAACTTCTGAACATATGTTGTTTAAGTTTTGTGTTCCACATTTTGTAAAAAAATATATATATATATATATATATATATATATATATATATATATATATATATATATATATATATATATATATATATATATATATATATATATATATATATATATATATATATATACATATACATATACATATATATATATATATATATATATATATATATATATATATATATATATATATATATATATATGTATATATATATATAAAAAATAGTGTTGTGACATACATATAGATGAAACTATCTAGATTTGTACATTACCTAAGAGACTTAGTTCAAAGTGGAAGATATCAAGATTCATGTGTTTGGTTTACTCTCAATAACAATGCTGGTAATGTCCGGATATATCTCAGAAACGCGGTTTATACTTATAATGTGTTCCGGATTTCGGAAACTGAAAGACTTATGCGGTGGAAATGTGTGGTCACATACAACGCAGTCCTGGTGTTGAAGTTGATTGGAAAAAATCTGAACATTCGACTATAATTGAGTGAAATAATCGAGCTCTAAATATTTGGATGTAATCGAGTTCAAGGGTTTTTCCATTGAATTGATCGACTGTTTCGTCCGGTTTCCACTCAAGCCTTTCACGACATTTTCGATACCTTCATACCTCCTCCCTTATATGAAACACTTCTAGTGTTCGCATAATCGTATTTTGGGCGAAACATTTTTTTCTATTTTCTATTCTATTTCTATTTTATTTCGTTTTATTCTGTAACCAAACACAAATCCATTTTCAGTTACTCAAACATTAGTGGATAAAAACAACCGTGTGTATATACCTTGATCAAATACTACGAATCCATCCACAGTAAATTCTAATCACTGTGGCACGTTATCAAATTACCTCAATCACTATTCCCAGGTATCGAACCCACGCCTCTCCGTTCGCAGACTACATTGTCTGATCATCGTGTGTAAACCTATTCACAACCATGTGAAACCCTAGACTCACAAGCCATCCAGCCAATTCAGTCACCCGACTACAAAAGCCACTAGCTTTTTATCAAACCTTTTACATCCAGCTTTCATTGTTAATTAAATGATCAAATTGCTGTTTTTTGCTGGTCTATTTGTTGGCTGATTTTATATTATCTGATCGGTAGAAGCGCGGAATCCTGGCCAAATATAATTACACATCGGCGGCTTTTGATTGGTCCTCGCGTAACGATGGCAATCAACCAACACCCATTGGGACTATTTTGTTAGAACTATTCAATAACAAAAGGTGTGAGACACGGAGCAGTGGCGTATAGATAGTGACGTAGAGAAATGAGAATGATTTGATTGTTGTTTGCTCAATGACCTCACCAACAGCTAGGTTATTTGGGGGTACGAATGAGCGGGTGATTGGGGGTGATTGAAGAGTATATGCCGGAATTATCAGTTGACTTGGTGGTGTGACATGGGTTTGGATGTCCAACCTTACCTAAACCCTAACCACATTCCGAAGTACCCCGAAGCCCATGTTACACGACCGAGTCGACTTTACTCTATTATACGCTCTTCAGCGCCCCTGGTGATTCACATTAGAGCATATTTGATTATAAAAATAATTTATATATAACTAATTTAATTATAAAATGTTTCAACTTTTCTTCAATGGCTGTTCATGTACCTATAGAACATCCGTGTTCTGCCTTGTTGACATTCATCACAAATTCCTTATTCCATATATCTGCCCCTCCTCGAAAATATCCGTGTATACGCCGCTGAGAGATATTTACAAGCTCGTCTCGTGACTGATGCAGCCGTTGACCCGTCGTTTACTACGTCATCAACGAGTCAATCAAGACATACATCAGCTCAATTAAATCAGTTTTATTGCTAGAGACTTCAAATAAGATGCCCCTAGCGGCCAATCATTCAATCATCATCTCATTAAATCATTAAAATACCCGAACTATAAAATATATACACCTTTAATAGACCTACAATTTGAAATGAATGGCTTTTTGGGAATATTGATATTGGATCATCGGGTATTTTATTGGTTATTGAAGAATTACACTCAATAGGCAGTTTGTAATATTTCAGAATATAATTCTATTCATTTTGTCTTGAATAATCTAAATGTTCATCAATCAAACAATTACAATGTCTGGCCAGTTGGAGCTGTCCAATAGAATAAGTAATGCATTCTAGTCTGGGGAGGGGGGGGGGGGGGAGAAAGGGGGGGGGGGAGTCATCACCTACTCGTGCGAAGTGTGTGTAGGGAAGGGGGCGTATACACTCAGAAGTGATCAAATAATATTAATTTTATCTTATTTACTGCTAGATTTCAATAAACGTAAAACGTAAAAATTCGAGTAAAATTCGAGTAAATCTGAGTTCGTTTTAAAAGTGGACATTGTAAGAAACAAATTTACTTTTGAAAAGCTGATCTGTGAAGATGGAAAAGACGTAAGTCCCTTGTGATCCAGTTACAGTGTATTCATCAAGTATATTATTCACGTATTTCTGCAGTTTCATTGGAAGGTACTATATACGTAGAGGAGGAGGGGGGGAGGGGGTTACCAATTCAGTCGAAAATAACTATCAGGGTGAAATTACTGCACTCCATATATCACTATTTGACAAGGTGATAATCGATTAATCGATCAAATGACAATTGTCCATTTATCACATTCCAAATTCCGATTAGCTTATTATACGTCTAGTGCCTGACCATTCCAGACAAACAAGCTAATTGCTGCTCTATAAACTATCAACTGTCTCGTTTGAATAGGCCACAATATAGTAGTAGAAAATACCAACATTATAACGATATAATCGAAACCATATAATAGACGAAATATTTGATACGGAATAGATAATAGAGGAACTGACGGGATACTACAGGCGAAGATGAGAATAGACTATAATCTCAAGACTTTTAGCAAAATGCACTTAGATTCAGATTTGTAAACTCAGAATCATAACTTTATACAGAAGTGTTCAATTAAAATCAATAGAAATTCGAAAAATCAATCAATCCAAGAGTGGAATGAAAGCCATTGAAAGAGTGAGACTTCAGCATTGTGAATAAGTTTACTATGAATACACTGTATTCATTCATGTATTGTAGATGATCCGAATTTGTTATTTAATAATAAATAAATAGATAGATCGATATCATAAATATATAAGTTGAAAGAAACCAGTATACAAGAAAGTACATCGATGAAAAAAAACAGATAATAGGCCTACTATATGAGACAAGTTCTAGAAAGAAGAATGTGGAATGAAATTCATCAACTTAATTGAAAATTGAATACAAAATATAATTTAATTGAAATAAATTGAAATTGAATACAAAATAAAATTGAATTAAAATCAATTTAATTGCAGTTTACATGTTGTATGTATCTCTTTCTTCAAGAAAATGTATCCGTTTCTCTCCAAGAAGCAATACTATAAAGTGTAGCGATATTTTATCTCGATATAGTATCGATAGTGATATCGATACACTGGGAAACCCGCGTGCAATCGCGTCATCTCGAGTTTCCATCCGGAGCTTGATTGCGGTGTAAAACTAGATGTGGATTGCGGCTTAGATACAAATTAAAACATTCCATATTATGTGGTATTTGAAACGTTATTTGTTCGATTAATCGAAATATAGGTTGGCATTTAGTTGATTTTAACATTCAGTAATATGCTGTGGCTTCATGTAATATTAATCGCTGAGATGTGAGTACAATACATTCAGATTCATCCATGTTACCGATGTATTATTAATATATATATATATATATATATATATATATATATATATATATATATTATTATAACAACTTTCTGATTAACCACCAGTAGGTCATTATAATTGTATGATTTTAAACTGTTCAAAAATCGCGACCTCCCCCGGGACTTGAACCCGGATGTCCAGTTTGCCGGTCTGACGCGCTACCCATCACGTCCTGGAGGAGGTCGCGATTTTTGAACAGTTTTATATTATATCATATATATATATATATATATATATATATATATATATATATATATATATATATATATATATATATATATTCATTTTTCATTCATTTTATTTCCGTCCAATAGAGGATTTACAAGATTATCATCATCGAAATAACAATAACATAACAATGAGAAATGGATTTTGAATTATATGAACAGTCCGCTTTGAATACATAATATTTATAAAAATAATATTAAAATGTATAAATATGTGGTGAAAGCCATTCTTTATATATAGGCCTATAACGGTCCACCAAGTCGATAATAATTATATAAATATAAATTATATATAAATAATTAATAAATATAAAAATGGAAGTCATATGGACAGCTGGTTTAGTTTGCACAATGCATAAAATTATATACGGTAGTAGATGGAGTGAAATGATAGATGATATTTTGTATATATGCTGAGCACCTATAAAGTCAATACCACAGTATCCCCTCCAGCGATTAATTCTGCTTCCCTTAGATTTGTAGTTCATTTGTTTTAATACAAATATTTCAATCAACATTTCCACTCGTACTAAAACTGAAGTCGAATCAACCGGGGCATGAAACGTACAAATATAACTTGTTTTTATCCTATGGTGTAGAAATTTCATCAGAATAATTGAATAAATCTGGCACTATTAACTCTGTAGTGCTGCTTTGATTCCAGACAATATATAGAACAGCATAATAATGTTACGAGTGTGCCATTCAATTATAACAGGCATGTCATACTCTGCTTAAACGTATACATCTGTTAGAGTAAAGAGAGAGAGAGAAGAGTGAAGAGGAGAGGGAGAGAGAGAGAGAGAGAGAGAAGAGTGGAGAGGAGAGGAGAGCACATGGGAGTAGAAATACACAGCAAGAGACAGAGAAAGAATGATACAGAGAAAGCGATGGAGAGTGAGAAAGCGAGAGAGGAAACGATAAAAAGTAAAACAGGTAGCCCGAACTTTAAACATACTATCTTTTATCAGTCGTTAATTTCCTCCCTGTCCAGAAACTCAGTACCAATAAAAGTTTCTCGACTCGCATTGCTGCCACCTATACAACTATAAACCCGCTGGAATGTTAAATATACGAAGACATTTTGAATTAACACAAATGTGTTTGGTCCAATTAAAAAAGGGGCATTATTTAACTGGTTTGTTCTGTAATTACCCACATCGGACGGGTTGGGGAGGGGGGGGCGGGAGGGGGGGGAGGGGGGGGTAGTAAAAGACAATTGCAATTATAGCGGACAGAGCTGGGCCATCAGTCAGCAGTAAAGACTACTGCTGCCAGTAAATCGGTCGTGGTTATAATTGTCGGGATGTATACTGTCATGAGTGACCCAGTTAGCTGACACTTATTAAGACATCATGTAAGATGGTCTACGACTAGACACTGTCTTGTCTGTTGGGCAGTGACTAATGCAGTCAGGGGAAACCTACTCAGTGTCAACGTGAGATATAAATGATCGTAGTGGCTTCCCGAGTGAACGTACTGTTGTGAAACTTTCATACCGTGCAGAGAAGTATCTCCCAAAATAACGTCGATATGTAGAATACTATGTTACATGTTCACAACTTTAACCTGCAAGTTAGAGCTAAGCGGAGGAAAATCTGGCACTAAGTTTACGGACCTATTAGAGGCTGAACAAACCATAGTTTGAGACAAAGTTCAAAATAATGCATTTTCATGGAAATATGAAGAATAAAAACACAAATAGAACGAAAGTATTTTCGACAGTATTTTTGAAAGTATTTTCTGTGTTTATTGCCTCGAGTCTGGAGTAAATATCTCACAAAGTCCGGCAGTTCTGAGAAGATGGGAAAATGATGTTTTATACTGGATAAGTGAAGAACATATAAAGGGCAGGAGGGATGAAGGAGGACACGAATAATGTTTCTGAGAAAAAAAATCTATATATGTATAATACAATTGGCCGGAGGTCAATTGTATTTATTGTTCATATATATATATATATATATATATATATATATATATATATATATATATATATATATATATATATATATATATAGTGTTATTACTACTCGCCAGCAGGGCTATTCCAAGAAGGTTCGTGTGGTTCCGAACGACCGTCTCTTCTATCATCCAACAAAAACAAGCGGAGGTTTCGACACATCAATACAGCGTTATTGTAACAGTAATCTAAATGTTACAACCAGCTCCACCCTCGATAATTGGTTCAACTCCTCTTCTAATGAACTAAAAAAATCTCAATTATGAAAATACATTCTGGTATATTACGTATACTCCCTATCCTCTACTAAACGTCTAAGCCCAACGAGCAGAAAATGAAGTCGTCTATTTCCTACATTTTTTACTATTTCTATTGGGTTTAACGACGCACTGTAATGATAACTAAGATCTATTGGCGTCGGCAAATGATTGATGAAATGATGGCATGATGAGAAATCATCCCAGTATTAATATTTTCCACGTCCCACTCAGTATCTTAGGCAATACAATTTCCAAAAAAAGTTGAACTGAAATTTTTGAAACTTTCTATAAATAATTGTTCATGAAAGGTTTTCAGCCTGAAAAGTTACCGCAGTTAATCTTCACCTTACTGTGTATGTGCTCCAGACAATTATAGAAACTATATCATTCTTCCTGCTTATAATTGCATTAATGTCGTGGTTTACAACAAATTGTAGTAAAAGTGTGAAGGATTTTAAATTAAACTCGAAGCAATTATTAAATGGTATGATTTATGGAATTACCAACTATCCGAGTGAAACCTTAAAACAGTTGAAGACTAGACCTAGCTGAGTATCAAGTTTCAAGTTTCTTGGTAAATTATAATACTTCCCTTACATTTGTCGGTATAGACCCTGTTATATTATATTTTATAACATATTTTTCGTATTATTGATCCATTATTTAACACTAGGGAAACACAGCATTTGCTGCTGCTTAACGACCCCACTGACAGCTAGGTTATAAGGGGCGGCATTTGCGTTGTGAGATGAGCTTAGAAGTATGAAAATATAGAGTGAAAAATATTCTGTCAGCTCAATCTACATCTACAGCCCTTGGATTACTTCGAACGTTTGAAAACCTCACCTGCAACTTGTTGATATTTATAGTGCAACCTGGTGCACATCTACCTTGCAAAACCTGTTGATCCAAATATTCGATCAAATGTATACTTTTATTGAGTTTTCTTCGTTATTGCTCGTCCAATTGTGGATTTTTTTTGAAAGTGCTTATAACAAATGTATTCATATTCTGTGTGTATTTGTTGGCTTTTGAAGAATTTTCGTTTCTAAAGTATTTTCCCCCTTCATGGGTTCTTCTAACGGGGATTTTCCAAACTTCCCATTTTTTTCCTGAAAAACCGTGTAACCGATTTCTCTGAAAAACAATCCCAACCTATTCTGGTGTGACACCAATACGTAGAAAAAGTTTCAATACGATTGTTTCTTTCCTGACCTGTATGCCACGTTCCAAAATTACAAAAAAAATGATGTTCATTTTCTTCATTAAAAACGAAGATTTTCCAAACTTTCTAATTTTTTTCCGGCAGCATAATTATATTTATATATCAAGGAAAGATCATGCTTGCTAGCAGACCGCGATCAAGGAAAAATAGTCCGTACGCCTCTCAAGAACACAGCATGTCACACCTGACGACAATTCAATAATCGTAACAAAGTCAGTATTCTCCAAATAAATAAAAGAAACTCAACTTCTTTCCGCTGAAACTCGAAACAAACAAACTGTTCGACAATACAAATACGAAACCAATACTTCATCTTGATTGCAAAACGCCAAACTTTTTCCCAGCGCACACAAACGACAAGATTTATTATCTGACAAGACGTCGAACTTAAAACTTATCAAATATATTCATATTTCTCCCAGTGTCGACGTGTCATCGGCGAAAGCTGTCGGCGAGAGTACTCGATAAAGGCAATGGTTTTATCGGTTATATTTGTCGATATTCTGCTATAGTGCACAATCGTACCCGAGAAACCGATTAGCTAAGAGATCACGTGATGGGAAATATAGGGAATAATTCGCTGAGAAGAGTCGGCATTGCAGATAACTGTTCTTATTGGCTGTTTGATTTTGATTTCTTGGAAGTGAGAAGGAATATTAGTTTCTGGAATGATCATAGAATAAGGGAGGGGGAGGAAACCACAGTTTGTGCTGACTAATCATTAGGAAAACGCAGCATCAGCATTGTGGGATGAGCGATGTTATACGAAATGTACCGGAGAGATACACACACTATGGTCACAGACATCATAGTCTGGTGTCAAAGTTCTTCGATTTTTATCTAAATACATTAAAATGGGGTGGTAAGTTGCTTTTGTGGTGTTCCGTCCGAACGATCCTATTTTCATACAAGCCTTAATTGGGTAAATGTGATTGGTTATCTAGTTTCGATGCTAATTTCAAAAAATAAGTATAAAGTCAGATATTTGTATCAACTATTTTTACCACACCACGGCCCGTTTTATACACATAACATGTACGTAGCTTAAAGTGAATGTTATCATGCAAAGCCAGTACTTCACAAGATATTCTCCGAGTTATAAGCAGGCCTAAAGGAACTCCACCATAATATGCACAAAAAATCGCTACGTTAGTTTATGTTATATTGACGCTGAGCCTGAAAATGGCACGATTATTTATGCTTAGTATCTTCTCAAGGTAAGAACTCTTATCTTTTTCAGATACTGCTTCAGAAAAAATACCTCCCACGTTTGTTATTTGCTATGCAAATTGAAAAAAGAGACATTCAACATGAAACCTAACCTTCTTGCAATGTATTCAATTCTTCCAAGCGTAAACGTAAACATTTTTCTTTGATTTGTTTCTTCACAAAAGAGGAAATTCTCTTTATGTTGGTTATTTTCTCACTCATATTTTCATGATACAGATACACCTCGGATAAGTTTGTTTGTATTTTTCCTTATTTGATATAGTAAAAAACGAAAATTTGTTTCAGTTCATAGGTGAATGAATTCCGCATGCAACTATATAAAAATGACTACCGGTACATGTAGTATTATAATGTTGGTATCATATGTACGCCTTTGAAGAACCCTTATGGACATGTATAGCAACTGTTTCTTATCTTCAAACGAATTTTAAAGCCACGTTCCACTGAAAAATATGTTGAAACAATATATATATATATATATATATATATATATATATATATATATATATATATATGTATATATATATATATATGTGTGTGTTGACGGAGCATCTCGTGGCCCAATGGTATATTGTAAATTGAGTTCTTCGGTTGTGCCACGTCTTGTAGTTTTCCGAAAACTTCATGACCTGACACACCGCACAACCGAAAAACTCAACTCACAATATATATATATATATATGAATAAAATTAAAATGCATATTTTTATATTACACATATAGTCCTAACTATAAATAGAGGAGAATCAATGAAGGTATAATTAACTAATTGATATGTGAAATTGTGAAATCGTAAAATTTGAGATGCCCGGAAGTTCCATCTTGTATATCATAATATTTCAGTAACCTTCCAACATTTTATTAGTCCCATACAATTTCTCGTTGTTCCACTGTCATTTTACCATCTCAAAAACTCCTAGCCAATACAATTAAACATCACCCTCAATAGGCGTGAAAGAAAGCTAATATGAAGAAAATATTCCATAAAACATTTGATATCTCATAAGAAAAACACACGAGCAATAAAACTTCTTGACACCGGCTACAGAATGAACTCTTTGTCATTATTTCATAACACACAAACCACAGTTCTACCAACTAACATTTATTCGAACCAAGTTGTATATTATAACATCCCGGATTAGGTGTTTCTGCTTTTTACTCGCAATTAACTCTTGTTCGAACAGATTCAACTTTCCTGCCGCTATTCCGTATTCCGGCCGCATTGCCTTGCGTTTCCCTGGCGACTTGTGTTTGTACGTTATGACGTCATCTAGGGTGGCTGAAGAGGGCTACGAGATGAACGTAGGGTCGAGATATTATCTCTGCTGGAACTTATGCTTGAAAAGCTTGTATATGCTAATGAGGCAATAAGTAGAACAGGCAGAGAATGTTCAGTTTTCGTGTATTCTTGGGAGCGAAATGCGTTGTAGTTTATAATTGTATAATGCGTGGATAAAATTATTACTGAGATGGGTGGATCAGTGGTTAGCACGCTGAATCATAATTCAGGATATCGGGTTTTGATTCTTGACCATCCTGACATACGTTTTTTGGGTTTCTCTTTGTCCTATAGGTTTCATATGGTGGTTCCTTAATAGCAGGCCACGACGGGCTCCTTCCTACCATCCAGAAACACATAATGAAATGATCTTTCATCAAATCTCACAAACTTCTCATTCATTATTCACCGACTTCAATGAAACTTGGTCGTTGGTACAGTGCGTCATCAAAGCTAATGAAAACAGATAATAAAGAGTTTTTATATAAGTTATTGTTATTATAATACTGTTGATGCACCCGTTGAAATTATAGTTAAAGAACTTTTGCTAACAGAGGATTAAATTCTTTCCAATCAACCGATGTTATTGATAGAAAACTTGAAACGTGCTTGTTAATTTATCTCAATGTAAGTCGCAAACCATAAATAATAGTAGAGATATTTTGAAAATACAGTTCATACAAACTTTTACTGTAATCAAAAATGTAATCGATTATTTAACTACTCTCCTTTTAATTCATTGTTGTTTCAATATTATAGCTCCAGTTTTCAAAGTTATACTATATTAGATTATACCTTTATTCATCATCTCAAATTTAATCATGTTTTGTTATTCAAGTTGAGGTTCAATTGTTCGAAATGAATCTTCCGCTATAGTATTCAATAATCTGTCACTGCTGGCAACTTTAGTGGACAGAGATTCTTGTGGCAATAAAGAATTTTATCATTTCGACTTTCTCTCCATTCTTGCCCATCTCAAGCCTCCCCCCCCCCCCCCCCACACACACACAAAACTCACTTCCCAGGTATTTTACGATGATACGCCCGGCGAGAGTCGAACTCGGGCTTGAGTTTATCGCAGATAAATTGTCAAAACCACTTCACCTCACTTGAACAGATCCTAGTTTCAAGACGCTTCTGCCCACAACAATGAGGGCACTATTTTTTCTAGGGTGAAGCAATTTACCTGTGGAACTCCAAAAAGACGACTTTCTTCAAATTTATAAATACGGAATTGAGTTTGAATCATCAATCAAATAGTCAATAACGATAGCATAGTGTCACTGGCAACAGGTTCAATCGAGTAGACCGTGTTGGTAGAAATTATCCAGATAAAAAAATCATCAGGGTGGTTTACTTTTCGTGATATATACTATCTCAAACACATTGATCAATCAAAGTGAGAAAAAGTGGATATTTTTTTTATCAATATCGAAACTTGATAGGCCTACAAAATCATTGTTCCCCAGTAAAAGTCAAGGATGGAAGATAAGATTGTTCGGACCGGGCACCACAAGGGCGATATCATCACCCCGAAGAATTAATTATTAATAAGATACTCATTTAACAAACAATAATTCTTGAGGTAACAATTTCAGGGATAGAAAACAATTCAAACATTTACATTGATGAGAAAAAATCTCAAATCTTCTTCCATGTCACTTCATTTTCTTATTATTCTCGAATTTCGTATTCTTTGTTCTTTATTCTTGTAATCATTACAATATTCATAATTCTAGTTCAATTTTGCTTTTTGAGTTCGAAGGATTAAAATAAATATTGAATAAAACAGGAAGGCAGTGACATTATTATTTTGAACGTAAGGTGCGTATAGCTTTCCATTACATTTCTTGTAAATATACCTGTACCGCTCATCCAACAATGCATATTCCACGTTATTTTCATAGTTTAGAAAAAATTTAATCATGAAAAAGTGTGACAGAATACATGTATCTCAAAGCTGATGTTATGAATGAAATGGATGACGAGCTATCCTAGCCCACGGCCGCAATAAGAGAAGTTGAACAACAGCATAAAGCCAGAGACCTTCATGCAAATAGACCGTTACCACAGTCGGTACAGACCAGAGCAATATACCGAGGTTTACTAGTTACACAACAGTTGTAACGAGAGGTTTTAGTTCGCGTTCTAGTTCTAACGTGCTTAAAACTATCCCGGTTCACATATTGAGCCGTAAATACTTGAAACTTCCATCATACTGCGTGATGACACAGTTGTCACAGCTATCTGCAGGAACTGTGGTGATAATCAAGTTCGAAGTTCATCTTAAGCACACCTTGTTTTAGCCATAATGGAATGCATTCAAGTTAAATCGTAGGACGAGATTGAGACCATCACTAAAAATAAGAGGTTTGTCAAATGTGGAATATTTTTGTTCTATACTTGAAATATAGTTATATTTATACTTCTAATGTCTCCCGAGCTTTTGAAACTGAAAGACTTTTATTTGCGGTGGAAAAGAGTGGTCACAGACAGTGCAGTCCTGGTTTTGAAGTTTATTGTTTTTGAATAAATAAAATAGGGTCGTAAGATCACCCTTGTGAGGCCCCGTCCAAACGATCTTTCTTTCATCCAGAGCCTCAATTGAGAAACAATGATTTTGTATCAAGTTTAGTTGATATGAGTCTATGGGAGTAGATTTAAGGGAATATCAGTCTAGACTGATCAAATATACACTAGAATAGAAATCCAATCCAATCAATATCCAATCAAATAGAATAGACTGTTATAAATCCGACAAGCATTAATTTCAACTAATTGAATAAGTTTTCTTAAAATGTAGAATGAAGTGAACGCTTATCAAAGATGTGTTTGCGTATTTTCTACTAAATCTTGTGTTGAAAAATCATAACTCTAAACACACCAAAGCTGTTCAAACATAATAGCAATATTTATGTTTTTATGTTAATATAGAAGACCTTCTCTCATGAATACAAGTATAGCAAGCATTTAAACATGATTGAAAACGAAATCAAAAGCACATAATGGTTGGTTTTAAAACCACATTCACTTGTAGGTCCACGAACGACAAAGTTCCACTTTAATCTGAATAATTGAACATTTTCCGCCATAGTTACAATACAGAACCCTCCGAATGACAGTTAACCAAATAGAACGCAAAACTCGAGTCAAAATACTGACAAAAACGTCAATTAGATTACGTAATTCAATCAGCGAACCTTCTTCGACCATTGATTGCATATTAAATGTATTGTGTATTCGTTGGTGGTCACGATTGACCGTCTTTCCTGTGTACGAACATGAACGATCGGCAATTTCGAGAGGGAATTTCATAACGATACTCGAACTAATATGAGGTTTTGGTATTCAAACCATATTGATATAGAATGGTATAAATGTAATTGGATGAAATGAGTAAATCGTCTTTTAATTCGATATCAATATCCATTCCCTAATTTGTGTATGATTGTTTACCTATCGGAATATTTCAACCAAATTTAATTAATTTAGGCCCGGTTTTTAGGAAATTCGCTAAAATCTGATCAAATCTCCTATCTTCCTTGGTTACCTGTTTTAGTTTATCGACTAATCAGTCAGTTAGCTTAACGGAGTCTTTAACGGACCATTGAAATACGGAAGAAATGTGTTATAAATCAATTCTCACGTAGAGTCTCTTCAATTTCAATTCATACCCTTTCAAGGGAATTATTTTCTCTCCTTCCTTTTTTTTAATGCTGCTTAACGACCCCACCAACAGCTAGGTTATACGGGGGTACGAATGAGCGGGTGATAATGAAACGATGAAGTGATGATAGGTGAACCATGATGATAGGTGACCCATGTCTTATGCGGGACTCGAACCCACGCCCGATGCTGACTTCAGTTTACTACCGCTAGCGATAATTGACTTAGACTCTCTCCTTCCTTATATCTTGATTGTATTCACAAAAAGAATATTAATAAGGATGTTTTTTATGTTTTTGTTCTAGAAATAATTAATGAACGCCGAAAATAATTATCTTTCCGTTCTAAACAATGTATTAATTACGTTCAGAATTTAATAAATAAGTGAAGAGAATATATAGAAAATTACTGAAAATACTTGTCATCATATAACAGAAATGCAATTTCATTTTGTTCCTTTACTTTTTTTCCCTCACTAAATAAGAAGTTCTTCTGTCAGAATGACGAGGTGTGTAACATTTTTATTTCATTTAGCGTCAAAAGAACGGCTGAGTTCAGACTGCAGGTTGGTAGACCTGTATTATAAGTTGATCAAGTAGGGGAGAGTGAGGTAAGTGAGACACATAGGGGTCCATTGGGAATTAAATGTTTGAAATATTGATTGGAAGAGAGAGAGAATCAATGTATCTCTTGATAGATGTTGATCTAAAAGATAATTCACGTATAAAAATCCGTTTTTAGAAAATAAATTTGTAATTGTAATAATTGTCAACAATTATCATTATAGCCGCCCCGGTGGCTAAGTCAATTATCGCTAGCGGTAGTAACTGAAGTCACCGTTGGGCGTGGGTTCGAGTCCCGCATGAGGCATGGGTTTTTGTAAACGTCCTTTCATCTATCATCTCTTCATCGTTTCATTATCATCCGCTCATTCGTACCCCCGTATAACCTAGCTGTTGGTGGGGTCGCTAAGCAGAAAAAAAACGAAACATTCCTCCATTTAAGGCGTGTACATTAAGTTGGAGGAAAAAGTTGCCACCAGTGAGCAGTGCGGGCTAAAAAGACACTTCGAGGTTCGATCTACCCTTTTCTAACTGCCTATATCTTTCATCCTCAACCTCGACAGTTCGAGAACCATGATTATGAGTCAAGTTTCGATGTTAATAAAAAAACATGATACGTCACAAGGCGAATCCAATTATTTCTGTCAAATAATAATTAATTTAATTTTGGAAAAACACATATGAGTGATCAAAATTTATATTATAATACATTTCAAATTATTGTTTGCAAGACGACCCCACCAACAGCTATGGTTATACGGGGGTACGGATTAGCAGGTGATAATGAAACGATGAAGTCAGTGAACGGACATTTACAAAAAAACATGCCTTACGCGGGACTCGAGCCCATACACCCTATACGAGGACTCAAGTTACTAAAGCGGTGCCGTAGCTATCTGAGCTACGGAAGTAGACCATATTATAGTACAGACATATATTTTCACTCCACTTCGGATCGCAATGTACTGTACGTAAACCTATAATGCGAATGATTATTATGGTTCAGCATGCAGTAGTTCAAAAGATACTTCACTCAATAGCATCAACTTCACTTCTTTATTATACTGAAACGGAAAGTCGATAAGGTAGTTTATATATATTTCCATTCATATTGCGTTTAACGACGCACTCCAATGATAATATAAGATCTATTGGCGTGGAGATAGTTCTATATATATTCATGCTATTTCGACACTGAAAATGTTACGTTATGTTTAGAATGAATTTCCGTAAGAAGCTGTAGTAAAGTTTGAAAATATGAATGGAAAATATGAATCTATTTATTCATATACATTATCAGTGTATCCGCAATGAATGATTGTTGTCTTCTTAGTGGATTCTAAAATCATCTATAGTTTCAATTCATAGTGAAAAAAAAAGAATATCCATGAGTCAACTGCCAGTTATTATAAAACAAAATATAACCTGAAAACCATAAAAGTTCAGTGATTGCTGTTTGAAGCTCGAGGTACCATCCCAAAAACTGGTAGAAGATTATTCGAAATATCGGGACATTTCGCGACTCAGTTATCATTTTTAGAAATCATCTTTATAGTCAATCATTGAGTTGATCACCTTCTATTATTCACTGTAAAAATCATATACATTTTCACTTTTTCTATTCCATCAACACAATTCATATTCACATTTTTATTAATCTTCATTTACTTTCATTTTATTCTCATTCCATTGTTGATATCATACTCAACCAGTTTTTTTTTAATTTTTTTTTTCAATACTCACAACATCATGTAAATCAATCATGCATAAACACATTCATATAGATTTGTAATTCCATCAATTTTTTATCACATGCTTGTTATTCCGTGTCCTCGGGCAACTCTATTGTAAGCAGAGATTCAAAAGAGAATTTAATTATACATCAATTAAACGTTTTACCCCTAATAAGTTATTATTTTCGAGTACTATATGCATGACCGTCCAATCAACTTTCCTTTCACACAAAAGAAATGAAATAGAATAATATAGAATATCACTTTATATTTCACCCAATCAAACGATATCACATGGACACGGGCATTTTGCTGAAGGCAAGAGGCTGGAAAGACCGAGGTAACGTGTAGGGGGGGAGAGGTGTGGGGAGGAGGTGAACAAACGTACAGGTAAAAGACGTTAGAGGTAAGTGCAGTGAAATGTGAGAATTAGAAAAGAAGAATAAAAGAGAGAGAAAGAAGAGAACATCAGTAGATACAGCATATGACTCAAGAATGTTCTGTCATGGGTCTTAATCTAGCGTAATTTGAAACACTCGGGGGAGGAGGGGGGAAGGGGAAGGAGGAGTGGAGGGGAGGAGGAGGGAGGGGGAGGGTTGTTAGCGATAAAGTAATTACAGTAGTCCAACATAAATGTCTTGAAATAAATTATTCTGAAATTCAATGTAAATTCGTTAGTAAGCTACGATGTGATGAATATATACATTTTCTTAAGAGTGCTTTTGACCGATTTAGGTCCAGTATTACCAAGTCCAGTTAGCCAATGTTCGTATTCCAGTCTGTGATGTTGGTATGACAACCACCAACACTCGTGAAATACGATACTTCATGAAATGATAGTTGGCGGTTGGACACCCATTGTCTTTCAGGTTATATGGGGGATTCAGCTCCATCATAAGCGTCGTATAAAAACGTTTCTACAATACTCGATTACACTCTCTCTAAACTCGAGGAATTCAATTTATTTTCATCATTGATATATTTCAATTACCTTTTATAAAATCCTAAAGACCGACCAAACGAGATCGTCGATAAGTTCTTAGTCTGCGTAGTGCGTAGTGCGAGTGACGTCATAGAAAGCATTTACAGCCGAATGAAAACCCGAAAACCCGAGGAAAATGCATGTGGCCAAACATTATTTTGAAACAATTCCACTCTCAATTTCTCTCTCGTTCTTTCTTTCTCACTCATCCTCCACCACTCTCTGTCTCTTTCGCTCTCTCTCTCCCTCTCTCTCTCTCTCTCTCTCTCTCTCTCTCTCTTTCTCTCTCTCTCTTCAAATACAGATGAATTTAAAGTAGGGAGAGTTGACCGAAATATTTCATGTTGTGGTACCATTGGCTAAAAATGCAGTAATACCAACAACACAAAAGACAAATAACGAAAACGTAGCGAATATTTTGAATTCTTACAGTGAACAATTCACACCGCAAAGTTTGCACCATTGTATTCTATGAGGATGTGTGATAGTAATACCAACTATGAATAGAAAAAAACAGGCACTGCAACTTAAATTTGTTCGAAGACCTCTTGCTAGTTGTTACAACTCTAAGTGTTATTAGGACAACGCAATCACTATTTTTTTTAAAAGAGGGAAATTGTGATTTTTTAATTGTCAGATGAAAAAAATTTGAAACCGTAAAAAATGAATTTTTCCCTCGAAAATTGGATATTACAACCGAACAGAAATTCTTTACTGATATTCAAACCGTGGTGGACGTTACACCAGTACACTATAAAAGCCCTATAAGAGCCATCTTCAGATTGCACGGTTTTATCCGTCCCGGTAAACCGAGTGAATCTTTCCGTCACTCTTTTTACATAACTTACGGAGACGAGAGAATTTATCCGCAAATCGGTTTTTAAATGGGACTAAAAACAATAGTTAAAAATCACAACAATTGCTTGGTGGCCACCTTAAAAAAAAAAAAAAATAAATAACTACGCTCAAGACAACAGTCAATAGTTATTTTGTTCAAAAGAAATTACTGTGTCGGAAGTCGAGCCACAGTTCGCGATACCAACAATATTGCCACAGTGACATATGCTCTACGTACTGCTACCATATTATATCGTAGCACGGGTCGGTAACTGAGTCATGACGTCACACATTTTCGCTCTCCTATTGGTCAGATTAGTCCTATTCCAAAACCGACTTTCAG
The DNA here is from genome assembly GCA_907164805.1 of Brachyptera putata. Lineage (NCBI taxonomy): Eukaryota > Metazoa > Arthropoda > Insecta > Plecoptera > Taeniopterygidae > Brachyptera > Brachyptera putata. Next base: position 20,898,789 of record OU015470.1, on the reverse strand, counting down.
AAACATTCTCGCTGCGGGACGGAAAAACCAGGTTATAATCTAGTTCCTGATTGAGGTAAATGTACATCACATTGATCTGTACTAGTAGTTTACTGGCACGCTTCCTAGATCGTTAGCCTGACTCTCATTAACCCCGTCTCGATTCCACATCGCCCTTCAGTATCGACTGGCTCTAATTACCCCTTATATTATGCAATGGCAGTTGATACGATGTGGGCTCTAGAAGCGCGTGGCACTCGGATTATCCCAGTGACATTCACTCGTGATTATTGTACTCGCAGAAGCATGGTCTTTTTCTGAATCTACATACGAACTTGAAAACAATCCATAAATATATTGACGCTAATTTTATAACACTTAGAGCCGGTTGTACCGAGTGATGATTAGTGAATTAAGCTAAAATTAGCAAATTAACTTGTTATTACCCTTGGATACACATGCTATTTTTGTACCTTAAGTAATGATTAACTAATTGATATTCAATTATCAGTTGGTACAATCGGCTCTAACAAAAATTGAATTGAAATTGCACATTTTATCCGGAATTATTTCCACAGACAATGCGTGGAGTGCGTATATGTACATTGTCTACTTCTCAGAGCTTATTGTATTATTATCAGTGTATTTTCTTCAGGATACATTCTAAGGAGGCTTGGTAGACCATGCACTTAGGCCCCTAATGGACAGTAAACTTAATTTGTCTGCTAGTTTCAGTGCGAAAAATGAATATTTGCTATACGTGATTAGGATAGTACAGATCACTAGTATTAGGCCCTACCTCATTTATATTACGATTGAATATTTGTAAATATCTTTCGTAATAATCGTTTTTGGTGATCGTTTTTGGTGCACCACGTGATGCATATATTACGTTATAGATTCAATTCAAATTCGGAAAAAGGAAGTAATATGTTTCAATCTTGAACGTGATGATTATCTTCTTGGATTATAGCTATACCGATAAATACAAAATAGTGTGTCAATCCATAAGAACAATAATGAGACGTACTGGAAAATTAGAAGGCCCGATGGCTCATCTGTTTCAAGAACAACTGTATGTTTCAACTGAAAACACAACGCTATATCAGAATAATTGTCTCGAATTATTACATCCGAACTTGTTGAACGTATAACCTGGATGAACACAGTTGGAAATGTACAAGTTATGAATGGAACCCGAGACATGACGCCCATCAACAATGAACAAAGTTTCCTTTCTGGAGACAAAACTTGAAACTGACAATATTGTTCTCACTCAACAGTAACAGGGAAGATGTTTCCGCATGATGCATGGGATTTTGTAAACGTCCTTTCACCTATCAGCTCGTTTCATTATCGCCCGCTTATTCGTACCCCCTATAACTTAGCTGTTGGTGGGGTCTTTAAGCAGCATAAAATATATATGTTCTATTCGAAAGGTTACTGTTGATACGTTTATTTCATACGAAATAAAGTTCTCACATTATTTAGGGATAAAATAATTGTCCATTATTGGCTCAACGACCCAAATAACAGCTGTATTAATTGGGGCTACAAATGAGAGTAGGCCCTATCACAGATGCATGTAGTTACAAGAACCCATGTCTCATACAGGACTTGAAACCATGGCCGACTTGACTTTCAGTATCTAAAGCAGTGACTTAGCTGAATCAGCAGAGGGTGTAAAATAAAAAGTGCTGTCCGACCAGTTGGATTTGATAGACTGAGAAAATCTAGAGAAGAATTGTATGTTTTGTAAAGTGCTGTCTTGCTTTCGAACTGCTTTGCATCTTGAGAGTCAACAATGCACAGCCACATGATCAAAAGCTTCCTAGATTCTGAAAAAGATTCAGAAGGCCGATAATCTCGTCCCAAGACTTTTATTCCCCGTTCACATTATGTTCACTAACTATACTGGGAAGCCACTAACTGACTTCAGCAAAACGTGATGCGCCAATAGATGTTCGCTGTCATTACAGTGCGTCGTTTAACCCAATATATATATATATAAAGAAGTGAATGGAACGCATTCAACAATAATAGCATCAAAAGCTATGACTTAGGTCTGTATAAACGCAATTAACGTTGAATGTCAGTTGGTGCTAACAGCAGTTAGTGAGTGTGAATTATGGACAGTTGATTGAATTCATTTCGACAGTCAAATCCAGACGAGCTCCCTTGGAAGTGGCTTTCTCGGTCCAATTCAAATTGACATAACATGAAATGTCTCTGATAGGTGTTGAATAGGGTTAGGTAAGGTATACGATTAGATTTGATTATATAGTTTAAGAACAACAATGCCAAATGCAACCAACCACACTCACGACAATTGACCAAGTGAAACTCTTCTTATTAACTGACTTCAGTCATTGTTGCTGTACATTATCGATAAGGCCGTGATGCTCACCAAATTTGAATTCAACATTGAAAACAAGATGGCCGTGCATTCGACTGTATTCCCACAACTCACTCTAACGACGAAGGGATGTCAAGACAGAGTGATGACAGGAGAATGCTCAAGTAAGCCGTGACTCCAGCCATAAACCACGTTACATCAATCTCAAATTAAAAGACAGTTCCGACAAGCAACCGCTGAAGGGGCGTGGTCAGGGAAATCCAGTGATTTCGAAACTCACACTTTTCTCGCCGTGATTCGAATATCTGTAATAATGTTGTGGGCTCATCACAGCATTGTTTTATTTCGAACAATTCATGGCAAGGCGCTACCACTTGTGCTTTCAGATCGAGGGTACTAGGGTTCAAAATTATTCCAAGTTTCTTTGGTTCTGAATAAAATCAGACAAGGCTTTTAGTGACGGTTCTGGACATTTTCGGCGGTGCTGAAGAGCGTATACCGGAATGAAGTATACCCGGTCATATGACATTGGATTGGGGGTAGGTATGAATGGATGGTTGTAAAATGAGATTAGAGGGTTCAGGTAGAGGTTTGACACCCAATTCCTTGTCAAACAGCGGAGTACATGTTATTCCGGTATACGCAAATCAGGTGCCCTAATTTTTTGTCTCCAAAATTGAAGATTTTTGTATTCAATTCTTTGGTAGTCCGATTGTCTCTCTTTTTGTTTCGATCAGTTTTAATGACTCAGGTTTTCTGTGACCACGCCCCCTTCACCACACGGTGTCGGAACTGCACGCCAACGGTTGTACCTTGGTGTGATTCCCCGCGGCGAGCCTCTGGTGCGTCCCGTACAGAGGTCGCGAGAAGTCCTGCGTGTCTCGATCGAACCAGCCAATCACGCTGCCGATAATCAGGACCAGAGCCACCCCGAACAACGTGACTGACACCACGGTCACGGCCTTCGAGCGCGCTGATATTACCATCGCCATCTTGATGACGTCACAAAATCACTTGTTGACAACGGCACTTCACTACGAGAAACGGTTCTCTTGAGTTGTTTGTTCTCTTTTCACAAAACTTGATTATATATGGTTCATGTATTCAATTTTTAACAACTATTTAAAATTATCTCAACAATTAATTATCTTAAATCTTCTATAACAATAATATATAAATTCTCAACTCGAAACACAGATATATCTTTTCAGAGATTTCACTTTTAGATAAATTATGAGCCTCTTATTTTTCTGCTTCCAGCGCAAAATTAAAAATAACAAGAGTAAATAGACTTTTATATAATTTATTCAGATAATTCCTTCCGTCGGTACGAAGACGAATTCATTTCTATCAGATATTTCTATATCTTTTCTTCAATAAACTTGAACACCAAAGATGTTAGTATATTCCTTTTCTAACGTTCGAATACATACGTCACTTCTACTTCGGAGAATAGATTAAGACTCCACCGACAGTTCGACTTGATTTATATATTATAAAAGAACAGGTGAAGATTTAAATGCAGCTTGTGTTGCCCGATACTAGACTTGGTTTGTCTGATTCAAAAGGAACTTTTTAAATAAAACTGTTTCTTGTGAAAGTTTCTCGGCCCACCCGCATCTCGAGTAACAATGGTCACACAAGTAAGTCTATCACTGATTGTATCTTGGTTCTATCACGTGACCCTCGTGTTCAGGGGTGGTGGGTGGGGGCTGAGGGGAGGGGGGTAGATTCAACCCCTCCCCCTCCGTCTTGGTGCAGACTCATTAACTTGATATACTCATTAAAACGACAACTAATTCAATTAATGGTTTGGTATTTTTCTAATAGAAGTCATTTGTCACTTTTTATAACAAATTAATTACTGAACTGTGGAACCAAATTGTCTCAGACTTAAAAATGTCACTCGAATTTATTGGACTCAATTCGATGAAACTAATTATTTTTCCAATTATTTTCGTCATTCGTTCTACCCATGATAAAATTCTCTTTGTGTTATTACATTTCGTAACAAAATACAAGATGATGACATTCACTTTATTTCCACAGTCATACAAAACACAATTAACTTAATTCAAATTCACAAAAATAATTTAAAGTGTAAATATTCAATTCAAATAAGAAAATCGATGCACTTTTTTCCTAACCTAACAAAACTTCATACGCGATCAAATTTATAAAAATATAAAATAATTATATCCCCGTAATTGAAGACGATGAAAGCGACGTCGTGTCGTGGACGTCGTAGCGCCGGTAGCGTCCGTAGCGTCGCGTTGCAGTGATAGGTGAGGTGTGCTAAGGGTAGCTAAAGGTGTCTGTGATCACCCGCTCGCGTGGTACGCGCATGCGCACTAGGTCACGGCTAGCTCGATCAGAAGACGGACGGACGGATTACACAGACTGTTAGACAGGCAATTGCTATAGGGATGATAAACAACAAGGCAGTGTGTACGTTCAGGATAATGCGTGCGGACAAATGGGATGTCGTTAGATAGGGTACAGATTTTATATATAGGGCCTACACAAGAATTTTACTTTTTTATATATAAATGTGTTAGAAATACGCCTGAAAGGAATAAAAAATATTTAGAAAAAAAATGTGCCGGGACGCACCGGCACAAATTAACCACTGGTTACAATCACCTTGAAATCTATAAGTTTATAGACAATTATAAATAGATAATCAAGTAATGTCTACGTCATGATTTAGAAAAAGGGCTGGGTCCTGGAGGATAAATAAATACATTTCAATTTCTGAAATTGAAATGAAGATTTCTAGTTTTCTCTACAATTGAAGTGATGACATTACTTGATTTCTACATACGGAATCGATCATGTATACCCCATGATTCGATCATGATCTCTAGAGGACCAAAATATTAATTATAATTTCTGAAATTGAAACAATGATTTGAAGTTTTCCTGAAATTAGGGAAATAAATATCGTCATAATTAATTGAAATCTAGTTTCAGGGTTGTATGAAGTTATTCAAGTGTGCCAGAAACAGTATCTACAAAACCTACAGTAACCTATAGGTCTGGTATAGTAGGCCTAACCTCACCAACGGAGGGTACATAGTAACCATGACAACCTGTATAGATCTGGCAGTAATCACAGTGATAATAGCAATATCTGTGACACTAAAAGACCAGAAGCAACACTTAAAGATAATGCAATTTTCAGGAACGAATAAAACTTTGATGTTAGATTTAAGAAATGGGACATTTTTACGAGTCACATAATTTCGGAACGATTCATATCGTTATGGGTTGTGATTCCCCAGACGTGTTTCTCTTTAAGCTCTTTGCTATTTGCTCACCGCTTGGAAATATTTTTCAGCGAAAGATTACCATTCTTAGTTTGAAAATCTACTGGTTCAGACCAACCAAAAATTGGAAAAGGAAGATATTTTAGTTTTTCCAAGAATACCGGGTATTGATTTTTTTTATCGAATATGATCCCGTGGAATGCTTCCATACAGACAGCATATATGAAAAATAATGCAACACAATTGAATTTCGAAATATATATCTGTATTTTAATTCGGGTGGTAAGATTGCCATTGTGGTTAAAACGATGTGACACCGTCCTAACGAAGCCACTTTCATATATTAGCCTTAATTGGGGAACAATGATTTTGTATCAAGTTTCGATGTTTATTTTTTTCTATTTTCTATTAGGTTTAACGATGCACTCTACCGATGACTACGATCTATTGGCGTCGGAGAATGATATACGAAATGATGGGACGGTGAGTTGGTGTTTTTGGATAGTGGGTAGGAGTCGGCCGTGGCCTGTTGTTAAGGAACCATCCCAGTATTGAACTGAATGACGTAGGGAAACCACGAAAAACATCTGTCAGGATGGTCGACTACGGCGGGAATCGAACCCCGGTCTCCTGAATGTCGGTTCAGTGTAATAACCACTAGGCCACACGTATCAGTAGTTTCGATGTTGATAAAAAAAATGTATTCCAATCTTAATGGTTTGTTACACTGATTTACTTCAATGTCCAATTAAAAATATGGTCATCGTTTCTATACAGTGTCCTGAAGATTATATTTTCTGAGAAAGCTGTCCTGTGACTAAGTTGGTAAATTACAATAGATTAGTCGAAGATTTTCATTAGTTTCAAGATTGATTTGTCCAGATTAAAATAACTCTCCGAAGCGAAACATGTAATAAGTGACACGATTAATCAGACGTTATTTGAGAACTGAAATTAAATTGTAAATAGTGATATTTAATACCACTTGAAGACGGGAAAACTGCAGTAATTGAGGAATGAGTCGCAACTTGATGCGTTTGAAAGAAATAGTTGTTTTCATAATCGTAAATCCTTCTTTAAAAATCAAACCCCAAGATACACAGCTCCAAATTTTTTTTCATCAACATCGAAACTTGGTACAAAATCATTGTTCCCAAATTAGGGCAGTGCATGGAAGTAGGAAGGTATGGACGTAGCACCACAAGGGCGATCTTATAACAAAATTTTGACCATTTTAAATTAAAAACAATGTACTTCAACACCAGGACTGTGCTATCTGTTACTATACTTGGCTGCTAGAAGTTTTCAGTTTCAAAAAGTTCGGCCACTTTGAAAGTATATAATCGGTTTTTCACAAATTTAAATTATGAATGAACATATACCTGAACCAAGGCTTCACCAATATAATTTTAGAATGAATGAAAATATAAGCTTCACAAATATACCGCTTAATTGTAGGCCTACTCCTATTCCATAAGCTAGTATAGTCGACGCTTTTCTTTCGTATAGGTACAAGGGAGGATGTTTTATACTGCGAATGGGTTTACTTTGAAATCAATGTTGTTACAACCTCTATTTTCCACAGTAATAGTATCAACGATTGAACAATATACATTTTCCGCATCTTAAAGAAGAGTTACAAGGACTCGAACCCACGCCCAACTTGCCTAATGTTCCTAAAGCAGTGCCCATGTAAACGAGCCACGGTGGAGGGTGGCGTCATTAACACAATTCGAATCTAGAACAATCATAGGAACAATTAAGGCTCTCATCAAGGATGCCATTTCCTTCCTTTCACAAGTACCGACTGAACATGCAGTTTTCCGACTTCGTCTTCAGTTCTTTCATCTCGCAATCAGTCGATTTCGATAAAACTTCGAACGAGGTCGAGAATGATTCGATATCAACTTCATTTGAAAACTCTTTTCGATTACAAGTCTTATTTTCGATTTTGATGCGATCTTTTTTCAGGAGTAATAATACTTCGCTTCTTAATAGTGAATTGAACGTTGAGTTCAGTGGCGGACTGGGGGTGTTTGATAATAGAACCCCCTTCCGTACCCTCCCCACAATAGAAGCAGTATTATACTCTTAATATCAAAGTTGATGAGATCAGGAAATATGAGAAAGTAACGGATATTACATACAAATATGTAACGGACAAATTGAGTAATGCAATACTTTTATCCACGGCTAAGTACTGGGATTACTAAAAGTGAAGTCTCAAACTCAAAGATAGATCGCCTAACGATCCTACCAACCGCTAGATTATTTGGGAGTACGAATGAGCAGGTGATAATGAAACTATAGAATCATGATTTGATGAATTTCGACAAAAACCCATGCCTTATGCGGGAATAGAACCTTTGATCAAAGGTGACAATTCAGTTTCTGATTCGGTGATTCGGTATAGTCGACTGAGCTACGGTTTGCGAAAGTTTGAATAAAATTGCGTTCTTGTTTTTATTTGAGAACAACGAGCGTAAAACGAACACATTTTCTTTCCATTAGATGAGGAATTAGGTTTGTTTTACATATGAGACTGTTCATCAAAGGTCTGCCAAAAGAATTAGAAAATGGACTGAAAGTGAAAATCATTAAAACGACGTTATATATAAAACACTGAACTAATTAAAACTATCAATTAATTCTGATTAAACGCCACTGTTGAACGTCCTCTTATATATTCTCTCTCTCTCTATCTATCTATCTATCTATATATATATATATATATATATATATATATATATATATATATATATATATATATATATCTTCATCTCTCTTCTTATACCTCTATATCTTTCTCACACTTTCGTTCTTTACCTCTCTATCTTTCCCACTTTATCTTCCTTCCCTCTCTATCTTTCTTACTCTTTCTTTCTTTATCTCTCTCACTTTGTGTTAAACGTAGATCTAATCTCAGCGTTAAAGACCTTCACTGGCATCTTATGACACCGGTTATCTGAACGAACCGAGCCACCCGACCGTCACTAGTGGCTGATAGGATGAGACGGGCGGTTGAACCGTCAACAGCGTGGCGAGGAAACTGATAGGGTAGACACTTAACGCATCTTTCAAAAGGTTAAAAGGTTTTTATTCGTTTGAACTGAAAACGTTTTAGAAAAACACTCTCAAAGTTCACAACTACTTGGATTTCTTGTTGTTTTGTTGAAATAAAAAGAAACATTTTAGTTTTTGGTGGAAGGGCCATGAATTATTATTCAGGATATAACATTTTTAAACATGATTCAGAAGACCCTCAGCCTTGAAGCTAGATTTGAATCAATATTGGAGCAATTTTCTTTCCATTTTTGAGAGAAAACTAGATATCATCATATCAATTTCAGAAATGAAAATGTATGTTTTTTGTCAATCTTTTTGCTGAGCCTTGTTGTAGACATTATCCAATTCTGTTCATGTTTTGGTACAGAATCGGGTGATGCTTACGTCAAAACTCTGGGTCTTTAGAGAACAAACGGATCAATTATAATTTCTGAAACAGAGATGATGATTTCTATTTTTATCCAAAATTGGTAAAGAAAATAGCGTCAATATTCCTCCAAATTTAGCCCCGTGCTGTGATTCCGTTCAACAGAATGCAGATATTTCTCTTTCTTTCATAATTGAACGATCAAAATGTATTTTGGTGGAAGTGCCAAGTTTCCAAAAATGAACGAGATTCTTCAAATTCAGTAAACCAAACTTACACAAGAGTGAATGGGAGAATTGTGATTACTTCCGAAAGGATAAGATAGCAAATTTCTAATACAGAGAAAAAACACATTTCTTAATTCTAATTCTGATAAGTAGAAACCATGCGGTCTTGATAGTATTGGAAATATCTGTGTTTTTCCCGTATTAGAAATTTAGTATCTCATACCTTTCAAAAGTTACCTCAGAAAACTGATATTTCACTAACCGACTCTCATTCACTCTGAAGATCTGCTTTTCATTTTGTAAATGAAAGAAAAACTATTCATTTCGGTGGAAGGGCCATGTTTCTAACGATCATCTAGAATATTATTGATTGCTACACGTCATCAATAATGCTCGGATATCTCAAGTTCCCTTGAAAAACAGACAAATTGTTTAGATTTTGGTGGAACGGCAGTGTTACTCTATGACATAATCATCGAAATATCATGAACATGTTTTTTTTTAGCTGTATACCTTTGACAACTATGCCATATGAAATATGAAATAATAAATAAGAATTTCAATTCATATCCATCATGAATTTCATATCACCTTCACCCTCGTGGCCTACTAATGCCCTCACCAGGATTCGAACCTCGAGTCCCAAAGATCGCCTCCTGAAAGCTGGCTGTTTATTCCATCTTGTTTATATAGTGGGAGGAGTTTTAGATTGTGTCACTTTATATTGACACCTTGATATGACGAATTGTCAATAACCAAGTGTCATACTGCCACCTATTTTATAAGTCAACTCCATTTCACCGCTGTCACTTTAACTTATGAAAACAAATATCAGGAAGAATTGAGAAACAAGAGAGAATGATTTGGTAGTCGACTGAAGTCTCGTCCAATATTCGAAATAAAAGATCAACAAATATCAAGTTATTATAATATAAGAATAACCTGGACGCCCGCCGTAGCTTAGTCAACTACGGCACCGCTTGAGAAACTGGTTACCATTGGGGTTGGTTCGAGTCCCGCATAAGGCACGGGTTTTTGTAAACGTCCCTAAAAATATCGTCACTCCTTAATTTCATTACGACTTGCTCATTTGTACCCCAAATAACTTATCTGTTGATGCAATTGTTCAAGCAAACGATAAAAATCATTAGACTGAACTACATTCTGATCATTTTGAATAATTTCATAAATTGTATGTTATGAAAAAGTTTTTGGTGGGTATGTAAATTTTTAATTCCATCCGAAAACGAGAATGAACCCCTAAAAGTTTGTTATGATGAATACGGTTTGTTTTTAAGCTTTGAAACTGATGAAAATGTTATACAATACAATTCAGCCAACTTTGCAGAATCACGCTTGTAAACAAAAGCCAGTGTAATTAAACGACAATCAATTGAAACGAGATTACGACAAACACGCAAGGTAAACTAAAATCCAGCAGATTGATTATAATCAAGTTATTATTTAGAAATTAAAAACATTTTCTTTTCAGCATAACACGAAGCTTGGGCTAATTTCCTGTTCTTGAAGGGTTGTACGCTGAAGTGAAAGAATTCATTTCATAGTCTAATTGTTACGTCAGTTATCAATCATAACATCATTGTGATACATCCAGGTTACTGAACTTAGTATTTCAGTTGTTATATACAGAAAGAAAATTTTATAACTTCGTCAATAGATTAATTTTGTGTAAGTTTCAACTACTCAACTCATGTATGATAGTTGCCAAGCGTAGACATACAGCTGTACATGTGTACATTCAACTTTATACGCTAGGCAACTATGCGATTTTACTCAAAAGTCCATATATGTGAGTCGATTGGTGAAATATTAGTTTTTTGGTGAAATTTTGAACGGTACGAGATATCGAAATCATGAAAACGAGGAAACACGGATATTTTCAGTACCTTCAAGACGGTGTGAGTGAAAACTATTTATCTAATATCGCCTAATAATTGTCAGGTGTATACGGTAAGAAATTTTAACCGTATACGCCAGACAATCAGGTGATTTGAGATGAATACTCATCACTCACACCACCTTGAAGGTATGATAATATCTGTGCTCAGTTTGTTTCAGAATTTCGATATCTCGTACCGTTCAAAAGTTATCACCAAAAAACTGATGTTTCTCTAGATCGACGCCTACATAGACTCTTCAGGGAAGCAGGAAAACGGAAAGAAATCTAACGTTGTCAATCATTACGTGCATGGCTCTGTGTGGTCGTGAACCTCGCTCATTTCTTCGGGTACAAAAGGTACGTGCGGTAAGTGCGTGAGAGATCACGCCGTGAAAGCTTACACGCCTGATGGACGCCTTGGCCTTGTTTATCCAATCGTATAATATGATACAAGAGCCTGGAGTCTCTATTGGTTAATATTCGAAATATCAAAAACTCAAAAATGTCATAATTCTTTTTAGAGATCAGAATTATTTAAAGAATCTCTCAACTTCGCTATAGAATGTCACCAGTAAGTCATCTCTCAGACGTAAATACCAAAATGATATTTGTAACGTTTATATGTTCGACGATCATCATCTTCCGTGCATATACGAGAATTATCATCAAAACTAATTAATGTAAATTATTAAACAAAACAGGATTCACATTCAAGAGTGGTCGAAACGAATAAAAAAACAAATAAAAATGATATAAAAACCAACATTTATAATGAGAATGTATTATAAAATATAATATAACATGTTCCGTTAATTACTTCGGTTTGCACAACGGAACAATCACGACTTCTCTCCATAAAAACATTACGTCATGTTTTTTTGAATCCATAAAACAATATCACAAAAGCCCAGTTGTTGATTATAACCATGTATTTCCCGCCTGAAGCTCTCATATATTTTATTAGCAAAGATGGCTTCATTTTACACGATGATTACATTAAAAAATATATCATTTTATTATTACTAGCATATACTGTAACCGGCATTAAACGGCTAGTGGGGTGGGGGTGGGTGGGTTGGGGGTGGGGTTGGGGGTGGTCTACATTAGTATTAGCGCGATATCAACTGTTTGTGGCCAGTGGGCAGAATATCTCACATCGATTGAACGTATCGATCGACCGTCTCTCCTACCTCACAGCACTGAAAGTCGGGCGTGTCGAGCCGCCTCAGGACGTTATCTTGTACACTCTAATAAAAGCGCCATTAAAAATACTGGAACTGCACGGAAATATAGAGTGTAGGCATAATATTCATGACGTAGATGATTTTATGAATATTTTTTCGGAACGAATGATCGTCTCTAATGACGGTTGGGTGTGTTGTGTCGTCTGCGTATATGGATTGACTATGTTTAGATATGGGACTGACCGGGGAAGGAACTAGGGATCGTTAGAATATATGTGAACAGCGGTAAAATCGGAGAAATAATAGTGAAATCATGTAAAGGTATGGAATGAACCTTTGGGGTGAGGAACCAACTGAGGAGAGTGTAGAGGTCAAATAATCACTGAAAAGGTTTTGAAAACGGATTGAATAGAAATGAATGGAAATTTAGTATGATTGTATTTTGTATACTTCTATCGAATTGTTTTATTCTTTCCAGCAGTTCTTATGAGTTTTTTGATGTTTTGCTCGTTATTTTATATTTTTGTTCACGGTCGTATACGCCGTGGGAAGATTTTTACACGTTTTGAGATATTTGTACAATGTTCAAATAGTTATATTCGTATATGTTATATGTGTATTTTCATATTGAGTGCGATGCACAAGATGTATCGTAACCGCTGTAATCGGGGAACCGAATGCAGGTGTGAAGAATTTATAGATATATAAACAACAAATACATTTCTTCATACACCATTATTTCCAAGAATCGTACGAATCAATATGATGAATGATGATAACGAATTTATCTAATTACTTTCAAATGTTCCTTTTTTCACTCCTCCTTGTATATAGCAGGTACAGAGTATTTTCTTCCACATAGGGAGATTACTCAATTATTTTAATTTTTATAATTTGTTTTGTATTAAAAACAAAAACAATTATATCCAATTAATATTCTGTTCTATATGTTCAAAGTTGGCACTAAAAACTACTATCCCACAAAATCCATTCCTGCTAGGCCTATACCTCTCACACCATGAACCACATCAATACATCGCGAGTTCTCTCCAAGAGAGGAAGGAAGCAGCCGTTGCCTAAATCAAGTAACTATCCAACTAAACAGGCTGCATACGACTGAGGAAAACCACAACCAACTCATTACTCATCCGCATACGTCGCATAAACAACCGAGAGAACGGTTCACGCATGCGCGGTTAGCTCAGTTAGTCGTGAAGAGTTATCGAGTCGGGAGTAACTTAGCGTTAAACATCCCCTGTAAATCACTTCCGGGGGAGATTTATGTTGTTCCACGGAATACTTTAGTGTTGAGTCGAACTCATTGGGAGAAGTCGCTTCTTCATTGGTAGACTCGAAACTGTCGGGCGTTAGAGGTGAGGGATAGGGGAGACGGTCGATCGGAAACGTCAACAATCTTGGTGAGCTGTTTACGTGTTTGATTTGGGCGGTTTTAGTAGTTATCTGGGAATATTCATTGGTGACGAAAGCAGATGTGTATACATAGAATGATAATTATGCGGGACTACAGACATATTAAATTGTATGTTAATAAGATATATCTTGATCATAAATGAGACAAAAATATAATTATTATTGGGAGAAAATAATTTCACGTTCATGTTTTTGAACTTTTTTTTCTCTTTTTCGACGCATTAGAACATAATAATTCTGTTTTGCATCAATATTATGTGGTGTGATGGCCAGTTTCCAGTATAGGGAGTATCAGTATACATTGTGAGTAGCATACAGGATGGAGGGTTGAGAAATTACATTTATTTATAATTATATATCTAGGCTTAGTTGGAAAGATGCTGTCTGCATTTGTCCTTCGAATTTCGGATTTGTTTCTCGTTTTGAATTTTTAAATGGCATTAATAAACCTTTCGTATTTTCACTCGAACTGAACCTGTTTATTATTCTAGCAGTATTCTATTTTCAGGCACGGGACTTAATTTTGTATATATCTTGACATTATCCCGAAAAATCCCAAACAGCTCAAAGTGCCTCTATCTAACAACACTATCAAAGGCGATCAAGAGGCTGAGAATATACAGTCTTTTAGTAGTAGTCTTTTAGTCTTTTAGTTTAATATACAGTCTGCAGTCTTTCTTCCAGAGGCTATAAACGCTGGAGAATATATCAGATCATCTAATTACAGTTTTATGTAAATTGAGATAATTAGAACCCTATACCATGATGACATTTATAGTGTCATTTTGTATTAATGACAATCGAAGAATTCAACTTCGTACAATAAAAAGAGAAGGATTGAATAAATGCTCTTATGAATTACGTTTAATTGGGTCAAATTATTTCCTTTTTTTGTTAGTAAATTATACGAGAAGTTTGTTGGTTTTGTTCTCATTTTTGTCCCGTTGGTATAAAAGATCAATGTGTTTTATTCATTTTCGTTGTGTTTGCTGAACTGATCGCGTAATTATCCGGCAGAAATAGTTATTGTTTTACACCTACAGTAGAATCTACGTATGATAATTCACAATACATTCTCAACTTTTACATTGGATATAATTTTTTATCCGATCTTCGTCAATATTGATATATTTGTGAGTGATCACAAAACTCCATTAAAACTATCATTAAAACTAAAACCAAACTGAAGAAAATCAACAATATGAATTTCAAAGTGTCATCTTTCAGTTTCCTCCTTCACTATTCATCTCCTTCCAATCATATTCAACTATAACGTAGATTAGTGTAATGAGCGAAGTTATATTGTTCACATACCCTTTGGCAGCCAATTCATTTTCTGCTATAAGTTTTCTGGGTCACTCAAAAGACAATAGCAGGAGGGGCACTTCTATTCCTACAAGACTGCATCAGACAAGGACGACTCTGACCTCTCTCTCACTCTCATTGGTTACTCGTCAAACCGAGTGCATTATCAGCGATCGAATCATGAAGGTAAGGCACGGTTTTTAAGTAACATGTTATCTGACAGAAGAGAACTGCATTACCGACTGGTACAATTAGATACGCTGGCTCAACCGGTAATAATGTTCAACTCCAGGCTCGAAATATCGACAAATAAAAAAAGGATTGGAATATCCGATCGTTAGAGCTATTCAATAGGGAAGACGGAAGATTGTAACCATCAATAGTCACTAATTGAGATATACCAATTAAATACAAGATTTAGTTTTGTAAGTTTTTGAATAGTTGATGGCATACTATGATAAGAAATCTATTCTTTTTGTTTTTAACTTTTCAGCGGATGAAATTTATGAAAAGAAATGACCTCTTTGTTTGTGTTGTTTGAAACTGGGTTATCTGTTTGAAAGTTTTGAAAGTTTTAAGGTGTCAGCAATAAGAACTTCAACGTTTGACAAGACTTACAATTGGCAACTGAAGTAATTGACGGAAACTATTGCTATTAATTATGCAGATTGTCGAAATGAGTAGAGTGAAGACTGAAATTTCAATGGAAGGGGTTGTGTTTCTGATGTATCTATGACTTTTTGATTCTTCTGATCTATGAATAAAAGACATTTATCACATTATTTTCTTCAAAACGGCTGGTCCGAATTACATACCAATTTTCAATAATGTGCATTATTTCCGTGTTTACATTCGAGGAAAATTTGAATCATAGTGGAGAGATTTTATTTCTCAATTTTTTTCCGCCCAGCCTGATCTCACGGGGTTTTTAGAAACTTTGAGATGATGTTTCTCAAAAATGGTCCAACCGATTTGACACAAATATACTACAAAGTTCTAAGTTGAATAAGTTGCGTATACAAAAAAGAAAATTCATGTCGATCGGTCCAACTCTGCGACCTGTGCAGTGCTTAAAAACAAACAAACAAACAAACAAACAAACAAACAAAAACACACAGACAACGCTCTATTAGAGTGGGATGGAAATCTTCGCTGACGCTCATCTAATTATCATATTCACACTTTATTCATAACTACCAGAATCTATTTTCTTAACACGAATGAAAATCACTATTCACGGCACATCCTTAACTTTCACATTGGATATAATTTGTCCGATTTGCATCAATATTGAAACATTCATTAGTTATACTCTCATTTGTGAGAGAAAATAATTGTAATTATCTCTGAATAATTGAATCATTTATAAATGTTTACTCATTCTCTCATTTTTTATTCATACAAAAAAAGTCTCTTTGAAGCTGTCCTAATGAATGGCTTGTGAATAATCTATTTCTTTGCAAGAATGAAGCATTTCGACGGAATTTGTTAAAAGCGTATGCAACACGATACACTTGTTGGAAGAAGTGTCAGGCATTTTTTGCTCCAAATAAATGAATGCTGTTCAACTTAATTATAGAATCCAATTTTCCAACCAATTAAACATTCGTAATTGAACATCATGTGTGGGATGCGCAAGACTGTTGGCGGCGTCGATCGACCGTTCCCCCTATCTATCAGTACTGGCGCGCGGGAGGGTCGATCCACCAAACCAGGGAAACTTCATAAGTGGCGAGTAAGTAAGGATAATATGAAAAAAATTGAAATTAAAATATCACCAAAAAGACTGAATGGAAACTTTGTAAACATTTAGACCAATAGAATTTGCAATGCAAATTTTATTGCATTGTAGAATTTCTGTAACATTCTTGTTTCCAATGGGTTGAAATGTTTGGTATTTTGAATTTTTACACCTAATTTTTCGGTTCGAATTTTAATTTTTCAAAACCAATATCTCTATTCTGGCATATGTTCATGTTCATAAATTTACATCATCTTCGACTTCAAATGTCAAAATAGTGGAAATACAATGGAGTTCATTATATTCTTTCATTTCATATCTTATTGACCTTGATCGAACGTGTAATGGTATTGAATAGGTCAGAATAGAATACATATTGGTCAAGATATAGAATCCGGTGAGCGTACATAAGATATACCGATTAAAATACACGTCTCAAAATCTATCATTTGAAATAATTAGAATTCAATTAAAATTAACACAGCTTTTTACGGAGTACAGTCTTTGTTTAACGCTCAACTAACGCGTACTCCTAGTGATTTGTGATTGGCAGTTGTAACAAGACTTTTTTTATCACACGTTTTCATATTACAATCATTTCCAGAATAACCATCACACATTATGTTTGATCGGTGGATATAAAATAAATAAATAAATGGTCAAAACCCATGGAAAAACTGAGAATAATAATAATAACACTTTCTCTAATTTTACATTTCACATGTTACATTTACTATCTTCACTTTAATTTTCGTAATATTCTACTAATTTCAATGTCACTTCTTCCTTTATAGGCCTACACTCGATTGAATTATTTTTATAATATTTCAGAATTTTTTTATAATCAATTTTTCATCACTTTTATAAATAATCATTGTACTTCTATGTATTGATTTTATTACGGTGTACCATCTTGGTATCCTGCTTTGCGGTCAGCCGTCAAATAAATTGACATTCTCTCTTAGGCTCACAATGGTAATTCAGAAAATTAATCATGACAAAATGTATTCTCTAAATCTATCATCCCATCGTCCGTATTCAAATTCCAAAGTAGGCTACAATCATAATTCAACGAATAAATATTCATCCTCATTTCAAAAACAGATTTTCTATTTGTTTTACGCTGAATTATATTTGCGTTCGTTGTTTTCGCTTTGGTGCAAACACTGGAGAAACTATCTGTCCGTTTGACCAGCTGTATTGTACTTGTGCCTGTTGCATGCGAGGTGACCGATATTGAGTCAATAACTCGCTGACTTTCTGGCCAGACAGAGTCAGCAGACAAAATAACAAGATTCTGTGTAGTTTTATGCGCTTGAAATAATATTGGATCAAGGAGATCGATCGGTTGGTTATTCGTATAATAAATATTTATCGTTGAATGTTAGCTATCATTTCGTTTGAAAAAAGTGAAGAACGAATTGTTTTTAATGACCGATTATGACAGTCGATTCAATGTGGTTACAAATTGCTACAGAATCAAATCGTCAAATAGAAAATGTTTGAGTGATATTTATAGTTTTGTCTTGCCAATCGATCGAAAAATATGGTTGATAAAAGATGTATTGATGCTTTTGGAAACTGAAAGACTTTTGACTTTGAAAAAAAAAATTGTCACAGACAGTGCAGCAGTCCTGGTGCCAAAATTCATTGTTGTTTTAAATTAAATGTGATCCAGAGATGATTATTTATATTGTTGGCAAGACCGCCTCGAAGTCTTGAAACAACCAAGAGGTGCCACTTCTGATAGTCTTACTAATTCATCCTTAGCCTTAATTGGGAAACAATTATTGTTATGACAAGATTTCGATTTGATAAAAAAACGAAGAAGCAATTCACACGAAATTATATTGATATTTGGTTTTCCTAAGATGGACGTATTGTGTATTCAATTGCTTACATGTTCTGCCCTTTTGATGTGTACTTACCTAACTTTGTTAGTAAAAGTAATTGGAAATGAAAATTAGATGAGTTAAAATATAGTACCTACTCAATTTTTCCATCATTTTTGTGATTACATTCAAATTGTTCGCCGTATTATTTCTGGCACTAGCTGCAAACAATTGGGGGGAAATAACATTTGAATTCAGTTGAATTATATTCGTAGATTTATTAAATATAAATTCGAAATTCGTTTTTAATTGTGATCGCATTTTTATTACATTGTGGGAGCGAAGCGTGAATGTATTTTTAGAAAATCATCACCCTTTTATTCATACTCTAGATATAAAAACACTGCATCACCTAACAAATATTGTATTCGATCCCACCTCTAGATTACCTGAGCTCGTGCTCAGAACTCGCGCTGATTGGTCGAACCACCCAGTGATGACGTAACAGCAGGACGTTTAGCGACGTACTGATTATGAATGCTACTTGCTGATTGGTCATCAAGTGATGAGGTCATGTCAGGGCGTTAGAGCTATTTGTTATGCTAAGAGACGTTATAGAACAGTCACTCACTTAGTCCTGACATTACGTCACGGTTCAAGTCACTGATTAAGTCACTTACTTATACATCTTACGTGCGATTTTCACTCTCGTCCAAAGTAGAGGTGCGGTTATACATAATGTTTATTATCACTTAAGGTGTCTTAAGCGTCAATACAGAAAAAAAGTTGCCACTAGGGAAATTTTACATACATAAATGATGATGGAAGTTTCACAGTGCAAGATACAAAATTATCAATGCTGCTTAACGAGCCCACCAACAGCTAGGTTATACGGGTCACAAAAAAAATATCAAATAGATCATAAGATGCAGACAATATCTGCGAAAATGATTATTACTCATATTTTATAATAATGAAGGTGTAAATATCACTTGTATGTATACCAGTAACACTGAATATTTTTCAGATCGATTTTTACCTCACAGCGTACCGTTACATACAAATTACACGTAACATATTGTGAATGCTTATTATGGATCGACAATATTCTAGGAGATACTTCTCTGAATGGTGTGAAGCACTACATTTTTTTTCAATGTTGCTTAACGACCACAATAAGTTCCACAAATGGCTCGCAAAAGAAATGTAATCAATTGCCTCTTGAAGACTTGTATTCTTGATCTCATAGTTAATGCGGTTAATTTACTACTAATATATGTTATGAACTTCCCTCGCAATATTCCACACCCCTGACATGCTCCGCCAACAACAATACATCATAATGTATGCTAATCTCCAAGTATTACTAATCATTTAACACAACGTCTATCCTCGAGTGTTGGCGGCCTCGATCGACCGTCTCTACTATAGGTTAGCGTTATCGCTAGGGTGTGTCGATCAGGCGAGATGTGAGCGGCATATAAAAGCCGGATATTCGAGTGATTCTAATAATACATGGATAACTGGTAATACAATAGAAATGCTATGATGTAATATGTGCAATGGTTGCTATTAATAGAATCAGGTAAGAGGTTAGACTTGTAAGTGATTGACGTTTCAGTCGTTACGTGTCACTGACTGTCACTGTCACTGTCACTGTCACTGTCACAGTCGCTGTCACAGTTACTGTCTTAGTTACTGTCATTGCTCTTCTTTAAATATAGAAAACATTGAAAATCTGAAATTTATCGTTTTTTGGGGGCCAAAATATAGACTCTAACTGAGAATATTTCAATTTCGAATCTAATTTTTGTCAAGCGTTCTTGCACCTACCATCACTTCATCGTTTCATTATCACCTGCTCATTCGCACCCCCGTATAACCCAGCTGTTGGTGGGGTCGTTAAGCAGCATTACAAAAATATATTGATACCTTTGATGAGAAAATAGTGAGCTTGAGCTAGGTACATGGACAACTTATTTAAATGAAGTTATCATAAAGACAGGCAAATAAGTAGTTCCTTCGAAAGATTTTCAAATTATAAATTACTCACAACATTATTTTGATAGATAGTTATCTCTTCTATTAATCCAGTTTTTTCTCTCCATAATGATCGTTCGTTTAGCATGCGATCGTATCGTCCCAATAAATCATTAACTAGAAGAACAGCTTAGGGCTATTTGCTTGGATAAACTATCATCAACTTAAACGTCTAGTCTAATCAAAACTTGAGAATAATATGAAATAGTGAGTGGGTCTAATTACTAGTAGGAAGGCGAGCGAAAGGAAGAAGACTGTGAACTTGAATTTCCAGGAACACTATTTTGAGATCGGAAGAGAGTCGTTGGCGAATACGAATGCCCGCACATTGACAATTTTGTTAATAAAATGATGATAATATAATCTAGTGTTGTAAATTCTTCAGAGGTTGAATCAAGAAATCGAAATTCAGATGGGTCCCCGTTATTCGTTCCATACCACTAGAACGCAGAATATGCGTTACAAGATGAGCGAGATATCTATATAAAGGATAATCGAAAACTCTCAAAGTTTGACACATAAAATTTCATTCTGTTACAATCAAATCTAGGTAGCAGTGAATCTATCACTGCAACATTTTTCTACTATTATTTCTATCCATTTCATGAATAAAGAACAATCATTACGGTACATTATTATTTTCTCCAAAACGGCTAATCGGAATTGCACACAAATATTGTGTAGGGCCTATTAGTGTGCATCAATTTGGTGTTCACATTCAGGGAAAATATTAATGTTTTTTGAGAGATTTTATTTTTCAAATTTTCATCCCCCGTTTAGTCTACTGGAGTGTTTAGAAACTTTAAGATGGTACTTTTAAAAAAGTCGTACCGATTGCACTATACAGTTCTAAGTTAATTGGATCAGTCTACATTGTACGAAGAAAAATTCGTGTCGAACGGTTGAACCATATGCGACCTGTGCAGTGCTTACAAAAAAATGCAATTAGCTCCATAAGAGTGGAATAGAAGTCTTAGCTAACGCTCATCTATAATCGCCGCCATGTATACCGTTTTCCTAATCTAGTAAACATCATATTGTTTAGTTACCGGAAACAACCAATTATCAATATGATTCCTGTTCTGACCCTCGTCTTCTCCGACGTCTCGAACCCAAAATACACCCACAAACAATAACAGCAACCTTTTAATCATATCTAAACCAAGTTACAATCCTCCTTCTCCATTTACGTCAGGTGATAACACCGATCACCCGTCTCCCCTATCTCGTAACACGCCACGATCGGATGTGTCGAGCATTCAACTTCAACGTGACATGCTAACATCACCAAGAAACAATATATACTTGTATCCGCAAGAGAAGAACATCGTCTACCAACTAAATAATTACAAAAAACTTCTGAATAATTAAATAATCTCACAGTATCTTCCAGGATTTATCGTGGTTCAGTCAACTAAAGCACACTGTGCTAGAAACTGAAGTCACGTTGGACGTGGGTTCGAGTCCCGCATAAGCCATGGGTTTATATAAACGTCCAATATCATCACTTCATCCTTTCATTATCATCTGCTCATCCGTACCCCCGTATAACCTAGCTGTTGGTGGGGTCGTTAAGCAAACAATAATCAATCAATACTCATTCAATCATCAACTAAATAATTGTAAACATTTCCTAATAATCAAATAATCTCACAGCAGATTTCATGATTCAACACATTTTAAAGATGCAGCTACGTTTCTAATCGTAAATCTCGTCCTGAAAAATCATAGGGCCTAATACTCTAAAAACACGACATCTATAAAATTCGATGGTTAAAAACCAATACCTTCCATCTCCATAATCGTTTTTTTTCATGAAGCACTGAAATTGTGATTATAAATCGGAGATATTTTTAAGATGTCTCAATTCATTTTGTATTCACACAATATGTTCCAGGCCACGATGACAAAAAATTTCGAATCATTTTGGATTGTGAATTATTGAATTTTTTTCAAATTTGCAACCAATTACCAGTTTTCTTGAAAAATTTTTTAGATAGATGGTATTGGTTTATAACCATTAAATACCAGTGATATTTGTGTTTGTTATATTGGTAGACCACCTCCTCCTCTCGTCTGAACACAAGTGTATGTATACTCCTTCAACCCGTCTTGTTGAACAAATTACGCCGACTCGTGTGTATATTGCAGTATTTATTCACGACTCTCAGACCACGAGAACAAACAGAATAAAACTTCCTCAGATCCTCGGTCAGACATGCCCTTGTGGCCATCTTCAAGACGAGCCTCACATGAAGAAATATTATTGTAGTATTATATCAAGACATGAGATGAATATTTTATCATATCTTTATATACACGCACACACACTCACGTACACACATATATATATATATATATATATATATATATATATATATATATATATATATATATATATATATATATATACATATATATATATATATACATATATATATATATATATATATATATATATATATATATATATATATATTTATATATATATATATATATATATATATATATATATATATATATATATATATATATGTGTGTGTGTGTGTGTGTGTGCATATGAAGTTTTAGTCAATAAAGGAAAATGATATTGCGTATGGATCGTAAAGATGAAAATATGAATTCAAAATGGAGAAAATAACTTTGAAATAGCTCTGACAGATAGGCCTAAACGTCGATGAAGAAACAATACTGAGAATAGCATAGCGTGTTGAAAGTTTGTTCGACGTTTATTTGTATTTCGTTTGTTATTTACGACGGACCAAGTGGAGGTTCGGAAAAGTCGAGACAGAGCTGCGATCTTTGGGCGAAGTATGAGACTAGTCGATATCATATCTGTTTTTTTTATTTTCCCGCTTACATCAAGTTACTTGGTGGCGATCTTTGCAAGTAGTTGATAATTCATAGTACAGATTGGCAGCGACTATAAATCGGACCATCGGTATACGTCACCACATGTAGGCGTTGTTGTTGTTGTTGTTATTATTGCGTGCAGCCTAAACTAGCCTAAATATATAAACCCAATCTGACTAATAATGAACATAACATATCTCAACTAATCTAAACTATTTAAGCTAACCAATCAAACATTATAAACTAATTAAATCTAAATTAAAACCAAACTGAAACCTACTTCCGGTTCGATGAATAAGCACTTCGAACAATAATATAGGCCTATTATAATATGTTTATAAATAATTGTGCTATTTGTTACCTGGTTAAAGTTAAACTTCACAACACAACTTTTAGTTCTTCGCAAGAACAATCACACTTAACAGATTTGCTATATTTGATAGCCATGGAGGTAAAATCGACTATTTGCAGAGTAGCCAACTTGCTAAACGAAATAGAAGAAAAACTGTATGTACACGATATAGCGTTCGAATCTTCAGCTCAGAAATATCGTTGGATCTATACGTTGGATACGTTGGATGTTTGGAATACGTTGGATCTAGACTCATAGTCTACAACGATTTCTCAGAAACCAAAGCATTCTTTGGTCCATGGTTTTGCTCTCAATATTACAAAAAACATAATATTGTATATAAAACAAAAGTTTCCAGTGAATTCCCTGCAGGACTATTCTGGATAGCACAATCTCAGCTTAGTAATACCAACTTTACAAATAAACTGTCCCCCAAGTCAACGCAATTCCCATATTCTTAAATATATAAAAAGTGAAATTCGTCGTTTTGTGGAGTGAGTTCTTATCCGACGTCGCGCGTTGTACAATGTCATAACCATAAACACAGGAACACAAAAACTATGATAACAAATAACAATAATTAAATAAAGTAATTAAATACCTAACCGTTTTGAATAACAATATTCGCTAAGCTGAAATAGAGTAATTTCAAATATAAACATTTGATTAATGATTACATTTCCATTCAGTTCGACCGTACTTTAAATGAAACAACTTTTCATTTACATTTAAATTATTAATCAAGGTTTGAATTAAAGTTTATTTGCGGAGAAGTTCAGTTAAAACCTAATTGAAACTTTGCGTCAATAGAATTGTAAAGCAAAATTCAGATGGGCTTGCAACGAGTTTCGTGCCCATTACTGTCTTATATTTAATTCCACAACTGAAATTGGATATAAGACCGAATTGAAAATGAGTATCCTGAAACTTCCCCGAATCATATGAAAACTAACGAATGAAATTTAAATTTCTCCTAATTGGAAAAACTGAGTCAAAACGATTGAACATATGGGTAAATCACTAATCTAAAGTTTCTATCAACAATGTAATAATACATGACCAAGTTCTGATATTGTTGATTGGCTCCTTCCAGAAATACGACTTAAACAGTCTTCAGGAGTAACTGTCACTTGAAATAACGTCCTAGGGCTGACTAGCTCCAAGAGACTAAGGATTCTGATTGGATAATACTCTCTGGGAGAGCTAAATACTATGACAATACAAGATATACCAGAGTCACAGTCTCTTGGAACACAAAAAAGTGACCTTTTTTAGCCCACCTCAAGAGCAGTGCTAGGATTATGTGCTGACAACAATAGACATTGATGTACACAAATACTGGACACGTTGCCGTGGTATAGGCCTAATAGTAAATAGAAACAAATCAAAGTCCTAGCTCCTTGAAGCTAGCCAGGCCCAGGACATTATTTCAAGTGACAGTCACAGTAAAGGTCATGAACTGTTGTCAATCAACCTCAACAATGTCAACAAAATAAAAGGTACTCACGTCAAAAGCCCCCTTGATCAGCGGACCCGCCTGTCCCACGTACAACGTCGACGCCGAATCGAACACCAGCTCCTGCGGCGTCCTCTTCACCACCACCGTCTCGTACTCCTGACAGTTGAAGAACAACGTCACATTCTCTGACGTCACCCTCAACGCGAACCTCGTCCACTTCTTGACGAACGAGGGAACCGTGAAACTGGCCACGTTCTGCGAGGCGAAGTGGCTGTTCACGTCGGTGTAGAGGAGGCTGATGTTCATGTGGTTGGGCTGGTGGGACCCGGCGGGGGAGATCTGCACGCCGAGCTGGACCACGGTCTCCAGAGGGTTGACCACGGAGAAGAGGAACGCGCCCTCGCGCGAGTTGGGCCGGATTGTGGCGACCAGGGAGAACTCGCCGTACAGTTTCTCGGGCATGAACAGCCGGTAAGGGGACTTGACGTCGGAGCCGGGGCGGAGGCCGAAGGCGGGGAAGCCGTCGAAGCCGTTCTCGAATACTTGGGTTTTTGGGTCGTCGAATGGGATTTTGATAGCTTGGAGAATGTCGTGGTCGGCGAATGCATCTGGAATGAAAGGAAATGTATCGATTATAATTAGTTAAAATAGCTGAAACAATATATACATATATTGGGTTTAACGACGCACTGTAATGATAGTGCAGGTGTAATGGCGTCAGATGGATGATTAATGAGATGATGAGATGAAGGTTTCTTGGGTCATGGGAAGGATATCGGGAACGAAACGGTCGTGGCCTATATTGTGGGAACCATCCCGGCATTAGCCTAGGCTACGGAGGGAAACCATGAAAACCCCTGTAAAGATGGACGGCGGCGGGGATCGAACTGGGTCCGAAAACCCCTCACCTCCCGGATCACATGAAGCGAGCGCGTTAACCACTGCGCTGCATGTGCCGGTAGCTGAAAAAACTTGTGAATCAATATGATTTCTAGAATTTTTGAAACAGAGGTAAATATAAATGTTATCACTAACTTTGAAAAATAACAAAATTGAAGTGTTGAATTGAACTGCGACATCTCCGTTAACAATACGCAAAAATAAAGGTGGGGATTTACACAAAATTCTCAAATATCCAGAAGTGACGGGAGCAAGGAGTATGATAACTCAGATAAGGAATGGAAAAGGAGTAGAAAACATTCAATGATATTGCTATATTGGAACAAAAGGGTACTGTTAAGAGGAAGAGAAAAAAAAACGTGCAGTGGGGCGTGGGTGGGAAGGGTGGGGTGGAGGGAGTGAAAGGAAAACAGTTTCATTTGCTAGAAATGCTATATGAGAAATGGAGAAAAATTAAAAAAGAGTAGCGGGTTAGTATTCAATCAATAATTCAATACATGATGGGTAATGGAATTCGATTGCGTTTCTGGAAAGAAGATTACCTTTTAACCGAGAAAATATTTATAATTGAAAATATGTGTCGAGACTCAATTCAATATTTCAAAGAATATAAAATATATGTATAACAATTAACAAGTGACGTACTTTTATCATCAAACCTTCACGCGCCGTGAAATCCGTATCCATTCAATCATTCACAAAAAAACGTCATTTCAAGAAAAAGCATTCTTTTAAATGCGGATATTTTTGAACAAAGGTAACATGAAGATATCATGTGAAGAAAGAGCAAGCAGAACTCAACAATGTACACAAAATATTTATGAACTTTCATTTCCTCATTTCATGAGTTTCACAAAGTAATAACTGAAAATAATATCTAAAAGAAAATAAATGGAAACATGAGAAATCTTGAGAATGAATATTTCAGTATGTGTATAGTAATGAACTTGGCTACTAGGGTAAATTAAAAGTTCTTCAATTGTTTCAGTGTTTGTTTGTGAACACTTTGTAGTCGATTCTCTTCTAAGTCACTGCTTGAGAGACTGGAGTCAAGCTGGGCGTGGGTTCGAGTGCCTCACGTGAAAATCATTTATTCATCTATCATCTACTCGATCATATCTCCAAACAATTTGACTATTGCATGGTGGGTCATCAAGCACACATCCTCTCTTTCGTACTCCCAAATATCCTGGCTATTGGTGGGGTATTTGATGAAACAGGAATCAATCAATAAGCCACATTGTATCAGTTGATAGATAACTTATTTTTCAAAAGGAAGGAAGATATGATGGAGATATAAAGAGAAGGAGAAAGAAGAGGAATGTTTAGAAGTCGGATTGATATTGAGAGAGAGAGAGAGAGAGAGAGAGAGAGAGAGAGAGAGAGAGAGAGAGAGAGAGAGAGAAAGAGAGAGAGAGAAAGAAGAGATAGAGAGAGAATGGCTGTTAGAGGTTGAGGAGTAAAAGAGAAAGAATCAGAATGTTGGGGAGTCAGATTGATAATGAAAGCGAGAGAGAGTGATGGAGTAGCTTGAGAGAGACACAGAGAGAGAGAGAGAGAGAGAGAGAGAGAGAGAGAGAGAGAGAGAGAGAGAGAGAGAGAGACGAACGGAAGCGCCGTGGACCGGGTAGATCGAAAAGAGTTGACTAGTTAGTTGAGGCAACTTGCGTTAGATGCCTCACCGATACCGCCTAATAGATAGTCGTTTGTTCACGAGATTCATAGGCTGGCCGATGTAGCGACAAAACATGCTCGAGAAAATTTATGTAATTCATATTACGTCAAAAATATGACGTCAGGATTAGGTTAGTTAGCAGGTTGGATTGCTGAATTGAACAAAAAAACAAAGTTTGTATCTCAATAAAATTGTGATGACTAGACTGACCAATGAAAATATCGGTAACAATTACTTAAAAACTCACATCATGACCGAATTGATAGAATTGAATAACAAAATCCTGGCTATTCATTTGCTGGAAATGCATTTTCAAATCTCATCCAATATGAAACGATTTCTGGACATAATCCAACTAATGGGGTTTACCTATATATAATTGCATTTTCAATAGAGAATTCATATTTATCAATTTACTCCGAGTTGATTTGATTATTTTTTTAGTTATTACAAATCCCACCATATTTATACAGGAACACCTTTTCAGATGGAAAAATGTGAAATATTTTACCACAGAATAATTGAACACATTTGATTCTAGTAGCATATTGGTACAAGTCGAGCTAATTCAGGAATACAGTCATGTTTATATAGAAACTTATTGTAGGAAATATAATAAAATTGACGGATTTCATCATATTTTTCGTCCAACGGTCCAAGTAATAGATATGTTCAATAAGAAACAGGGTCACGCTCGCTGCACAGAAGAAATTTCCACATTTGTATGGTGAAAAAATCAAAACGAGCAAAGCAAAGTGAGAAAATACTTTATTGCCTCTCAATCTTCAAACAAATCAATAAAAAATCGAATCAATTATACTGAACCCCGAATTATAATAGATTTCTCTTTGCATATAACTGATAATCTGTGTGTATGTATTTGATTTATCTGATCGCCGTTCTGAGAAATAACACCTCATCATCCGCTGTACCAACAGTGCAACAATAAACATGAAACACGCTGAAGAAGTTTCATGCAATACTAATATTTGATTCAAACCCGACAAACTAAACAAAAACGTAATTACATTTAACAATCAATAAACCCACACTATCGGCGCAGAGAGAAACTGATCAGTTAAATAAATAAAAATTCTGCTGTCAATCACAGTTGCCAAGTGGACAGATTTTTTTTTATAATAACATCGAAACTTGATTCAAAATCATTGTTCTCCAATCCAGACTAAGGATGAAAGGTAGGATCGTTTGGACGGGGCATCACAGGGCGATCTTACCACCCCGTTTTAATTATTCAAAACCAAGTAACATCAACACCAGAACTGCGAAGTCTGTGACCACACTTTTCCGCCGCAGATAAAAGTCTTTCAGTTTCCAAAAGTCCGGAACACATTATAAGTATGAATCGTTTCTGTGATATATCCGGACATTACCAAAACGTGATGGAAAGAAAAATATACTTGAGAATTGATATCCAATTAAATAAAAACAATAAGAATTCTCAATGTAACAAAACTTGAATTGTACATCCTTCAGACTATTATTGTTTCGTTTGCTTACCGACCCCACCCCCCCAAACCCACCAACATAAATTCTACCCTTTATTATTCTTATTCTTCAAAAGTTCAACTGAGCCACGCTGTGTTTTGACACGTACAGCATGTGGTGTAAGAATAGGTCGGTGTTGACGTAAAACTATCTAAATGCTTCAAGTACATCCCTTACACTGTTATCTTACCCCCCCCCCTCCCTCCCCCTCCTTCTCATATAAGATTACACACTTAAAGACCAATCAATAATCAATACGACGATCGTTATTGCTGATAAAGAATAATATTCTTTTCTCTTCTTCTGATATAGAAATGTTTTTTTTGTCTATATTTTTATGGAAAAAAAATACATAACATTATAACATTTCTATATTCGAAGAATATGGAAGGATTGCTTCGTTTCTTATACATTATTTGCGTGGTTTGTGATTGTACTTTCTATGTTATTTACTTCAATGTTGGTAACATTTATTTGATACCTCGAAGAGGTAAACTCAAGTCTGTCAGATGATCGATGAAAAGCTATGGAAATGTAAATATTGATTTTATTTCTCAAGTTATTGTATTGACGATGGTCAGCACGTGGGTTATGTTCTTGAAATGCGTGGGTGGGGAGAAGGGTGTGGGAGGGAGGAGAGAGGAGAAGGAGGGGGAGGGAGAGAGAGAGGGGAGGAGGGATTCAGATAAAGTGACAGTCTGATTATCAGATAACCACGTCATCATTTTCGAGTTGAATATTATTCGACCAAAAATAACGTATCGATTAATAAGTACGGTGAATGAAAAGTCAGAAGTTAATGATTTTACAAAAAACTTCTATATTCCTATAAAGAAGAATTCAAGAATGACTGAAAGAAAAGATTAATTGAGATAACGAGGAGGGTAATTTTGAATAGTTATCGTATTATTAATTATACTCCGAGATGGGAAGATCACCGTTGTGGTGCCCCGTCCAAACGATCCCAGTTTCATCCATAGCCTTAATTGAGGAAAAATGATTATATATATAAAGTTTTTCCTCAAAAAATAATCATATATAGAGCCTATATATCTATATACATATTTATACATTTTTCTTTTTCAACATGACTTGTTTAAATAATTACTCTTTGCCGAAAAAGGCTATTCCAGTCTCTTGGGTTATCATTGTTGTTCTCAAACACATCGTGAGAGATATTCGTACGAAGAAAGAATATAAAACTGTATTTATTTTGCACGATTGATCTCCTGAGATTACAACAAGTGTTGAGAAACTTTGTGTCTGTGCTGTAAGTGAAGTAAGTATAACAATAACCATGATTCCTATTGGTTACTTCTTCCAAGTGGGCTGAAGAACAAGTACAATAAAACAATAAAGAAGAGTGAAATTACGTGAAAATTTTCCATTGTACATTATTGTAATATTGTGTAATATTCGCTGGCTCATTAGAAATAATCAATATTTTGCTCCAAAAACGACCATATATGTAAAATACTGTCCAAAACAAGTAGGAAAAATATAGGGACGTTTTTTCATTCTTCAATAGAACGACCGAGGACTGCAACAATTCACATTCTCACTAATACCTTACATGATGCATCCGACAATAATCTAAAAATTGTATTGTTTAAAAATCCGAGAAAAGTACACGTCGATTTCCAGTTGAGAAAACATTTTGTAAACATTCATAAACAACCCCTTCTCCTTCCCCCTCCCCCCCCCCTCCCCAAGGCTCTTCGATACACGACTTTAATGGTGGAAAGAAGAGAACAGAAAGTGAAAGGAGAGAGTGGGAGGTAGAGAGAGAGAGAGAGAGAGAGAGAGAGAGAGAGAGAGAGAGAGAGAGAGAGAGAGAGAGAGAGAGGGAGAGAGAAAGAGAGAGAGTGAGAGAGAGAGAGAGAGAGAGAGAGAGAGAGAGAGAGTGAGAGGGGGGAAAGGGGAGAGAGAGAGAGAGTGTGTAAAAAGAAAGTGAGATAGGAAAGAGATACTCAAAAAGTACAATAATAAACGAGAAATGATTCGAAGAACATGTATTGAAGAACAACATGAACGACGTTCGGAGATGAAAGAAGGAAATGTATGTTTATGAAAACTGATATTTTGTGTGGGATGTTTTTGTTAGGTTTGTACGCGTTCTTCCACTTTGGTTTCGCTGGAGACAATTGACAAAGATGTGGAGGCTGGGAATAATGCGGATCCATGCAAGATGAGACGCTATTTGTGGATATATTAGAACGCACTTTTATCAGACATCCTCGCAATACGCACTTTTCATCAAACAAATAATGCTAAAAGAAATCTTTGATATTTGCAGAAACCTTCGAGGAAAAACGATAGTCGCTGGATCTTTTCTATCTATAACTAGACTGAGGAAACATCTCATGTGAATATATATAATAAGAGTCATCTTATTCAGAATTCTATATAATGCATAATCTATTACATAAATGATAAATTCAGTAATAAATACAAGAAAAGAGGAAGAGAGATCAGAAAGAACATTTCAAGAAGAAGATAAAGATAAAAAAGATTTAAGATTTTTCTCTCCACACCATGAATGTTATTTGAATTGAATTGTTACTAACCCTGAAATTACTAAATTAAGACATATCGTTTGTTAAATCAGTTGTCTTATTTTAATTATTCTTTGGGATGGTATAAGATCACCCTTGTGGTGCCCCGTTCAAACGATCCTACTTTCATTCTCAGCCCCAATCGGGGGACAATGATTTTATATCAAGTTTTATGTTATTAAAACATTACATAATATCAAAACTTTTATTTTATTGCATTGATATAAAAAACTCTCTTTTCTTCCACTTTTTAACACGTATTTTCGAATAAGAGATCTCGTCATAATTTCAGGAATTTATGAATTTCTAGAATATTATTAGCCGCCCCGGTGGCTAAGTCAACTATCGCTAGCGGTAGTAATTGGAGTCACTGTTGGGCGTGGGTTCGAGTCCCGCATAAGGCATGGGTTTTTGTAAACGTCTTTTCACCTATCATCACTTCATCGTTTCATTATCATCCGTTCATTCGTACCCCTATATAACCTAGCTGTTGGTGGGGTCGTTGAGCAGAAAAAAAAAAAAAAAAAATATTCTCTCCGTGTGTGTTTCATAGTTTGCCAACCAAACTGAGGTTAGCACTATATAAATGAATATAAATAAATGAATAAATAAATACAATATATTGTCACGAATATAAGTGGTTTATAGGCATGGCCGTAACAATATGAATGAATGAAATGAATAAATACTATGTCGTAATGTCATACTTTTGTGCACCCCTAAATCCACTAAATGCAACATTCCATCTCTCCATGTTTCCTAAATTACTATCTCATATCTTAAGGATCATACTATTCTAGCATATTCAATTAATTGATTTACTTACATCCTAAACAGTGGGATTAAATCTTCTACATGTCCTGATTTTATCTCCGTATCACATGCTACTACTCCATAGTATCTGTGTCCTCCAGAGAAGAAGGCGAGAAACATCCGCGCGCTGATCATGTCGAATAGGGCGATCTATCGCTCGGAACCTTCTTTTATAGCTACCAGATTTATATCCTCGAACTCGAATATATTGCCGGTAACGAACATCCGTTTCTCATATTAACTATCATCACCGATCTGGAGTTTCGAGACGTTTATATCGAGCTAGACGCTACCTGCATACGTAATGCATCATTTAACGAGAAATTCAAACAAACAAATCTATAGGAAAGTAACCATTATTGTCACGGAGAGATCTTACGAAATACCACTTAAATGTGATAGAAAGAGAAGATTCATTTTTAGTGCGGCACACAGAAGTTAACTGAGTGAGATTTATGAGAAATACGTGCAGCTGAATATATTTGTCGAGATATTTGGAATAGAAGATAATATTAGATGTGCGTAGATTTCCATTCGGTCCCAATCTGGTATTTCTCTCTTTGTTCTTTTGTTTTTTTGTTGATTAGTTGGTTGGTCGTTATTGAATTCAAGTGATATCACCTCAGAAAATCAATAAACACTTCAAGTTTTTGACTTACATATCAATCTTATATATAAAAAGCTCGTGTCACATGTTAGAGGATGAACTCCTCCGAAACGGCTCGACCGAGTGTCTCATCCGAGGCTTCGGATGTGATTGGAGGTGTGTTTAAAAGTTCTATGAACACCTTGATTTTCAATCTATCAACTCACTGCCTTCCTGATTAACCTATTGATTATTTCAGTCGTGCTATGATCTAATTTGTCAACTTGTTGTTCTCATTGATGTTTTTTTGATAGCTATGATTAATGCACAGCCTTCTTTATTGGATAAGATAGTCTCTTCTTAAAATGATCATTAAAAGATTGATCTGAATAAAGAAGGCTGTGGATTATTGTAACGAAAAAAACAATACAATAATCAATCTCAAATACGGTTCATCCGATTTATGTGAAACTTTGGAATTATTTGTATAATGTGTGTACGGTACTCTAATTCCGTATAAATTTAAATTCATCCGGAGATATTTTGCTTTCCATACTTTCCACTTTCTGCGCGGGTTATTTCTTACAGGATTTTTCGAAATTCCATGATTATTTTCTCATAAATTGGTATAATCGATTGCGGCTCAAAACTATACATTATCGGGTTCAAAGATGAAATATCTTCGCTCATCCAATAAATGATCTGATAGGAGAATACACGCATATAGAATGGGCCGTGTTTGGATGAAAATATGAAACAATCCAGTTCTGAGAGTGTCTTGAAAATCTCAACACAGCTACCTCATAATATTATCACAACTGTCATCTCCCTTGATTAATGATTCAGTCTTTCAACCACGAGAGACCGCCACCGACGCGTGTTTACTCCTGGGACGTCTTCGAGCACACAACCCGCATCACACAAGTTTGCCCTGCTACGTCGCTAGGGGGTGGGGGAGTTATAGTTGAGTAGAAAAGAGAGAGAAAAGCCCCGGTGGCTGAGTCAATTATCGCTAGCGGTAGAAA
Source organism: Brachyptera putata (assembly GCA_907164805.1). Classification (NCBI taxonomy): domain Eukaryota; kingdom Metazoa; phylum Arthropoda; class Insecta; order Plecoptera; family Taeniopterygidae; genus Brachyptera; species Brachyptera putata. Next base: position 20,864,368 of record OU015470.1, on the reverse strand, counting down.
CTGAAGTCACCGATCTTCGTGGGTTCGAGTCCCGCATGATACATGGATTTTTGTAAACGTCCTTTCACCTACCATATCTTCGCTCGTTTAATTATCACCCGCTCATTCGTACCCCCGTATAACCTAGCTGTTGGTGGGGTCGTTAAGCACCATTACAAAAAAGAGAGATAAACTCATTCCTCTCATTTCTTGACTCAAACTTACTATGTAGGCCTATTCATTTTTTTTCCAACAATGGGCTATGGTAACCATTATTAGTAATTTGTTACTCGAAACAAGGTATGTAGTTGATTGGAAATATTAGAGGCGCATAGCTTAACCAGACGCAATCTGGTATAGCTATAATTAAAATGTTCAGTTCAATTTATAATTATAGTTTTTGGTTTTGATTATACCAAAGCTATTTTACCGATCAGATAATGTTACAACAACTCTAATTGGGTACAATTAATTGTTACATTCAGTTTCGATTCTCATTAATTCAATTGAATCGTTTGAATATTTAGAACCAAGTGAATCATCAAAATTTATATTCCCAAACAATTTCATAATATCCGAGAAATCTACCTATTACGAAAGAGAAATATTCGTGAAATAATCGAGATTTTCATAATACTAAAATTTATATCATCTATAAAATCTAAAAATCTCATAAAATAACACGAAGTGAATGAACTTCTCACCGCAAGATTTCCTTGAATGAAACGGCACCTTTTTCACCCTGAACTCTTTCAAATCGTACATCTAGAGAACAACACCGGCCCCGATCGACCGTCTCCCCATACATTCACCATCACATCACGGCTGTTCCGATCCTTCACACTCAATATCACGTACAATATTTACATCTCGACACTACCGATCGATACACGAGAAACAGTCGATCGGCAACTTAAAACACACGTGCTAATAACTTACTAGATAAGCTATAAAGTACACGTGTACAGGAACATGTATGTATGTATTTACGTCGGTGATTCCGATCGGTAGTCTCCCCTATACATTAACATTGCGATGAGGAGTTTCGACCCGTCTTGTTACCATTGGACAGGTGTTAAATGATTGCAGCATATTTCACAAGACGCGTAGCAAGGTAAGACATACGCACGTGCGTGTACTCGCTCGGTGCGTGAGATGTGTTTTACGGGGTCGAGACTCCTGGCCGGTCGTGGTGTAGGATAGGAGAGACACCCGATCGAGCTGGATGGAGACGGAGGGAAACAATAAGATGCATATGGCACGTCGTTAATCTTGCCTAGGATTGTTACTCATGTCGAGAAGGGATTGTATTCGTAAGACGTTATGAATTCATAATTTGATACTTCTGAATACGTTTTACTTTTCAAGTCGACATTTTTTGTGTTTTTTGAGTTATTGTAAATAAACTACGCCTATTCGATACTAAACGTCTCAAATGGACACATTCAACTTGTTATAGGTGAAAATACTCAATTTTCAACCTTTCTATGCATGAAAACAGATAAGCAGATATACGTGGTCATGTATTTTTTTTTTCATCTGTCTACACCGAAGTCTTCTATGCAGACCCCATCTCACACAATTCGGAAAAAACAGTACACTACTTGATCAAGTAAACGTCGAGAATCAGAATAATCCGATTCACAATATAATTCGAACTTTATTCACCACACAAAAGTGAAAGTTGCAAAAGTTCACCCTTATGTTTCTCACTTCTGGAGATAGTCTGCGTTAGGAATCTGCAAGAGTTGGGTGACCACATAGCTATAATCCAAGGCTCGACTACAGATTAAAGGACATTACAACCCTGAAACTAGATTTCAGCGAATAATGACGATATTTATCTCTCCAATTTCAGAAGAAAACTAGAAATCATTATCTCAATTTCAGAAATTATAATTTCTTAATTAGTTCTCCAGGAACTGGATTTTTTTTTCTGAGTCGTGACGTAGACATTAATACTCGATTCTGTTCATGTTTCTATACTGAACTGGTAATGCATCATAACTCACGGTCTCTGGAGCACAAAAAATATATCATCATTTCGGAAATTGAGATGCTAATTTCTAGTTTTCTCTAAAATTATGAAAATACATGAATTCAATATTCGTTAAAATTTAAGTGAGGCTCAGCGTTTCTTCTCCCTGGTCCACGGTATTATCGTGTGTCTGTATCAAAGAAGAGATGCTGGATGCTGGAAGTGCTGTATTAGGAGTGTAATGAAGTGCAGGGAGTGCTGTTGATGCCTGCAAGTGATTTATCGATATGACGTAACGCACTCCGGTACGGCGAACAAATCACGGATCGTGCGTACAGTTATTAGAGTAACTTATTGAAGGTCTCACAAGACTGCCTGTATGGTAACTGAAGGCATACGTACTGTGTGTACGTTTCCTTCGCACGTTTTAGGTATCTATAAGCTGATCTTATAGTACGATATCATACTTCTTTCAAAAATCTCTTATTGGTATTAAATCTCTTATTGGTATTACATCTCTTATTATACTATAATAGCCGGTTGTATCAAGTGATTAGTGAATTAAGCAAAACTTGACAGATTAACTTGTCATTACCCTTGGATACATATGCTATTTTTGTACCTCAAGTGATGATTAACTAATTAATATCTAATCATCAGTTGGTACAATCATCGCCTCTTATTGTATAGTACGTGAAAAATTGAAATTAATTGATTTCAAACATTTTGAGCTCAAATTTGGTCAATTATTCAAATATATGTAATCATGGCAATTTTCCAACTGTATAAAATATGGTTACAAAATATTCATATATTATTCCCATTTCTGAAACAATCACTACACAAATGGTATTAAATATTGTAATATTTCTTCAATTATATAGTTTCAGTATTAATTCCAAGTTTTTCTTATGAATACCTCCCTACTGAAATCTCACGACTCAAGTGTTCCTCTCCCGCCCTCTTCCCCCCCACCCCTCGATTCGGACCCACGGCTCTCTAGATATCAAAGATAATAGCCAGCGATTTAAGAGTGGATTATATTCGAAGGCGGTGAGAACATTTCCACCTGGCGGTGACTGATTGGCGGAAACAGTATTACTGTTGACAATCAACAATTCGGATCACAACAGAACCACTTACATCGATTTCATACAAGATGGCGGTTTCATATTTTCTATTGAAAAATCGATATTAGAGCGGATATGTAGTACATCACAGCTTTTTATACCATTTGGTGGAATATATATAGAATATCTACGAAAAAGACATCAATGGTCATCTCGCCATACAATATTTTGAATCTTCAAAATCTTCAACGTCTATCATTATTCGTGTGTGTATGGGTCTATTATATATATATATATATATATATATATATATATATATATATATATATATATATATATATATATATATATATATATATATATATATATATATATATATATATATATGGATTAATTAAATTAATGTATACATAAGTTAACAATGGGTCTACACGATTATTATCATAATTTTAAGCTGTTCAACTTTCAAATTATATTTCCCCAATGTGCCGTTGATCCCAGCAGAGTCTGGTATTCTCTCAGCACGATGACCGAAACGTCTCGGATCAAAGTGAACCACATTCATCAGCAGACGCTTGATCAGCCGGCAAAAACAAACACGTCGATCAAACAGGCCATCCGCTGACACAGACAGTCTGTCTGCACGGCCAGTTATAGACGAGGATACAGTCCACAAGACGAGTCGGTCGGGAACAACTCGCCTTGCGCTGATGTTTCTTCATTTGTTTATGTTGGGTTTAACGACGCACTCTACTGATGACTGAGATCTAAGTCGATGAGAGATATGAGATGATGAGATGATGTGGGGATAGGTTGTTTTATTATTTTTCATAGGTTGTATAAGTGTCTATTCATCGAACCGGAAATGGTTTTAGATTGTTTCAGTTTAGATTAAATTAGTTCAGGATGTTTGTTTGGTTGGGTTGGTTTTGATGGGCTAGGTCCATTAAATTAGTTGGATTGGGTTATTCAGGTTAGTTTAGGCTGCTAGTAACAACAACAACAACAACAACGTCAGCATGATGTGACATGGACCGATGAATAGCGGGTGCCATTCATTAGGTGTTGTGGGATATTGGCAAGAAGTCGGTCGTAACCTGTTGTTAAGGAACCAACGCAATATTCAACTGAACGACAGAGGGAAAACACGAAACACTTGTCAGCTTCCTTTATCTGTGGATCAACGTGAGCCAGCCGAATTCACACGAAGCACGACCGAGCACACCCGAACACATTCAGGCAAGTTGCTCCCGACCCGCTCTGGCCTGTTAACCAGCCCTCACAACAAGTGGGCGGTTTGTTACTAGTATGGCACACATGTGGGTGGGACAAGATGCTCTTTTTCCTGAGTTCGCCGAGTTTAATTGGAAATAAATTCATTTAACCCTATTATCGTTTCTTTGAACTGAGACGTCTCTGTTTTTATGCCGCCCCCCTCCCCCCTCCACCCCACCCCCGGGGCAAGGAGGCCGTTAATGCAATGACATCATGCAGATGAGATTAGGACCGGAGATAGAGCTCGTTTAATTGGGATCATAATAAAGCTTATGATTGATGCATTTTCGTGAATGACGTTGACAAATGCAATTTTGCCAAATGAAGACGTCAAGAATAACGATGATCTCACGCGAATGGTTCAAACGTTTGGGTTAATTTGTATCTTTATTAGATGGACCTTAACTTGCGAAGACGAAGAAGGAATTGTACACATGCACCGGCACATGTAGCGTAATGGTAACGCACTAGCTTCGTGTGATCCGGGAGGCGAGGGGAATTTCGAACCCAGTTCGATCCCCGTCGCCAACAATCACTTATAGGGGTTTTCCGTGGTTTCTCTCTGTAGTCCAGGCTAATGCCGAGATGGTTCCACAATATAGGCCATGACCGCTTCCTTCCCACTATCCTTCCCATTATCCAAGAACCTTCATCTCATTAGTCATCCACATCCGACTCCAATAGATCTGCGCTATCAACCCAATTGAAGAAAATATATCGACTTTTTATAAAGTTTTTCGATTTTGGTGAAGACAAAATCAATCGATGTTTAAAAAAAAAATCCTGATTCAAATGACGAATTATCTTACTGTATAAATCAGGTCGACACTGGAGTAAGACCAATTTTTGAAGCCAGTATTTTCTCTACATGTTGGTGCACCATTTGTTTGTCACGATATTCAAGCCTCCACCCCGTATGACACCACACCACGTCACAAGTGACCATTCAACACAGCCGACCGCTAACGCTGACACTTAGGGGAGACGGGCGCTCGTATCCTTCACCCACAAGTTAATAGATCACCCATGACACAACATATTACTTACTAAACGTTATATCATGTTTATAACAAGATATTATTCTTGACTCCACGGGAGATGAAGGCTCGAACCGTCCGTGTGTTAGTGTTGTGGGATAGGGGAGACGACCGTTCGAAACCTTCATCTATAGTGATAAGTATAAGTGTTTAACGACATCCCCGATCGACCGTTTCTTTATACTTCAACACTAATTTAGAGAGTTTCGAGCCGGAAAATGAATGATTAAGGTGTAGGTGTGTTGTTATTTATAGGGACTTATCATGTATATAAAATATAATGTGATATATATTCCCTGTTGAGTGTCTAAAGTGTGTGGATCGACACATCCGAGCGGTAATGATGGAGAATAGGAAAGACTGCCGATCGGAGTCGTCAATACAGTAATGTAGACCCACCTTGGGGGAGGTGACCATGAGGTATTTACAAGTTATTTCTATGTTAGAATATGAAATGGAAAAGAAAAGAATAAATCTAATTAAATATTAATAGAATAATTATGTAAATATATTTATTATTTAATAACTTTGCTTGTCAGACATTTTTTAGGTTGTTATTTTGACTTGATGATAAAATATATTTGACTCTACCATGTTGTGACGCAGTATTTAAATATTAAGTACGTCATTCAAATAAATACTTATTTTTTAATGGTTTTTGGTTCCAAGTTGTAACCAGGTAATAGTGCAGGTTTAATAAGTGACCGAATGACTTGGACAAGACTTTCAATGTTCACATTATACAATCCTATTAAAATATCTATAAAGCTGTCCATACTTGCTCCCACTAGAGATGAAGGAGCAAACCATCCGTGCGTTAGTGGTGTGGCATAAGGGGGAACGGTCGCTCGTAACCTGCTTCTTTCTTGCATACTAGACGTGAAAGAGTGAACATATTACCACTCTATTCGAAAACTTTTCAAGTTTTCAATATGATTCTAACAACAACAAGAACAACAAAGACAAAACAACAACGACGACGACAACAACAACAACAACATTGTAGCCACAACACAAGCCACGACCGCTTCCTTCCCATTACCCAAGAAACCTTCATCTCATCATCCCATCATCTCATTAATTATCCATCCGACGCCAATAGATATTATAGCTACCATGACAGACGTGCGTCGTTAAACCCAATACATTTATAACAAAATGAAGTACAAATTACAATAACAGATAAAAATAATACGTTACGAATAATATTATCACCTTCAGTGCCTTCGATGATTGAGTGCATGGTTGAAAACACGATTGAACGATGGAATTATTTTGATTTAATCATTGTTTCCCAAATTAATGAAAACATGATGAGAAAATGTTTTCCTCCCCCTCCTCTTACCTCTCACATGTTTATCCCTCCCCCTTTTCCCCCTCACGCATGTTTATCCTGTCCTCGAGTACAGGAATACAGGCTGTAAAGCGAGGAGTATTCACAATGGCGTCAAGAACAGGTCCGCAAGTAAACAATGGAACTACCCCAGGGAAATTAAAAAAATAGGAATACGCTACGCTCTATTGTTGAACGAACTCGATATTTCTACGGCTTTCTTTAAACGACCTTAATTCAACTTTGTATTATGCATCTATAAATATATATATATATATATATATATATATATATATATATATATATATATATATATATATATATATATATATATATATATATATATATATATATATACATATATACTATATATTACGTGTCATTTAGCCAAAATAAGTTTTGAATCAAAATGTTCTAATACTGGTTACTTATGTATTTTTTACAATCTTGGACTAACAATCAGCAACTAACCATCAACAGATCCATTCATTTTCTATTTTTCAATTAAAACTAATTGCTGTAGAAATTATTACATGCATAACGTATTCCAAGCACAACGTATTTCAAGACGAACATGGCTCGGTTTTGCATGAATCTCATACCAAGTCATGACACGTCATAAGTCGGGTGAGTCCTGTGGGCCGTGACAGTCAGGGGATGGCTCGCACCTTCAGCTCTCGTGAACACAAGTATATGATGTAGAACAATGGATACTATACTTGAGCAGTTCGCTGATGATACGATGCCATTTCTTGCAATGCTGTATCGAGCAAAGAATGCTTGCAACTCATTATGTACAATTAATAGAACTTTTGGATATGTGGGATGGAGAGAGAGGATAGCAGTTAGAGAGAGGGAGAGAGAGAATAGAGAGAGGTAGAAAAGAGAGAGAGAGAGAAAGATAGAGAGAGAGAGAAAGAGAAAGAGAGAGAGAGAGAGAGAGAGAGAAAGAGAGAGAAAGAAAGAGAGAGAGAGAGAGAGTCCGATAGTTAAAGAGAGATGATTGTTGGTCTGATCCAATTAACGGCGCGTCTCGAACGAATAGCGAGTGACTGCGGACAGAATTAACACAGCGATGATGAAGGCAGCACATCAGTGACGTCACCATGGCCCTCGGCTTGATTGTTTTATACCACATAAGGCAGGTTACTGCTTTACCCTCCTGCTTGTCATGTAGTCATGTCAAAACACAACTTGTGATGCACGCATTAGGTTCACGCCTTCTACTGGACAAACTCCTGGAGAATCCACTCTGGAAGGATGGCATCTTGACGCTAGAAACTCTTGACGAATCCACTCTGGAAGGTTGGCATCTTGACGCTAGAAACTCTTGGTGAATCCACTCTGGAAGGATGGCATCTTGACGCTAGAAACTCCTGGTGAATCCACTCTGGAAGGATGGCATCTTGACGCTAGAAACTCCTGGCGAATCCACTCTGGAAGGTTGGCATCTTGACGCTAGAAACTCCTGGTGAATCCACTCTGGAAGGTTGGCATCTTGACGCTAGAAACTCCTGGCGAATCCACTCTGGAAGGTTGGCATCTTGACGCTAGAAACTCTTGGTGAATCCACTCTGGAAGGTTGGCATCTTGGTGCTAGAAACTCCTGGTGAATCCACTCTGGAAGGATGGCATCTTGACGCCAGAAACTCCTGGTGAATCCACTCTGGAAGGATGGCATCTTGACGCTAGAAACTCCTGGCGAATCCACTCTGGAAGGTTGGCATCTTGACGCTAGAAACTCCTGGTGAATCCACTCTGGAAGGTTGGCATCTTGACGCTAGAAACTCTTGGTGAATCCACTCTGGAAGGTTGGCATCTTGATCCGGACAATTCCACCATAGCGAAAATGGCGGTATTGTCGAATTGTCAGAATGTTGGAAATGTGGTGAAAATGTCCCGATCGATTTGAACCAAAAATTATAAATTTCCACATTTGACAAGTACGCGAGAAGTAGTACAAGTATACAGAGATCGTTTCGTGTCGATCAGTCAAACCAAACGATCTGTGCAGTGCTTACAAAAAAAACACACAATCAAAGCTACATAACAGCTTATAGTCTTCTAAGAGCCAAGTCTTCATGTATACTATCACTCATCTAATGACTGAAAATAATGAATTTTTCAGTTTTTTCTTTCAGATTATTTTCTTGTATTGTTATCGAGTTGCCATAGCGATACAACCGAGTGTACCTCGTGCCATTTTCTCGATACACTTCTTCGAGATGTTTATCGGGAGTGTTTTTATAGAAAGGTAAATACTAAAAACTAGTCTCAACATTCAAGAATATGTGCTTCATTTCGTTCTCTAAAGCTTTCACGATTCCTTAATTAATGAGCTACAAAAAGCAAAAAACCTTCCTTCTCCGTCCCGCCCCCTGCCCCCCCCCCCCCTTCCCCCCTCTCCCCCTGATACTATCTTGAAACGTATTACTGCTGTACTGCATATATTGCTGAGTAAAGAAAAAAATATATACATACACACACTAACATATATATATATATACACACACACATATATATATATATATATATATTTTGCCTATGTCAATGACTTCAATTTACCTGAAGTGATTTATTTCCACTCTTATCTACCAATATCTTTTGCTATGGAAATAAATAAGTTGACCAATTTTCATATTTATTTCACGTTCAAAAATGAAATATCATGAAACTTTCTCAAAATAAAAATCTATAAAACACTAATTTCACGTGTGTTTGACGACCCGTGATACGAGACGGCACGTATTGCTCCAGACAAATATTTATACGCTCAACATGTATCAAATATAAAAACAAAAATACACCCGAGTTATAGTTCGTAGTACATGCACAAATGGACCCACGAAAAGAGAAGGGTTACGATCGACCGTTCCTTCTATCCCACACCACTAGCGCACGGGTGGTTCGCTCTTTCTTCTATAGTGGTTGCAAAGGATACGTCAAAATATATTATCGACAATATCGAAACTTTGAACGAGCAATAAAAAAAGAGAGATAAATAATTTAAGACTAGTATAGTAAAAAGAGAGATAGGAAATAAAACATAGATATAATATAGGTCTAGTCGTATATCCACGATAGTAGAAAGAGCGAATCATCCGTTCGCTAGTGATTTGGGATACGATAGACGGTCGCTCGGAACCTTCATCTCTCGTTGAAGTAAGGTACCAGAAGAGACTATGAAGGCTTGAAGGCTTGAACCACCCGTTCGTTAGTGATGTGGGATGAAAAAAACGATCGATCGGAACCTTCATCTCTCGTGGACGCAAGGTACCAGAAGAGACGAGGGTTCGAACCACCCGTTCGCTAGTGATTTGGGATCTGGTAGACGGTCGGTCGGAACCTTCATCTCTCGTTGAAGTAATAAGGTACCAGAAGAGACGAAGGCTTGAACCACCCGTTCGTTAGTGATGTGGGATGAAAAAAACGATCGCTCGGAACCTTAATCTCTCGTGGACGCAAAGTACCAGAAGAGACGAGGGTTCGAACCACCCGTTCGCTAGTGATTTGGGATCTGCTAAGTTGTGCACGTAATGCCAATAAAACGCCTAAAAATGAGTAATAAAATAGTTTTAAAACAATAGAGTTGTACTATTGAGATGACAGTATATATAATATGCTTGTAGCGATTTCTGACGTCACGTTCTGTGCGTGTGTGTGTGTGCGTGCGTGTGTGTGTGAATCAAGACATACTCGTCACTACCTTCGATAGAAACCCTGCTGAACAAGGGATAAGCAACTTCCTCTTCACAAACCTCTGTTAGCAATTATGTATGAAGACCTTGGTCACTGCAACCATTGTACGTTGATTGGTATTGTTTTATTGAGATGATTGTGTCAACTGTTTTCGTATTGTTGGGATCTAGAGAGTTTTTAGTTAACTGATCACGAGAATGGATCATTTTGAGGAATAAATAAATGTGATTTCTATATTATGAGTTTGTTATTCCGTTTAATATAATATAATATAAATTGTTATCACCTCTTCCAAGCTTCCTATAACGTAAAATATCATCTGAAATTTAGTTAATATTGAATTTTGAATTTTGAATAGTGAGATAGAATTACAAAATTCTAGCTGACCTCATAGGAAAACGGTTGTACCGTTTTTTCCGTCCCGATAAGACGCGTGTACCAGAAAAAAGGATTCAGATACTAAAAAGATTGGATATTTTTCTCACCAATATAAATGTTTGGATTGTTAATTATCCCTGAAATTATCACTTCATTATTTATTATGTCATGTGTTCAGATCGCCCTTGTTATGCCACGTCCGAACGATCCTACCAAACATCCTCAGCTTCAATTTCATAATCTAACGACGACTCACATAATCGAACAACGATTTTGTATCGAGCTCAAAGTTGATAAACGCAACAATACGATAGAGAGAGAGACTGTTGCATATCCCATGATATATGCGAGCTATAATCGTAGTCCACACACACACACACACACACCTTGCTCCGAGAATAGCATGAGTGGATTCAGGTGGGGCTTCCTTGTCCTGATCGAGCCTCGGTGACCCAACGCATGGGCAGGGCAGATCGTCAGGGGCACACACGGGTCACAGCACGGACCCGATACTTGCGGGCACATCCAATGGGTTCTTACGGAATTAGAATTGAAATCAAATCTAAACATGTTCTACCTCAGATTCATTCATTGGAATGTACTTGGGAGCTTGAAACAAAATTAAATTACCGTTTTCTGTTCGCTGTGCTTCTTTCCTTTTTTGAAATAATTTGTAAAGGAGGAGAGAGTGTGAGAGAGAGAGAGAGAGAGAGAGAGAGAGAGAGAGAGAGAGAGAGAAATTTCCTCCAAGTGGTGAGGGGGGGGCAGGGGTCATTCCCCTTCTTCCTCTCTTCCTTTATTTCATTCTCAGGCCCCATGCCCGAGCTCGAAAAATGATCAAATTGAGAAGAAATAAAAAATAACGATGTATTTCTATCATTGCTGTTAAGTCTTATCCAATACCACAAGGTTTTTAGCCAAGTAGGAAGAGGACTTTTACTTTTGGTTCAATCTGTACATTTGTCTTTTAGATTCATATTATTTCATAATTTCCTTCAATTTTTTCTCAGGTCGCATTTCAAAGTGTCTTGATCAACCACTTGTACGATTTCTCAGCCGTCATGACGAACAATGGTTATGACATCAGGCTTATGTTATGATATTAAATAAAATAAATCATTTGAATATCATCGCGGCAAAGATGGTAAACAACCATCCCATTGAACACGCCCAATTACGTCACATTTCACGAGAATAGGCCTTCGAGATTATAGAAGTTGAATAATAAGTAATGCGAATTACATACTAACAATTCAGGCCATCTTGCTAACATAGATCAGCATCGTTGCCTAGTAATCAATAGGCTGATTCCATCAATACAAGTTGATATTGTACCGTTTAAAGTGGTCATAAGATTTTAGAAATGCATTTCAAATTTTAAATTGTAGTAAGTTATCATATTCTATACTACTTCCTACAATCTTACCAAGTCAATAATGCCTATAAACTATCAATGAACAAAATTGTGACCATTTGTCATTTTTTTAATAACTTTCTGTTTCAAATATCTGAGAAAAATGGATGAAAAATTATTGAATTGATCAAAAGTTTTTGATAAAATCAATTCATATTATGATTTTTTTTGGTTTGCAATATTTTCAATTTTCCAGTCTTTCACACGGTGAAAGAAATGAACGAAATATTGTAGCTTCAATGATCAACTTTTCCTGAGATATAGACTAAACACGTAAACCCACGTCTTACGATCGCAGCCCGCATCTCAGTGACAACTCGAACTTCCACGCCTTACAAGCTAGAACTTTTACAAGTCACTGTTGTACCTTTTATCGTCTTCTTAAAGTTACAAGAAACTTGTGTGTGTTCATCTTTATTTACAACATTATCCAACGCAGATATATGGAATATTAGATTAATATTCTTTCTCAATCACAAAGAGTGGCACAAAAATGGTTGTAATTGAATGAAAAATTCAATAAAATCAATTTAGAAATACTTGAATATAGTTTTTGGTGGAGGTGCCAAGTTTTTCTTGAACGAAAAGATTCATTAAACAAAGTGGGTCTACGATTGCATATAATCCTCTATAATAAGATGAATTAGATCATTGTTGTACCATACGATAATCGATTGTTGGTAAAGATCGATTATCGAATTAACTAATCGATCTCTGCTTCATGACCTCTGACATCAACACAATGATAGTTACAAGTATTGCACGTAGAAGGGATTGACCGACCGTCTCTCGCATCCATTACCACTACCAACCGTGTATGTCGATCCACCACTTATACGACTAGCGTAAAGGATGTTTCCATCGACCGTCTCTCCTATCCATTACCACTAACAACCGTGTGTGTCGATCCACCACTCATATGGTTAGCATGGAGAAGGTTTCGATCGACCGTCTCCAGTATCCGCTACCACTACCGGTCGGCCGTGTCGACCTGTCGCATGGAACGTAGCACGGAAGAGTGGCTGAGGTTTGTGAGGTAAATAGTGAGTGATTATAATTGCGGCCGGAAGTCTGCATGAAGTTACCAGCACTCAGAATGAATGAATGTTGGCGTCGACAACGAGGTCATTTTGCGACCAGCACTCGGGCTGACCAAGCGTAACAACCCGCAACAGCACACGTGGTACATGTTGCCTCGGCCAATCAGATACGATATGAACGCGATGGGTGAACAACTTCACCTTTTAGTGTACAACTGATTTTTGATTTTTTCTTGATTTTTTTGATTTTTTGGATTTTAAGTGTTCTTTTTTTTTCGTGATTTTTTTTCTCGATTTTTTGGGAGTTTTTGCATTTTTGTGAAAAAATTCTTGAAAATATAGGAAAATTTGCAATTTTCTTTAAAATTTTTTTTACACAGTCGTGTGTGGTATCGAAATGAAGCTACATTCAATTGATTGCGAAAATTTCAAACCACAGACCGATCCGACGTTTGGTATGCCGGTAAACAAGTTTTGAACAACCCCATGTGTAGAGGGGGGCGTGAAAATTTACAATTTTCTTTGGAAAATGCTCCACATGGTCATGTGTGGTATCGATATGTAGGTGAATTCATCACATTGCGAAAACTTTTTATCTCGTCTCGATCCGATGTCTGGTTCTCCCAGAAAAAATTCGCGACTGACCCCATGTGTAGGAAGGGGTCGGAAAATTTACAATTTTCTCCGGAAAATCCTCCACATGTTCATGTGTGGTATCAATATGAAGGTACATTCATTAGATTGCGAGAATTTTTTATCTCGTCTCGATCCGATGTCTGGTTCTCCCAAACAAAATTCGCGACTGACCCCATGTGTAGAAGGGGGTCGGAAAATTTACGATTTTCTTTGGAAAATGCCCCACATGGTCATGTGTGGTATCGATATGTGGGTACATTCATCACATTGCGAAAATTTCTTATCTCGTCTTGATCCGATGTCTGGTTCTCCCAAAAAAAATTCGCGACCGACCCCATGTGTAGAAAGGGGTCGGAAAATTTACAATTTTCTCCGGAAAATGCTCCACATGGTCATGTGTGGTATCGATATGTGGGTACATTCATTAGATTGCGGAAATTTTTTATCTCGTCTCGATCCGATGTCTGGTTCTCCCGAAAAAAATTCGCGACTGACCCCATGTGTAGGAGGGGGGCGGGAAAATTCACCATTTTCTTTGGAAAATGCTCCACATGGTCATGTGTGGTATCAATATGTAGGTACATTCATTGGATTGCGGAAATTTTTCATCTCGTCTCGATCCAATGTCTGGTTCTCCCAAAAAAAAATTCGCGACTGACCCCATGTGTAGGAGGGTGTCGGAAAATTTACGATTTTCTCCGGAAAATCCTCCACATGGTCATGTGTGGTATCAATATGAAGGTACATTCATTAGATTGCGGAAATTTTTTATTTCGTCTCGATCCGATGTGTGGTTCTCCCAAAAAAAATTCGCGACTGACCCCATGTGTAGGAGGGGGTCGGAAAATTTACGATTTTCTTTGGAAAATGCCCCACATGGTCATGTGTGGTATCGATATGTAGGTACATTCATCACATTGCGAAAATTTCTTATCTCGTCTCGATCCGATGTCTGGTTCTCCCAGAAAAAATTCGCGACTGACCCCATGTGTAGGAGGGTGTCGGAAAATTTACGATTTTCTCCGGAAAATCCTCCACATGGTCATGTGTGGTATCAATATGAAGGTCCATTCATTAGATTGCATAAATTCTTTATTTCGTTGCGATCCAATGTATGGTTCTCCGACAAACAGGTTTTGAACAACCCCATGTGTAGGAGGGGGTCGGAAAATTTACGATTTTCCCGGAAAAGCTCCACATGGTCATGTGTGGTATCGAAATGTAAGTCATTCATTAGATTGCGGAAAATTCTAATACCTCGTCCGATCCGACATCTGGTTCTGCCGTAAAGTTTGAACAACCCCATGTGATAAGGGGTTCGGAAAACTTCACTGATTTTCTCGGAAATGCTCCTACAGGGTCTGTGTGGTATCAAATGAGCTCATTCATCAGATTGCGAAAATTTTATTTCCTCATACCCATGTGTTGGTTTCCAAAACAATTTGAAACACCCATGTGTAGAGGGTGGTTTCCGGAAAAATTTGAATTTTCCTCGGAAAATCCCTCACAGGTCAGTGTGGTATCGAAATGAAGCTACATTATTAGATTGCGAAAATTTTCAATATTCGTCTCGATCCAATGTGGGTTTCCGCAAAAAATCGTTTCACTCACCCAATGTTTTAGGGGGGTCGGAAAATTTACAGATTTTCTCGGAAACATGCTCAACAGGTCAGTGTGGTTTTCGAAATCAGTACATTCATATTTGCGAAATAAACTTTTAATCCGTCGACCGGTCTGGTTCTCCCGAAACATGTCTGAACAACCAATTGTGTAGGAGGGTCGGAAAATAGTAATTTTCTCCGGAAAAGCTCTGGGTCAGGGTGTGGTATCGAAATGAAGTACATTCATCAGATTGCGAAAATTCAATTCGTCGATCCGAATGTTGGTGTTTGACTCGGCAAAAGTGTTTTGAACACCCATGTGTAAAAGGGGTCGAAAATTCAATTTCTCGGAAAAATTCTCGAAAGTGCATGTGTGGTATCAAATGAGTTACATTCATGATGAAGTTCAAATGAACATTCGACTCCCATCAGACAATTGTTGCCGGCAAATTGTTTTGAAACCCAATGGTATGGTGTGAAAAAATCTGATTTCCTGGAACACAGTTCATCATGAGGGCCAGTTGATAAATGAGGGTGAAATTCATAGATTGGAAATTTTACGTCGGATCAAATAGTTCGATCCGGCAATCATGGTTCTCAACAATCCGAATTCGAAAGGTCGGAAGCAAATTTGGATTTTCTCGGAAAGTCTCAAAGGGTGTGGGTATCGAAATGAAGTACATTCATACATGATGCGAAAATTCTTATCAGCCCGATCCGACGTCTGGTTCTCCGCAACAGTTTTGAACAACCCATGGATCGGAGTGTCGGAAAATCAGATTTTCCCGGAAAAGTCTCAAGGGTCATGTGTGGTTCAAAATGAAGTACATTCATAGATTGCGAAAATTTGATTATTCAGTCTCGATCCGATTTGTTTCCGAAACAATTTTTGAACACCCATGTCGATAGGGGGTGGAAAATCTTGGATTTTCCTCGAAAAGCTCCAGAGGTCGAGTGTGGTATCAAATGAAGCTACATTCATTCAGTTGCGAAAATTTTTGAAATCAGCTCCGATCCGATTGGTTTCGGCAAACATGTTTTGAACAACCCAATGTGTATAGTGGGTCGGAAAATGAGAATTTTCTCTGGAAAAGCTCTAAGAGGGTCGTGTGTGGTATCGAAATGAAGCTACATTCATCAGATTGCCAAAATTTTAAATCTCACCCGATCCGACATTTGGTTTGCCGTTAAACATGTTTTGAACAATCCCAATGTGTATAGTGGGTCGGAAAATGATGAATTTCTCTCGGAAAAGCTCTAAGAGGGTCGAGTGTGGTATCGAAATGAAGCTACATTCATTAGATTGCAAAAATTTCAAACCTCGACCCGATCCGACATCTAGTTTGCCGTCAAACATGTTTTGAACAACCCAATGTGTATGGGGGGTCGGAAAATCATGATTTTCCTCGGAAAAGCTCCAAGAGGGTCGAGTGTGGTATCGAAATGAAGCTACATTCATTAGATTGCGAAAATTTTAAACCACAGCCCGATCCGACTCTTGGTTTGCCGTTAAACATGTTTTGAACAACCCAATGTGTATAGTGAGGTCGGAAAATGATGAATTTTCCTTCGGAAAAGCTCCTAAGAGGGTCGATGTGTGGTATCGAAATGAAGCTACATTCATCAGATTGGCAAAATTTTAAATCTCAACCCGATCCGACATTTGGTTTGCCGTTAAACATGTTTTGAACAATCCAATGTGTAGTGAGAATTTCCCTCGGAAAAGCTCTAAGAGGGTCGAGTGTGGTATCGAAATGAAGCTACATTCATTAGATTGCGAAAATTTCAAACCTCGACCCGATCCGACATCTAGTTTGCCGGCAAACATGTTTTGAACAACCCAATGTGTATGGGGGTCGGAAAATCATGATTTTCCTCGGAAAAGCTCCAAGAGGGTCGAGTGTGGTATCGAAATGAAGCTACATTCATTAGATTGCGAAAATTTGAAACCTCGACCCGATCCGACATCTAGTTTGCCGGCAAACATGTTTTGAACAACCCAATGTGTATAGGGGGTCGGAAAACTATGATTTTCCTCGGAAAAGCTCCGAGAGGGTCGAGTGTGGTATCGAAATGAAGCTACATTCATTAGATTGCGAAAATTTCAAACCTCAACCCGATCCGACATCTAGTTTGCCGGCAAACATGTTTTGAACAACCCAATGTGTATAGGGGGTCGGAAAAACATGATTTTCCTCGGAAAAGCTCCGAGAGGGTCGAGTGTGGTATCGAAATGAAGCTACATTCATAAGATTGCGAAAATTTGAAACCTCGACCCGATCCGACATCTAGTTTGCCGGCAAACATGTTTTGAACAACCCAATGTGTATAGGGGGTCGGAAAAACATGATTTTCCTCGGAAAAGCTCCGAGAGGGTCGAGTGTGGTATCGAAATGAAGCTACATTCATTAGATTGCGAAAATTTGAAACCTCGACCCGATCCGACATCTAGTTTGCCGGCAAACATGTTTTGAACAACCCAATGTGTATAGGGGGTCGGAAAAACATGATTTTCCTCGGAAAAGCTCCAAGAGGGTCGAGTGTGGTATCGAAATGAAGCTACATTCATTAGATTGCGAGAATTTCAAACCTCGATCCGATCCGACATTTGGTTTGCCGGCAAACATGTTTTGAACAACCCAATGTGTATAGTGGGTCGGAAAATGAGAATTTTCCTTGGAAAAGCTCTAAGAGGGTCGTGTGTGGTATCGAAATGAAGCTACATTCATCAGATTGCCAAAATTTTAGATCTCAACCCGATCCGACATTTGGTTTGCCGTTAAACATGTTTTGAACAATCCAATGTGTATAGTGGGTCGGAAAATGAGAATTTCCCTCGGAAAAGCTCTAAGAGGGTCGAGTGTGGTATCGAAATGAAGCTACATTCATTAGATTGCAAAAATTTCAAACCTCGACCCGATCCGACATCTAGTTTGCCGTTAAACATGTTTTGAACAACCCAATGTGTATGGGGGGTCGGAAAATCATGATTTTCCTCGGAAAAGCTCCAAGAGGGTCGAGTGTGGTATCGAAATGAAGCTACATTCATTAGATTGCGAAAATTCTAAACCTCGACCCGATCCGACATCTAGTTTGCCGGCAAACATGTTTTGAACAACCCAATGTGTATAGGGGGTCGGAAAATTATGATTTTCCTCGGAAAAGCTCTAAGAGGGTCGAGTGTGGTATCGAAATGAAGCTACATTCATTAGATTGCGAAAATTTTGAACATCGACCCGATCCGACATTTAGTTTGCCGGCAAACATGTTTTGAACAACCCAATGTGTATGAGGGGTCGGAAAATCATGATTTTCCTCGGAAAAGCTCTAAGACGGTCAAGTGTGGTATCGAAATGAAGCTACATTCATTGGATTGCGAAAATTTTAAACCTCGACCCGATCCGACATTTAGTTTGCCGACAAACATGTTTTGAACAACCCAATGTGTATAGGGGGTCGGAAAATTTACGATTTTCCTCGGAAAAGCTCCGAGAGGGTCGAGTGTGGTATCGAAATGAAGCTACATTCATTAGATTGCGAAAATTCGAAACCTCGACCCGATCCGACATCTAGTTTGCCGGCAAACATGTTTTGAACAACCCAATGTGTATAGGGGGTCGGAAAAACATGATTTTCCTCGGAAAAGCTCTCAGAGGGTCGAGTGTGGTATCGAAATGAAGCTACATTCATTAGATTGCGAAAATTTTAGACCTCGACCCGATCCGACATCTAGTTTGCCGGCAAACATGTTTTGAACAACCCAATGTGTATAGGGGGGTCGGAAAATCATGATTTTCCTCGGAAAAGCTCCAAGAGGGTCGAGTGTGGTATCGAAATGAAGCCACATTCATTAGATTGCGAAAATTTGAAACCTCGACCCGATCCGACATTTGGTTTGCCGGCAAACATGTTTTGAACAACCCAATGTGTATAGGGGGTCGGAAAATCATGATTTTCCTCGGAAAAGCTCCAAGAGGGTCGAGTGTGGTATCGAAATGAAGCTACATTCATTAGATTGCGAAAATTTCGAAACCCAGTCCCGATCCGACATTGGTTTGCCGTTAAACATGTTTTGAACAACCCAATGTGTATAGGGGGTCGGAAAATCATGATTTTCCTCGGAAAAGCTCAAGAGGGTCATGTGTGGTATCGAAATGAAGCTACATTCATCAGATTGCGAAAATTCGAAACCTAAACCCAATCCGACATTTGGTTTGCCGGCAAACATGTTTTGAACAACCCAATGTGTATAGGGGGTCGGAAAATTATGATTTTCCTCGGAAAAGCTCTAAGATTGTCAAGTGTGGTATCGAAATGAAGCTACATTCATTAGATTGCGAAAATTTGAAACCACAGCCCGATCCGACTCTTGGTTTGCCGTTAAACATGTTTTGAACAACCCAATGTGTATGGGGGGTCGGAAAATCATGATTTTCCTCGGAAAAGCTCTAAGAGGGTCGAGTGTGGTATCGAAATGAAGCTACATTCATTAGATTGCGAAAATTTTAAACTCCAACCCGATCCGACTCTTGGTTTGCCGTTAAACATGTTTTGAACAACCAATGTGTATAGTGGGTCGGAAAATGAGAATTTTTCCTTGGAAAAGCTCTAAGAGGGTCGTGTGTGGTATCGAAATGAAGCTACATTCATCAGATTGCCAAAATTTGAGATCTCAACCCGATCCGACATTTGGTTTGCCGTTAAACATGTTTTGAACAATCCAATGTGTATAGTGGGTCGGAAAAATGAATTTCCTCGGAAAGTCAAGATGAGTTGTATCGAATAACTACATTCTAGATTGCAAATTGACCGCCGATCGACTTAGTTTGCCGCAAATGTTGAACAACCAATGTGTATAGGGTCGAAACATGATTTCCTCGGAAAAGTCAGAGGGTCGATGTGGTATCGAAATAACACATCATTAGATTGCGAAAATTTAAAAGCCGTCGCATTTTTTTGCCGTAAACATTTTTGAACCCAAGTGTATAGGGGTCGAAAAGATTTCCTGGAAAGCTCAAGAGGTCAGTGTGTATCAAATGACATTCATTGATTGCAAAATTTAAACCACCCGACACTCTTTTTGCCAAACATTTGACAACCACATGGTATGGGGGAAAATCAATCTCGGACTCTGAGTGAGTTTTCGCAATGAACGCATACATTTAGATGCGAAAATTTAACCTCGCTCGATTGTTTCCGTAAAGTTTGAACAACCAATGTGTTATGGGTCGGAAAACATGAGTTTTCTCAACAACGCGCCATAGTCACTCACAAATTTCCGATTGGAAGCAATCATGGACGTACCAAAAAGAAATTTTAAAAAATCACACAATCGAACAACTTTTTTTTTTTCATTATCCATGTGTTTACATTTTCTCGTCCCACATCCTTGTCTTGTACATCCCTGCCTGCACCATGCGTTACACACAAAGACAAAAGAGAAACGAACTCATAATTCTATAAATAATTCGTAAGAAATATAAGCGAAGTCAGCTAGCGCCATGAAACGCAGTGTGCAATGCCAACATGTCTGTACGGAACGTCGTAAAACTGTGTTAAGGTTACGCCGATGTGAACGACAGCAATGTCTTTGACGTCGAGAATGGTGCCACGTGAAACTGTACGCGATTTTATTACTACCTTCTAACAAAGAAGAAGTAACAATGTTGGAAAGAAAAGGAGTTGGAAACTTGAGAGACAACGATGTATCGTTATTTTTCAAGTTGAAATGATATTTCTAAGAAGAATCAAATATGAAGTATGATAATATCAAATTTGATGGTTTAGAAATAAGGAAATTATAAACTCTTGTCATATGGAGATATTTATTATTTTTAAGATATTGAAGGAAGGATGTATTTCATTCAAATCAAATTGAATGCTGGAGTGCTCAACCCCACTGACAGTTGGGGTACATGGGGAATTTGTAAATTTTCATTTATTACATGTTTATTTATGAATTATTGATTCGTATATGGTTTAACGACGCACTTTAACGATGTCTGAAGCTATTGCCATCAGTAAATTATGAGTAAAAGGTGATGGGATTATAATATATCATGTTGTTTATTATGTGTTTTTGGATAGTAGGAAAGAAACGGTTGTGACCCATTAGTAGTTAGAGAGCCATCCTTTAGTGTTCACCTTGCTGACAGAGAGAATTCCTACGATAAGTCTTTGTCAGGACGTTCGGGAATCGAACCCTGTTCGGCTCCGAATCGAGCTTCTGTATGGCATTAATTTATTTTATATTTTTGAATGTATAGCTTCACCTCTGTCATGAAAGCAGAGTAAGTTGAGCCAGGGGGGCGTTTTTGCCGATAACTGTAAAATATGAAATAACTATACATTTATTGTAGTCTTTGATATATAAATATATTAATACCGATATATAATATACTGTTATGATGATTTATTTTTTGTTTGTTCGTTTATAATTTTGTTTATATATATTTTTGTTTCTAAATTTGTTTAATTTAATTTTTCCTAGAAATATCAATTAAGGTGTAAATGAATATGCACAGATTTTATTTCAATTTTCAATTCCGGGATAAATATATATGTGACTGAGTGCAAATGGAATATATGAATATCATTCATTTCAGGAAGTTCAAAATGATGCCTTCGAATATTATCAATAAAAAATGTTTGAGATCGTCAGAAATAAGTAAAGTTCAACGATCGATATGTTGTTACAGTCGGTACAATTAATTACAGAAAGTATAAAGTATGAAAAAAGTCAAACATAAAAAGTTTACTCATCGTTCGTCAGATCTTTTATTTGAGGAAAACTATCAAATAAAATCAGACATTCTTGCAGGCGGTAATAACTTTGTAGTTCTAAAAATATCGTAACTCCAGAAATCTCATTGAACATGTAACTTCGTTCGTTTTCAGACGGCCGTGTAATGAGATCATTTGTTGGAGACAAAAATACATTTTTACTCGCAAAACTGTTTAATATCATACAAATAGGATGCATCTGGTTCGAATCTATTTTCTGCTTTTCATTGGAAATGTGGAAATTGAATCAATAGAAAGATCTCCCAGAATAGACGACATAATTTTTCAGGAAAAATATATATTACCGTCATAAAATTGATACAAACTGAAAATGGGATCGGGATAAAAGCCATGAGCTGTGAATTAAAAAATTCCAATTATGCACAAACAAGGGAGAAACTTTCGTGTGAATTGGATGAACTCTAAATGTACACGCCCACTTACGTGGGCTATCATTAGAAACTGATATTCCGCACTCCCATTGGCTCTCAAGCTCGTCAAGGAAGTTTCCTAAACAAATCTTTCGTCTCGACTTTCGATAGCGATTGGATAGTGAAAATTTCGATATATCTCGTTCAACTTTTTCAAGCGTCGGTGGCGTCGCGACGCTTCCGCGCACTTTGAACTATAACCGCCCTTATAACTTTCGAACGGCCAACTCCACCGAAAATTTTTGTGGACGATAATTGTAGGTAATGAATGGGCAAACAATTTGTTGAACAACCCTCTGTACCCAGAATGCAATTCCGCCGATCTCGGCCACTAGAAGGCAGTACGCGCCTGCGCATTGAATTCCGAGAAGTTTCTATACAACACAAAATTATGACTTCCTCACTCACACTTCAACACTACAGTGTATGCCATTCCCCTACCGGTATTACTAGAATGCTCGTCTACCAGAACAGTTACAGCACACTACGCCAAGTGCCGTTAGGGACATCAGATCCTGGTCCAAGATACGCTGACGTCACTGTGTGCTACGGCCCATTAATCACATGTGGCCGGCAATGCAGTTTCAAGTTCCAACCGGCCGTGGTTCGACTCAGCTGATAGCATCTAGGAACCTTGTTTCTCGTCGAGAAGACTGCGGAATAATTGTTCTGCTTTTTATACCAAGTATTTATTTTTTATATTGGGATGACTACGATCTATTGGCGTCGGTGAATGATATGTGTGATGATGGAATGATGAGAGTAAGATTATTTTAATAGGTGTTTATGGGTAGTGGAAAGGAGTCGGTCGTGGCCTGTTGTCAAGGACTCATACTAGTATTGACCTGAATGACAGAGGAAAAACACGAAAAACCCCCGTCAGGACGGTCGATCATGGCAGGAATCGAACCCCGGTTTCCTGAATGACGGTTCAGTGTGCTAGTCACTCGACCACTCGTCTCAGACATAAATCAAGGTCACCACCCAGGGTTCTCAACTGACAAGTGTGGGCGTGACTAATCGGACTTGACACAACACAACTGATTTAGACAGACGTTACAATTAGAACATCTTTAATTATAGTCATTATAATCGTTAAGACTTGTAACAGCTCATTCATGATTACAATTTAAACACGTCTGGTGAGCGTTTTGAAAATATCAGCAAAAACTGTGCTAAATTTACATAACTCAAGGCCCATTCACGACAGATATGAGTAGTGAATTTGACTAAAAGCGTGAGAAGAAGTTTTCGTGTCATTGCATCCACGAGAGATGAAAGCTACGATTGACCGTCCGCCCTATTCTATACCACTAACGCAGGGTGGTTCAAGCCTTCATCTTTCGTGAATGCAAGTATTGCAATTCACAAAAACAATTTATCAGTAAGAAACGGCAAGTGAGATGGGTTGTTTCTAGCAGCAGATCCAAGTGACTGCTGACTTCTTACATTGTTGGCGAGTTGTAATCTAATTGGCCGTGGCTTACTACTTAAAATCAGGAGCAAGGTACAGGCATGAACCTGAAAATTTGGTAGGGAGAGAAAATTTTAAAAATAAAACCTCTATAAAATATTAAAATTTTCACTCAAGAAACCATGGGAGTCGATTTAGCGGAATATCATTTTTTTGTGATAACGTTCGAACGGTACAAGTTAGCGAAATTCTGAAAACGAAGAAACACAGATATATTCAATACCTCCAAGATGGTATAAGTAATAAATATTCATCTCAAATCGCATAATTGTCAAGCGTATACGCTTAAAAAATGTATATTTTCAGGTGTATACGCCTGACACTCAGCCAATTTGCGATCAAAAGTTATTACTTGCACCATCTTGAAGGTATAGAATATATCTGTGTTTCCTCGTTTTTAGAATTTCGATATCTCATATCGTTCATAAGTTATCACCAAAAACCTGATATTCCGCTGAATCGACTCCCATGGACTCTTAATGTAAACTCATGAATGATACACATTATCACAAAAGGTAGTTTAATGCAATTCGGATCAGCCATTACGAAGAAAATAATTTTTTTTCAACAATCATTTTATTCATCGAATAGATAGGAATAATAGCAGAACCATTTTTCCGAGATTCACGTTTCTAGATTCGACAGTCGTCAAGTCAAGTATATTTTTATTTTCCATACAAGTCAAAGTGTGTAGAGTTCCCGATTATCTACACGAATATCTCGCTCATCCTACACGCATATGCTGCGTTTGCCTATTAATAACCATCACCATCTGATTCTCAACTCACTTACAATATTCTCCTCGTAATCGATACGTACTGAAAAAAAAATCCCTGATTTCGTTTCGTAGTTCCAGATCGTGATCGTCTCGGTTACGAGTTAATTATAGTGTTTTGTTTTGTAAACGAGTTATTTTTATTGAACAGCGCTTCTAACTGCACATACCTGGCTTTTATCCGATCAAGTCATTAACGCCGCTTCGAGCCAGACATTGGCTGCGTTAAACAGCGAATAACGCGGAGTTAATTATATAGGAAACATAGGTGTAACGATTAATTGGCACAGTCGAATGAACTGCAGGCTTGAAGGTACTCTCGATACATTCTGCATAAACAACTTGTTTTGTATCGAAACTTGATACACCGGCACATGTAGCGCAGTGGTTAACGCGCTCGCTTCATGTGATCTGGGAGGCGAGGGGAATTCCGAACCCAGTTCGATCCCCGCCGCCGACCATCTTTACAGAGGTTTTTCATGGTTTCCCTCTGTAGTCTAGGCTAATGCCGGGATGGTTCCTACAATAAGTCGGCCATGACCACTTCCTTCCCACTATCCTTCTCATTACCCAAGAACCTTCATCTCATCATCTCATCATCTCATTAATCATCCATCCGACGCCATTAGATCTCAGTTATCATAACAGTGCGTCGTTAAACCCAATATAAAAAAAACTTGATACAAAATCATTGTTCCTCAATAGGGCTATGGACGTAGGATTGTTTGGACGGGCACCACAAGGGCGATCTTACCATCCCATTTGAATTATTTTAAACGACATCAATGGGCGCTTTTTGAAATTGTTATATCGTTCGAATGGAAGGGAATTTTATATTCATTTGAAGATTTTCTGTTATAATTGAGGATTGGTCATACAACTGTGAAGGGGTGAAGGACCTATCTATAAGGTGGCGAAACGAGTATTGGAAACTATAATAATAATAATTCTAGAAATTTGAACGTCTCCTAATATTCTTCAGAAACATTTATATAGGTTAAAATAAAATAGGTTAATTCATTACATTGTAATAATAATAGTTTGATGATCGTATTCGGATTTGTTCAACATAATTATCTTGTTATTTATCAGTCATTCTGGGGTAGGTGCCTAATTTTTTTTTCAAGTTTTATATCGAAAGAATATTATAGTGTTGGTCAATATGCAACTTATTAACAAGTTATTAACAAAGTGGTCACTATAGCTCTTCTCATGACCTGAGAAACTTATAATTATTATTATTACTTATGATTTGGTAAACTAATTGATGATAGGCATCTATGTCTATATATATAACTCAACCCTCGTTCGTTTTTCATTCATTCATCCGTCCATTCATTCATACTCATTCATGAGAGACAATGAGTAATTACCAACTGTCGAATGTTTCTTCTACATTTTAATCTTGAGTTTTGAAATATTTGAAAATTCTAAATCAATACGGCTATCAATCATGCCTCCTTTCCTCTGATTGGTTCTCGAACGGCTACATTAATCTTACAGGATAATTGGGGAGTTCAGCACATTCATCTTCTTCAGAAACTATATACTCAATGATATTATACTATATGGGTACCGCGGATATATAGAAATTTATCATAAAATAGAACGTGATACGTTTTGAAGACATTTTTAAATTAATAAAATGATAATGAAATAGGTTTTAAAATTATATCAATAGAAAGTTGAACGGTGTTTCAAACTTTGGTCAAATGGAATATAGTTTAATCGACACAATTTTTAGATTGAGAAAGTGATTTGATTGATGTTTTTATTTTCATAACGACCCCACCAAAATCTAGTTTATATGGTAGTAAGAATGAGCGGGAGATATTGAAACAATAACATGATGATATGTGGAAGGCTCTCCACAGAATCCATTGCCTACAGCGGGTATCGAACCCGCACTAATTTGGATTCAGATTTCAAAGCAGCTTGTTTCAACTGTCGAGTCAAATGGACAGCTTGAATCATTCTCAAAAATACAATCAAAACGTTTGATAAGACAGAGAAAGAGCTAACATGGGATGAGAAGACAGATGTCGAGAGAGAGAGAAAGAAAGTCTCTGTGTTACCTGTTAATATTTCTCATGTGGGCGTTTGAAAACATATACCGACATAAAATCATGAATGATATTCTATTTCAATTGATGTCTCAATCACACATTCTCCAAAGATGCGTTGGTCCCGATCGACCGTCTCCCCTATCAATTAACACTAACAATTGGGTGATTTGACCCGTCAACATTCATGCTAGACTTATGATGGTTACGATCTGTCGTTTTCCCACTTCATTGAAATTGACGGTTGACCGTTTCGATCCATCGTCACGTGTCGAAACATGGTAGTCGTCATGGTAACGTCATTGAATGTGATACACTCGGAAGATATACGACGAACAAAAGCTGCTCTTTGTTAGAAGTCTAGACGATAACAGCAATAAGGTGCGTGTACACGGGCGATCACAAAAAACTTTTCTTTTCCCGAAATTCTGATTATAATTGAGATGAAATGTACGTATTTATTACCACTAATGTTTTCGTAGACGGTATCTGGAGTGGTTATGTACAGTTGCGGTCACATAAAGTAGTCGATCAAGCTATATTAAAATACATTCTGAAGAAAATATACTGATATTTGACGCACCAAAATTAGAATACATATGTGTATATACGCACTCCACGCGTAGTGGCTTTCAAATGTGCGTAGATATTGTTCAAATTTGAATAATGTTTCTGAAAAAAAACATTTTATATACAAGTGTACATTGGCTATAATAGTTTTAGTGCGTATATTAATAGTACATATTCTTCAAAATGCATATCAATGTGGCTTGATCGGCCATTTTACGTGGACGCAAGTATACGCTAGATATATAGCATTCCCACACATTTTACATCATTCGATTGCTTATTTATGTGTCTCGTATATCATGTTTTGATTACAATAGCAAGAATTTTTTTTTTTTTTCAATTTTCAATTTTTTCTATTTCTCTCAATGATTATTATTTTGTTCAAAGACTCCACCAGCTAGAAGCTGCCTCGAGCGGGACTCGAACTCGAACTAATGATTTAGTTTCTCTAGCTGAATGAGCCATGAGAAAGGGAGGGAGGGGGGATATACCAACATTATTACATTCACAATACTGTTCGTTTTTAAAATACCCTCGTCAGTTGAATTCGATTTCATTCTTCATTAAAACCAACAGATATTTGATTCTGGAGGCCCTGAGGGTGAAACAAGTAATTCATATTCCTGCGTTATTATTATTCAATAGGCCTGAGACGATGAAAACTTCGTAAACCGTTATTTTCTCTCTTTTCTCATCTTTTTTATTTTCATTGATTTTATTATTTTCAACTATATTTATATTAGTTTCCATAATTCCTCTCAGGTTATTAATTCTTCCAAAGTGAAACGTGTCTACATCAGAATCGCCGCCGGATATTATTTACTATATCCACGGAAGGCCTACCAACTGAATAATACAAAAAGTTAATAGAATTGTCGAGAAACTCAAAACATATTCAAATATTTGAAGTTTTTTAAATAAGTAGTCGTATTTCCAATCAAGAATCTAGATTTAAAAAAATACTGAACCTCAAAATACAACAGGTGTACAAATATAGTATAGTAACAAGTGTGTTACTTATGTTGGTGAGATGGCATTCTTTTTCTTTTGTGGATACAGGCTGATACTCCTCTAATGATTCCTATTGACCTGTAAGGAAACTTAGTGGAAATGGAAAATCATTTCAAAAGAGGGAAATTTGCAACATTACTTTATTTTGAAAGAAATTTAATGAATCCTGAAGCAGTCGGTTTGGCTCTTAAGCCACTGTTCTGAAGATGGACTCGGGTTCGAGTACCGATTCATCACGAGATTCTGTGAAATGCCCTTTCATCTATCATTATTGCATCATTTCATACAACCAGCTTATTCGTATCACCCTATAATCTTGGTGGTGGTGATAAAAACCATAGAAAATCATAAATAAACGTAATATTTCTAAAATTCAACCAACAACAGTTTTCTCATTAGGTTAACAGTTTTTAGGTCTTTCAGAAGTCCGGGGTTCGGTTTTCCGTCGTAATCAACCAATCCAACTCAGGTTTGCGTTGTTTCCCTCAGTAGCTGAAGACATCACAGAAATATTAATTTTCTACCATAATCTCCATCTTCCTTTACTGTCTCGAGATTCTTCCGTACGAGTAATGTGTAGTACACTTACGGTCCCATAAAGTGGTCGATGAAACCACAATAAAATGCATCTTAAAGAAAGTGTACCGACATTATGCGCACTATAAAACTGGCAGACAATGTACACACACAGCTTATGTTCAATTATTCTTTGGGGTGATATGATCGCCCTTGTTGTGCCCCGTTCAAACGATCCTATCTTTCATTCATAGCCTCGATTAGAGAACAATGATTTTGTGTCAAGTTCCGATTTTGATAAAAAAAAATACACATCCGCACTTCACGTACAGTCTAGGACATATTTAGCGATGAAATATGCATATTGATTCTACTTCAAATTCAATTTCGTAAAAAGCCAACTGATGTGACCGCAAGTGTATAGTTTCCCTAGCGGAAATGAAGCGATTGCTCGAAGCAGTGTGGCCACCCCAACAGTAATATCAGCTGAACCATTTCCAGAGTCTATTGAAATACTCTGCCAATATTTGCCTGGGAACGTAGAAGACATTTCAACATCTAATAAAGACGACACTCCGTCAAACAAACCTGATTCAATATATATCCAATATCTGCAGATTTGTTAAATACAGAATTCGGAAGTTATATCTACACTATCAGCAATCATGTATCTTTTTATATTTTCACTATCGAGTTCACGATATTGATATTCGACAGGAGAAGTAGCAGATACGCTGTTAGTGTTGAAAAGTAGAATTTGTGAAAAGTCACAGTTTAGAGCGCGCGCACATTTCAACAATGTAATTTATTAGACGAGCTTTAGCGAAGATTCAATTTGACATACTGAAAAAAAATTGGTGTTCGTTTCTATGGTTTTTTTTCATGTTTTTTGTCGGTTCTCCACAGGTCAAACGGCTACAGCTATCAACTTCAACCTTTTTTTCAATATGGTTCCTCATCTAACTTAGACCTGTATAGTTTTGTGGTATTATCGGGGGGTAACTTTTTTTTATGAATTTTAGAAATTTCAAAAATACTCATTAGAATAATATGGCGGAAAAAAAAGAAAATATTTTTATTTTCCCAAAAAAATGAAATTTTGCGTGAAGTTGAATTGCATTTTGATACACATTTCTAAAAATTTTAGCTTGATCGGGTCAGTCATTCTAAAGAAAAAATATAAAATGTGCTAAATTGGTACCACTCGAAGCAGTACTTAACCATTACTATTTACTACCCATACTATTACTATCCGCTCGTCTAACAACGCATATGGCGTTTTCCTAGTTATGAATATAACATTGGTGACAGTTTATTTGTAACATTTCGTCGGCCATATTGGTATTTAGAAGCGCATTCTGTTGTTTGTAGATTTGAATTTATAGATTTGAATATAGTACCGTATATGTATTTTTTCCGTTGTTTAGTTGGTAGCCGACCTTCTTCTTTCGTGGATACAAGTATGCCTGTATAGCATATAACATCCGGCGGCAATTCTGATGTAGACACATTTAACTTGGAAAGAATTATTTACCCAAGAGAAATAATGGTTTAGTTCGTTTCTGGCCTATTGAATAATAATAACGCAGGAATACGAATTACTTGTTTTACCCTCAGGGTCTTCAGAATCAAATATCTGTTTGCTTTAATGAAGAACGAAATCGAGATCAGATGAACGGAGTTTATACTATGAATTTTTTTCTATATATATATTATGTGTTATGTATAGCATTATATCTATACATATAAATATGTTATAATATCACATTAAATAACATTAGTCAGCTTGCAGCCTCGCAGATGAAGTTTTTAAGAAAGTACACAGGCGTAACGAAGGTGGATAGAATGAGAAGAAGTGGTATTAGGGATAGGTTGAGAATAAAAAGTGGTGGAGGTGAGATGGATACAGAAACGAATACCCAGAAAATAATTTGAAAGAGTATTAGAGGATAGTAGAAAAGCTGTGAGACCACGAGGAAGATGGATAGATCAGTTAAGTGAAAGCGTGAGAAGAAGAAGAGGTATATGAGAAGATGTGGAAGAGGAAAGATTGTGGGAAGAACGGGAAGCATGGCGAAGATTAGTAGAGATGGAAGAAGAAATGAAGAAGAGGATAAAGACGATGATGCGACAGGATTGGCCAGCCGGCATTATTTGATAGGCCCTAGATGATGGTGTTGGACACCCCCCGACCTGATATGTTGGAACCGGGATTCATTATCATGAATTCGGAGTAATGCAAATCCAGAGTAATTCTGATAGAGCCGACTTTACCCACTGATGACAAGGTACGAATTAGTTAATTATTGAATGAGGTACGATAATAACAGACGTAACCAAGGGTGATAACAAGTTAATTAGCTAATTATTCCTCAATTCACCGATCATCAGTTGGTAGAACTGGCTCTCAGAGCTGACTTGGGAACACTCCCACAATCTTGATATTCATTCATCGTCTCAATTTCTTGACCCTAGAATCCGTGGTTCTTTTCATTGCAGTATGCAGTAGCGTATGTGTATCGACCACCCAATTGTTACAAGAAAAACCATACTGGAACTTCAACAGTTATATAATTCAATTAATACAACAATAGAGAATTTGTAACCATGGAAACTGAGTACTACTTTGTGATAAATGTTCTGGTGAATTATAGAAGCTACTCGACGTTAAGGAGTCCTGATATAAAACACTGAACGAACAGTTGTCGTGTAAACTCCGCATAGTATTACTTTCACAGATCACTTCTGAAGATACGGTAATAACTAATAGACAATATACATGTATTTTAGATTTATATCGATCTACATAAAACTAATCATGTTTCAAACAAATTCAATAATACGTCAGTCGAAGAAGTTGAAAAAATGAATAACACGCTTTAAATGACATTTGAAAGAAGTTCATTCCTGGATTATCTCTATCGCACCGATCGTAGCTATCGGTACGATAGCTATAGTTCAAGGTTCATCATTTAAAACCTGTTGATTCACTTGTTCACCTGTTGAAACAAACTTGACTTTGAGATGCTCTCTTCATTGTTATATTGTCACGGCCCATAAGATTAGGAAGGGAAACTTTACACAACTCAGTATGCGAATTTATGCAATACCGAGTCATGTCCAAGATGAAATAATAATGTCATTGATAATTTCTTGAGAAATTAGTTTCTATTGGAAATTAGGAGAAGTAACGGATCCACTAATATCCAGTTGCTAGTTATGCTTGTTGCCTGATTGTTTGGTGGCGATATTATATTAATTTCCTGATTGTCTGAATGAGATTATCAGTATGTTGGATTATTCTGGGTTGGTAAGATCGCCATTGCGGTGCCCTATGAGGAAGATCCTACTTTCATCCTTAGCCTTAATTAGAGAACAATGATTTTGTATCAAGTTCCGATGTTATTGAAAAAAAAATGATCTACAGTGACGTTAAACCGAGAAGATGGCTCCATCAAAGCCGAAGACCTCCGCCCTCGCATCCAGCCTGTCCAAGTCGAGCCGCTACACCGGCATGACGATCATGGTCAAACCGTCCATGGACAACGCGTGCGACGAGCTGGAGACGTTCATGCGCTCCAAGCAGCTTCTCAAGCCCGATGACCAGCTGGAACTGAGTCAGGACGACCTAAAGGACGAACACCCACGCATCCTGGTCACCAAGGGCATGCAAACCGTGCAGAACCTCGTCGAGTACAGCTACAAGGAGCGCTGCTTCGTGCCGCTTCCCAAACCGAGCAATACAATCGAGAAGTTCAGTCTGGACGGATACCGACTTCACATAGACTCTCCAGAGGCAATCCACCAGAAGCTTTACGACATGGGACAACCGGCAGCGGATAGCGTGCCGAAAAAAGCTAGGAGAACCAGTGCGGATTCATCGGAGGATCAGGAAGATGGGGTACAAGAGGACATTCCTGAGGAACCGGAAGAAGTGGAAGAACCACCACCACCACCACCACCACCAGCTGAACCGGTTCCAGAGACGGAAGAAGGGAAGGAGACAGTCGAGGGTGAAGCAGGGGAAGGAGGTGAAGAAAAAGAAGTAGTTAAAGAAGAAAGTGTACCACATCTATTGAATTTCGCACCGAAGAAGGTTCAGAATGAGTTCAACTACTGCCAGAGAGAGGCGCTGACGTATAACAATCCGTTCCGTGACATGCAGAACCAGACGTTGACGGCGTGTCGCTTGTCGTTCAGCGGACAGATCACCCAGTGGGACATCTACGACGGGTATATGGAGGATCAGGAGGAGTTGGCCAAGCTGAGAGACGCGGAGGCAGACGCGAAGAACAAAGAACACAAGAAGGAAGAACAGCCTAAAGAAGACGATAAACACGCGAAGGCGAGACGAAAACATGAGATCAATCTGAAGACTGAGCAAGCGGCGAAAACGATTGAGCGTATGATAAATCAGAACACGTACGACGACATCGCTCAAGACTATCGCTACTGGAACGATCCTGCAGACCAGTTCCAAGACGAGGGTACTTTACTACCGCTCTGGAAGTTCTTCTTCGAGAAGAATAGAAATCTCACGATCACGGCAATATGCTGGAATCCTTGTTACTATGACTACTTCGCCGTTACTTATGGTTCGATCGAGTTCACAAATCCCGTAAACGAAGGATCCACTTGTCTTTTCTCCCTGAAGAATCCTTCCTTCCCGAATTTCATAACCACCACTGAATCCGGCGTCATGTGTATCGACATCCACCGTCAACATCCCGATCTGATCGTCATCGGACTCTTCAACGGCAACGTGGCCGTCTTCAACGTGCAAATATCCAACGAAGCACAATTCCAATCGGACTCTAAATCGGGCAAACACGGCAGCATCGTGTGGCAGGTGAAATGGGTGGAGGACACGGCCGACGAAGAGATCAACTTCTACACGGTCGCCGGTGACGGGGACGTGTGTAACTGGGTGCTCATGAAGGCGGAGTTGGTGAAGACGACGATAATAGATTTGAAGATTCTGGAACCGTCGGTGGTCGGGCCTTACGGTACCATGGTGAAACGATCTCGATGCGGCAGTGCGATAGTTTTCCATCCAACAGATCCTCTGGTGTATCTAGCCGGCACCGAAGAGGGGGCGATACACAAGAACAGTACCATGTATAACTCTGTACCTCTGAAGGTATACGATGCTCATACCCTGCCAGTACATAAAATCGATTATAATAAGTACTATCCCGATATATTCATCTCGTGCAGTGCCGATTGGAGGATAAAAATATGGGAAGATAATCGTGATGCGCCGATTTTTATGTTCGACCTCGGCGCGTCCGTTGGAGACGTCGAATGGGCGCCGTTTTCGAGCACGATCTTTGCTGCGTGCACAATCGACGGTCGCGTTTTTATATACGATCTAAACATCAACAAATACAAGCCTATTTGTGTCCAGTATGCCGTGTCTAAGAAGAGGAATAAGTTGACTAGATTGGCGTTCAATCACAAGTTGCCGTTTTTGATAGTCGGCGACGACAAGGGGTGTATAACGAGTTTGAAGTTGTCGCCGAACTTGCGGAAGAAGGTGAAGCCGCCGAAGAAGGGGCCCAAGTACACGACGGAGGAACTGGAGGTGATCAAGTTGGAGAAGATTCTGGCGTCGGTGAGAGAACCGGTGACGTTGACGCCGCCTGACGACGTGGGCAAACCGCCGTACTAGAGGGTGAATTGTAACGTGTCGTTACGTGGAACGTATTACGTAACAATGTCAACTGATTAGGAACAATAAATGTTTACTTTTCATGGTGATGTCGTGCGTAGTGCTTTCTTTACTCTCTACTATACTCTCTACTTACTCTCTACTATGCTTGATTACGATTATATATTTATGTATAACTTGAATGTGATTCAAGCACATGCAAATTCTTGGAATGGAATAAGGGAGACTCCCTTCAGAAAATCTTAGAAAATAATAGTAATCAATAGACTAAACGTTCACAGTCGTCAGCCACGCTATAGCCTAATTTGTACGACAAGATGATTTAATTTCTTTTTCGTTGGATATTCGATACCATGTCATTTATTTTGAAATCTTATATTTTTCTGTACTTTTCTCATCGCGAAATAGCTCATCAATAGTAGGTATAATGAATGATCTCCTTGTCGACGCGCCTCTAAAATTAGCATTCATTCACTCAACTGACCTTTTCTGTCCGCGGGAAAACCAGTTGAAAATGCCTCATATTCTTACCTGGAAAAAAAGAAAATATTATTAATTACGAGATGTTCACATATATTTTATTGGGTGATTAAATATATATGAATATGCATGCAAAAACAATGATAAAGACGAGTGTTTTTGAAATTCCAATTGGAGCGCCACTTTTAACGACCCTAGGAACAGCAATGTTGTATGATGAAACGAATAAGCAGGTGATCTATTGATACGATGAAGTAACAATGAGTGAAAAGACGTTATTTTTTTCAATTTCAAACCAACAGGAAGCCTCGAACCCGCACTCGATCAGTAATGGTTGACAAATTTTCTTCCCCTTAAAATTTTGACTACGTGAAAAATATCTGGCTCCTCCACCCATGTAATTTCAACGACTATTAACAAAACATGAACCCGGCACCTCCACATGTATGAAAATCTCATCTCGTTTCAGGTTTATTTTTCAAAATGTGTCTAGTAATGAAAAATAAACCTAAAACGAGATGAGAATTTCATACATGTGGAGGTGCCGGGTTCATGTTTTTTGTTAATAGTCGTTGAAATGACATGGGTGGAGGAGCCAGATATTTTTCAGGTAGTCAAAATTTTCAAATTCAAATTAATAAAATATACAGTATATGCTCAGATATGAATTTCAAATTTTCATATAAACTGCTTTATAACTGAAGACAAATTAAGTCATGAGAATTGAATGGAATGAAATTGAACGATGTGCTCTGAACATGAATATTGCCTATAAAGCCAGTCACACACTGCATTGGAGTCTGAAGTTAGCATGATATTGGACTGGTCCACTATTCTAGACCGTGGATTGGTCGTCGAGCCGCAAGTCGTCAATAAACAACTCCAAGCAAGTGTATCATATAAATCTCTCTATAAAGCACTAATTAAAGATAGCAACAATGTTGCATGAACCGAAAGTAAGCCGTCTCAGTGCTCTCCACATAATGATGTATCACGCCTTGGGCCTCCCAGGATCAGAATACCGTTTAATTAATTTCATGCCTTTTAATTTGTTTTCTCATCGGTGTGGCCCCTGAACGAGCATGGAGGCCCCGGAACCAGGATCACTTCTCTATCAACACCGACTTTTATTGTCTACGCTGACTCATCAAGTAATTAAGTTGGATTCTTTTTTGTATAGAAATAATTTCGCACATTCTCTCTCTATGTCTCTCTCTCTCTCTCTCAATCTCTTTTCTCTCTCAATCTCTTTTCTCTCTCAGTTTCGGTCGTCTCTTTCTCTCTCTCTCTCTCTCTCTCTCTCTCTCTCTCTCTCTCTTTTCTCTCTCTCTCTCTCTCCTCTCTCACTCTCAATCGTCTCTATCTCTCTCTCTCTCTCTCTCTCTCTCTCTCTCTCTCTCTCTCTCTCTCTCTCTCTGGCCGTCTTGCGGTACTAGACAGTCGGATGCTGTGTTTGTTGATCTTGAGCCAATAAGCTGGTGATATATTTCAGCAACAAATGTGTTGGCAGTGTTGGTACCCCTGAATACTGATCGTGGGAGTCACGTGGTATTTTCTTTGACATTTCCATGTAACAGAAAAACAATTCCACTTTCACTTCAACTCGCAAATATATTTCTGTCGTCTCTAGAGCTTATAAATTACTTGATATTATTTAGAATTATTCTATTTGAATACTATTCGAAGTGGTTCAGTCAGCAAGGGCACTGCTTCAAAACACGGTAGGCAAATCGGACGTGGGTTCGAGACCCGGGTAGGGTATGAGTTTGTAAACGTCGTTCATCATCACCCACTGATTTCAACACCCAAATAACCCTGCACTTCGATCAATAAATCCTTAATAATAAACGCATACCTTATTTATATAATCATAATTATGGAAAATTATCACCTCTAAAATGCATAAAATGGCAATTCAAAAAGGAACACAGTTTCCTGAAATACCATTTTCATTCCAATTCGTATTCTCAAAAAAATTACCAATCGAAAAAACGATCTTGGAGTCAAGTTCCATAAGAGTCTGATGGAATGTTTGCATACGTTCATCCAATGAACACAGCTAGCGCCAGCAGCCTCGACAGAGCAGTCACCATTAGAGTAGTGATATCTATACTTGCATCCACGAGAGAGGAAGGTTACGGGCGACTGTCCCCCCTATCCCACATTATTAACGCGCGAGTAATTCGCGCCTTCATCTTCCACAGACACTTGATTCAACGATTTTTGGTGGATCAAAACTGTTGTTCGTCTTTTTACTAACTTCGGTATCAGTCGGTTTCCTTCTCGTCTGTTTTCTAGACTAGTCTACCACAAGAACAACACAAAAAACACAACAAAGTTGTTACAGTTACAAGATAGTAGGAAAATACAATCAGCTAAACAGAAACTGCTGCAAGAGTTCTTTTAGTTCGTTAAAAACTTCAATCCAATCGACCTGTGACCAGAATACAGAAACTCGCTGTTTCATCCGCTCGTTTGTAGAAGTGACCAACTAATGCGCGCGCACAGGTGGAATAGTGATCAGAGTATTAGCTCTCGTGAATGAACATTCGTTCGTTTCATCTATGTTCTTTTTTCTCTTCCAATTGAGGTAATATGAACATATTATGTACATATTGAATATTTATATTATGTAGCTGTTTTCCATTACGGAAAAAAGTATTATATGTTAAATGTATAATATGTATTTCGTTATAGCCAATATTATGGTTATATAAATTGGATATAAATGACGTGCAAATATCATGTATCCATGACCAATATGGGATAAACCAATTATTATTATTCATTATTACTATAATTATTATTATTAATTCATATTGAGTCTTTTGTTACCATTTAAATCTTGTTCTCAAATTGGACATTTTATAAGTAAATTGTTTTTCATTTGAAAAAATTGAATCTTGTGTTAAGATCGCCCCGTTCAAACGATCCTACTTTCATCCATTGCTTTGATTGGGGAACAACGATTCTATATCAAGTTTCGATGTGAATAAAACAAAATGTATTTATAAATACAGTCTGTCTGTATCGAATATGTCAATGTTAGCTCTGTGTGTCCGTCGGGACCAGCGAGTTGGGGCCAGAGATTTGGGACCAGAGAGTTTGGGACCAGAGAGTTGGGACCCACTGGGACTGTGCGATGCAAACACAACAGACAAAGTATCATTTAATAACACGGTCCCCTGGGAGCTACAACAGTCCGCTTGGTTTAACAGGCAGACTAACCAGGCATTAAAATGTTACAAAACGTGGACGGGAAAAGTTTCAAACTGACAGTTAAATTCAGATTCATATAAAATAGTCAAACTTTGAGATTTGTTCTGATATCAGGAAATATCGAGTCAATTCACTACCAATTTTCATTCTATATATTATGATATTATAGTGATATGTTGCATTCAACTACGTATAATTTATTGAAAATAGTTGCATGATAGGCTATTCAATGAATGAGGACATGCAAGTGAAGACACACTTTATATGAATATTATATATATGAGCCGTCTTTTGGTGTTCTTATCTAAAAATAGCGTATCAATATTATTAGGAATAGGCTCAAAATGACTTGAGGAAAACTCTAATAGGCGCTAAATGAACTACTTGTCTAATGGTGAAATGTAACACTCATTCACTCAATTCGTTTCCATTCATTCATTAAAGTGTTTGGAAAATATGAAAATGTAGATTTTAGATTTTGTGTATGTGATTATTAGGCCAATTTTAACATTTTCCATTGTTGAATCATGGCATAGCATACATTTTTGGGAATAGATAATAATTTCATCAGGACTTTTTCTATTTTCCTAATTCGAGATTTTTTTTATAACATGGCCCTGAAGTTTAGTTTCAGTTTTTCTGAATTCACAGTTGGCCACAAATTTATAGCAGTGGTGGACAACAACCTCTAAACGAACTAAATTAACCTAAATACATCTAATGTAATCACCTAATTGCCTCGAACTGATCTACCCTAAATAACCACAACTTAATTCTCTAGAATATTAGTGTATAGATTTTCTTTACCTAGGAATAATAAAATCAAGATTTTTGTGACACGAAAAACCCTGTCCATCGCCAGTTCGTTAGTTTTATAGGCCCAACTGATAGCTGAATCCTGCATTTCCTGAAAAAATGTTTGAACTCATTCAAAACATGTAAAAATGAAAAGTTCTAATCCAGCTTGCTTGTTTACGAGGCTTGAACCAATCGCACATGCGAGTAAATCTAGAAGGTGGCTGTTTTGTGTGACTGAGCCACCGGCGCTTTTAATGTACCCACACGAGATAAGACACGATAACAAGCTTACGAACATCCGTCCCTCCTATCACAGACCACCAACGCGCGGACGTTTCGCTACCTCATCTTTCCAGGATACAATTATATAAGGCATTAGGTTTCCATTAATGAAATTATATCTACTTCCTTGCATGGTGACAGATCGAAACGCCGACCGTTAGAGCTGAATGATACGAGAAACGGTCGATCGTGGCAGTCAACTCTAGTACTTAGTATTGAAGAGGTCCGCTGGAAATGATGACGCAATAATGACAGAGGATATGTAATTGCGAGTGTAATTGTAAGAATTATTTTTCCAGCTTCAGGCAGCGTATTACGGTTGTCATGGTTACTCATATACTTGAGGTCACATGACATTTTTAGAGATAGAATATGATCAGATTTTATTTAAATTGAATTTCAACCCACAAACACTCCCACCAACAGCTGGGATATTTAGGGATACGAGTGAGTGCATTGATGAATGATGTTCTGTAAAGTATTTATATGCCTTATAAGGAGAGGAGCGAGATATTTTCAGATTCCTTACCAGGCTTTTACCACTATAGCATCGTGTACGTTATAGACGATGTAATCATCAAATGATCATGAAAATCAATCAAATTGGTTTGGGGTTATTTAGTTGGTCGTCTTTTTTCATAAATTACAAAAAAATCAATGAATGTATCAATACTTTTTCGACAATTAGATCCTTTGTCTTACTTACTTGGAAGCTTGGTTTTACGTTCAATTTCAAGCATCCTGTAGCATATGGGAACCTCTTATCTGAAACAAGACTCACTTGCGAGTCTCGAACCCACGCCCTACTTGACTTCAGTCTCCAAGCAGAGTCTTGACCACCTGAGCTAGCCGGGCAACTCACTCATTAGTCAGAGTAACAAGCATTTAGCAGCCAACACTCCCGACCGTCCTTGCTGAGAGACGGGGTCATGCCGAACAGGTGTCTCACATGTCTGCGGCAACATTTCAACCGTCCAAACATTCGGACTGGCAGACCCGATCGACCGTCTTCCCTATCAACAAGCATTAACCATCGGACGTGTCGACCCGTCACTCGAGCTATGA
The DNA here is from genome assembly GCA_907164805.1 of Brachyptera putata. Lineage (NCBI taxonomy): Eukaryota > Metazoa > Arthropoda > Insecta > Plecoptera > Taeniopterygidae > Brachyptera > Brachyptera putata. Next base: position 20,823,790 of record OU015470.1, on the reverse strand, counting down.
CCGATCGGGCGTCTCGGCACAGCTGAGTAGGAAGGAAGTGAAGTCGTAGTTGGTACTGACGGGGTCTCTCGGGGATCGAACCAGACACATCCGCCAGACAATTAAAGAGAGAGGCGAGAGCGAGAGGGAGGGAGGGAGAGAGAGAGAGAGAGAGAGAGAGAGAGAGAGAGAGAGAGGGAGAGAGAGAGAGAGGGAGAGAGAGAGAGAGAGAGAGAGAGAGAGAGGAAGAGAGAGAGAGTTGCTGAGGTTGTTGTGGAGTAGATGACGAGATAAGTGCATGCAAGTGCATAATGTATGATTTAGAGTGCACCTGACCTCGTTAGTTGAGAGAGTGATGCATGGTGTGACCCTGAACTTGAGATCTAGCACACACTTGTATCTGGGCTTGTAGCTATCGTACCGATGGATACGCTACTCATGCTCATTTCTAATGTACGTTCTCTCTAGAGGTATGAGACATGAAGTTGAATTGTTCGATCTTGAATTGTTGCGTGTTGATTAAAGTTCAAATTACAAGTCTTATTGTAAATTGGATTATTGTGAACCTCAATTTTCACTAGTTGTCCAGTGTACAGTTTTTTGTTTTTTTCCATTTTTTTTCTATTTTATTTACATTTCTTTCGTTTTTTGTGATTTATTTTAGATTTTCCGTAATCTCTTGATTGTTTTTTTCATCTGTTAAAAAATGACCCCTTTCGGCATGTATACTCGAAATTATCTTTTATTCAATAAACCATTATTCAAGGTCCAATAGCCTATAATTTATCTGTGATTTACCCCGAGATCCCCTCGACTGTTCCCTATCCCTCTATACCCTCTCACTGTACATCCCCATTGTGTAGGTCAAAACGTAGTCGTAACAATATAATCTGAGGTCGAACGTTCACACATGCTCTTTAGGCGTAATCCCATGAAGAAATTCAGTGATGAAACGACGTTATTATAAATCACATCTTCTCGAAACTGTTGAGCAAAATATGAAATATGACTGGACAAAATGTCGGCTCAGTTCTTAGTAAGTAAAAACCAGTTTTGCTTTAATCTTAACAAATTGATTCAAAACCGAACATAATTCAAGATTAAACTAACGAAGGAGTCGATGAAATGTTATGTTCATTTTCTATAAATTCCTTTAATTTCTTATTTATGTGATAACTAATTAATATACGTAAAAATGGAGATGAATAATTAGCTAGGATTTTTTCTCTCGTTTTTTTTATTATATTAATATATTATACATTTCTAGTTCATTGCTCGTGTCTGAATTATAAAAACTGTATGCACGAAATGAATGGAAACTTGCAAAATTAAATTAACTGTTCAAGTTCTCGTCAAGTTATAAGTTCAAGTTAGCTTTGCATTGTGAGTATATCCACTATACCCATCCGACATAGTGACAAGTTGACTATCAAGTCACGGCGGGTCACCTATACCCGATGCTGCAGGCGCAACGTTGAACCGAAGAGTAAGATAAGGAATGAAGGAAGACTGGTGTAATAACTGGAAGGGTGAACCCTGTTCAGGCGATATAGGCGATTAGTTCAGGAGGAGAAGGAAGGTGGGTGGAGAGAAGGGGGGGGAGGAGGATAAATGATAAGGAATAAGAATGATCGAGAACAAAGTGAAGTAGAAAACTTCGTGGATGAATATTATATTATAGAAAATATGCTCAAGGCGAAGGGGGGGAGGGGGGGTGGGATAGAGAGTAGGGTATATATTATATCATGAGAAAGTATGACATATTGTTGAGATTTGTAAGACTTGATTTTGAGAAAAGTGCTTATTTGTGGGGGAAATTTTTGAGAAGGGAAGTTAAGAATTGGACACAATCAAGAATCCCTTGGGTCCAGACGACATGAAAAGAAATATTCGTCCGTTCTTACTTCCGATATGTATAAGATAGAGATAAATATTTTATGTCAATGGCCGCAGATACGTTTTTCATTACCATGAAACTGCCTTATCATTATGATCATTAGAATGGTTCCAACATGTTTACAATGTGTTGTGTGGCGAGGGGAGATTGTGAATTCAGAGTAAAGCCTTAATATTTAAACGATCCAAGTTTTCATCCAAGTATTTGGATTCAAGGGTTGGTCCAAGTACTTTGACAGCAACTAGGATGAAACATTTGAGTTCTAAGTTGGATACTCTGCGTCTACAGAAAAATTGTCATGTCGATCAGTCAAACCCTGCGACCTGAGCAGTGCTTATACAAACAAACAAACAAACAAACAAACAAACATACAAAGCTCTATATTATAAGAGTCGAATGGAAGTCTTCTCTGACGCTCATCTAATGATTGGATCTTCAGTGGTTATATTTCACAAGTATTTTCACAGTATCAATTCAATCAGTTTCTATTCTAAATTTGAGTCAAGTTCAAGTTCGGTTTTGAATAAATTTAAGTTTCAAAGTTTAAATCGTTATCATCGATTTACCGATCTATAAAAAATATTCGATAACCCATATAGTGCGTGACAATTCAGTCGAGATCACAGACAACTGTTCTACCGACACTACAATCACATCCGGTCGTGAAACATGCATCTTCACGCACACGAGTTATCGATACATATCGATATATCGACCCTCGATCACGACGTCACGATTATTGTGCGTATAGTCTGTAATTTATAAGCAACGCGTACAAAGGTTGTACGAAACGTGAGCCAAAGGTGTGGTTTAAACAAGAATATTTATTACACATTCAAAATTCGCTGAGGATATCATAATAATGTCATTGTGTTGTACAGAATCTATTTTTGTGTGTTCATAAGACTCACCATGTAATAATTGACGGAAAGTGGAATACAAATTGTACAAAGTTGTTGCGTCATATCTGTCAGTAGATCTTCTGTAGTTTCTCTCAAGAAAATGATTGTATAAGATAAGGAAGACTTGACACCAAGTCATTGTTCGCCAATGGAGGCAAACGATAAACAAATTTTTGTAAACTGAGACACTTTTCTCTGGGACGAAAAGATTTGGCCGAATTCTACATTTAAAATAGGGTTTTACTATAATTTTTTTCTTGTTGTGCTTCATTACTTCTGTTTGGCATTCCCTTTTATCCAATCACACTGCAGTAGGCCCTACTCATCCGAAAACAAGATGGCGTCTTTCATCCAGATATGCTATGTCTTCAAATTTGGTTCAACTTCAATAAAGACTGACATTTTTCGGACGTGACTATTTTGGGGGCATGAAAAGATGTTATTCCTCGATGTTTATCCTATTCCTTATTTATAACTTTCATCATTTTATACATCGAATGTAGCCTGAAAGTTTCTTCAGTCTCCGAGTGGTATTCCTAGTAATGTAAAAGTGAAATGCCCAGTCTATGACGTAACGGAAACACGCGTACAAACATTAACGCTTGTAACCAGTGCTTGAGCCAACACCTATGTTTATGTGCTCTTAAGCCTTAAAACACGTTAAAAACCACCTCACAATCTAATACGACACCGTGTTTCAAGTGTCAACACATAAATTAGAATAATTATAATACATATTCAACGTATTTGTATAACGATTTAACTCGATCCATCACTTTTACTAACGACTTTTATGATCATAGCCACACTTCAGCGGAGTGATTTACGGGGTAGAAATATAAAAAAATATTACATTATTAGTTTTATTGCGTAAAAGGTTTAAAGATGACCTGACGCGATATTTACGAGCGCGTTTTAACGTTTATTTCGGTCGTTAAAGTTGGTGTCCGAACACTGGGACGTTTCCCTACTTAGCGTTTTCTAATTTCTAAATTATGTCAAGTATGTGACATCAGTTTTTTTTTATAACAATCCAAATCTATATTTCATTTTTCGAGTAGGATTTCCAGAATTATTTCACCGATACGAATTGACCACACGTGATCAATTCGTCCACAAGTGTCACAAGACATATATAGCATCCAATCAAAGTGGCTGTTTATTCGACACTAAAAGTAACAACAGAATGCGCTTCTAAATCCCAATATGGCCGACGAAATGTTACAAATAAACTGTCAACAATGTTATATTTCTTATAAATGACATTGTTGAGATGTGCGCGCGATCTATTTTGTGACTTTTCACAAGTTCCACTTTTTAACGCTGACAACGTACCTGCTACTTTTACTGTCGAATTATGTGCGAGTTTGAAAATACTTACTGATCAGGGTTTGATTATTGAAGTTTCATATTCGAAATGAATGAACAAATTCACGATAATTTGTCAAGAATTCATTAAGATGAACGGACAATCAAGAGAGGTATGAATGAAATCTCTATCCCAGCAAATGTCACGGCTTCCTGTATCTCCTCACCTTCCAAATAATTAATTCCAAACCTTTCAATTAGAGATTAGAGACGTTGCCCATCATGAAGAAGCCCCCAAACTGTACTCTCCAATCACAACTTCAGCACTAGTTTGTCTTTCCGGTTGCCATGGTAGCCTGACAAACACCTCGTCTCCCTGTTGTCCCTATAGTCCCTAGTCACTACTCCCCAGCGGTCCTAGTATACCCTATGCTCTATAACTGTAGTTAGATTCGCATCTTCGAATCGGTAAATACGCTTAACCCCTTTAACCGACGGCCAATATTGCCACAACTCAGTAACAGTGTCCACGAACTTCTGAGTGTATGTACCGACCTAGGAGGATTTAATATTAATTAAATCCTCCTAGGTACCGACCTGTCACGAGACGACTTGGGGCTGTTCGGACCCGCCTAAAGCAGTCTCGACCCGCTTAAAGCTGTCTTTTTGACCCGCTTAAAGCTGGCCGGACCCACTTGAAGCTGGCCGGACCCGCTTGAAGCTGGCCGGACCCGCTTGAAGCTGGCCGGACCCGCTTGAAGCTGGCCGGACCCGCTTGAAGCTGTCTTGACCCGCTTGAAGCTGTCTTTTTGACCCGCTTAAAGCTGGCCGGACCCGCTTGAAGCTGTCTTGACCCGCTTAAAGCTGTCTTGACCCGCTTAAAGCTGTCTTGACCTGCTTAAAGCTGTCTTAACCCGCTTGAGTGACGTCACTGGACAATCGGTGACGGTTCAGCGTGCTAGCCACCGATCAAAACGTCTCACTTGAATTGTTATGCTGTTATAAACACAAATATATGCAGTGGCAGCTTCTACGTAATCCCACCGTCCCCTTTCTCCGCCCCCCACCGCCCCTAACGCTTTATGTTAAACTAAACCACGCACTACACAACTACCCGTCTTCCTTTATCCTTGTTTGCGGAGCGCAAGTCTATTTTCCTGGAAGACATCCAGAAATCCTACAGAAAAACACTTAAAACTCCAGACAGACATAATTCACCGCCTATGGGAATGAACCCCTATGTGACGTCATGATCAGCCGAGACTGCCGGTCGGTTGTGGTGGAGTAGACGGAGAGACGGGCGGGAGATGAGTGAGTGACGTCAGAGATCCAATTAGTGGTGAGGTTTGTGGTTGAGGATACTCATTAGGGTAATGTCAAAGACATGGGATGAATTACTACGTTAGTCAAAAAGAGTGTTAAACTATCGCCAAGAATTAATAGGAGTCAAAAAGTGTTTTATTAAATTGGATTTAAAAATAGTTCTCTGGGAATAGTTAAGATTTTTCATTATTGCCTAGATAAGATATACCAAAAATAACGAGAGACTAGAATTAATGTCAATGTAACTGGAATTGAGTATGTAAGATCTACAAAATTCTGACATCGTGATAGCCTACATCAATTAATAATAAATCGGGATGAATAAAATTACACTCACAATGAAAACTTCAATTCATTTTGAAATGACTGCACTTGAAAATAGTTGGATGAAAGTGAATCGCACTGAAATTTCATAAGTGGACCTACAAAGTGCTGAATGAAAATAATCAGACCCACTTCGAAGTAGCATCAAATTGATAAGTCATCACAATGAATCTGAAAATAGAAAAAAAATAGCTTTTCACAATAGTCCCTTAAAATATACTCAATTGATTTTTATGACAGCTGCTTTGAATTAATAAAACGACCAACAATCATTCCCTAACAATAGCAACAAACCGGAAAACTAACAAAGACTGTTCTTCAAATAAATTGGTATATTTTCTTATCTGTCTCAACAAAATGAGTGACATCACAATTGCGCCATAAATAATCCATAAGCAATTAGTAAACATACCTCAGTATCTACACTAAACCCACAAAAGATGTGTATGAATAATTTTGACACCCCTGTTATAAAGAATGATGAAAACATACGTAAGGCATTGTGAGACATGTCCCATTGTCCCGTACTACATTCACTCTCAACTAGGATGAATTATTAAAAACACTTCTATTGGTACACCGAATCGACACCCCCGACCGCTAATCATACAAGACAGGGGGGAGACGGTCGATCGACAAAAACTCATACCAACTTTTGAACAATCTCTTGTGGAAAGATTGTATCAATATTATTATACATCTTAACAGTTCGAAACTCCCAACCGTTATTACTAAAGTCCATTACGAGACTGGCGATCGTGACCGTCAACGTTTCGACGGTAGATTTATATATTTGATGCAGGTTGTCAAGGGGAAGTGTGGGAGGAGGGGGGAGGGGAGGGGGGAGATCGTATCGCGGGAAGAGTAATTTCATGGTCGCCCCCGACGCGAAGTAAGAGATGGGCCGGAAAATTGAGTTTTCTCCTTGTTTTCCTCCTCCTAACCGGCCCCGGTGGATCAACCGACGCGTGGCGAGGAGGAAATGATTAGTTGATGTCGAGGTCGGGATGAGTTGGTCGTGATTTGATTGTCACTTTTGTTAATGATTGATTGACAACAGAATATCTCGAACAGAAGTTGAACCATTTGAACAACTTTATGCTTTTAAAGATAAAAGATTTGACGGAATCATTAATATACGCTGCTCCTGCCCCGGAAAACAATTTACAGTAATCTCGTTGGGGAGGGGGGGAGGGGGAGTTGGGGAGGAGTGACACTTGATGACACGTGGAAGTCGTTCAATTCAAGTCAATTTGTTATAAATTTCATTTACAGATAAAACATAAAAACATAATTCAAAAATACAAAATAATAATAAACATACAGATGTGTGAAGCCCGCATAAGGATAAGGAAACATTTTGCTCTATGGAGAATAGGGACGCCTTAACGAACAAATGAAACCAAGATGCACCTCAATCAGGACGGTCGACCACGCCAGGAATCGAACCCCTGTCTCCTGAATGACGGTTCAGCGCGCTAGCCACTGGTCCACCCATCTCAGTATCATTACAGTGCGTCGTCCAACCCATACATAAATACACATGTAATAAATAAACCGCACAGAGAGCAATAAATTATGACGTTTAGTCAATGCCACAGGTTGACAGGTCATAGCCAGGTCACGAGGGCGGGGAACGGAAGCCGATCAAGCAGCCAACTCCCGTGCCGACCTAGGCGTGCACGTGAAGTGCCAGACCGCACGTTTCTCAGACTTGCGCGCGCAATCATGTGCGAATTAATGGCTCGTTTCATTTGAATAGTTAAATGCAATTTAATTCGAGTATTGTTAAAAAAAACATAATTATTGTTCGTCAAAAGCGACAGGGAGTCGATTTGGCGGAATTTTAGTTTTTTTTTTTGTGAACACCTTTGAAGGGTGTTTGATGGCAACATTTCAACTTGTTTATATATTTATTGTTCGCTCAGAATTATACAATAGTGTGGTGGCGTGACTTTAACTGAATATCCACACTAAAAATAACAAGAATAATAATGATAATGAAAACTATAAAATAGAAGAACAATAAACCAAAACTTTTAAAAACCCTCCCTCGATCACCATTTCCCGCTGTTCGCTATACCACCGTATTCTGAAACTCGACTGTCGACCCCATCATGACACTAGGCATTGTGATAGAATGTATATTGGACGAGTTTTTACATAATTCATCGACAGCTCAATTTTTTCTGAAGCTCTATACAATCGCATTCCTCAAACAATCACAAATTAACAACATCAAGAAGTTGTAGGAACTAGCAATGCGCTTTTTAACGCCGGAAATGAGAAACAAATTCAAATTTGAATAATAATAATATTCTAATAATTCTCATACCTCCCCGCTCATCTCTCAATGACACTTTTGACTTTCTCCAAGTAATAAAATAATTTAAATATTATTACTCTAATTATTTCTCCCTCTAAAATATTCATCCCCTATCCAGACACCACAGCACAAAGAACCCGCCGTTATTAACCCTTCACCTAATCATGACGTATTAACCACAACACTTCAAGTCGGCGCCTTCATTCACTATACATCGACCTTTTTCCACACCCTAGAACCACCCGTGCGCTAGTGTTGTGGGATAGGGGGAACGGTCGCTCGGAACCTTTTTCTCTCGTGGATAGAAGTTATCTATAAGAGATAAAGGCTTGAAACACCCGTGCGCTAGTGCTGTGAGATAGGGGGGACGGTCGCTCGGAACCTTTTACAAGTATACAATATAACTTCATCGGTCATGTAATAATAATTGTGGTTTCTGAGTAGTTTTAATGCGTCGGTTTCCGTCCGTAAAGACCCGACCAGGACTCGAATGAAATGTTAACGAACACTTCCGGTTTCGTTTAGTTCAGGATGGTTTAGCTTGCCGTTGCCATTAGAATATCTTCACTAATAAATCATTGGGGTTAATAGGCAACATCCATGCATGCATGCTAGATTACGGTTTAATCTACACGCATCGAATGTATTATGTCTGACTAGGCTTAATAAATGTAGCAGTAAGTTTTAAAATGAGTTTAAATATAAAATTACATTTGAAGAGAATCAACACTTTCTCGTCTTGTTTCTATTGTTAACGCTTTACCGCGGTTCAAATTACATTACCTTCTTATATATTGCATTCCGCATTCAACAAAAAAAAACTGTTTTAATTACTTTATAATCTTTTGATTCTTTTCATGCATAAAAACATAAAGACAAATACACGTGTTCACGTGATTTTTTCCATCAGCATTTCTTTTGTCTACATTGAAGTCTTCTAGCTTTTTGTAGAAAATATCTCGTACAAATCAGAAGAAACAGTACACTTCTTAATCAAGTAAACGTAGAGAATCACAATAATCCGGTTCACAACAGAATGTGAACTTTATTCACCACGCAAAACTGCAAGATCCAACAGTTCACACTCATGTTTCTTAGCTCTGGAGAGAGTCTGCAGTAGGGATTAGCATGAGTTGCGTATCCACAAAGCTATCTAATCCAAGTATTTATTCACACCCTTCCAGGGGGTTCGTGCGCGCTGCTTATAAAAATAGAGGAATTCACCTTCACTAATTTTTTCCTATTTCAAAAACCAGTGTAATTGAATGAAAAGTTCACATTTTTGTAGATAATTTTATGCTCTTTAATTAACGACATTTTATTTTTGTGAATTCAATAAAGTTCCAGGTAATACGTCAATGAATAAAATAAATGTGATGAAATTTATTGACGTATTATCTCAAAACTGATTGAATTCACAAGAATAAAATGTCATATTTATTGAAGAGCATAAAATTATCTTGGAGATGTGAACTTTTCATACAATTACACTGGTTTTTGAAAATGGAAAAAAAAATAGTAAAGATACATTTCTGGATTTGTGTAAATGCACGCTACCCCTTAAAGCAATTCATAAATGACAACATCCAATTCATTATCCAATCAATCTAACCACATATTTTTAAAAAAAGGTCTACTGAAATAAACAGACTATCCATCTCGCTTTATATAGTCAAATCGCTTGTAAAACTCACCAACGAAATTAATAAGAAAAAAAGTCGAAATAAATCGATTCTCTTTTATCGAGCTATCGAACGTATGCCACAGTTTGACATCTCGATTAGTCTTCACTGCTCTGCTCGTTCGACGCGCTTCCAGCCCCTATTTTATATTCATCCCTTACTTCCTGTCATCAGGCCAATAAAACTCTCTCAAGCCGACGCTCGTCTAAGTATAGACGCCGTCACGAGATAAGGGCGCCGCGACGGATAAACCGGGGTAGGGGGGATTTGCAAGTGAGACATCGTTTAACGTTTAAATAAACGTTATTGGGGTTTAAACGGTTTTGGAAGTTTAATATTTAGATGTATCTGATATTTCAAACTAGTGTAACGTATATGAAAGTTTTTTTTCAACTTTTAAACACTGTTGAAGACTAAAAGTGAATCATCTTAATTACAGCCTTATTGAACTGTAATCTATTTTTTGTGAGATATTATTACTGAAAAAATGTGAGACTAATTCATATGTATTAAAATAAAATCTCGAAAAATTAAATTATCAAAATGTATCTACTCGATATTGGAGAAAACCTCATCGCCATTCAGTGAATATCCAAACATGAAAACAGTTAATTTTGGCTTGAATTGTATTATTCTCCTCTTAACTTATATATTGGGCATGTCCTTCTACTCATTAAGATAGCATTTGTTGCATTGACAAGTGCATTATTGCATGAGATTTACTGTCCCAAAAAAAATTACCGAAAAAATGTGTATTTTTGAGCGAATCGCCTGACTATCAGGCGATTTGAGATAAATAGTTATTACTCACACCATCTTGAAAGTATTGGAAATATCTGTGTTTCCTCGTTTTTTGAATTTGAAATCTCATTCCGTTCAAAATATATCACCAAAAAAATTATATTCCGCTGAATCGACTCCCATGGACTCCTAAAACACGTCACAGCCGCCTTCTTCATTTCAAATCTTCCATTTCGAATCAATTCCCACCTCGAATTAACCAAACCACTTTCCACGTGCCCACCACTATAGGCTCACACTTCACACGAAATGGCTTTATATTAGAGTCTGTAATTTCATGCCAGACTATTTTTATGATTTAAAAGGTTCAGTAATAAAATCTCCGACCTCGTGTTTACTTTGGTTTCCACGGCGAGCTCGGTAACCGAGTTGCAGATCATTGGAATAAGTAATTACTTGCCTGCCTCGCGACACTTTGCTTCCTTCCTTCGAGGAGTGCAAACAAACAAATAGAAAAAAACAAAAGACAAACAAACAGACGAATGAAATTAGAAATGTGATAGTAATATGGTGTGGAGAAAGGTGACAGATCGACACGCCCGAGCGTTCGTGTTGGTTGGAATAGGGAGACGGTCGATCGGGACCACCATTACGGATGATGTGAAAGAAGATATGAGATTTCTTGAAATTTTTAATGAGGTTGGAGTAGTCGAAGTGGAGAAATTTACAATCAGGGATTTTTAAGATATTAACACTCATTCAAGGGCCAGTTTTACGAATTGTTAGTTAGGCCCGGTTTCATGAATCTTAGTTACGTACTTTCACTAACAACTATTAGTAAAGATGATCGTCGGCGGGGATCGAACTGGGTTCGAAATTCCCCTCGCCTCCCGGATCACATAGAGCGAGCGCGTTAACCACTGCGCTGCATGTGCCGGTGACAACATTTCTCATACAATATTATTTAGAGACACATTTAACTTGAAAACTATAAAAAAAACTTCCACTTACGTTCACCATAGCATTTTTTAAATTTTGAGTTTTGCGTGCTCAAGATATAATTTTTTCGCTGTTTTTCCTCGTCTGATAACTACACGAATCTTATGTCGTTCCAATAAGTTTTTTTTGTTTTTTGTTTTTCAATAATATCAAAACTTGATACAAAATCATTGTTCCCCAATCAAGGCTAAGGATGAAAGGTAGGATCGTTTGGACGGGGCACCACAAGGGCGATCTTACCACCCCATTTTGATTATTCAAAACTATAAGTATCCAATAATATTATCGAATAAGTAGTACTAAAACAACTGACTTCCAAACAACAACTCCTTCCCCCCTCCCCCCTCAACCCCCACATCTAACTAACAGGATACCTGGCCATACCACATGTACGCATGCGCGTGTTTGTACGCGCCACTTTGATCACACTAATGTATGTTCGTAAGAGTTTCATGTGTTAGTGTGAGTTACTGTCAATTAAATCTCTTAGTTGTGTAATGTATGCCATAAAACCACGGAAAACACATAACTCTGGATATCAAGTTTATGGTAATACGTACGTACTTATATCTCTTTCAATTATTTCGAAAAGCGCATTCTGAAACAGTTGGAATTATTACAAAAGGATCAACTTTCTAATGTTGTAATCCATTACTTTTATTGTTAATCCATGTTGCTGCTGAAGATTATAGATTGATGAACACTTTACTTAGACAAGGAGTTTGATCGTGGTTAGTAGAAATACTCATAAAGTGAAGAAAAACATGATATTTTAATAGCGTTAGCCACGATTGGCTACTTGGTGATGTCACATACCACAGCCACATTGATTCTTGAAATGTATAATGTAAATTTCAATGACATAAGGCATGGGTTTTTGTAAACGTCCTTTCACTCTTCATCACTTCATAGTTTCATTTTCACCTGCTTATTCGTACCCCCGTATAACCTAGCTGTTGGTGGGGTCGTTAAGGAAACAATAATCATCATGACATCAACTTGGAGCTGGAGATAATCACGTCATTGACGTTTAGACGTGGATAGAACACGTCTTGAAAAACCCGGCACCTCCACCAAAAACACATTTTTTTGAAATACTATAGAAACTCGATACAAAATCATTGTTCCCCAATTAAGGCTAAGGACTAAAATTAGAGTCGTTTGTACGGGGCACCACAAGGGCGATCTTACAACCCCATTTTAATTATTTAAAACCTATCAACTACAACACCAGGACTGTGCTGTCTAGCTGTGACCATACAATCAGACAAGAAAATATCTGAAGAATTACGAAAATCAGCATTCATGCAATTTTCGCTGCCGTTAATTTCATTCATCCTGACTTTGGGTTCCCTTCTTCATCTCAAATTTAAATGGCTTATAGGCCTACCCTATACATAGTTTATATACAGGTATGAAAAATCAAGTTATGATGGAATAAATGATGAAACGCAACCATAAAAACTATTAAAAGAATATATGAGACATGAAATCATGACAGATATTATAATGAGTTAAGGAGAAAGGAAATGAAATACAAATTGAGAAAAATACGACGTAGAAAAACGAAGAAAGAGAAACTGACACAGTAGAACTACTACTGTACTGACTAATGTAGAACGGAAATCCCAACACGGTGATTGCACTGTTTACAATTTGTTGAATGAGTTACACTGAAACTAATCATTGCTTTCGCTTATTTGGTGCTCAGTTTGGACGATCCTACCTTTCATTCATAGTCTGAATTGGGACAAATAACAATGCAGCAAATCAAAGTTTTATATCACAATTGAATACAAAAATGAATGAAAAATGTGATTTTGATTTACAGTTATAGACCTGCTATAAACCATCAAATCCTTCCATGAGAACACATTATCCTCTCACTGGAAGCTCTTGCATTTGAATCTCAAATTTAATAGAACTTGAAAAAACTATAAAACACCAATAATATACGTTTATTCCATTCCATATTTTTGTCTACGAGACTTCATACAATAAAAGGGAAGATTCAACTTGTTGAATGAAAGTACGGTGTATGAGAGTTAACTTTATTGGAAAATTATCACTAATTGGAGCATAAAAATCAATTCTAGTCGATTCTAGTTCATATCTATTGAAGTCGATGATATTAGAATATAATTCGATGAATATCGTCAATTTATGTACAAATATGTTTTTCTTGCTTTGGAATACTCAGTATTGTTATAAATACACCTTTTTCTAATAAAACGTTATATATAACGTTATAAAATGTTTATAAAATGTAATAAAAATGTTCGAGTCTTGTTGAAACTCAACAGTTTTACTCGTATAAGAATAAACGTTACGCATTAAGAAAGAGAAGCCACTAAAGTTGAGGTGTACTCTAATAAAAACCTAAACCAATGTCTGACAACCGAATATATTATTTCATTACACAAATGCTGACTGGTCGAAACTCCCTGACGGTAATGGTAAACTGTAAGAAAGACACTCGATCGAAACCCCCAAAACGAACACAGTAATTACAGATGAAGGGTCAACACTCCTGACCGTCATCACTAATACATGACACGGGACGATCGATCGTAACATAACACACATTACAACACTTGTTCCAATTGTACACGCCAAGTACCTTCAAACAGAAGGCCAGTAAAACAATCGTCTCCTTTATCGGCTAATTAGATGACTACCTCTTGGAACAGATTGTTGGCGGGCCGCCAAACATCCTGTCAACTTTGACCCCGGTCACTGGGATGTTGGCAGGGATAGGCTTGTCAAGAGTGTTGACGGTCTCGAACGCCCGTCTCATCACATGTTAACATTAGCAGTCGGTGGTTTCGACACGCCAATACTCGGGATAATGGAAATGGAAGAGCGATTGAATGGTTTAGAAGTGATTCTATCAGATCAGCTTATGTATACTAAAATCCATGGGAGAAGATCGTCGTCTACCAACTGTATTATTGTAAAAACTTTGATAATTAAATATTCTCTTTGAAACAACAAGTATTTAATGATTCTAAAAGATGTAGTCACGTTTCTAAACCCAAACCTCGTCAAGAAAAAACACTTCATCCTAAAAGTACGACAGTTATATAAATATAAAAATAATATTTGCGTTTGTTATGTTGGTAGACGGCCTTCTTTCGTGGATACAAGTATACCAACAATAAAAGTTCGTATATTTCTTTGAATCACGTGGCCATTCCTAAAACTTAAATTGGTAAACTTTTATTTTATCTGTTGATTTTTATACACGTTAAGTCAGTGATGTGGATTTCCGTCGTCTATAAAAACTTTTGTCGACAAGAAAAATAAAAATAACTAATGGTTAACATCGTTTAGAAGTTTATCTGATAAATTTATCGCCTTGTAGTTTTCTTCATTTAATTGATTTTTGGTGGACTTTAATAATCTATGTGTGACGTATAACGGTGAGGCGATGATTGAAGGACGTCACAACCCTAGATTTCAACGAGTAATGACGATATTTATTTCCCGCATTTGAGAGAAAGCTAGAAATCATCATCTCAATTACAGAAATTGAATTATTTTCTCGTCCTCCAGAGACCATGAGTTATGACGTATTCATTACCGATTCTGTATAGGAACATAAACAGGAACATAACGGGTCGATTCTGTTTATGTTTCTATACAGAATCGGTATAGGCAGAAAAACGTTCGAAAAAGGCAGGTCCTGTAGGACAAATAAATCTAATTTAATTTCTGAAACTGTGATGAAGATTTCTAGTTTTCTCTACAATTGGTGAAATGAATATCTTTCTTTTGTTTAATTCATTCTTTTGTGGTTGTAAAATCGCTCTTGTGATTTGATCGATCTTAATTGTGGTCAATGAATTCGAATCAAGTTATCGATGCTGAGAAAATAAATATTCTTCATCACCACATACATTCATCACTGCGAATACATACATCGTTTTCCTCATTTATTTGATACCACATCAATTAGATCACGTTTCTCTTCATTTTCAATTCCCACCACATTCTTCCCACCAAACACGTGCTTCTGGGTGGAGCTGGACTCAAGTTCAACTTGGTGCCACTTTATTCACAATCTGCTAATAATTGGCACCACTGTATAATAAAATAAACCACCGGATTAGCGAACTAGATCATAAATTATCCGGAAAGTGTTAGTTAACTCATTGAAAACACCAGTGGGCTTCAATTTATACTCAAGTGTGATTTGTTCGGATCGAAACTCCCGATATTTACTGGTATTTAAATAGAAAAGACGGTCGATCGGAACCGTCAAACATTTCCGAATGTCAGGAAGGACAGAGTTTGTTTTCAAAGTCAGAGCGATAAAACGTATTTGTTATTAATTGAAGACTGATTCGTAAAGAGTTTGATTTTATTAGGTTCTTCAAGCGATAAAAACGTGTGAGGAAATGCATAATGTACCCTTATTAATGTCAGTTTAATATCATTCGTATGGTCGTATAATAGAGGCTTCACATTAGATTTCACGTCTTCCACTCTTCCTTCGCATGTTTATTGTCTATTTGATTGAGAGCTTGGGTTGTTTCTACTGTTTGGTTGCATGCCTGCATGTATGTTCGTTTCCAAAGTTTATAGGTCGTTGTATATTTTGAATTTACGTTTGATTTCTTCGATATCAATGAGAATTTGAACATTTGGGAAGAAAAATCAAATTACCATATTATAAAAGCTATACATACTCCATTCTTGTAAATGAAGTTGAATTATTAATATCTCGAATTGTTTTATTTTATATTTTTGTTTTATGATAATTTAATCGGTTTTCGAGAAGTTTCAACGAGAATGCTTGCATACATTTCTCCTGGATTCGATGATATGATACATTTTTACCTGATCACATGTTGAATGCAATGAACAATTCAAATAATTTGATGATGCGACGCGCAATCGATAGCCAATCGTTGAACAAGCTGCGACTCAAACTCTGCTCCATACTACTTTATCGATTGATGCTCACAAAAAACTTGCTATATGATAACGAAAGAAATTGATATAAAAATGACGTCAAACTCGAAGTGATATGGAAATAATTACATTTGACTTGATTTACGTTCATCCATTAACGACATTTCGGCCGTCATGATTATCGTCCACATTTCGTACATTCGGGCGAACACATTCGGTTGTCAACGAGTTGGGTCCTAAACGTAAATTAGTAATAGAATTGCACTTAATTAATGCTAAACAGGAAGTCGGTTTTTTTCAGTCGTCTGCGAATAAATTTATGGAAACAGCATCGCTCGGTCACGTGTTCATTGTATACTTGCGGTCACGTAAAACGGTCGATCAAGTCAGGTTTAAATGTATTCTGAGGGAAATGTACTGACATTGTACGAACTGAAACTAGAAGAGACTATTCATCGCGCACTCCACGAATAGTCTGTGAAACAAATAGCGGTTAAATATGCGGACATTTAATTCTGTAATTCAATTTAGGAGAAGACTTTTCATGTGACTGCAAGTTTATACTGAAATGATATTTCTCATGCTCGATTTTAGATTTCTGGATCTTTCAGATGATTGAAAGATTTATTATTATTACAAGTGACCATAAGACACCACCATCACTAATTCACTATAGAGCTCTTAAAATATAATAATATCGTATTTTTGTAGTGTTCTTACGTGGAAGTATACTATATTCTATTATTACTATCGATGTTTTTTCCCAAAAAACTATTCTCAATAGAACTTAGTTGTGTTGGCTTAACGGCGCACCATGCTACAAAGAATATAATGGCATTGTGATACAAAACAACATAATTGAACTTGATTGGAAATATTACTGAATGACAAATATACTGTAGTAAGTATGTATCATATGTATTTTAATACTCAATATTTAATCTTTCTATGGACCGGTTTTACGAATCTTAGTTAAGTACTAATCCACTAACTATTTGTTAATGGTACGAAAATATCACATGTAACCAAGAGTGATAACAAGTTAATCCGCTAACTATTGCCTAATCCACTAACTATGGATTCGTAATACTGGCCCTAAAAATATAATCTCTTAATTGTCTACAGGATTACATTCAATTTTTTAAGAAGTTCACTATTTTCAACCAAACATTAAAGTGATTAAAGCATAAGTGATATAGAATTGATATTTCAATACAAAATTAAAAATTGTTATGAATTTTGCTACCTTCCTTTCAAATATCTATATAAATCTATCAAGAATAAATTTCGAACACTACATTTCTCACCCGTCCCTCTACACAACATGCGTGTTGTAACTTATTTATAGTATTTTATAGTATTCAATTTACATTGATATATTCATAGATCGAGTACCAACTGTATCAACAATCCCCCCCCCCCTTCCCCTTTGAGGTCGAGTCATTGTTATTCTTCGATCACACAAACCGTCGCTCGTGAATCTAGCACTGGATCAGCTGTTCTGAAATCGTTGAACTTCCGACTGTCTAGAACACGATATCGATCAGGTAATTGCTCTAAGCGAGTACATCAGGCGCGAGTGACTAATCGCTAGTTAGTTACTTGGTTAATTAGATGAAAGTACAAACACGTGAATTATGCATACATTATATAGCATTATTAAAGCAGGGGTATAATTATGTGTGAGAGTATTGAGAGGTGAATAAATGTATATGAATGACAGTGAATTATGAAGTTTGGTGATCATATAAGTAAGGTGACCAAGTGACATCAGAAAAAACAAAGACAAAATTTCAGAATCACTTACACCAAGTTTTGTAATCAAATAAACCATGGGCCCTTCCATGACTGTCACTTAAAATGACCTCTTAGGCCTAGCTTGATCCAAATGACTGGGACTTTGATTGGATCATGTTTACTATAGGAGAGGTAAATACCATGACAACACAAGATAATAACACAACCACAGGCAAAAACTTGAAATCCATTTTGCTATCCATTCTTTATAGTGCCATTTCATTGACTAGTTCAAACTGTGAGTATAGTCTTAGTATAGTCTGTGAGTATAGTATAGTCATTTTTCATTTTAATATATGGTTTAATCTTGGAAATCACAAAATCCTATTGGAAAATTGGAATTAGTAAGAGTTTTTCCCTCATATTTTCATCCATCAAGATTTACATGTAGAGTCTGAGGTATTTTTGAAAATCATTATTAAAAGTTCTATATGAATGGGGAAAAATACAGAATGCGGACGATTTTTTTTTCATAATTAGTACATAATTGTGTATCTTGTGGAAACGAAATAAAACAAAGCTATATTCTCACACCTCGCTTCATCATTCAACAAGAACAACAATAGGTTCAGAAAAGTTCATTCTATATGCAGATTAAATTATACAATAAACTGCAATAGTTTCATTTGCTATTTCCACCAACTTATATCCCTCTTATATCAATATTTCATTCTATTTTTCAAATCGTTTGGTCTACTATAGCTTGCATGCAGTTGCACTTTTTATACGACAATATTTTTATTTTCCTTCAGAGCATTATCTGTGCTTCTATTCCTTGAGACTTTGAAACAAATACGACGTTTTATACGACATAGTAAAAAGTAAAACCATCCACATCTGAAGTAGAACACTGAAAAGCAGCCAATGAGCGACGTCGAATCGAGATCGTGAAAGTGCTGGAGGTGAAAAGCTTTTTGTCTCTCGGCACATCTGGACCGGGAATCATACGTGTTTTATAGGATACACAAGTTGACTGGAAAGAGATATGTCCTTTTAAACTTGGGAGTAAAGATATCGACAGATTGTAAGATTTTGAAACTATTTTGAATCGTGATGGAAGATGAACATGGCTCGATAACGAAATTTAGAAAAAAAATCCACATCATGAGAAATACAGAAATGTGTACACTTGTATCCATGATAAAAATAACCCCTTCTCCCTCCCCCCTCCTCCCTCCCCCCTCCATCCCACACCACTAGCGCACGAGTGGATGATATCAAAAGCTCGTAAATTGGAGTGAGGTCGTAAAAGTTATTAGTAAAAGACCTTCCTCGGAAACTCAGTTGTTCTGGTGATCACTTTTGAACGGTATGAGATATCGAAATTTCAATACGAAAGAAACACAAATATTTTTAATACCTTCAAGATGGTATATAAGTTATACCGATTCAACTCATATTGCATAATTGTCAAGCGTATACAGCTAAAAACAAATGTTTTTTTAGCCATATACGGTTGATAATTATGCGACATATGTTTTTAAACTATATTTTAGACAGTCATGAGACTGTCTCAAATATTCAATTGAAGGTATTAAAATTATCTGTTTTTTTTCTGTATATATGTTTGATATCTCTTACCATTCAAAAGTTATCACCAAAAAAACTGATATTTCACTAAATCGACTCCCATGGACTCTTATAACAGATTGAATTTAAAAAATTTAATCATCTATCGTATTGTCTAGAGCGTGTTTAGTTGTCAGTTACATATTGTTTAGGGATAAGTTACTAATAATCTTTCTAAAATAATAATTATTCAACTACCGTAGTTGTAACATATTTTTGTTATGTTTAGATTCGTCAGACAGTACCCATCAATCGCGAATATAGCAATTGTAATTATATAACAAAACACATCGATGTCTATTCGCCATTCAGTCGTCTTCAAAGACCATACAGATGTTTCACCAGACAAAGCTCCTTAGAGATGCTGTGTCTTCCTGTACACGAGTACTGACTGATCGACACTGTCAACCGTTACAGTTAACGCATCAGGAAGACGGTCGATCGGGCCGACCAATTAACACCACACGCATATTTATCTTCCCGTTGCATTTTATTAGCAATTAATATCGAGGAACATCGTATAAGGAGAGACAACATAACACACTTAATGCATTTCACTGTTCTTCCTTGTATAAATAAAGACAGTCATTAAGTGCACCAGAAGATGGAAGTGCATATCTTTTGTTCAGTAGTTCGTAAAGTATACCTACTAGAAACTAATAACTCTGCACACACAATTACACACCTGTGGTCGGAGCAATTACTTCTATTTTATTGGTCGTTCAGGAAGACAACACACCAAGACATATGTTAATTCTTTCTATAAGCAGAGCACGTGCAATATTGAGGTTTGAATTATTATGATATTGGACCTTTTTATGTAGAAATACAATTAGTATTATAAATAGATGAATAATAGGAATGAATCAATTTTTTGGAAACTCACTAAATTTATCAATATTATTGGGGTGATAACAAGAACGAAGAATAAAGAACAGAACAGAATAATTCAAGAATGAGAAGGGAAAGAGGATCAAAATAATAAGATTTTTTTTTCTCTCCAAAGAAAATGTTCGAATTATTACTATACCTGAATTTTACTATTTAAAGATCGATGTATTGTTTGTTAAAAGAATTTTCTAATTTCAATTATTATTTGGGGTGTTAAGATCGCCCTTGTGGTGCCTTCCTACAATCCTACCTTGGCACCCTTAGCCCTAATCGAGGAACAATGATTTTGTATCACTTCACAAAGTTCATGATATTATCGGAAAATTATAAAAACCCAAATTTTGATGATCCTTCGTTCTTGATTTAAACAGCCTTGATCAATCAGTTTTCGCCACGAGGACCGACCGACTGACATATCTGGTTCCTGATTGGCTGATGGAAACGGTCTCACACGTGGATACTGACACAAGTATTTAGCACAGGGAGTCAAGCCACGTTTTACGAACACATTCAATACTCGCCTATATTTAGCGCGGTTTGGCGACAGAGAGAGAGAGAGAAAGAGAGAGAGAGAGAGAGAGAGAGAGAGGGAGGGAGGGAGGGAGAGAGAGAGAGAGAGAGAGAGAGAGAGAGAGAGAGAGAGAGAGAGAGAGAGGTGATTTGGCGAAGAATTATATTCATGGTGATGAAGTTTGATCTGTGTGAGATAAACTAGTTAAAAACAGCATCTACGTTGTTAAACAAGCTAGAAATTTGTCATCGAAATTACTTCACTGATTAATTTATTCAACTTTATAGAAAATGATATAAACTCATACTTCAATTTATATAAATTAGGAGTCAGGTTGTCTATAATGAATCTACAAAAAGTCTAAAGAATGGATAATTGGTTTCAAATTTATAATGCAATTCTTCAAACAATTCTGAGTTTTAGCACAAATAATTATCCTCCAAATTCCAATTTTATATCTCATATCTACCAAAGTTACCCCTAACAGAACCACAGTTCAACTCAATCGACTATCATTACCTTCAGATCTTGTCAATATTACAATAGAAAGCGTAAGTAAGTATAAGTTTTATTTTAGTTTTTTTGTGTTCAAAAGTAGTCAACTGTAATATTGTTACTGTACTGTTACTGTTACTACTGTTAAGCTGGAACAGTGTACTGATCGTTGATTGGTCGCCATAAATGTCACGTGATAATATCACGCGAAGATCGTTTTAGACTATACTCACAGTGGTTCGCTATTTACGGAAAACCGTATAAATACACTACATAAATGTTTCGTTCGCAGAGTGAGTGTAACATTTTATTGGCTTGTTGACACTTATTATACGAACACTTTGATGTCCCGTGGATTTTATAGTTTGTACGAGTTTGTATGGGATTCTAGACTTCGAGGTTTAATTGTTGTGTTGAAAATCCGAAAAAAAAAATATTAAAAAAAATGAATAAACGAAATTAAAAGGCGCCCTGAAGTCACGTTGGGCGTGGGTTTGCTCAATGGTGTATATACTTATCATCACTCCATAGTTTCATTATCACCTTCTCTTCCGTATCCCCAAATAACCTAGCTGTTGGTGGGGGTGTTGAACACTATTTATATACGAACATGAATGAACGTAAGATAGTATTGAATGTATTGAGAATGAATGAAAATGTAATTTTATATGAGGATAAATAACGATGATTTATTTACAAGAAAGGCCAAATTTGAAAGCAAAAATGTTATACAGTGCTATGACGATCAATTAGATATATGAGGGAAACAATTTACTAATATAAAACCTGAATAATTATAAAAAAAAAGTAGAAATACATATTTTATAAACCATAGATTTGTTGAGACATTTATATTTATAGAATCGTTAAACATTTGTTTCTTCAAATAAAACCTGTGGAATTATAATGGAAGAGCTAACCATGTAGACGCATCAGTTTTATTCTTTTTATTGAGTCCAACTGCAAACTCATACCCCACTAAGACCACTTACTTCAAGATGCCCATTTTCATTGACTACTTCACCGCACTTGACTTGCACCTTCTCCACATTACAATACACTGCTTCCAACGGATGTCCCCCCTATCTAATACCACTAACACTCGTCTGTTCCAATCCGTAACTCTCACCACAACTAGTATAGTATTTCACTACGCAGGTTACACAGTCAAAAAACCGAGACAGGGCGTAACGAAAAACACCCATTCGAAACTTCCTTTCATTTCAAATTTAATGGAAATTCATATTTTCCTACTCCTTTTCTTCCTATTGTTGTGAAGTGGAATTATTGTTTCTGATATGTTTCTGTTAAGAGTGTTGGTGAGAGAATTCAGAGAAACACAAGTCTTTTGATGATTGCTCGAAAATATCATGAAATACAAAAAAAGTTATACAGATAAATATTAGCATTTCAATTCGGTACAAACGTCGATCTGTTTTGTTGAAACTATTGAAATTGTGATGTTTCATTGATGACAAGTGATTTATCATGAAATATTTTTACACTCATATATATATATATATATATATATATATATATATATACATATATATACCTCCCTCTCTGCCGTAATGGGTAGCACGTCAGACCGGTAATCTGGAGATCCGAGTTCAAGTCCTGGGGGAGGTCGCGATTTGTAAATAGTTTTAAATCGTATCATTCGTATATATATATATATATATATATATACCTTCCTCTCTGGCGTAATGGGTAGTGCGTCAGACCGGTAATCTGGAGATCCGAGTTCAAGTCCTGGGGGAGGTTGCGATTTGTCAATAGTTTTAAAAAGTGAGAGTGCGGGCTCGGTGATGTATATATATATATATATATATATATATATATATATATATATAATAATTTAAATGTGTGTGTGATGAAAATGACCCAATTTGTACATAATGAGGTTTACAATTTTGCATACCGTATATCAAAAGACCTATGGTCCTAGTGATTCTAACCTCCTCAACACGCACCACGTGCTCTTAACGTAATGTAGCTGTTTGTAGTCTGAGCTCCTAATACACTTGTCAAAGATAATGAGCGCATTGTGATGATTTTCACGCCTTTCAAGCTGTAGCTCACGAGACATGAAGGTTCCGATTCGCCGTCTCTTCTAGCCCACACCACTAGCGCGCGGGTGTTTCAAGTCTTCATCAGTCTTGTTCAACGTGTATTCACAAGATATGAAGGGTCCGATAGAGGGTCTTTCCTTTTACATACCATTAACGCGCGGGTGTTTCAAACCTTCATCTGTCTTGTTCAACTTGTATCCTCGAGAGATGAAGGGTCCGATCGAGGAGTCCTCCCTATAACATATCACTACCGCACGGGTGCTTCAAACCTTCATTTCTCGTGGTACTTGTGTATACCCTAATATGACTCGACGGGGTGTAGGTAAGGACTTTCAAACAATATCTACGATTCTATAATAAGTAAGGAAATCGCCGGAAGTGGTTACAAGGGTTGTGATGAGTGGCAGCTATAAATGTGCTGGAAATTTGAATACTTTATCTGCGGCTGAGAAGTAAGATGACAGAGAGTGGGCCTATACAGTACTATTGTCAAAGTTCATTGTTATTATTTTAGATTAGTCCATGCATTATTTATATTTGGTGACAAGACCGCCTCGGATTCTTAAAACAACCGAGAGCAATCCTCAAGCCTCGATTAATATTAATGTTCTGATTCTGCTAAAATCAAATGATGAGCGAGAAGTTTTGAAACTTGGCAATGCAGACCTATCCACAAACCAAGAAATTATTTTACTGACAAAATAATTATAGAAACTTCAGCAGTTACAGAATTTCGTTGTAAACAACTTTGAGGAATTCACGATTCTGAAAGATTTAGTTGCGTTTTTTTTGGAGGTAAATTTCGTAAATTCCTGAAAAAGCTTGAAAAATCACACTCACACTACTGACATTGTGATATTTGTGTTTGATACGTTTGTAGACCTGTTGGTGTTATGTTGGTGATCGTATTATGATTTCTAAGGACGAGGTTCACAATAGACAACGCTACTACAATTTTCAAAGGAGCGAAATATTTTTGTTGCAGCGAGGCTATGTATAACAATCGAAGTGTTACTTATAATCATTTCTTTGTATGATGCCTATCGTATTCTTACGTGGATATACATATATATATATATATATGTGTATATATATAGGAGGTTATAGTTATGGCATGTCATAAAAGATATGTCTCGACCGGGACTCGAACCCAGGACCTTCTGATTGCCGGTCAGGTGCTCTCCCGACCAAGCTACCGACAGTTCGCTAGGGAGAGAGACGAATAAATGACTCATTGGTATTTATAAATATATATATATATATATATATATATATATATATATACCAATGAGTCATACTTAATATCTTGATTCCAATGCAACACAACTGCAGCAAAGATGAATCTAGGTGGCATTATGCAACTGAAACGTAGTTTATAAGTCTCACAATGTATTTATGATTGCAAACGAAGCACCTCTTTCCACACTTCGATAAATCACCCACACATACTCAAGCTCTTTCACGTCCCCTCAGACGTGCTCAGGTATTCATCCTTATCCCACTCGGCATAAAGAAGACCTTAGAAACCTATTCGTCGGACATGTTTTATGTCTCCAATCTTCGTGACCTTCGACCTGCGACTGACCTCAATTTAAATACAACCAATGTCAGATTATTGTAGTCTGGATGCGAACAGTTGGGGGTGGAAACCTTGGTAGGATGAGGTGGTTGCTTGGGGGGGAGGGGGATTGTTCGAAAGATGTATCATTCATTTCTTTATAGGCAAGGAGAGTCGAGACTATAGTGTTGAAATTTTGTGATTCTTCAATTCAATTGGAATAGTAGATATGAATTGATTTTTTCAATAAATACGAAGAATAGAGATATCGAGGAATTGTGGAGAGAGGGAGATCAGAGATAATTTTCACATCGAGCTATATATATATATATATATATATATATATATATATATATATATATATATATATATATATATATATATATATATTGTTTTCTTATTGGAATAAAAACCTCGACAGAACGTCACTGCTTCCCTATTAAAGCCACAAAAAAGGATCATCTTAGAGCTCTATACCATATCACTGTTAGAGAGAGAGAGAGAGAGAGAAAGAAAGAGAGAGAGAGAGAGAGAGAGAGAGAGAGAGAGAGAGAGAGAGTGTATGACTGCTTGTTCGGGTCTTGTACTTCAACGAACATGATTATACAGGTGTGCCCTATCAGGATCAGAGAGAAAATAACAAGTATTGTTCCTTGAAATGTGTTCCTTGTTCCCTCAGGATAGAGTCAAGTATGATTACTGATTACCTCTGATGTTTCTTCATAAGCAATAACACCGTGATGTTGGTACTATTGCCAATCTCAGGTCAGCCAGACGTAAGGGTAGGAAACACAACAACAAGGAACAAAATCTCATTCCGGGGAACCGTATTAACGTAACGGGAAGTCGAAAG
Source organism: Brachyptera putata (assembly GCA_907164805.1). NCBI lineage: Eukaryota > Metazoa > Arthropoda > Insecta > Plecoptera > Taeniopterygidae > Brachyptera > Brachyptera putata. The sequence goes on along the minus strand of OU015470.1, from coordinate 20,797,646 downwards.
TCGTAGATATTTTCATTCATTCCATTCAAAAATGAAAACGTTAATCGAAACCATTTGTTACTTCAATACTTCGAGAAGATTTCCTCTCCATTAAACAAATATAAACACAATGCAAGTTACAATAAATATATGAACGTGTTATACCGTACTTCGTTGCATGTACGGTTACTACCCCATCAGTTAGTTCTCACAATCGGATGTGTCGAACCGGCAATATACAATAAGTAAAACACAAAAAACATCCACCACACATTTCCTTTTTCTGGTACCATAAAGTGTCTAGAAAACCACCATACATTAACGTTCAACTTCGACGTTTTTATTTCCGTCCAATTTCTTCCAAGCGCCACATTTTCTTACCCCCTGTGTCGTCACGACGCTTTTTGCGCGCGCTTTTTTCTCATACAAGAGTAACTTTATTAAAAGTCGTATTCATTTCCTTCCACAATGCAATGACGGATCAACACCCCCGACCGTTATCGCTGGTGAATACCCGAGACGGTCGATCAATCCCACCAAACATCAGAGGACGATATTGGAAACGAATCCACATCAGATCAGAATCAAGCTACGGACCTCGTTTTGTTCGACGTCCCTATTCTTCCAGTGTGTAAAGTGATGTGTTCCCATAGCGACCGTTTATCGATAACTATATATATCTTCTTCATATCAGATACACAGTCCAACAATATTGCTTCCCCCCCCTTCACCCCCCCCCCCCCCCCCTTGAAGGGCTTGACCATCTCGATTGGCCCATAAAACACGGTCTTCCCTTTCTGGTTTTATCTTGTTCATCATCATCAATATCACATCTTCGATATCTGGACCACTATTCCAGAAGCATATGCTTTGTCTTCTGAACATTGGATATTGCTCTTCTGTTAATCGTGAGAGGGGTGGGGGAGGAGGGGAGGGGTGTTTCTTGATCACGTGATGTGAATGCGTTGCTTGAGGATTGGTGGGGTGAAAAGAGGAAAAACAGTTTTTGACCCCCAGCTTCTATAGTAGCTCAGTCAGTTGAGGCACTGCTTTAGAAAAGGAAATCCAGTCCCCCGCATAAGGATGGGTCATGGGAACTTTTGCCCTCTGGTGGCTGGGGATGCCTCAATCTAACTAACTAACTAACTAATTACTATACAGCTCGAATAGCTCCCCCCCCCCCCCCCCCCCCCAATCTGTCGCCGCCCACGTAGTGTTTTGATTCAGAAGATTTAACTTATCCGCAAGTATTTTAAATGTTTAATCGATCTATTCAACATATTAACTCAACCTCAACCAACCTTTAAAGACGAGCCTCGATCTTCATTTTAATTCTTTAGAATCACGTTCGTCTCGCATTGTTTACTTTCTCTGATCTCGCAAATAACAATTTGGCAGTGTTTATCTTGATACGTTCTCGTATGCTAAGATGTTTGGCGTTAGTCCAAGATGACACTCGTGTGTTCTGGTTTGTCTGGCACGCATGCTGGAGACGAGGTAACGAACAGGAGTCTCCGCCAACGCTCGGGGGTGTCGACCCGGCAATAATCGCGTACTGTGACTTCAAAGAAGTTATTTTGTGTGGACACGCAACGAGCATGTTCACGGTACTTACGTCCTATGATTTTCACAGGTAAAGACGCCAAAACATCACTGTTTATTTACACGCGGAAATACGAATTACCCATAAGAATAAGCCAGAGAAGAATTTTCGTGAGAAAAATATCCTTCGAAAAAATTCAAATTTTCACCAAATTTCAATATAATAATGATACACATTATTCCAAACTTTCACTGAAATCCAATTATTCGTTTTGAAATAAAAAATTATATAATGACAAAAAAAGCAAAAAAAGAATTCTCGTACAAAAGATGTCTTTCGAAAAAATTCAAATTTTCACCAAATCTCAATATAATGATGATTCAGATTATTTCAAAATTTCACTGAAATCCAATCAGTCGTTTAGATATGAAAAATTATTTAATGACATTTTTACACATCGTTTTAAAGCTATTAAGAAAACCAATTAAATCCAAGCAACACGTGTCACCAATTAATGGAGAACGATTAAAACAAGGCCTTCTTTATTATCGAAGAACTTTTTGAGAATAAGTAATGAATAGAAAAGGAGGGTCTCAAGGTGTGTATATGTATACAGCTGTCATCACGTCTCATATAGTAGTCTAATATTACAATATAATATTAAATTGCATCATAAGACCCTAAGTAGCTTCATCTATATTTTCAATTTGAATACTTATTCAATTTTTTTTTTAATATCATTGAGACTTGGTATACAAAATCAACGTGCCCCAATCTAAGCTATAGATGACAAATTGGATAGTTTGGACGGCATAATATTTTCTTCAATACTTGGAATCGTGAAATTAACAATGAGACATATTAACTATGAAAACGCAGCATATATGTTGTGGGATGAGCGAGGTTGTATATGATATGTACTATAGACAAAATGGTATGAAAGTGTTCACACCTTGATTTTGGATCTATTAACTCTCAGCCTTCCTGATTCACCTCGTGATGATAGCAATAATTTTGTTGAACAGCTGTTTTCATCTATCAATAGTTTTCTACAATAGAGGGGAATTAATCTTCAAAACGGCTCTCCCGATTTGAGTGATTTGGGGGAAACTCCAGAATAAAGTGTATATCATTTGTGTGCCTAGATTCCATACGAATTTGAATTTATTCGGAGTGATCCTATTCTCAATTGTTCCATCCAGCTAATCTACAATCTTCTTATTAGGCCTATATCTTCCTATTATCTCGGACTTCTCTTTCTTCTCACTCTAAAATTCCGTTTTCTTCTTTGTTATTATAATCATTACAATATTGTTAATTTTTGTTCCGTTTTTTTTTTCCATCAGAATAACAGAGAAAATCCGCAGCGGTCTCAGGTAAACACCAAGCTAGTTCCAGTCGTAACTCACGGATTACCAGTGATTGTGTCTTCCATCTCGCCAATTAGTCTTCGCTACGTTCATTATGTCACCGCCTTGTGGATCTCCAGCTGTCTTTTGTGCTCGCTAAACCTTTATCCGGTCACAAATGACTGGCAACAGAGATCTGGGAGCCGACAGTCATTGTTACCGGAGCTGCACTTGTGGCTCATTGTTGTATACATGTTTCTTGCGACAATGAGTGGCGGCCACTTGGGATATATTCAGAATGTAGAATGTTTTAAAACATGTAATCGGTTACGAAAACATGATTACTGTCTGTAGATCTATTCTTCATTTCTAATTTAATTCAATATAGGAAACTTGATCGATTTCTTGTTCGATCTCAACGGTTATAATTGTGGATAGCAGCAATTCTCAGTTATTTCAGTCTTGAACGGCGGTATTGTTACCAAATTATCATCAGAATTAAATAAAGAAATATGTACTTATTCACCGTGATAGAACATGTACAAAAAAAATACGGAAATATATCGACTACAATAATTTATTGGTAGGCCTGATTCTAATAAGCCTTTGAAGATAATAAATAGATTATAAACATTGATTATCAATAATTTGTATCCCATATTCACACTATAGTTGCTTGCGGCGGATATAATTCAAAATGCATAAAAATAATATATGTAAATATGCCTATACTTAGCAGTAATAAATACGCTATCTTTCAATTACATATCTTCTAATCTCATCCCCTCGTCACGAAGTAAAGTAATTAATTGCGACTAATAGACGATCATCAGGTCGTAGGTGTTAATAAATCACGCGCTAACTCGCGGCAAAAGTACAGTGAATCACTTTCATTCACTTTTATTACTTCAGAAGGCGGTGAAGTGATATTATTAGTACCATTACACGAATATTAGATCCACGCTCTTCTAATACCATATTACAAGTTGTAAAAAACCGTGAAACATTCACAGATATACTAGTATTCACGAGAGAAGGTCGTATGCAAACTGAGTAATTGTAAACACACAGTTGAGTGCATGCAACGGTGCTTAGTAATAAAAGAGAAAATAAATTCACTTATTTTGTTTCTATGTTCAAAAACCAGTGTAATTGGATGAAAAGTTCACATCTCCGAAATAATATTATGATCTTCAATTTATCCCAGAGAATTCAATCAGTTTCAACATAATACGTCAATGAATAAAAATAATGTAATGAAATTCATTGATTATCTAGTTTTCTCGAGAATTAGAGAAATGAATATCGTCATTATTCTTTAAAATATACTTCCAGCGTTATGTTGTCCTTTAAGGATTGTTATATTGGTAGACGACCTTCTTCTATCGTGATCGCAAGTGTAGTATTTAATTTCTTACGCCTCGTTATTGACGCCTCGTCGCGTCTCGTGTGCCTCCGCACGCTCGGACTATTTTAATACACTCTTCACGACACGCCGCGCACGAATACACATTCACATGATACTGTCGAACGAGTTGTAAACGAATAGCCTGTAATTAGAGAAGATGAAACCGACACCAAGTTTTATTCCGAGCATTGAAATTTGTTCAGTTTTAATTAAATCGTAGGTGGTAGAAATAGTTGTGAAGTAGAATAATAACAATACAAACTTAAGTAACAAACGAATAAGAAGGAAAATTGATAATTTAGTTTTGGTAGTGAGAATAGAATTTGACGCACTAAGTTACGTTCAAACTCGCTTCATTCCAAACTTGATTAAACCATTGAGAAGAGGTAAAGCCGCAAATGTGATGAGATGCGATGAGATTAGAAAGAAGCGAGATTGGAACCGTTTGAGGTCGGAAAGAAGTAATGTTTGGAATGAGTCAAGTCTGGAAAGAGACGAGCAGCCAGGTTGAAGGGTAATGAAAATGAAACGATGAGAGATGAGAGATGAAACTGATAGGTTGCACCGTCCGAACGATCCTACCTTTCATCCTCAGCCTCAATTGGAGAACCATGATTTTGTATCCAGTTTCGATATTGATAATGAAGAGAAGATAGAATAAAGACCACATTGTGTGTACTGTAAACCAATACTCAATATGTATTTATGTATAAACTAATATAGTGTGTACACATTGATATTGTATTTGATTAATTCATATGATTTAATTCTGAAACCTCATTCTGTCAGCATATTAGCCCCAGAGGACCACAGCTAGCACGTAGAACGTCGAGTCGTTTTATTTGTTCATGAATAAATCATACAATTTCCATCACCACGTTGATGCGGGTATTGTACATCAATAATTATTAATAAAACTACGTAAATACATCTGTGAAAACAATGGAGATTTTTATTGCACGGATTTTTGTCTCTTTCTTTGTGATTTGATTTCGAATTTTCACTAAAAAAATGTGTAAAGATTCAGTTTGAAAAATATGATCAAAAAATGTTTAAATTATCTTATCTTATGATGTACATGAGTACAAATACACCAATGGGAAGTTGGTTAGTTTAGTTTGGGTGGGTCAGGTTAATTAAATTAGTTAGATTGGGATATTTACGTTAGTTTAGGCTGCGCGCAACAATAACAACAACAACAACAACAACAACAACAACAACAACAACGTCCGCATTGTGGAGACTCGGACCGAGATGGTCCGATGAATAGCGACTGCCAATAAATTAATTGTCTTCAAAACAAAACCAAAACTGAAGCATTCTTCACCCACATGAAGTAGACATCAAGCATTACCTGACTGAAGCTAGCAACACTCACCGATACCTGAGTGAAGCTAGCCACGCAAGCAGATGCACTCGCAACAAAGCAAGCGCAACATCTCGATATCTTGGACACACAAAAACTGTATTCATCTTCAGCCCTGTGAACTGATCCGTTCTGTAAGTGATTTAGACGTCCAGGGGGCGGTGAAGACGTGCGTGAAATGAGGGGGGGGGGGGGGAGGGGGGAGATAAGGGAACCGGTCACGTGTGTGGGTATCGAGATGCGCTTCTTGCCATGCAGTCGACAGGATACATGGGTTTTGGATCTGAAGAGAGAGGATATAGGTGGGTGGGTTGGGAAAGGAGGAAAAGGAATCTATCTATACAACGCATCTCTCTTCATTGGATGAGACAAGTTTTTGTTGGTTTGTGAGAGATGGGGTCTACACATTATGAAAAATCACAAAAATATACAGAATTATATCAATATTTCAGAATCTTTGTCCTTGATTGGTTCATACAGCATAATTTTGATTGTTAATTTTATTGAATATTACGGAATTAATGAAGTAATTCTCGAAAGAACCATCTGTTCTGACACGTTGAAATCTTTTTTTATATAAATTACAAAACTGGACCAACTCCAGGCTGTGACTTGACAATCCCGTAGGGGCGCAAACCCGTAGGGACTCGAACTCGCTTCAACTCTATTGAAGTGATGCAAAATAAACAATGAAGTATTACTTTCTCATTGAAGAAAATGCAGTATAAACCTTCTCCAACTAAACATAAGCAAAATACAAGGAGGAAATATTACAAAATGAATGTATAAACCTGCGGTGAGTTTCTATACAATTATAACAAAGTTTTGTACTATATTATTGAGTTGGCAGTCCATCTTCTTTCGTGGATTCAAGTATAACAATAGACGTCAATGGATTTCTTCTCGTCACCAAAAACCAAGGCCTACGAATTGAAATGCAGGCCGAAGACCGTCTCAGTTTACTAAATCAGTGAGATAAACTCCCCCCCCCTCCCCCTTTCCACCCTTGACATCTTCATCTCCACCCTTTGTTTGCCCAAGCCCTGATACAGCCCTTGTCGCCCGTGACTAGTCGGGGCGTCCTATCGTCCTATGGTGTAGTGATAACGAGCGGGTGTCGCGAGCTGGCAAGGAAGGGTGACGTCAGTTCATCAAGAGAGAGAAAAGTGCATTCGAGTGGATGAGAAGGTGACTGTCGCTTGGTTTACCAGAAGTTCATATCTGGAGGAACTGAAGATGTAATGTAACTTCCAGTTAAAGGTGACAATACAATGTAAATGGACGTTTTGATGGGAAGATGAGTTACATCTTCCAGTTTAGAGTTCATGGAAGTCGATAAAGAGGAATATCAGGTTTTTGGTGATAACTTTTGAACGGTATGAGATTTCGAAATTCTGAAAACAATGAAACAGAGATTCAGATAGTGTAAGTAATAACTATTTATCTCAAATCGCCTGATTGTCAAGCCTACATACGTTGAAAATACACATTCTTCAATCGTATACGCGTGACAATTGTGCGATATGAGATACATAGTTATTACTAACAAGTAACAACATCTTGAAGGTATTGAAAATATCTGTGTTTCTTTGTTTTTAGAATTTTAATATATCTCATACCGTTCAAAATTTATCACCAGAAACTAATATTCCGCTAAGTCGACTCCCCTAGACTCGTAAGCGTTTCGAATATCATAATATCCAAGAATGAGATGAACAAATGAGTACGAATGAGAGGATGACTTAAGAATGTCGGTTATAAAGACTGATGCCTAAAACGACTTCACTTTCCAAAGCAGTGCCTTTACGGAATGAGCCACGGGGAACGGCATACTGTTCCTAATATATTTATAAATAAAAAGTGGAATAATTACTGAAGAAATCATCATTGTAGACCTATATTATATTTGGAAAATAGAAAATTGAAAAGTTTCCATTTTGGAAAAAAATTGATTCTCATTAATTATGCACCCCAACTATTTAGACATACCGATAGAAGCCAGAAAATCTCATAAACCTCTTTGTACCCCATTATTATAAGGGTTGTGTGATACTGCCTTGGGGCGAACTTTCACTTACAACGCTTAGATCTCGCAAACCCTTGGAGAGCACAATCATTAATCTCATACTTATCTCAATATATAATTATAATTTATAATACAACCAAACCAATTATAAAATAAACAAAAAATATAACAACCCCTTACAAAAAACTCAAACAAAAAACCAGTAAATTAATTCTTAAACACATTTTAAATAGAATGTGTCTTTGATTATCGATCGACCGTCTTTTCAGTTCAATAGACATGACGATCAGTTATTTCGACCCTTAAACTTATTTTTATCTAATCAATTCACAAGGTCCCCTAAAACCTTTTATAAAATAACCTTGTATTTTTGATTAATTGAATTTGAATAAAACAATCTGGAAACGGTGTCCGCTTGTTTTGTATGCGGCGAACAGCGCATGCGCCTTGATGAAAAACAACCCGCTTATCACAGGACTTAATTGCACTTCGTTGTACACTCGCTGGATGAAAGAGTTGGTCAGACTTCACAAAAGACAGGTAGTTTACTCCACTTTTTATGGCAGTCGCTATTCAAATTTGTTTGTTTGTAAGCACAGGTCGCAGGATTTGACCGATCGACATGAAACTCTTCTTTGTATACGCAAACTTATCCAACTCCTAACTGTATAGTTTTTGGGTCAAATCGGTTGGACCATATTTGAGAAACATCATCTCAAAGTTTCTAAAAACGTCATAGATTAGACTGTGCGGAAAATATTGAAAAATAAAATCTCAACAATATAATTCAAATTTTTCTCAGATGTAAACATGGAAGTGATACACATAATTAAACATTTGTATGCAACTCGAAGCAGCTGTTTTTTGAAGGAAATTATGTTATAAATGTTTTTTATTCATCGAATATATAGAAATGATAGCAGAAAAATGTTGCAGTGATGCAAATTCACGGCTCACTAGATTCAAATTGGTATCGAATGAAATTCATTTTATATGATCAAGGTGTGTGGAGTTTTCGATTATACTTTGTATCGATATCTCACTCATCTTACAACGCATATTCTGCGTTTGCCTAGTAATTATAAATCGAGATTTAATTTATTTTTACCACGAACAAAATTAAAATCCGATCCTTGACGGCGACTATACCATCATACGATATCACCAACACCCCACAAGCTATTTGTCACTACCCTTCATTCACCTGCTCGAAACACCCGATCATTACCACTGACAGACAGCAGAGACTGCCGGTCGAGACCTCCAACAATCATCCCTCTAATTAGGGTGTTGCGTAGCATGTCGGGTAATAACACCTTAATTAACGGCCATTAAGGACCAAGGTGTATAGATTCGTGTTCGTGGAAAAAGGTGTCGATACGCGGACGTGAGCGAGGTATGAAATACATGTGCTCGTATCAACGCGTGAACAAGGCGCGAACTCCAAGTGCGTTAATGTTGTGGGATAGGGGGGACGGTCGATCGGAACCTTCTTTTTTCGTGATGGTGATAATGATAAAATGGCCGCCGTGTGTGGTCATGTTTACTGGGCATGCGCGTTGGAAGGCATGACGGCATTTCCTGGTGGTTATTAGTTATTGTGTTTAGTATTAGGAATGCACTCTAGGTGTATATGATGTCATATCGGAATATTGGGAAGTGGGATGAATATCTAGATGGCAGTGAATCATGAAGTTTGGGTGATCATGTGATTGGTGACCATGGAGACCATTAGAAAACTATCAATAACAAACTTTCAGTAGTAACTAAATCAAGGTAAAATCGATAGATGAAAGCAAAGTGAACGAATTTATGCAGTGAAAATTATATTTCATTTATAATTGATAGAGCAATCACTTTTATATCAAGAGTGCATAACAATAAACGGTTCGATTGAGGTTCTAATACATGTTTAAGAAGAACCTATACTCACGGCGCAACATTCTCAGTATTGAAATAACATATAAACGATCGTAGTGATTTTCCGGATGCAGAGAAATATATCTTCTGAAATAACGAAACCACGAGCACCATCACCGAAAACACTGGCGATCGAGCCATCGCCTCCCGCCTAGTCATTTAGCACACCCTCGGTGAAGTGGTCGATGATGGTGCTCAATCCATAATAACCAATCACATTAGGTTACGTGTTGTTTGTATGTAACGGTACGCTGTGAGGTAACAATCGATTGCTAAAATACCGAGTGTTACTGTTACATACAATGATCTTTTCACCTTTGTTATTATTGAATTTGACTCACTAGAATTTTCGACCAATATTTTATACATCAGATGATCTATTTGTTAATTTTGTATCTTGCACGGTTCATATTTTATGATCATTTATATCTGTAAAATCACCCTGGCGGGAACTAGTTGCCCTACGAAGACTGGGTGCGCCTTAATATATAAAACAATAAAAGTGAATTGCATGTATTTTGTCCGCACATATACCTGTGTTTTCAGTACTAAACAACACGACTACAGATAAAACCCCCTCCCACGCCGCCACTCATCCATTAACCAATCACCGACGCCAATACACTTTAATTGACAATCGTTAAACTACGTCGTTAAACGACGATACAATATATTGAATAAATTATGCGGATCCACGAACACTGATACTTGCACATAAATAAAACAATTAACTTTTTATAATATAATTACAATAAAAATTATCGTTCCATGTTCTATCTTGTATTGCAGAGCTACATAACAAATCCATCCCCATTAATGTGAAAGTTTAATGGGATTTACAAAATGATATTATAGCAATTACTGTTGTTATGCTTTCATAAATTACTTGGAGTGACTTATATAGGCTTTTACCTGGATAAATCGTGAGTTGTGACGTAGGTGGGTTTATCGAGTATAATGACTACCGTGGCTCATTCAGCTGAGCCGCTGCGTCAGAAACTGATGACACGTCGGGTGTGGGTTCGAGACTTTTTCAAACTAAATAAGAATCTGGATTTCAGAAGTCCATTAACGAATCCGGTATACCCCGTTCACTTACTATAGTTACAACTGCTACCATACTTATCTATGCCGCTACTAACTGACACTTAATGGAACGGGACGTATTTAGCACTAATAACTGACATCAAGTGCTTTAACTTCGCTCTGTAAACGCAGCTAGCGTTTGATGTCAGTTAGTGCTAACAGCAGTTAGAGAACATAGTGTGAAAGGTACCTTATCTAATCGACTGATCGGCCAATAGAACAACAGAGTTAACGACTCGTTAAAAGACACTGTTAGCGAAATTAACAGATGTTTAACTTTAACGAACAACTGAAAATACATGTAATTTCAAGTTTCCAAGATTAGTTTAGTGAATAACTTTAGTACGTTAGTCTAAAGAAAGGTCAAGACTTGATATCAAGAAACCATCGTGTATGGAATCGAACTCCGGTCTCCTGAACAACGACGTTCAGCGCGTTAGCGACTGATCCCAAAACCCAAACCAAGGTCACCACACAAGATCCAGACGATCTTAGACAATAATAAAGCATGTCCCAATCGATATGTCATCTCCGACACAGTTTAGCGGGCCAACACACAATACCTTGTCTGCCGTGCAGGGCGTGTTGCCGTGAACGACAGAGCTACCGGAATGCGATCGCACATAAATCTAGGCGCGCACACCTCGAGGAGGGTGGAGTCGCAACCACCCCGTCTTGTCGCGCTCGTTTGGCGGTCTCTCTCTCTGTCTCTCTCTCTCTTTCACTATCTCTCTCTCTCTTTCTCTCTCTTTCACTCTCTCTGTACCGCTATCTCTCTCTCTTTCACTATATCTCTCTCTTTCACTATCTCTCTCTCTTTCACTATCTCTCTCTCTTTCACTATATCTCTCTCTTTCACTATCTCTCTCTCTTTCACTATCTCTCTCTCTTTCACTATCTCTCTCTTTCTCTCTCTCTCTCTCTCTCTCTCTCTCTCTCTCTCTCTCTCTCTCTCTTTCACTCCCTCTGCATCGCTATCTCTCTCTGCTCTCTCTATCTCACTCTGTCTCTCTCTCTATCTCTCTCTGTCTCTCTTTTTCTCTCGCTATCTCTCTTTCTCTCACACTCAATTCCCTCTCTCTCTCTTCTCCAACTCTCTCTCTCTCCCTCTCTCTCTCTCTGTCTCTCTGTTGGAAGAAGTGATCTGCTGAATACTCTACACACGTGCCCCCATGAGAGGTAACAAGCCCCCCCCCCCCCCAAGACGCAGACCATGAGATCACTGGAGCAAGGGCGGGTGGGGTGCATACTAATACGCGGGGACAATCCGACGAACATTTGTGACATGTTTGTATTGTTGATGACTTACCGAGATGAAAGAAGGAACAAAATGTGGAAAATTATTGAAATAGTTAAATGATGTCACAGCCATAGAGATTGTAATCAATAATGATGGTATTTATTTTTCCAATTTGAAAGAAAAATAGAAATCATCATCACAATTTCAGAAATTGTAGTTAATTTTGTGGGGGCATGGCATAGACATTGCCGATTCTATGTAGAAACATAAACACAATCGAGTGATGTCTTCGCCACGACTCGGAAAAAGACTGCGGGCCTAGGACAAATACATCAAGCATAATTTCTGAAATTGAGATGATGATTTCCAGATTTCTCTAAGACTGAGTGAATAGAATATCGTCATTTTTTATTGATATCTACTTGCAGAGTTGTGATCCTTTAAGTAGTATCATCTTTGATTGCGGTGGATTTGATGGAAAAACGAAACTTCATTCGAGACTTAGTCTCTTCGCGTTGTCGAGTTAACCTATATACTTGTTCTTATCAAGATTCTGTATTAGGATAAACCTAGATTCTTCTTTATAACAAACAAAAACCAAATTCAAATTGATAATTTGAAAACTACGCCAACTTAGCTCTTACACTTAGCTCAGCTGAAACTAAGCTGGAAATGAAACTAAGGAACGCCAGCGGTGCATTTAGTTTGTGGGTGAGTCAGTAGCACTTACTATGTTACCAAAGTAATTACTATAAGTACGAAGTATTACTTTATCGGTTACAAAACTGAACTATATCAAAACTTGTCATCTCATGTATATAGACGGGCCGACACTATCAATCGTATATACTACTAGATACGAGGCACGAACGATCGTCGTGACCGACAACACTCATGCGTGTAAGTATATCAGTTTCCTGCGGCTGGCTTTAGACTGCATCCTAAGTGCAAATTGTCATCAATACAACTTTTGTTATTATTGCAATAACGTCGATTACACTGCATGCAACTTTACGAAACTAAATATAAGTGATCAAGATATAAACACTTAAGAGAGCATTTCAAGTTTTCTCGCACTGTGTTGGTATTAGACCTTATGCTAGGTGTGGACTCATAATTAGTTTCGAAGTGGCTAACCGTCAGATAGAAAGTAGGGTATGGATTGGTTTTAGATCGGATTAAATTAGTTTAGGATTTTTGTTTGGTTATGTCGAGGGGTTTACAACTCGCAAATTTGGTGTACACCTGATTTCAGGTGATTTCAGAGATTTCTAGAGATTTCAGGGGATTTCAAGAGATTTCATACGGATTGCAGGATTTCAGGGATTTCAATTGATTTCAGGGGATTTCAATGGGATTTCAATAGGATTTCGAGAGATTTCATGTCGGATTTCAAGGGGGATTTCAAGTGATTTCAGGGATTTCAATGGGATTTCAATGGGATTTCATGGCAAGTGTACACCGGATTTAAGGAGTTGTTAACCCCTCGGGTTATGTTAATTAGTTCATGTTAGTTTGAATAAGTTTCTTTCATTGAATTGGTTAGATTGGATTGTTCCGGTTAGTTTAGGCTGCGCCCAACAACAACAACAACAAGCTTGAGAAGGAAAAATGATGTTGAAGTTTTTAACACGTCAACATTTTTGAGAATGCGTTTTTTCATATTTTTAGGAGTTTCATATCACAAAGATAATTTACTCAACAACAACAACAACAAGCTTGAGAAGGAAAAATGATGTTGAAGTTTTTAACACGTCAACATTTTTAAGAATGCGTTTTTTCATATTTTTAGGAGTTTCATATCACAAAGATAATTTACTCACTCTCCAATTGACGACCAAATATAAGCGTGACTTTTCAATCGGCCAATTAGATTCATATCATTTGTGGTCATTTAGAGTTACCCTGATTGGATATCTCAAATTTACCACAATTTTATCAGCCTCCTTGATTGGAAGTTACGTTTTGTGACGTAAAAGGGGCGTGACAATCCAAGTCGTTAATCGTAACTGCAGTCGAGGTAACGTCTTTACATAAACATCGACGTCTTCCCATAAACCTACCACCCAAACACATGCCGTGTCTCCCGCCAATAAACCACGGTAGACAGCGTGGGTGTTCGAACCCTGGCGGGGATCGAGAACACCCAAGACCTCGGCACCGCGTTAATCACGCTAAACGATACGTGTTTAGTTTCAAGCAATTAGCGAGTCTAGGGGACGGTGCCTGTCAATGACTCGACTTAATGACGACGATTTATCTTCGTGGCAAAACGGTATTTTTAAGCAATTAACAAGTAACCAAATAACTGCATGTGTATCTATCTGTGCACATTATGCAAATCATAAAAAAACACGGAGAAGTTATAAATGAAAAAGCATGTTTGATTAGCGAATGCACTTTTTCGGAACATAATGAATGTTCTCGAAAACGCATAATTGACTACTTTCGTTTTGTTATTCCATCAATTGGGCTGTGTCTTTTAGGGCAGATTCCGAAATATCCAATCAGGTTATTTCAAGCCGCATAGATCTAGGTGGCCGACTAATAAACCACACCTATCACTATGCCATCGTTTTTTGAAATAAACCCGTTTATTTTTATCAATCATATCTAAATCTTGACGTACAATCATTGTTTTCTCCATTAAGGCTAGAGATGAGCTTGTAAGACCGTTTAGATGTGGCATTACTTGGCTGTTTTTAGACTTCGAGTTAATTAGATTAATTGGATAAGTCGATTCGATTTAATTGATACATTAATTACATTAATTCGATGAATCATTTCGATTGGATTCGATTATATCAGGTTTTCGAGGTTTCCAGGTGAAATGTGGAGCTGAATACGAAATGAATACAGACAAAGAGATTTCTTGCGAGACTAGACTTTTTCCAAAACTGAAAAAAAAATAATCCATTTTGAATCGGATACGAGTCTTTGCTATCACTCATCCCCATGATAATCCATTATTATTATCATTATGATAACTAGGCAAACGCAGAATATGTGTTGTAAGATGAATGAGATATCTGTATAAAGTATAATCGGAAACTCTACACACCTTGATTCATACAAAATAAACTTCGCTCGGTTACTATCGAATCTAGAGAGCCGTGAATCTATCACTGCAACATTTTTCTGCTATTATTTATATCTATTTGATGAATAAAAAGCATTTATAAAATTAATCTTTTCATAACGGCTGGTCCGAATTTCTCACAGGTTTCGTGATAATGTTTATCATTCATGTGTTTTCATTCAGTGAAAATTTGAATTTATTTGAAGAGATTTTATTTTTCATATTTTCTTGCATTGATAGAAAGCGACAATGGTTGACCTGACAACGGTCACAGGTCGAGAATAATTTCCTCCAAATCTCTTCCGAGAGAATAAAAACACGCTCGTCGGAATCTGATATTCGGAATGAGAAAAACTGAAAAACTCTTCAATTGTTAATTAAAAGACTGCAATAAAATCAGCATTATCTGAAGGGAATGAAATGGTTTTATAGCTCAGCAATTAAAACAACGAGTTTTCAGATTCAGTTTCTCATTTGATCTTTCATTTGTTATTCTACAATAAAAGTGAATCGTTGTTTGAATGCGTTTTCTTTACTCTCGTTATTCTTTGAATATTAATTGACAGACATTCTTTGATTGTTCAGGTAATTAGTCGAACATTTGAATAGCAATTAGTTTCCTTCTCTCTCTCTCTTTCTCTCTCTCTCTCCCTCTCTCTCTCTCTCTCTCTCACTCTCTCACTCTCTCTCTCTCTCTCTCTCTCTCTCTCTCTCTCTCTCTCTCTCTCTCTCTCTCTCTCTCTCTCTCTCTCTTACTCCATTAGTCTCTGACGTTCACCTGTGCACTGGATAAACTAATCAACATAAACTCTCCCACTTCAACACTAAATTATAGAGTTCAGCACGACTATAAAAATATACAATTCAAAAGTGCAAAACGTTCAACATTTAAAAAATTCCGAGTATTATAAATATCACTAAAAAACGTACATCGAGAGAAAAATAGTTCAATATTTTTCGGAAATTTCCACTGAATTTCGTAATATTATTGCTATATGGCCTACGTTTGGGAACCGTTTATAGCTTATAGCAGTTGATAATAATCAAACTTAATTGGGGGAGGGGGGTATTAACTGTATTTGGGGTCGCCAAAATCCCCACCAACAGTTAAATTATTTGGGGGTGAGAATCAGCGGATGATGATGAAACTATCAAGTGATGATAACTGAAAGAACATTTACAAAAACCCATGCGTTATGCGTCACTCGGAATTATGCCCAATGGTGACTTCAGTTTCTAAAGTGGTGCCTTAGCTGACTGAGCTACGTAGAGCGGCCACAATATACACAAACAATCATTTTCAGTTGAGTATTGAAAACACTTGAAATATACATTTATCATGCAATCGATTGACGATAAAAATAGTTTATTCATAGATTTTCAGACTTTCTCGTTCAAACCACACCGGTATTTATACCCATTTAGATGACTTTTTTGTCACCAGTCATCTGCTATGAAAGCGCAATGAATGACATGAGTCAATATTCAAGGTTTTCAATAAGTTTATTTTCGGCGTCCTTCAATTCCCTCCCCCCCCCCTCCCTTCCTCTCTTTCAACCCCTGACCCTTCACCCCTGACATGTCCCACTCAAGTGACGGTATGCATAATGCAACAGTTAGCGTGACGAGTATTGCCCGGTCGAAACCACCGACCTACCGTGGTAGTGGATAGGTGAGACGGTCGATCGGATTGCTCAGTGTCAGACCAACATTTCAATACAGGACTTTCACTTCAACCCCAAACACTGGAAGACAGACTTTCTGTTTGTATTAGGAAAACGCTGGAAGTGACATTGCAAGACGAGCGAGGGAGATATTTTTCCTCTATTGGCTATACTGTAATTGAACTTTAACTTCACCAAACTAGGAACCTATATAATACTATTGAATTGAGTAAACACAATTTTTCAAAAAATGTGATTTCAATTTCAGAGGGAGCATTCCTATACGATTTGAAACGGTTTGATTTAAAAAAAGATAAAAAAGACTCATTTTCAATAATAGAGATGCAAAATTAATGGAGATCGTACCTTCTATTTTTTTGGAGAGGGCATCATAGTATGGTGCGTCTAAAACAAAAGAAAATTCTGATTATAGAAATTTATTTCAACGTTGAGAAATATATTTTTATTCATTTCATGCAAAAGATTATTATTCAGGTATTTAAATTGTCGTTTGGACAATGGATGCAATTGCTATCAACTACTTTTGTTCAAGCTATATTTCCAAGAAACATTGTTTTTAAATCAAATTCAGAATGTGCTCGAGAAAATTTTCAACTACCAGGAAAACTCAGCTGTATAGGAAAAGACTCCACCTGACTCTTATGGAACATGTCCTGTATGTGTTTAAAGTCATTTTCCATACACTGGACAAATGTCGTCGAGTGTTGATTAAGCGTGTGCACTTCGATGTTGTGTGGCTCGCTTACGCGCATGCCCGGTCTTATACTCTGAATTATTTTAAAAATGTAATGCTTTGTTGCAAGGTGACCCGACCAGTATAGCCTATTTCGAATCAGAGCTGACTTAAAGCGCACGACGAACCATCGTGACGGTCAGATTGCTAGGTTGGCAATCGAAATCAATTTTACAGACGTGTCCACGTCAAAAAAAACATTCTTACAGTAACTATGAAGCGGTAAAACTTATGCATAAGTTACTCTTCAATTTAGTACGACGACAAAACAATATTGATGTTACGTTAAAATGAGCACATTTCAAGTGATGCCACAGATTGTTGTAAGAAGTGAACAATAATTTCCTCTAAATGGTTTCTCTAATCACAAATTCAGCATCACTTTGTTTGCTTGACACTCTCAATTAGCTGCAATGGTAGCCTGACAAATACGACCCATCTCCGTATACATTAATTATTAGTCTACTTTGATTTTCTGCTATCTCAGTAGTGGTTCTAGCTGATTTAGAGAAGTGGTTCTAGCGCAGTTGGTAAACATGTTAGAACCAGGTTACTTCAACGTTAGATAGCATTACACAAGTTGATATGAACATGTATTTATAATAATTTTACCATCAACACCGGAATTAATAATATATAAATATTAAAATTAGCATATTGAATACGCGAAAATTAAAATAAGCAATTCATGTTTTCACAAAACTTATTGCGATGTTATGAATTCATGCATTGCCGGTAATTGTTTCAGAAAGAATCAACATCAGCGATTCACCGGAGGATATTTACGCTTTTCGCCTAATAAAACATTCAAATTTCCATGTTTATAATAACAGAATTATATGATAAAAATACTCGTAGACGAAGACGAAGTAAATCCCACATCATCATGCTCATGAATAATGCAGAAGCTCTCGTAGAGTAACGAAAAAACAGTAAACAGTAAATAATTCTACAATAAAATAGATGTTTCCGTATGTGTTTTAATGTGTTTTACGGAATCCCCCGGGAAAGGATGTGGTATTAGATATAACCGACAAGAAAATTGCAATTCATATTACGTTTGTACTCGTTTTGTAAATCCTTATATACACTAAATGTTCTGAATTCAAATATTCGAATATCTCTTCTATTGAATATACGAACAATTAAGCCTTCCGAGTTGTGACACGGTGTTGTCGAGGCTTTTATATACTCTGTTGTCGAGGCTATAACGATGGTGACAGTTTAAACTTTCAAACATGAGTTTATTTGTATGTTCAAACTTGTGGTTCGTTGGGCTTCATTGAGGTTAACAATAATTGTTGAGGCTGTTCGTGGTGTACGTTCGAAGTTTGAAATTCCGACCGTCAGGTTGGCTTTATGTTAAAGTCTGCAGCTCGGCGGTTTCAACGCATTATTGATGCTCGTTTTGGTGTCGAGGCTTTGAAGTTGAAACTTCAATAATGGTCAGTCCATTTGGATGTTACATTAATGCACTTAGTGTCGAGTCATTATTGATGTTAGTTTTGGTGTCGAGGCTTCGTAATTTGAAATTTAGAACGTTATCCATAGTAACAAGACTCGTTGGTGTCGAGGCTTCGTATAGTTTGAAATTTTGAACGTCAGTCCAATAGAATACTTGGTATCGATGCTACAGCTTCGGTAACGAGGCTTTCTGAAACTACAGTTGTATACGCAGTAGTGTGCAGCACGGATAGAGTCTGGTGTTGAGGCTTTGTGTGGACGCTGGGTTCAAGGCGCGGAGTTAATCTTGCACGGCGCGGAGTGTGCGGTATTAAAAGTGTGACGTGCTCGGTATTACGAGAGAGATAATGTCGCGGTCACGGAAGAGAATAACGCACACAACAAAGCAGAGATGTGATAGAAGAGAGTACTTATAATAACGTCAAGTTAATTCAGCCTGACATGATACATGAAACACACACGTCTCATCATTTGCATGCCAAGTAGCTTTGTCGGTAACTAAAACAGTAACTAAGTTGTTTATAACTTTGGTGTGCAACTATTTTAATTCCACGGTACCGTACTTCAAAATTAGGTAGTTATATTAATATTAATATTTTTATATTTTCAATGAGTTGTCTTGTTTCAGAACTGGGATCGATCTCAGTTCACGAACCATCCAAACAGCTCCTGAAGATGACCAGACGTGGGTATTCGAAACGTGGAGACTCGAGTTTTTTTCAGAACCATCAACAGTTTCACAAAAGGGCAACCCGGAAATTGTTCCACATATGAATATATAAAGAAAAATATTGATGGGAAAGATTTGTATTTTATTCGTACGTTTTAGGCTGATCTATAGATCATTACCCAACAGCCCTGACTACATTACTACATTAGAGCCTCATTCACCTCTCTTTAGCATCGAACACATGTATTCACCCCGCGGCCTGAGCCACTCTGATCCTCCACAATCTATCTCTCTTCCTCCCCCTTTCTCCCCCCTCCCATCTCTCTCTCTCTCTCTCTCCACTATTCGAATCAAGTAACGTCTTTGGTTATCATTGTAACACATTCATCATGGTGCAACTCTCATTTACGTGAACATTGTAATATCAAAGATGGCAGCCGTCTTCCTGTAAGATATTGTCACATCAATCCTGTGTTCCTCCCCCAGTTTACTACGGGATAGCCGGGAGGAGACAATTTTCTCCAGCATAGAGATATTAGAAAGTTTCCACGAAAGAGGAAGTAGTCTACTTATTAGCTAACTGTAGAATCTTCGGTGATTAGATGAGCTTTAGCGAAGATTTCCATCCCAGTCTCATGTATAGCTTTGTCTATGATTTTTTTTTTATGTTTTTAAGCACTGCACAGGTCGCAGGGTTTGAGCGATCGACATGAAACTTTTTCTGTAAACGCAAACTTATCCAACTTATAATTGTATAGTTTTGGGGTCAAATCGGTTGGACCATTTTTGAGAAACATCATCTCAAAGTTTCTAGAAACCCCATAAGATTAGGCTGAGCAGAAAAAATTGAAAAATAACATTTCTCCAATTTAATTCAAATTTTCATCAAATGTAAACACAAAAATGATACACATAGGCCTAATTGAAAATTGATATGCAATTCGGACCAGCCGTTTTGAAGAAAATAATGTAATAAATGTTTTTTATTCATCAAATAAATAGAAATAATAACAGGAAAATGTTGCAGTGATAGATTCATAGCTCCCTAGATTCTATGGTATTAAATGAAGTACATCTTCTATGCGTCTTCGATATGCGTTTTCGATCATACTCGATTAAGATATCTCGCTCATCTCACAACGCATATTCTACGTTTACCTAGTTTTAATCATCTTTTGGAAACTTCCTGAAATTACTGCCAACTTCCATGTAACTTCATCACGTCCACCGCCTTGCATGGTTTTTACCCCAACATTTCACCTCCAATCTCTCCCAACATACGCCTTCTGTATTCGCGAACGCAGCGCACTACTTTATCTTCCAGCGCCTATCCCAACCAACCGGCGTGGAGTAAAAAGCAAGCTGTTTTACCGGCCTCTGGGGACATAACCCGCCCCCCTTATCTGCACGCAGCTAGGCGAGGGGGGGGGGAGGTGGGAGGCGTATTGCAAATGACGGACCTAAGAACTAAACGCTCCCCAGACACAGATTAGGCTAATTAGTTAACGGTGGAAGTGTCTATTTTAACCGCCGTCATGATGAAACTTGTTGAGAACTGCTTGGAAGTTTGAGTGTTGATGATGGTGGTTGCGATCGACTGTCTTTGTAACTGGTTAGTATTGACGGTCGGTTGTGTAGATCTGTCAGTTTTGATGGAGGGTGTTATTGTAACAGTTATTGTTATTAATATTGTTATTATCGTTGTCAGCGGATTTGGAGTTGAGATGAGAACAATATGTCTCTGAGCGAGACGCCATCAAGCGCGAGAAACTTGAACTAAAACTGATTTATGCACAATATTTTGCTGAATAAGTGTGATTTCAAATTGGCTTCATTTCGTGTGTCAGACTGTGAAAAAGACCCGGTAATACCAAGTCCAGTTAGTATTTATCTGAGAGTTGATGAAAATAGCATGAGTAACCATGGTGATAATTAAATTTGAACTGGCAGTTAGAGCTACTCCCATGATGGTAATTTAGGCACTAAATTATTTGAGCGAGGAAATAAAATTAGAAATCTATATTGACGTATTTAATTATACGTAGAAATTGTTCATATTATTTGTTTAGGAAATACATAAACATTCCTATATGTGCTTCACACTTCATAATTGGTAATATCAATGAATCATTCACTTCATTAACATATTTTTTATAGCCATAACTTTTCATACATATAATTTTAGTTGACCTCATTCAAGTTTTATATTATTTTCCATTCAGCACAGTTATTCATAGTAGGCTCTACTATTTTTTCAATTTAATTATGTAATCCATGCATCTCTGTATTCAAACTATTAATATGTCAATTGTTGTCCTGTCGATTCTGTATGGTCAAAAAACAATGGAGGTTATTCATGATCAATTATCTCAAATACATTCAAAAATAGTTTTCGGAAACAAATGTGATAAGAAATCATGCATATTTTATACTATAAAGATCGAGTACCGGTATTCTCTCATATATTTTCAAGGAGCTATATAAACATGGAAGATGTTCTTATCACATGCATTATATTATTGTATTACAAAGTGTTGCGTGTTATACTGATCAGTTGATTACAGAGTTTACATAGAATTCTTCAAGTTTCTTACTTTACATTAAGTAACAAATTAGCAAGTGACATAAAATACTAAAATGAACTACAATTTTATACACGTTAATTTGAGAAGAAATGTATACCTACTTGAAGTTTAGTAAATGAAAACTTGAAACTTGAAACTTGAAAATTAAAGCATGAGGCAATATTGACTTGACATTTTTTATGGTCAATTGGCAACATGCATGCATTTAAGATCAAATTTGGAACCCTTGAAATATCAGTTTTTGCTGATAACTTTCAAACGGTATGTGATATAACTAGGAAAACGCCATATATGCGTTGTTAGACTAGCGAATAGTAATAGTATGTGTAAAAATGGGAAAAACTGCTTCGAGTGGTACCAATTTAGCACATTTTATGTTTTTTCTTCAAAATGGCTGACCCGATCAAACGATCTCGTCTTTCATCCATAGCCTCTGCTGCGGAACAAAGATTTTGCATCAAGTTCCGATGCTACTAAAATATATATTTAAAGTATATGGTAAGTATTAAAAAATATGATTTTCTTAAATTCCAACTTGGATATTTCGAATGTAGAATCTCACCACAACTATTCCAGCGCGTCTGAAAGTCCCTATCGTCGGGTATTCTGTTCTCCTGATCTACCGATGCTCTGATCTTCTGGTCTCCTGATACCTGATACTTGTCTCAGCGGTTAGCTGCGGATATCTCACTAGATGCTAATTGGATTGTACTCTCTGAGAGGCTGGATGTATTCTTGTCTCGACCTCAACAAGACGGCGAGATGTTTGCTAGTCCTTCCCACTAATCAACACGACACGGAGAGAGCGAGAGAGAGAGAGAGAGAGAGAGGGGTAGACAGTAAGACGCGTGGTCTAATAAGGTATTCAAAATGCAGTGGCGACGTATTGTGGGTGAAAATTCAAAAGCAGTGCTTTGGTGAAATACTTGTGAGTGATATCAATATAACATAAATAATCTTTCAAAGATATCTTCAAACCGACTCGTTGCCTTGGGAACTTGGAACAGCTCGATGAGTGTTACCAATTAAAAATATGAAGAGCAACCACAGCCAGAAGAACTTGAATAATGGAATGATTGGCTTAAAACGATAATTTATGTAGTGTAAGTGTGGATGCTACATAGTGTATTCCCCCCCTCCCCCCCCTCCGCTCATGTCACACATTGTACGTTCGATACCCCCCCCCCCAATCGGAATTGTGGACGTAATTTATGGACAGCCCCTAAACTTGACTTTTAGAGTGAGAGGAAGTTTTCAATGCTATTCACAACAACAATTTAGCGTTAAGAAACAGCCAATGAGATGGCTTGTTTCTAGCAGCTGATCCAAGTGACTGCTAACTTTTCACATTGTTGGCAATATGTGATCCAATTGGCCGTGGCTTACAGCTGGATGTAAAATGAATAGCAATGTTTGGCGTTTGTAAACAATTGCTCTTACGGCTAATTCCTCATTGCTACTGCGTGGTGTTGTAAACGGGGACATGAAATATTTTTGGACAAGACCTAGTTAAGACTTAAGACTTAAGACTAGTTAAGTTAAGACTTCTGCTGATTTCTGTTGCGATTGAACCATTCATTTATTCATTCATTCATTCTTCAGATATTATTACAATGTTTGAACATCACTACTTGAAAATATAAAACTTCAAAATATATGGTTCTACATCTAATTGTATTGACCTCACTATTCAAGTAGGCCTACTTTATGATTCCTCCATCATGTTCACCACTGACCGAAAGGGTGAATAAATGCGGGGGAATGAGAGGGGGAGGAAGAAATATGAGAGGGTAGAAATATTCATCTCTGGACCGCCTACGTCACAGATACAGACCCAGAATCCCAGACAGGTGTTCAACATTACATAACCACCGAGTCATCTCACTTGTCATCGAGACTCGAGACTGGCGGTCGGCAATGCTGGACCAAGGGCGGAGACGGGCGATCAAACAGTCAGAGAGACACCGCCGGGACACCAGGTCGACGGGTGTTCCGAGTTGTGTTATGTCTTATTTGATATTGTGTATTGGGTGATCGAGATACGGTGTTCAATTAGTCTCAGAATGCGTGAAGCGGTTTCATCTTGATTCAACAGATGGCTGGTGTGTGAGGCGCAGTGCATTTATAGAATCAACATACCGGGAATGGAGTATTTAATTACTAGTTATATAGGCCAACTAACTAGGAAAACGCAATAAGATATCATTTTTTTTTTCTCAATTAGGCCTAAGGATAAGGATAAAAGGTCGGATAGTTTAGACGGAAAAGATGAATGAAGAAAAATGGAGAATGAAAAAATTACATGTTTTTTTTTTGTAATCGGTTGAAATTGTATGAGAAATGAAACTTGCGCGATTAAAGATCAATTCTATCCTCCAATTCACTGAATATTCAAATATGTGTGTGTATTGATCAATTATTCACAAATTTTACTACTTGAAAATCGAAATTCATCCCTCAATAATTAATGAAGATTCATTATTTCAACAATTTTGTCATTAATTATTGTATAGACACATCTAAAGTGAATCCATTAATCTATTCATAAAACTATTCAATTGTTCTCAAATCTAAAATACATGTTTATTCAATTATTAGTTATAGACACTTCTCGCATCCAGAGCTATCTAGAGCACCGAGTGGCCCACGCCCATTGGTCGTACCTCCTTCACTCGTTGACCAAACGTCCGACAGAACTTGATCATCATCCAGAGTTGATTGTTATTCAACTGTCAAACTACTTGTCAAAAAGTTGACAGAAATCACACATTAGATACGTCCAATGCATTCTTCCCTGTCATCGTCTACCTACACGCTAACGACACGTTAAGTCTCTAACGGTGGTTTATCTTATGAGTGATAGTTTAATCGTTGGTTTCTGGTTTAGAAATGACATGGATAGAAGATGTACTGATCGAAAAGTAAGAACTTACCACCCGAATACCTTGATGTGGAGAAAAGATGAAAGTTTTTAAAAACCTCGGTCACATAAAGTGATCGATCAAACTACATTCAAATGCATCCTGAAGAAAATTTACTGACATTATATATACGCAGTAAAACAAATTTAGGTAAGTACATAAGCTAGGGTACAACTTGTCGACTTGGATTTGCTAGACCCAAGTCCTCTTCCATCTACTCCTTACTACTTTCTACTTAATTTCTCAATGAATAATATCATACATTTGTCATCAATACTGTAATCATTAATGTTTTCTTCACAAATGAATGTATTTTATCATAATTTAACACTCGATTCGAGATAAATAATACACACCACTGTTAAAAATATCAATAAACTACCAAACGATTAAAAAACTCGTTTTCTCAGCAAACCTCTTTCCTCCGTCCTCATGCATTACTTCATCTCCTCACTGGATGCGATCAAAACACAAGATACAGCGAAACACGATCGATAAACTATTTCTTCTTCTCTTCCTCCGAAACAATATAAATTATAGTTTAAATTTAGTCTTCGCAGGCTGCAGATATTCAGTGTATATAAGACCACCAGCTACGAGAAAAAAAAGGAATGGTTTTTGCCTTCAAATTACTTTCAGTTCGTAATAAATCAGGTGACAAATTCCTCAATCCTAACCTGAAACTATTTTGATCTTTCCAACATTCATTTCCCGAGAGTTTACCCCACAATACACACACACACACACACACACTCTCACATATCACGTGTAATGGAGTGGAACAATAAAGACAATCTATTTAAAACAGTGGCTGTGTTCTATGTAGTTGTCATGGTGATGGTATTGTGACTACACAACTTTTTGGATGTTTGGAATTAGAATAAGTTTGATCACAATGAGAGGCCCTGTATACCTCCTCGAGCCGGGATAAGACTTAAGGCGTCCCCAGACACCATGGGGAAAAAAAATTCCCACCAGGGTGATTATTTTTTTTAAATATTGTGAATATTCATTATGGATCGACCGGGATTATGGGTAGGGCCTACTTCTCTGAATGGTGTGCAACTGTTTCACAACAATACATTCATCCGGAAACCACTACTATAGTTCATGGTTTGCTTGAAAATGGTCACAAAACATGAATCTCGTGTTACATATACCATTTGATTACTTATTGAGATATTTGAGATATGTATTCGACTATTCGTAAAACAGCTGGCTTTGGGCTAAGCTAAAAATAAACAGTTCAATCGTATGCGTTTAAACACAAGTCCAGGGAGAGTCACGTTTATTTTTTTCTCAAATCGAGGTAACCGAAACTATTCATTTGGATCAAAACGGCCACATGTTTGCTGATGAAATTTAGTTTAGCTGATAGAGGAAGATTTACCCTACCAACGTATCAATTGTCATCCCAATGCTAACTATATCTATACTGGTTTTCGTGTGTAACGGTTTAACGAATTTTTCAACTAATTTTTCCAAATTTTTCTCGGAATTTTCAACTTTTTTTTCATTTCAAATTTTAATACACTATTTCAACTTTGATACATCAATAAAATAACGAAATATTTGATACACTTTTGTGGGTGGGTTCCCCTTAAGAATCCCGTATAGGCCCCAATACAAGCCTATATCACTCATCCAACAACTCACATGTTGCGTTCTCCGTTTAATACTCTTTCTCCGATCTATTAGAATGCATGGTGTATCATTATACTACAAATAAGTAAAGGAAACCGCGATAAAAAAGTGTCAAATTATTCATAAAAATAAAATGCTATAAAACTAGTTTAATAGGTTAATTAAAACCATAACAAGGTGCTTATAATTCCACTCAGCAATATTTTAATCTTGTATTTGGTGTTGCAAATTAGCACACGCGTCGTTAGCACAACGGTTCAACGGACGATAAAATATTTTATAATGTGTTAATTTCCTCAATAATTTGTCAAGATAATTCCCCGCCATTTTATATCATCTTTTTTAATAATTCAAACATGTTTTACAGTTTAAATAATCCTTTTATCTTGATGCCGATCTTCTAATTATAAATAAATACACAAATTTCAATCAAAATTACTATCCAATATTAAGTATAGGTTCCGGTTTGCGGTTAATTCACTATATTCACGACATATAGACGATAACGGTCGTACGTTTCTTCATTATATCAGCAATAACGGTTGGGAGGTTCGATCGGTCATACAGTGGGTAGGAGTAGAGCTACCCCCTTGTTACGATCGTGGAACTGTAGCCTCTATTTAAATATGGAATCCAATTTGTTTTTCTTATTAGTTTCGTCAAATGGTGGGAAAGAAAATAAGAAATGGGAGATATTACGACCCCTCGAAGGGAGGAGTGGACAGTCAAACTGTTATTAGGGTTTGTACTTTGGTGGGGAAAAAATGTTTTGGTTAGTATATTATACTGACCAATTCTTGTTCTAACTTTCGTTTTTTACAATGTAACAGACAGAAATTCAAATATGAAGTATACGCAGGTACTTATAAAAACCTCGTATATAAGTGAGGCTTGTTAGCCCAAGAGAATACAAAATTGAAATGTTTTTTCTAACTGAATTTGAAGAAAATATTTACAGAGTGAATTAACATGACTTTTAGTCAAATTTTTCATTTCAATGTTTAATGAAATTACCAAGAATATCAGGTCATCCGTTTTGCTATAAAACTTCGAAATCTGAAGTCAAGCAGGGCGTGGGTTCGTGTCCAGCATAAGACATACGCTTTTGTTAATGTCCTTTCACTTATCAATATTTCCAACACGTCATTATCACCAACTCATTCGTACCCCCATATGACCTAGCTTATAGGCCTATATCTCCGAACAGAAGTAAGTAAGAAAGTAAGTATATATCGTCTCAATAACAGTATGATTCGCTTCTTTCAACCACGACGGCGTTTACATAGTTTCTCTTCCCAGAGAAATCACAGACAAGAAACGGTGAATTTTTCTTTTCAAATCACAAACTCAAAACAGTGAGTTCTGTTATTTTAATATACCATCATTCTCTTTCAACAAACAGGAAAAACGGAAGACGGAACGGTAGATATTATCTAATATCAAAAATAAACATCAGATCATAAATCAAATCACCATTCGCTATACGAGTATTCATATCGAAAACCTAGGAGCATGATTACTTTTCTTTTCAATTATATTTCGGTGAAGCAAACAATATAACCAGCTTCCATCAATGATCTACATCTCTAACAATACTCAAAAGAATCTTCACAGAGAATAAAAAAAAAAAATCACTAGGCCTACAAAAACAAAGACAATGCAAGATAAAAAAAAATCAGACGGAATGCCGATCAATTGTTTATGTTATCAGTCTCATCTTCGTCCTCGCTCCTACAATCAATGTAAATTGTCTTGATAGCTTTTAAATCAGTCATGTGCGTATCGTCCACGTAAATCAGTCTATAAGTTAGTGGCCTTTTGGAGGCTTTGTTTCCGATCTGTGCTGGGGGATTTGTCGCTGGAAGGTTGGTACGTGATCGTATTATTCGGCCGAGAATTTGGCAGCGGGGACTAAGATGTATGGTGACTCTTAGCACGGCGAGGTCTCGGGCTTTACGACCCGTTAAATCATACGGCGGAGATAAAGCTCGAGTGGAGGGTCGGAGAGTCGAATCATATTTTATGAGGATGTTGTCGTGAATTGAGGGTTAATTATTATTGTTATTAGAGATGAGTGGAAGTGAAAACTCAATTTTTACTCTACTAGATTTTTTTTTTTTTAATAATTATGAAATTTAAAAATATCAACTAGGAATAAAACCAGAGGAAAAATTGAAAAAATGAAAACCATGGAGGGTAATCAGATTTTTAGGAATCTAAATCAAAGATATAAGATACAAATGACTATACAAAGTTTCACATGAATCTAATGAAACGTTACGAAAAAAAGTTGAAAAAACATTGAAAATTTAATTTTTCAGATCAATGGTATCAATCAAAATAATCAACAGGTAGGAATAATTAGGGCTACATACAGATAAAACACTTCATCCATATAACGGAAGCTGCTTATTGAAGCCTTTCCTTATCAACTAGCTATACGATAACTTCCGATACCCGGCACCTCCACCCGTGCTATCTCATTAGGGGAGTTTTTTCTATCCAGACATAGGACACGTTGTGTGTTATTTATCACGCTAATCACGAAAAGAAGTTTGTAAGTTTATAAGTTTTAAGTTTGTAAGTTTGTAAGTTTGTAAGTTTGTAAGTTTGTATGTTTATAAGTTCATAAGCAAGTTAGAAGCATTGACGACAATAACACGACATAAAACGAGATAACATGAAAGACATGAGATTTCCAATTATAACTAAGATTGTTTTCTGTTACGATTGACCGTCTCCTCTATACAATAAGACTAACGCTCGGGAGTTCCGACCATTCATCACTGCCGAATAGCAAGGCATGCAAATCTTCCCACGCTGGATATTGTCAACAGGTATCGTGGAAAACACAGCTTCTCTTGTGAAAACAGCCACTCAATGACATCGCAGTACGAGGCGAGATGAATACAAGAACACATTGTTGTGACGAGGTTGTATTCACCAGCTATAGCGTGAAGAGACTAGACTTGTTACAACGATAGAGGAAGCTTGTATCCAATTAAAACCTCGGTAATTTTCGAGAAACTCAATCTAACTTATAACTTTGATAGTTTTCAAAAATGGTATGAAGTGTTTATTTGTTCATTTTATTTCATCAAATTCAACCAACTTCATAACTGTTAAAACCAGATGATTTTTGAGGAACTCAATTCATCTTCAAACTTTGATAATTTTCAAAGATCTACACTCACAGTTGCAAATAGTCAGGCCTCAAACGAGATAATAAAATTTGAAATAAAAACCATATCAATGAAAATAAATATCAATTAACAAAAACTATCGAAACACTACTCTCAACATTTCCCTCCGCACTACCACATTATTTTTTATCATCAGGTCCCCCCCCCCCCCCCCACACACACACACAATCTGTCTTAAAACCATTCCAATCTTCACCATTTCGAGCACTTTAGTACATCTTTCCTGGACCCCACAACTGTCAAGCTTTCACTATCCGTACAGCTTGATTTAGTTCTCTTGTTTTGATCTGTTCCCCGACCTCTACAGTCTTGTACTGAGAATCATTGAAATATGATAGTTCTTCCCACATTAAGTATAAATTTGAGAGCTTTTGAAAAAAAAAAAAAAAAATCCAAGTATTTCTCCCCTGGCCTATTCTTATGGGGAATTTCCATACTTTCCAATTTTTTTCCGGAAAAAACCGTTCGACCGAGTTTTCTGAAAAACAATCCCAACCTATTTGGTATAACACCAATTGTAAAAAAAGTTTCGAGTTGATTGAAACTTTTCCTGACCTGTATGCCGCGTACAAAATTACACAAAAAAAAAAAACATAAAAACCAAGCCCAAAATTTTTCGGTATATGGAATGAAAATCTTCGCTACGCTCATCTAAAAATACGACATTGAACAGTGATGATTGATAGGAGATCTAGATCGCCTACCAAAGATTCTTCTGTCTCGAATACAAGAATACATGCGTCAACGAACGAAATGGTGCGAGAGAGAAAGCGAGAGAAAGAGAGAGAGAGAAAGAGAGAAAGAGAGAAAGAGAGAGAAAGAGAGAAAGAGAGAGAGAGAGAGAGAGTGAGAGAAAGAGAGAGAGAGAGAGATAATAAAGGGTTGATTAAACGCTATTTTGTAAACACGCAAATAATGGAGCAGGCAATCAACCGAAGCCTTCAAGTACGTCTAGGAAAGTTGCCAGAAGTTCAAAATATTTTCGTCGATTTCCGAACGTGTTTTTATGTGAAAAACAGAAATCTGTTAAATGAGATAATTAAATCACTCCCACGAACAAGAAGACTCCCGTGTAACTGATTTTATTGTTGAGAAGATGTTTCATTTCTTGTTTTCATTTTATTTTCGGATACTAGAAAACCTTCCTTTATAATCTGCCCTGCTTCTCCAATACAAGAGTGGAGAAAACAATTCTCAAAACAAACTCTCAGAAAGAGAAGACATTTTAAATATATAATATTTAAATTGATATTGATCGTAGCCAACTTTACAGTGCGTCTTCGATCCCATATAGAAAAAGTATATTTTTTTGTTCGTTCATTCATTGGAATGAATAATGAAAGGCGTTGGTTCGAGTTCCACACAAGGCATAGGTTTTTGTAACGTCGTTTCAATTATCATCACTTCATCGTTCCATTACCACCCGCTCATTCGTACCCCCGTATAACCTAGATGATGGTGGGGTCGTTAAGCATCATTGAAATGAAAAAATATTCAGATTTATGGAAAATGAGTTTGAAAAAAATTCAAAGCCGAAATGAGATTTTCAAGATTTAGAAATAAATTGAATTTTATGAAGATTTTAAAAATGATGTAATTTTCCCACCATCAGCTTTATATTTATCCATTAAATTTTATCGATTGTACAATTATAAGACTTGAAATTTATCGTATGGTATTCTTGTAGTTTCTTCCTTGTAAGCCTACTATACTTGGGTGCGTCTAGCCAATTCATTTGCACGTCCATTACTGATTTACTCTCGTTTTTCATTGCTCCATTATATTCATGTTGTGTGATAAAAAGTTAACATTTTCGCTACCGAGCAATTCCATGAGGTTTTAACTGTCATTCATTTACATATAAAAAGCAAGTAGGCCTACTTAATATTCTCATTACTCTATTCTATTATTACTTTGTCCTCGATAACTTATGCTATTTATTTTATTACGAAGTGTTTTTTTAGAGAAAATAATAGAAAAAAACATGATATTCAGGTGCTGTACATTAATGGCAATGCTATAAACATGTATATAGCCATATATATGAAAATTTTAGTATCGTTACTTTTTTTCCTGTCGGAATAAAATAATATACTAACCGGTATATTTTATTCAAAATGGTTAGACAATGTAATAACATGAAGTTTATGATAAACTTATATATTGGATGATAGAAAATTTCAATTGAAGATTATTGATGAATTGATGCAATGAATATCGGCGATACAATAAATTAATAATACAAAATCACAGTCGAGACTTTGAACATTAAGATCAGTGTGCGTGTTTGTTTTCTTGGATCTAAAAACAGCATACTTCAATTAATGTTCTATTTCAATATAAAGTCTGATTACAGAATTATACATCCGTCATCAACACTTCCTCAACCAATCAGAGCCTAGTAAATTAATTCCACAACGAGATGAACACTTCTGATTGGCTAGAATATCTTGTGATCGTACGAATACGTTTTCCGACGGACGATTAGTCACAATGCTATATCAATTAGTTTATCGCTTTAAAACTCGTAAACTACATAGTATATAGAAGTATTCATAGAAGAAGACTGATGTCTACCAACATAACAAACCAAAATAGCATCGATATAATTGTACAGTTGTTGTATTTTCAGGATATTATCATTTTTATAGACAAAAATTACTATCAGAAATATGATAACATCTTTTAAAAGCGTTGAATTCTTCGAATTTTATTCGAAATTATTCAATAATTAAAGTTTTCACAGTTATTTAGTTGATAGACAACCTTATTCTCTCGTGGATACAAGTATAACATACAATATAAAAGCGTGCCCAACTGTTGCTTATAAAAAAATTAAATTCGGGCATAACTTAACACGCTCGAATAAACTAGACTTTATTTATTTTTAATGAATTGGCCAAGTTTTATATCCACCATCTTATTCGATTTATACGAACTGGTGTTTCCGCTATGGATTAGTTAGAGCGATCGGGTGTTTCGAACCGTTAGAACCACAAGTGTTGGTGGACCAAATATTGGCGCCAGCCGGATTCATAGAAATGTTTGTTTTCATTGTAAATTAATAACGTGAAGAAATCACGAGGGACGAGATTAGCGTGTAGACATTATGCGGTGGTAGAAGTGGTCTTTCTACAAGACACTCAAATCTCATTCATGATATCTATTTGTTTTATTTTATATATATATATATATATATATATATATATATATATATATATATATATATATATATATATAAACGTGTGCGTCCTACGCTATTCAAGATGTGCAATGACATTTCCCATGTACATAAGCAGCTAAGCAAATTCAGTGTTTTGGCTGTACAACTTCAGGACATAAGTCAAATATTTGCAATACGCATCATTTAATAGTTATTGAATAAGCTGTTTTTATCAATTCATAATTTTGATATATTACATGATTTAAACTTATCAATCTGATCTTTTATTAAAACGACTCGCATATTAATCGCAATAATGTTTATTTCCATAATTCCACTATCAATATCAAGGGAATATAAATGTTCCACGTGTGGTATCCATGCAGGCTCACATGCTGCAATCATGCTCAGAGCAACCACATGTAGTTATCGTCGCATTGTGTTCCTACCTGATCCGAACAACCGCCCTCCTGATCCCGACTGCGCCTGCGCCAAGCTGGCAACCACCACCACAATCACGGCCGACACGATCACACTCCTGCAACAATACAACACAAACTTTATAACTTTTCAGTCGACAGTAAAAGTAACAATAGAATAGAATCAAAAACCAATCGTTCAAAATTCCATTTGTTCGAAAGTTCGTTTGATCGAAAGTTCGTTTGATCGGCAGATCGTTCATTTGCCAGATCGTTCAATCGACAGAATCCTTAATCGACAGATCTTTTCATCGACAAATAGTTGGTGAAATTTTATAAATTTTCTGCAGCATTGATGCACCAAACTCGATTCAAAGATCCATGTAACCTATATAGCTAACTAGATTCGCAACATCTAAAAACGTTCCGACTATTTTTTTAAAATATTAGAATTTTTCAATCGTAGATCACGAACACAATCGCACAACAATAGGACGTGATAATAATATGACGTGTTCGTGCTATAGAAAACCTGTACCAACTTCACACCGCTGAATGCAATATCGTGCTAGAAAACCTGTACCAACGTCACACCGTTGAATACAGTATCGTGCTAGGAAGCAATTCCTGGATACGAAAACGAGCAGGTCCCCACGATCAACAACAACAACTGCATTGTCGTTGCCAACTTCATGGAATCGTGAACCAAACGTGAAGAATAAAAAATAGCGATTATTATAGTAAAATATGGGAATGCGCCTAAACGTCCTTATAAACGTCCATTCACCTATCATCACTTCATCATTGCATTATCACCGCTCATTCGTACCCCCGTATAACCTAGCTGTTGGTGGTGTCGTTAAGCAGCATCAAAAAAAAAGATATTATACGAATCTGGACTTAAATCTATCTCCTTGCAATATTACTATTCGTCTATGTGCATATCCCCCGTCTATATGGCAATATCATGAGTGTAGACTAGGATCAAGGGTATGGTTATATTGACTCTCCAGAAGTAACTGCCAGTTTAACAGTTATTACCTTGGCCTGAAGCCAGCAGCCGTTTCATAGAGGACCGAACATCGTCGTATATAATATCTATAATAAAACCATTTAGTTAGATACACTTGTACCTACGAGAGATGTACGCGCGAAACACCAGTGCGATAGTGGTGTGGGATAGGAGGGACGGTCGCTCGGAACCGTCATCTCTAGTGGGTACATGTTTACATATGAACAGCATGTATGGTGGATATGGTTCGTCCTAGGGTTAAGGGGGTGCATGCACGGTGCTTATATACATGAAGAAATTCATATTTACTCTTTATCTCTATATGTTCACGAACCAGTGTAATTGAATGAAAAGTATGTATATCAACCCCAAGATAATTTCATGCTCTTTAATTAAACTAGGAAAACGCCATATATGCGTTGTTAGACGAGCAGATAGTAATAGTATGGGTAAAAATGGGTAAAAACTGCTTCGAGTGGTATCAATTTAGCACATTTTATGTTTTTTCTTCAAAATGGCTGACCCGATCAAGCTGAAATTTTTTAGAAATGTGTATCGAAATGTAATTCAACTTCACGCAAAATTTCTTTTTTTTTGGAAAATTATTTGATAATATTGGAAAATATTGGAAAAGTATTTGATAATTAGTATCTCGCACGGTTCACGTTTTATAATCATAGTATCTAATCCAATATCTAATAATAAATATAATCATTTATACATGTGAAAACCCCCTGGTGGAAACCTCTTTTATCAGGGACGCCATAACACATAAATACGAAAAACCTACAAGTCAACGAAAACCTAAACCATCCCACCGTACAAGTAATATGAGTACAAACTATACATCTGTAACGAGAGCAGACTGCAACTGATACCACTACATGCATCTAGTAAGCTGGGCAATATAGCCAACATAATGTTTGAGTATGGGATTTGTTACTAGAATGGGAAGCTTAGTTCGTGGCATATACCGAACCACGTTCCATCTAAATTAAATACAAGAAATAAAAATAGGTTTCCTAGTATTACGCGATACGATTATAGAATATGCATTGTCATTTTATGATCAATAGAACTCGAGTACCCGCTTACCTAACTACCCACAGAGTGTGTAGCAGGGATAACTGGGATAACTGGGATAACGGGAACCGGGATAATTGTTGACATTTAGAACATGTACGTCTGTAATACGAGGGGAGGATATCTGACCTTTTTCCTGCATAACAGGAAATACAAAACACAATATTTACAGTACTTTTTTACAATTATTTTCAACATCGAAAAGTTGATATAAAACCATTGTTACCCAATAAAGGCAGAGGATAAAAGTTAGGGATTGTTTGCATGGGGCACCACAAGGGTGATCTCACCACGACTGAAGTGACTAAAATTATTTTGGAATATCCTATGAAATAGGTAAGGCTTATTCACAAATCCCCATTTTAAAATAGTGGTTGGTGGGATCATTGAGAATTAACACCATTATTTAACAAAATGTAGAATCTATTTCTACGCTCATTTTTGTCACTGTTTTTTTTTCAGTTTGAAGTGCTCAACACAAATTAGTTCAGGTCTTTCGAATACAACTTATCTTATTTATTTACGATTAATAAAAGAAACTGGCTGAAATAAGAGGTGTATGGTTTTCATTTATATGCGAACTATTTGAGCTTCATACAATTTATTTTGATTGTATTTCCTATCATTACAGCTGTATTGTAGTTCGATTATGATAACAATTGTAGAACAGCTGTGATAAACATAGTGCAACAATGGGTAATCTTACCAAATTTAATATTCGTCTATACTTGATTAAATCTTTGTTTGTACTTCAAACAAATATTGAACAAACATTTATAATTATCCAAACAATATTAATAATGAAATAACAGTAAGATTTGAATGAACTTGGTATTGAATGTTGATGACACTATGCCTACGTGTGATACGTGCTGTAACTACGCCACTGACTTGAGTACGTGATTCGTGAGACACGTAGCCTAGCAACACGCGCAGTCTCGTTAATAACGAGATCTCGTTGGCTAATAACGAGATCTCGTTAGGTGATAACGGAATGATGCACACACCACGTACTCTCGGTGTCAACCAATGGCCGCTGTTCATTCAATCTAAACTAGATGTTTTTATCTTATTTAATTCACTAATGTTTCACGTTCAATTTAGGAAAAGTCGTAATGTTTGACGTTATAGGATGAGCGAGTAATCTGTTGAAAATATTGAACGTTTTTTATTCGTTCAAACCAATTGATTCATTTTTTCATTCATTTATATATTGTTTTAACGACGCAACTGTGCTGATGATTACGATCTATTGGCGTCGATGAATGATGAATGAGATGATGGGATGATGAGATGAAATTACGTATTTTTGGATAGTGGTGAGGAAGGGTTCGGTCGTGGCCTATTACATACGATAGTACATACGCTGTCCACGTACATTCTAAGAATGAAATAGCGGTAAAAAAGACGTATATTCTATTTTAATCTCATGCAATTACTAGAAACTGCGACATTTTAGTGACCTCTAGTGTACGTTGGTCGAAAAGAAACTTTGCGGTGACACAAAGTGTTCTTGACCACTTGAATCAAGTCACAGCTGGGGTCAAAGTTCACACACTTGTCTTAATTATTTACCAAACGAGAACTATTTCCCTGAAGTAGAAGTAATTTCGAATAAACGTCAGAACAACTTCTTGACCTATCAAATCACTACTCTTATTTCAATTTCTTTTGAGGAAAAAAATGAGTAATCAAAATCATACGTTATCCAACATGCGTCAAAGTATATATATATATATATTTATCAAACCCAGATAACCAACTTAATTGGGTATTTCCAGTTACCACCAATTCTGGGCAGACGTCTTACATCTCGGTTTCCGTCAGTTCCGAGTCTTGCTTCCACTTATTCCTCCTCTTCTTCACTCTACTACTATACTATCCTCTACTTCTTCTCTTCAGTCTAGTTCCCTTCACCGTTCTCTCTCCTTCCACTATCTCTCTTCTACCACTCCCCCTATCTAACAAAAAATAATATATAATATATTCATACAAATACAGTATCACTTTGTTACCACTTCTTCAATTAACCTCATTGTGCAATAGTTGCATCATCGTATCTTTTTACTCTCCTCGCAATTCCCATGTATTATAATCAACGAACAACACTTTCCCATTATGCCAACATAACTACTGTATGCACTCTATTCCATAACGCTGCAAGTGTGATATGTTCTCACTTTTCACGTTGGTACTAACTGTAATTGGATGGGGCACACCATGGGACTGTGGATAATCCACAACACGTAGTACCAACTTGAGCTGAATTAGCAGGTGTGACAACTGCTGAAAAGAATGGTATGCAGTGTTTGTGACAACCTGATTGAATGTAGCCTCGAGTCAGGCTATAGAATAACACCTCCAACTAATATTATTGTTCAACTAATTAATTACATTCATATTTATTCATGATGAATGCGAGGAATACTTGAATATCAATTAAGAATAATATTGAGCGAGGAAGGGTTCTGTTAGTTTCCAAATTTGAATGATGTGTGTTTTGAAATATAGGCCTACTCATCTAGAGATGCTGGAATTACTATTTATCTAGAACACTATGTATCTGTATCTAGAAAATTTCTTGAAATTTTCAACTTTTTTTTTTCAACTTCAAATTTTCAATATACTATTCTAACATTGATACATCAATAGAAAACTAAAAAATTGATACATTTCTGTGAGTGGTTTCCCCTGAAATAAAGTCATGAATATTGTGGAGAAACTTGGTAGCAATGAATTAATAACTCTGCAGCGAGACTGCTGACTGCTGACTGCTGAAGGATGCGCGGTGACAGAGAGACAGACAGACTGGTAGACAGATGACAGACGAATGACAGATAGAAAGAATGTCAATCATGCCAAGGTATTACAATCTGTCAGCGCATTTCAAAGGGAGTAGCGTGCAAGTAAAGCACTGCCTTCATGATTCGCAGACTGTCTGATGATGAGCGGTCGATAAGGCAGCTGTCTGCAGCTTTTTGTTTCAGTTTTTCCTCTAAGGAAGTAGGAAACAGTTTTAAATTTAAAAAATCAAAACTATGAATCTTTTTCAGTCGATTCGTCCGTAAGTCCATAAGTTGTACATAATTACATAAGTATTTAACAAACAGCAGTGACATTTTTTCAATGGTATACTTAACGACCCCACCAACAGCTCGGTTATACGGGGGTACGAATGAGCGGATGATAATGAAAGGACCAAGTGATGATAAGGTGAAAGAACGTTTACAAGATACCGTGCTGTGTGCGGGACTCGAGCCCACGCCCAACGATTAATTCAGTTTCTAAAGTAGTGCCTTACTTCACTGAGACACGGAGGGTGGCCATACAATTCAATTCACAAATTATGTTTAAAATACTAAATTATTATACAAGTTTAATATAGGTTAAGCCGTGTAGTGTTACGTATATTCACTTCTTGAAGTAGTTACGTTGAATCAAAGTGTATAAGATCCTATGGTTCAAGAAAAAAACGAAAAACACTATAAATCTTGAAGATTGCACTGCTCTTCTAATCTTCCATCTGACACTCATCTAAATCAGGTTTATTAGTTTGCACATCACCTAAACTCTACTAGAAGCTACCTTCACACCGCTGTGTTGCCCTGACCTTGTTGACCTCCTGCTTCTGATCGACTCTCATCTCTCACTCTGCATCACGGCCAAGGCACGAGACCCTCTCTGTTTATACGCCGTGAGAAACGCCGCTGTTATTTCAGATATGTCGACAATTTCTCGTCGAGCAAGATCCAATGAAGTGTTTTGAAATGAAATGCCGATGAAAATCACTGGAGAATAACCGGAGAATCGCTGGAGAATCAGTCGCTAGACTGCTGAACCGTCATTCAGGAGACCTATGGTAGCGGGATTCGATTCCCGGCAGCGAGAATTTTTCTGCAAATCGTTTTTAAATGAAACTAAAAACAATAGTTAAAAATCACATTATTTGTGTAGATATTTTTGTTTCTGTGGTCAAATTGAAAAAAATCAACCTAAACCACAATCTTGCGCTCAAGTCAACATTTGATAGTTATTTTGCTAAAAAAAAAGTGATAGCGTCGGGAGTCGAACCATGGACCTTCAAAACGTGAGGCACCTATGCTCATCGCCACAACGACACATGCTTACGAAATGCTACTTTATCATAACATAGCAACTGAGTCATGACGTCACAAATCGTAGTGTTCCCATTGGTCACTTTTAGTCCCATTTCAAAACAGACTGGCAAAAAAATTCTCGCTTCCTTCCCGTCAATTTCAACTATCCCGTCTCAGTCAAAAGCGTGGTGAACCATCATTCAGGAGGCCGAGGTAACGGAGTTCGATTCCCGTCATGGTTGACCGTCCTGTATGCCAGAGACAGGTGGATCAGTCGCTAGACTGCTGAACCGTCATTCAGGAGTCCGGGGTTCGATTTCCGTCGACGTATTTCGAAGTATATCTATCGTCCAAACTCATATCATTGCAACAATATGCCTCACTACACAGCCGACATAACGTCGTAAAGAGGTACATCTTATTGTGAAAATGAAATTAAGAAAAAACTTCAAGTGAGAGGACATTTACAAGAGCCCTTGCCTTATGCGGGACTCGAACTCACGCCCAATCGTGACTTCGAACCTATACGGAAAGCAGCTGCATGGGAATTCCTACTTTACAATAATAAATGACCTTGTTTTCATTTTCTTCGAATTAAAGACAATTATTATCGACTAACAAGAATATCTGGAGGCGTTATTATCGTGCGCGATTCTAGTTTTCCAAGTTTATCAACTGATGTGAGTAATTAATCACTGGTTAGTGATTAAAACCGGCTTCCGAAGCTATAAAACTGGCAGTCACTGGTTTTCTCCGCTCATTTCACGTCGCCGTTTCGTTCGGATACTATCACACGAATAAGGTACGAGACAAAATCATGTTTTCTTCAGTTAAATTGTCATTTAGCGCATCGCGACCAAGTTTCATTTTTTTGTATCCTGAAATTAGTGTTTTGATAAGATTTATTGAATGAAGCCACTGCATGTTGAGAATTCTTAATATGTGATAGTTTAAAACTCCTGTGAACATAATGGATTATGTATAAAGATACCCATAAAGATCTGTCATTTTTGGTGAACGTGCATCAAAACACTTTCAATGGGTTCCTGAATAAAATTTCGAATAATCACCCATAACTCTGGGCCAAAAGCCTTTATATATCATTCCAAAAATATTAAAAAACACAACAAATGAAATTGGTTGTATACGCTATCTGACAGTATAACCTTCAATTTGTATTATTCATACGTAGATAGGAATATGGCCGCCCTCCGTGGCTCACTCGACTAAGGCACTGCTTCAGAAACTGACTTCAAGTAAGGCGTGGTTTCGAATACCGCATGTTTTTACCAACATCATTCATCTATCACAACCTCTCACTCGTACCCCCAAATAATTTAGCTATCGGTGGAATCGTTAAGCAAACAATATCAATTATCCTATCAAGAGATGAAAAAAATCAGTTTTCTCTATTCTTATACGAGAATACGTAATAGGCCTATAAAGAATAAGTGAAATGTGTTATGGACCGGGGAATGGTAGCTTGCAGTGTCACAGATGAAACGGAGTAGTTATTAGACGAGCTTTAGTGAGGATTCAATTTGACATACTGAAAAAAATTGGTGTTCGTTTTTATGTTTTTTTTTTTATGTTTTTTTGTCGGTTCTCCACAGGTCAAACGACTACAGCTATCAACTTCAAACTTTTTTCAATATGGTTCCTCATCTAACATAGATCTGTATAACTTTGTGGCATTATCGGATGGTAACTTTTTTTTATTAATTTTAGAAATTTCAAAAATACCCTTTAGAATAACACTGCGGAAAAAAAAGAAAATATTTTTATTTTCCAAAAGAATGAAATTTTGCGTGAAGTTGAATTACA
This sequence comes from Brachyptera putata, assembly GCA_907164805.1. Taxonomy (NCBI): domain Eukaryota; kingdom Metazoa; phylum Arthropoda; class Insecta; order Plecoptera; family Taeniopterygidae; genus Brachyptera; species Brachyptera putata. Next base: position 20,756,147 of record OU015470.1, on the reverse strand, counting down.
TTTTGATACACATTTCTGGAAATTTTCAGCTTGATCGGGTCAGCCATTTTGAAGAAAAAAACATAAAATGTGCTGAATTGGTACTACTCGAAGCAGTTTTTACCCATTTTTACCCATACTATTACTATCCGCTTGTCTAACAACGCATATATGGCGTTTTCCTAGTATTTACAACTGTGGGGAGAACCTTCCCCCCCCCCCCCCACACTCACACACACACGTAGCCCCCCAAGAAAAAATTGATATCCCACACATTTTGACATTTTTTTTGACATTTTTCTTCGTAAGTTGTGCGTCTGACGCTGATTTGATTGCAGAAGCCATTGAATGATCTCTACTATAATTGTCTATAATAACACTACTCGTTTAACAAGACAGCGTTTAAAGAATGGGTTCATCGTCATGACCTTTGTGTAAGATTTCTAATCACACAGAGGTCAAGGGAATACTAATTAATGGTAGAAGATACACTTATTTCCACAAAACAAGGCGATTCGTCTACCAACATAACAAACACAAATATCACTGCTATATTCGTAAAGCTGTGGTATATTTAGAAAACCATGATTTTTCATGACGAGGCTTACGATAAGAAACGAACTGCACCTTTCAAAGCTTCCCCTTCAAATCATTCAAGTCAGCTGCAGCGAGATCATGAAATGATCGAAGTCTTTACTATTATTTAGTTGGTATTTCATTTCAATTCATGTAGGCCTACTTTCTACCATAAATATTAAAAAACATGTTAAATACAATGTATAAAATGTAATGTATATAAAGAGTCAAATTATAAAGTACAAAATATGTATGTGAAATATATCACATTGTCATGCAGGGTAAAAACGAATATAGAAAAAATATATGATATATCGTATTTTTTTAAATTAATATGTAACAATATTATGTTGATAAACAAATTAGTGAAAGAAAACTGAAATGGTGACAAAGTAGATATTTCACATTTTGTCCAACTTTTCAAGAATAATCGAGAAAAATCACCGGCGAATGCACCTCGACATTGCCGCCAGCGAAGTTTCGCATTTTGTCCGACTTTTGAAAAACTGGTCCAAAATGTCACAAGTCGAAAAAATCACCGGCGAAGATAGGGTGCTACAATTTCATCACGTTATTTACATCATTTCTATTAATCCTCAGCTGATTGGTATACTCGACTCTAACAGAAAATTCATTGAACCATCAGGTACCTCCGAGAGGACCACACCCCACCGAAGATGCCATCTCTTCTCAGCCTCATCTCCATCAGCATCCTCCTCCACTCGATCGCCCTCCCCGTCCACACCGAGTGCATCAAGAACGTCCACTTCAACGAGTTCCTATTCAACAACAAGAACTTCCAGACATTCAACAGCGAACGCCGACACATCGTCACAGCCTCTCTGGACCAAGTCGCCAACGACAACGGCAAGATCTGGAGGCTGGTTCCTTACAAGAAATATTACCAGATCGTCAACAGTGTTACCAACGAACATTTATACGCAGCTGACGACGATAACAAGTACGACAAAACCAGGCGACAGGTGTTTACCTGGATACCCAGCTGGGATAACCCAGGGGATCGTCAAGGGTTGTGGGATCTGGAACAGAAGGGGATGACGGACGGGTATATAAGGAATGTGGAGTTTAACGAGTACTTGTACGCGGCGGAGGGTTTCGACTTGACGGAAAGCGAAGGGAGGAAAAGGAGGTTGTTCACTTGGCTGAGTAGCAGTAAGAATGTGGGAACGCAGGGGGTGTGGCATTTGTCCCCGGATTGTGCGATGGCGGTTGATAATAGGAACGGGTGATGTGACGTGATGGAGTATACACTCGCATGACGAGGTTGATCGAGCCGCGTTAGAAAACATCCTGAAAAGTCCATGGGAGTCGATTTAGTGGAATATCTGTTTTTTGGTGATAACTTTTGAACGGTATGTGATATCGAAATTCTAATAACGAGGAAACACAGATATTTACAATGCCTTCAAGATGGTGTAAGTGTAATTATTTAAATCTTATCACCTAAGTGTCACGCGGATACCACTAAAAAAAACATTTTCTAATCGTATATACGCTTGACAATTATGCAATATGAGACCAATAGTTATTACTTACACCATCTTGAATGTATTCAAAATGTCCATGTTTCTTCTTTATCAGAATTTCGATATCTCATACCGTTCAAAAGTTATCACCAAAAAACTGATATTCCACTAAATCGACTCCCAGGGACTTTTTTAGATAATTTACTGTGAACAGCTAAACTAGCACACAATATACTCTTGTATTCACGGAAGAAGATGGCTGCTACCACCAACCATCGAGTGTTACTGTTATATACACATAGGCCTACACCTTAGCTATTATAAAATTTGACGCACAAACATTTTCGACAGATGTTATCTGCATCTTATTGTATCTTGCGCGGTTCAAGTATCATGATCGTTTATATCTGTGAAATCACCCTGCCGGGAACTTTTTGCCCTATGAGGACTGGGAACGCCTTATAGCTAGACGTTTTAACTACAGTTGCTGTAATCAACTACGCCTATTAAGAAAGCTCTTTAGTTTATATTGCCACTCAGAAACTATTATACTGTTAGTGACCCACTCTCTGTTTCTATTGTCTCTTATTACGAAGCGCATGCATTTGCATCTCATTTGCATCTGCATTGATCAGTCAATTAAAAGTCCATTCAGAAAGAGATTCGCTGATGATTCCGAACGACCGTACGTCTCTCGTATGCGTTGGCAGGAACGGTTGGCAGTGTCGATCAGTCAACGCTCGAGGAATCGAGTGTATAAATAAAGGTAAATACAATGGACAGAATTAAGATATGCATAAACAGGTAATGGCCTTGTGACCTGGAAGGTTTGGGTTCGATCCCCTTCAATAAATAATCAAGGAGGAAGTGATCATTTATAATCAAGATATAGGCCTATACTTACGCGTATTTGGATTGGATATGGAATTAAATATAATGCTTTTATACAAGTAACATTTTGCATTATATTAATTCAAAATTGAGACTTATTGATTGGAAAAATTGTTTTGAAATGAAGTCAAATTTTCCTTCATTTTTGTTTCTGAATTTTTGTTTCAAATCATAAAATTGTAACTCTAAACATATGAAATTAGGAACGCAACAAAATTGCGAATATCATCTTGAAATCGAAATTACGCAATTGCTTCAAACGGATGCATGCAGTATCTCTATTATACGTGATAATCATATACTTGTATCCACGAAAGAAGGCCGTCTACCAATATAACAAATACAAATATCATCTCATATATTGGTATAACTGTGTTATTCTGGGGGTTTATATAAGAATATTCTACACTTATTCAGTTGATAAATGACCTTTTTCTTGCGGGAAAACATGTATAGGCTACATAGGCTATATTAACTTTTTCTTCCATTCCATTCGTATGTATTCTTTATTCTTCTATATTCAACTTTTCTACACATATTGGTATAATTATGAATTGTACTTCGTAGTTTAATTCATGAATCATGTAATGTTTCATTATGATTCATGTTAGAATCATCATGTTTTATCTTTAATCCATTATCATCAATTGTGTGTTTTTTCTTCTCAATTAATTTATATTAGATTATTATGTGTAACCATATATATATTATGACATAGTCTTCATCTAATAAAGATTTATGAATACATCTGTTGATAGTTTCTAAATATAACTTCTTTTACACATCTTATAAAAACAAAAACCTAGTCTCCATTTACATTGCGGGTGTTCCTCGTGGTTACAAGACTATCATTAAGAGATAATAGACACACAAAAAACACGTGACTAGATATAGTATATTTTCTATATTAAGCAATACCTTAATTCACCTTGATACGTTATTTCGCTAGTCGAGACCCCCGGGCGTCGATCCTACGAGTGGTGGTTCCTGGTCATTAAGGTGATACGCGAGTGAGTGGAGGTTTTGGTAAAAGCAGTGCTATTAATTCGCAATGATAATCCAGCGAGAAGGCGGTGCGTAATGAGTGGTAGAAAGCTGTGGAATCGCATGCTGGGTCCAGTGGGGGACCGGCCAGGTGATTCCCGTCATGCAATTCGGATCTTAAAGGACATCACAGCCCTGGAACTAGATTTCAATTCATTATGACGATATTTATTTTCTCAATTTTAGAGAAAACTAGGAATCACCATTGCAATTTCAGAAATTAGAATTAATTTTTTTATCCTACAGAGACCATACAGTAATGAGGTAGACATTACCGATTCTGTATAGAAACATGAACAGAATCGAGTAATGTCTACGTCACGACTCAGAAAAAAGGGCCAGGACAAATACATTAATTATAATTTTCGAAAATGAGATGATGATATCTGCTTTGTTCTGAAGTTAAGAAAGTAAATATCGTCAATATTCGTTAAATTCAGTTTCAGGGTTGTGATATCCTTCAGCTTAGAGAAAATCATCCTGAATTTCATCTTTTTCTACTCTACTTCCAACTGAAATCCAGCGTATATTCACACCTTTTTGAAACAGTGTGAAACAAAATAATAGTCGTAATTCTATACAACTGTATCATAATAAGAACCGTTTTGCAAAAGTTCGTTAGTTGACCAACTTTTAATCTCTCCTGGTTCCTGTGTCATTTAATTCACTAATCAGTAGATTAGCCTAACGGAATGTCAACGAACAATAAAAAAAACGGCCATTAATGACGTAAAACTCTTACTCGGGCAGGGAACGCTGACGAGCGTATACCGGAATAAAGTCAACTTGGTCATGTGACATGGGTTTCGGGGTACCACTTCAGAATGAATGGTTATAAACTGTGTTTAGGGCTCGAGAAAGGTTGGACACCCAAACCCATGTAATGTAATGTAATGTAAGTCTTTATTTGTTCAATTTTTGTATGATATAATAACATTATGATATAAAATAAAATATAATAAAGGATATACACAATAATTGTGCAAAGTAGGCGGGGTTCACTTTTTATAGTAATCTTCCACCCAAACCCACACAACCGAGTCGACTTTATTCCGGTATCCGCTCTTCAGGCGCTGGAACTCGTCACGTGCAGAGAGGCGCGGCCCCCTTGATGGCTTGCACAGCCGCGCCGCCACTGGTTGGATAAAACTTCCTTCAACACATTAATACGTCGCCAAGAAAAGGTTAATAAAATGAAGAAATAAGATTCATGACGAGTCGGGCTAACCAGGCCAAAGACGGCAGAAAATACTGATATTTCAAACAACGCAAATCCATTATAATTATAATTAATTTCGAACAAGATAATCTGTCAGGGTTGGAATAAAAATATACTCACTTTTTTGCTTGCTTGTATTTGATTTTTACTTGCCTATTAGTTGTTACATGGACATAGTTGTATAAGGATGAACAATATATTTATTCATTTATATACATACCTAAGGTACCTAAAGCTACCTAAGGTTAAACGACGCTATGTATTTCAATATATTGGGTTTTACGACGCACTGTAATGATAGGGAAGATCTATTGGCGTCAGATGGATGATTAATGAGATGATGGGATGATGAGTATAAAGGTTTCTTATGTTAATGGGAAGGACAGTGGGATTGTGGTCTATACTGTGGGAACCATCCCGGCACCAGAATACAGAGGGAAACCACGAAAAACTCCGGTAAAGATGGACGGCGGCAGGGATTGAACCGGGTTCGAAAACCCCTCGCCTCCCGGATCACACGAAGCGAGCGTGTTAACCACTACACTACATGTGCCGGTGGGGTCGTTACGCAAACGATAATCATCATCATCAAATCAATTATCAATATTTTTGGTTGATTTACTCGCAGCGAACAGAGCTACCCGAGTTTGTATGGTGTTGTTATTTCGCCCCAAGCAGTAATTCCGTTAAAATAACATTCATTTATCTGTGAGTCCAGGTAATTTATTACGCTGAAACATTAGGGAAAAAAGTAATAAAAAAAATTCATGAAAAGAAAATCTGGTATACTTTTTATTCACGAGATATGAAAGTTCCGATCGACCGTTCCCCTTATCACACACCACTATCGCACGGTTGTTTCGCACCTTCATCTCTCGTGTACCTTTTATGAAGGTTGCGATCGACCGTCCCCCCTACACCAAACCACTAACGCACGGGTGGTTCGTGTCTTCGGTCTCGTGAGCAAGTATACGCTCATTGTTAATGTTGATAATGTTTTATTTGCTGCGGGCTGTTGTAATTTGTTTACAGAGTGGCTAAAGGTAGAAACTCCCGACCGTCAGTGGTCACGTGATGGAGAGACGGTCGATCGGGTGTAAAGACCGCCATTAGCACGTGGGAGCCGCGATTTAGCGGAATATCAGTTTTTTGGTGATAACTTTTCAACAGTGTGAGATGTCATATTTATAATGTCACAGAAACACAGGTCTGTTCAATACCTTCGAAATGACATCAAATTCATGATCCTAACATTTCCATGATTATTATTGATTGCTTTACGACCCCATCAAAGCTAGATTATTTTGGGGTACGAATGAGCAAGTCATGGATGAATGATATTTACAAAAGCCCATGCGTATACATTCGATCCGCGGACAAATGTCCAAAATAGGGATTTTCATAATTTTAGTATTTTTTCTCAAATTTGGTCCAACCGATTGCTACCAAAAACTAATATATACGTCCTACACCGATTAGTTCTACTCCTAGATGGGAATAAATTTGTCACTGATCGATTTCTTCATTTGAATTCGTCTTTACTATTTTTTTCTACGTTCACGAATCAGTGTAATAGAATGAAAAAGTACACCAATTCTGAGATAATTCTATGCTCTGTAATCAATACGACATTTTATTTTTGTGAATTTAATCTTTTCTAAGATATTGAGTGAATGAATACAAGAACGTGGTGAAATTCATTCATGTACTACCTCAAACAATTACCATTCACATCAAGAAACGTAAATTTCGATAAAAAAAAGTTCGTCGGTTTTCAGTCGAGACGTTTGACAAATGATCCAATCCTCCATCTTCCCCGTAAAACCCTCCAATTAATCGCTTTAATTCACTCTTCAATGGACAAAATCCCGACTCACCCCATTCATCACCCTCCTAATGTGTATTGTTTTCCCCGCCTCTGTGTACGTGTCTCGCATACTGGAGCTATCCGTGGTTTCCCTAGAAACCTGCCGACATTCAGGTCCTCCAACATGCTAGCAACAAATTACACTCATCTCTCATCGCCCATTGGTTAAGAGTCCATAGGAGTTGATTTAGCGGACTATCAGTATTTTCTGACATATTTTGAACGGTATGAGATATCGAAATTCTGGACACAAGAAAACACAGATATTTTCAATACCTTCAAGACGGCGTAAGTAATAACTATTTATCTTGAGTTTTGCCTGATTGTCAGGCGTACACGGCTAAAAAACAACTTTTTTAACCGTGTTCGCCTGACAATTAGGCGATATGAGATAAAGAGTTAATACTTACACGTTTTAAAGGTATTGAAAATATCTGTGTTTCCTCGTTTTCAGAATTCCGATATCTCATACCGTTCACAAGTTATCATCAAAAACCTGATATTCCACTAAATCGACTCCGATGGACTCTTAACGTACACATCGAGATCGGTGGCTCGATAGGTAAATGTCACGACACGATGACGGTTCGATCGGTCGTCCCCAGCTGTTTGTCAGCACTGGACGAGCGAGGGTGTTGAGCCGGAATATGGCGTCATGTGAGATGTAATAAATGTGATGGTCTTTGAACACATCTGAGACTGGTCCAGAACAGCGTGTGAGAAATCGGACATCGCGGAAAAATAGCGCAGCAAAGTGGTTGTGTATTTTTTTTTCTTTTTGGTTAAACGACGCACTCTACTGATGAATACGATCTATTGGCGTCGGTGAATGATATATGAGATAATGGGATGGTGAGATGAAAGGTTATTTTATCAAGTGTTTTTGAATAGTGCGAAGGAGTCGGTCGTGACCTGTAGTTAAGGAACCAACCCAATATTGACCTGAACGACAGAGGGAGACTACGAAACCCCTGTTAGGATGGTCGACCAAGGCTGGAATCAAACTCCGGTCTTCTGAATGACGGTTCAGTGTATTAACCACACGGCCACACGTCTCATTTTTTTTTTTTTTTTGATAAATAGATGTGATGTGGAACCGTTATTAGGGAGGCCGAGTCCCCCTCGCAGGATCGATACACCTCGACGAGTGTGGGGGCTTGTGCGACACAGTGATCTCCAAAACTGTGGTCGGGAGGAATTTATTTGCTCCCGAACAGTTCAACCATGGCGATAAGGTCTGCAGTGAGGGCCCTGACCATGTTCGTAAAGTTCGGACTGTTTCGGTCCGAACTTGGTTCAATTATTTCTAATTTCGTTCATTTATTCAGATAGATAGAATGAATCATAGCTATACTTTAGAATAATTTTTCAACTTTCTCGGAAGTCTTTTGGTGACCGGAGTATTTGGAGGAAGTAGTGAGCGTTGCGTTTTTATTTCTCACCAACTGTATATATATTATCTACGTCATCTATCGAATTAAAATCGCCAATTAACTATCGCATAGACTCATAACTGTATTTATGAATGAAATTTTTTATGCTTTTACTATGTTCATTCAGAGATAATAAATCAACCCATTCAACTGAAGACGAGATCATATTATGTTTTTTATGATGTTTTTTAATCAGTTTTATTCATTTACGATAAGAGTTTGTTATAAAAATATAAGTTATTCATACAGAGATAACTAGTTTTTTTCAATGTAGGCCTACGGAACAATAATGATGGATAAAAGATTTACATCAGCACGTTTTCAATCCTGGTCATGCAACATATATTTTATTTCAGAAGACGAAAAATAAGGCATAAACCCCAAAAATTAAGGCAATTCATAACGATAAGAATCAAAAAGCAATACAAATAATTGGAAAAACGACAACACGTTTTTTTCTAGTTTTTTTTATGTGCTCCACAGGTGGCAAGTGAAAACCGATCAACAAAAACTTCTTCCAGATTATGAACCAAGGACTCCACGTCGAGTCTCCGATGTGAAGAAGAAACAAAAAGGAATATACTCATTAAACTCATGTTCTAAATTCACACTTTAAAGTTTTTAGTAACAATCGGTCGAATGATTTTGAGAAATTTGTAATCAAATTTCGAATATTCTACTAATAATACATGGATAGAAAAATCAGAATTTTCATTCAAAAATGAATAAATTTGGAGATGTGAGCAAAACACGATGGAAATGCTAGACAAGGTTTTAGAAAATCATCTCAATGATTTCAGAGAAAAAATAAATGATAGCTCTTTTCTCACTTCCGGTCGAATTCTTTGAGCTCATCCTCCAACGCAAACATGTACATCGTTTTCATCGTCCACGCACATTAGTAAATACCACAGTAAAGATGATCACATAACTTGACGGTACCGATCGACCGTTTCCCGTATCCACTAACATTATCGCCAATACGTTTCGAACCCATATTACGAAACACCACCAAAAACCAACGAAAATTACCCAATCAAGCTATCTTTAATGTGAGTATAATTGTCAATAATTCAGGTCCATGGCTGACCGAGGTCAAAGGTCACTACAGATAAACGCGCTTATCAAAGCACACACATTATTCAAGACTACTCGAAGAGATAATTTTTTCAGAGACAACCGGGGATATTTTGGCAAGACGACCGGTCGTTAGGTTTTACGAGCAATCGACGAAATTCAGCTGTCGAATACCAACGTCAAAATATTCATGATTCTCACGGTAATATGCGATATTATTGGATGAGCGATATAAAAAACTTCCATTCCACTCTTACGGTGCTTTGTGTGTGTTTTTTATTGTTTGTTTTGTTTATTTGTTTGTAAGCACTGCACAGGTCGCACAGTTTGTTTGATCAACGTGCAACTTTTTTTGGGACGAGCGGATTCATCCAATTTGGAGCTGTTTAGTTTTGGGGTCGAATCGGTTGGACCATTTTTGAGAAACACCAGCACAGACTTTCTAAAAACCCCATAAGATCAGGCTGGGCGGAAAAAAATTAAAAATAAAATCTCTCCAATATAATACAAATTTTCCTCAAATGTAAAAACAGAAGTGATACACATAATTTAAAATTTGTATGCGATTTGGACGACCCGTTTTGGAGAAAATAATGTAATAAATATTTTTATTCATCGAATAGATAGGAATAATATTAGAAAAATGTTGAAGTAATAGATTCACAGCTCCCTAGATTCGTTGGTATCGAATGAAGTTAGTTTAATTTAAATGAATCGAGGTGTGTAAAGTTTTCGATTATACTTTACATGGACATCTTACAACGCATATTCTGGGTTTGCCTAGTATAAATATGCCTGTATGCCTCATCCAACAACGCATATGTAGCGTTTTCGTAGTGATATAAACTTGAAGATTATCTGGCATCTAGATACTCGTTGGTTCCCGCTGCATACGTCATCAACGACGCCTTCTAAACGTAATAATTCCTGACAGCGGAATATTAAATCACTTGACTTTCGCTGACAACGATATGATAATTCCTATAAGCTTGCGGTTCAAACGAGCTATTGCCTTACAAGACAATGCTCAACAATAGACACATTACCATTCATCTTGTTAGTGGCTCGGAACACCCGCGTGCTAATGGTCTAGCATAGAGGAGGCGGTCGATCTGGACCGTCAACAAGTACGACAAGAACACTTGGGGGTGTGGTGGGTGGTCGAAACACCCGCGTGCTAATGGTCTAGCATAGAGGAGGCGGTCGATCGGGGCCGTCAACAAGTACGACAAGAACACTTGGGGGTGTGGTGGGTGGTCGAAACACCCGCGTGCTAATGGTCTAGCATAGAGGAGGCGGTCGATCGGGGCCGTCAACAAGTACGACAAGAACACTTGGGGGTGTGGTGGGTGGTCGAAACACCCGCGTGCTAATGGTCTAGCGTAGAGGAGGCGGTCGATCGGGACCGTCAACAAGTACGACAAGAACACTTGGGGGTGTGGTGGGTGGTCGAAACACCCGCGTGCTAATGGTCTAGCATAGAGGAGGCGGTCGATCGGGACCGTCAACAAGTACGACAAGAACACTTGGGGGTGTGGTGGGTGGTCGAAACACCCGCGTGCTAATGGTCTAGCATAGAGGAGGCGGTCGATCGGAACCTTCAGCTACTACAAAACATGGACATTTATTCCAAAATATTTCATTCATTCATTCATTTATTGTTCCCATTCTGAACGCACGTGTATCGTTTACCAGGACTGCAAACATAACTGTCATATTATATTCCTGTTATGTTACCACACAACCGCCAACTTGTACATACTTGACACTAGTATTGTCGGCCCGATCGACCGTCTCCCCTATACCTCAACACTAACGGTCGACCGTTCCCAACACACAAAGACATATCAACTTCAGGATATTTGTATACTTGTGTCTACGAAAGATGAAGACACGAACCCTCCACTCGCCAATGGTATGTGATAGGGGGGACGGTCGCTCGTAACATTCATCTCTCGCGGATGTAAGTATACACTTCCATTAACCATAAGCCTATATTTATCTAAAAGCGTGAGTAAAATGTGATAAAGTCAACTTCAGATGAGAAACGATGTTTTAAAGCAAAGGTCCTTCTCGAGATGTTGACCTATCGGAACTAGCGCTCGGTAATGTTAATGAATAGGATGAGACGGTCGATCGAGACCGTCAACTCGCGTATGATGACGTCATTATCTTATAAAGTCCTAAACACACTGTAACTTTGTACCTGTGATTTCATTCATGAGTCTTTGCTTTACCCCCCCCCCCCCCCCCCCCCCGGCATGGCTGAGAGCAAACAGAAATGTACTCGGATCTTAACAGTGGGAAAACATTGTAAGAGATTATGTTGTCACGACGAATGGAAGAAAGAACGAGATGGAAATTTGTTTTCGATATTTAAAAAAAAAATGTTTTGTTTGTAGATGTGCCATAGCGAAGAAATTCATACCACTCTTATGGAACTTTGTCTGTGTGTGTGTGTGTTTTATGTAATCACTACACAGATCGCAAGGTTTGACTGATCGACATGAAACTGTTTCTGTACACGCAGACTTATCCAACTAGAAAGTGTGTAGTGTTTTAGTCAAATCGGTTGGACCATTTTTGATAAACACCATCTTGAAGTTTCTAAAAAAAAAAACATTAGTCTGGGCGGAAAAGTCTTAGTGCATCATTAAACCAAATATAATGATGATTATTGTTTACTCAAGAGTTGTATTAAAGGATACAAATGAGCGGTTGATATAAATGATGTCCACAAATACCCATGCCTTATGCGGGACTCGAACCCACGCCCTACTTGACTTTCTAAAGCAGTGATTTAGCTGACTGAACCAAACAGGAGACAAATATATTCTCATTCTCCACTTGAACCAAGTTGAGGTCGAGTCCTCCTCATCTCTAAAGCACGGCGTCGACAACACCCGAAGGCGGATCGTGCATCAAAGGGTGATACAGACGATAGAACGAGACAGCAGAAGCGCATCCACACAAGATAAGGCAGGATAACAATACATCGTGCAAGGTTATATTACTATCCTTGTTTTCACGAGATATGAAGGTTCCGAGTGACTGTTCCATCTATCCCACACCATTAACGCAGGGGTGGTTCAAACCTTCATCTCTTTTGTAACTTGTATCCACGAGAGATGAAGGTTCCGACCGATCGTCCCCCCTATTCCACACCACTAACACACGCACGATTCGCGCCTTCTTTTGTGGTGGACAAAAAAAGTTGGTAATAGGTAAGGTTTAGATGACGAAGGGGAGGGGGGGTTAACCAAATAATAGGGTTGATATGTTATTTGTCCCCTCATTAGGGATATTATATTACCAGTTTCGTTGAATAAGGAAGCTGATTACGAATTACCTTGTCATTCAATGTATAGCAATACACAGACCGCTAAGGACCCTCTATTGTAACGGAAATAACCACACTAAATTACGATCGGATGCCTTTGGCTAAATACGTTATCTCTTGTTTATATTTCGTGTTTTTGTTGCGGGTTCTTTATAGGCAACTTAACTGGGACATAAACATGGTTATGGGTTGGTTAAACAACCCTTAAAAGTGTGTATCGCCTGTAAACTAAACAGATAGTTGAAGCCTTGAGGGGAGGAAGCCAGTTTGTTGATGTGTGGAGGATAGTGAAATACTTCACTGAAGGGTAGAAGAATGGGGGTGGGGATCTAGTTCTTTTTGTGGAAGATAAAAACTGTTTAAATCCACGTGTATTTATATTTCCAGTACCGATCGCGATATCATCAAAAGGAATAACAACTGGGCTAGACACATTCTGCCAAAATGGCGGTCGACCGTATGTTTGAACTAGGCGCTGATTGGTCGATTCCTACGTTTTCCGTAAACTTGAGAAACTAAGTTTGGAGTTTGCAAACTTCTACGTTACTGCTACTGTTACGCACCAAGTTTAATGTTGTCGTGAACAGTAACGAGAAATACCGTATGACAAACAATTTGTAAGTTCCTAAGTTTACGGTTACGTTTAATTTAATCGTGAATGGGCCTTTAAAAACCTTAAAAACTGTCTGTTAAATACTAAAAAGTGTAATGTTTACTTCCGCTAGCTCCGTTAAAAACAGAGATTCTTGTGACATAGAATGGTTTCCGGATGGAGTTCAATGGTTGTAATGGTGCTAAGTATTGACCATTGTATCATACATCGAGCACAAGATCGTTCCCTCGCGTTCTGGGCTCAGACTGATGTTCAATATATCACTGTGAAATGACCTATTATGACCTAAACTCAATCTTTTGGTTTCGGAAAAAAATGTTTGTAAAAAATGACTTTAAAAAAATAGCTCGGTCATTGGGGTTCGAACTGTCGGACATTGGAAAAAAATTGACGAATTCTCTTTGACACTTTGAGATTGAATTTTACATGGTTTAATATACCGTGAAAATCTATTGAAAATATCGACAAAATCTCCAAAATAAAGTGTTGAAAAGTTTTTTTTTTTCAATTGTTAAATTTGAATGGATTTGATCACAATTGTACCGGACCAAATTGTTACGAATTTCTTAAAAATCCACCGAGTTACCAAGACTAAAGTATACCGAGAAAAACATAAATAATGTACAAGGTATCGTTCAAAATTGAAATAAATGTAGGCCTAAGTCCTATGTCACTCGCATTGACACTATTCAGAACATCTATATTTTACTTCACTTCACTATCCAGGATGACAATTGCAATTACATCAATAAGCATAAGTGTGGACGTCTACCAAACGTATAGAAATATCCCCTATGCCTAAAAAATCACGATTTTTCAAAAAATTACTTGTGGGGCACAGAGGTGTGGGTCCCCTAACCTTCCGTAAAGGTATAACCATTTTGGCTTCGCTCAATCACATATCTCGATCACAAAAACAAGTGCGTGCCCCCCCCCCCCTCCTCGTCCCCCGTGGGCCGCTTTTTCCATTTTTGTCCGGGCCGTTTTAGAGTGCCAGTCCGGCACTGCATCTAGGGCCATAAAACCGGCCCTACGAGAAATGCCAACACAGCGAAGAATTTCTCCATCCAGCTAGCCCGAGCCGAGATGAATCTTTCAGCCCACCAAGCTAGCCGACTGATAACATCAAATTATTCACGCAATGTGTTCTGTGTTCGATGCCCGTCAGGCGTGTAGCGATGGCCACCGCTCGATAAGAGTCTCAGGTGTCCGGGGTTCGAGACCCGTGCAGGTCGAACACCTGGCCGCGATCAGAACAATAGAGGGCAAGTGTGATGAACGTCTTAATACGAGTGGAATGAGGAATGTGGGATCGGAACTATCGAGCGTTAGTGTTGGATGATAGGAGAGACGGTCGATTGGGACCAACATTGTTGACTGAATTATACGAACGATGTTCATATTTTGTTAATACAGTCGTTGTCATGAAAATTGACCGTTATTTTTCAGTAGGCCTATCCAATGTTATCTGTTATAGATTATGTTACTCTTTCGAGTATGCTTTTTTATTTATTTATTATTCATATTGGGTTCGACGAGGCACTGTAATGATAGTCCAGATCTATTGGCATCGGATAAATGAAAAATGAAATGATGATATGAAGGTTTCGGAGGCAATGGGAAGGATAGTGGGAAGGAAGCGGTGGTGGCCTTTATTGTGGAAACCATCTCGACATTAGCCTCCTAGACTACAGAGGGAAAACACGAAATACTCCTGTAAAGATGGACGGTGGTCGGGATCAAACCACGTCCGATATTCCCCTCATCTCCCGGATCACATTAAGGGATAAAAGTGTTCGAAATGAAAGTTATAATAATAATAAAAAATGTATAACAATGTTGTATTTTGATATTTTTGTTCAGTCTGTAGGCCTGTATGAACATGAGGGGGATTAATTTGGATTAATTCATTTCATTCGTTTATTTAACCAGGCGGTTGAATGTATTATTTGAATGATCGAACCTTACACCAACATTAAACCAAGATAAATATCAAAATACAAAATTATTACAACACTTTATTCGATCACTTTTTTTTTCGAAACCTAGTTTAATTTCGAGCAGTTTATTCCGAACATTTAGTGCAGTCCCCGCTTTTGTGTCATTTCTTACAGATCAGGATAGTCTTTTGTATAAAAATTGAGCCAGTTTTCGTTGCCACGAGTATACCACATGACAGAGGTCGTCGGACAATACAGGAGAGATTTGCATACGATTTATTCTTATTTATTGGTTATCGAATTCTTCTCAACCAGATATTCTATTTCATCCGATGTTAATAATTCTGTTCGAAGTATCGGTTGTTGTCTGCCAACATAACGGACTGGAACTCGAGATATTATCCAACTTGAGAGATTTATCGCTTTACGTTTGTTCAAGTTGGCACTATCTTTGACAACCTAAGATTGTCAAACTATAGTTACTTATACAGTATAGCCATCCTGTAGAAATATTGATATTCATTTTGGTAGAAAAGACTAATTTGTGGAAAATAATTAATAATTGAGAATTATTCAATGTCTTAATTAATTATTTTTTCTAGTAGGCCCTACCTTAAAAATTTTTATTTTATTATCTTATTTTTTTTTGCTTAACGACCCCACCAACAGCCAGGTTGTACGGGGGTACGAATGAGCGGATGATAATGAAACGATGAAGTGATGATAGGTGAAAGGACGTTTACAAAAACCCATGCCTTATGCGGGACTCGAACCCACGCCCAACGGTGTCTTCAGTCACTACCGCTAGCGACTTAGACACCGGCGCGGCTTAGACCTAGCTATTTATTCGTTTTTTTTCTAATTTTTATAAAATGTGCTATAATTCATCTTGAAGCTGGCGTCTCGAGTTCTTGACTTCGTCAGGACTAATAAGCGGATTATTGGGATAAATCCCTGAATACTTCTGTGATTAAATTGTAATACTGAACGATGCAAATAAATAAAATACACTCACCCAATTACGATGTTAAAAATAATATAATATTTCGATCAGAACTTTATTCCTGTTAAGGTTCCATTCAATCAGATGGAAGAGGATTTGAAAAATGTCGTTATATTTGTGTTGAATATTTCATTATTGAAGATTAATTTTATAAAGATGTAATCGAATTACAATATTATTATATTGTTTTATCCAGGATCTCATCGACTAGGAATTGTCGTAAAACAATACATGCATTCATCACTTTCTTCTAATGTTTATTATTTTGCCTTCAGGCAAATCACATGCGAATGGAAACGATTTTTGTATCAATGAAGAATTTTATCCCCATGTATATTCTTTAGACGTTTTCAATAGAGCTTACTATAATACATAAGGTCGACTTTAGGCTCGAAGATATTTCAAAAAATATTAATAATAACAAATTGGTTTTAAAATGAACAATAACTATGGAATTTGTTTAATATTTTTTCGTTGTTGGGCGGATTTCTTTGGGTATCTAATTGCATGTCAACTTGGATTTTACGTCATTACAACGACAATTTTGCTGACTATGTTGATTAAAAGCTAAGAACATTTATGTTGGGTTCTAGATACAAATTTGGCAGTTTGATTTAGAAAATTTGGAAATTCATTCCGTAGAATGCGGATTGAAGAATAACATTTTTGTAGTAGAACCATAGAAAACATTATTATATGCTTGGATGTTGTAATCTAAAACAAAATTGGAAAAATAATAATTTCATGGAAGGGCTTAGAATAACTTTTATATATCCTGCACTCAGATAAAAGTAAATATTATGGTGAACTTTCATCACCCCCTCCCCCCCCTCGTAGAGTATTTCTATAGATTCACGCCGCTGCCTCCCCCTCTCAATTAAAAGTTATAATTAGGAGTGAAAATCCGTCCAGAAATCGAAAACACAAGACAACCTTTACAACCAAGAAGTGTCCACAGAACATTGCAAGAGTGTTGGACGACCGATCGTTTCTAACTAACATTAACGGTCGGATATTTACCATCAGGAAGAAAACTGTGATCATTTTATGAAGAACCAGACTCGAGTTCGAAAATGTGGACTCGCACACCCCTAATATAATGCCCCAAAAATTGATAGATTCTATAGCTGTAGGCATTTTGAAAAGATCAGTACACATTTTTAAAATCATTTATATTCAATCAATTAATTTTCATAACCCCCCCCCCCCCTCTCCCCTCCACACCTTTTTTATATATGATTTGTATAACATTATTATTTACACCTATAAATGGCTTATTATAGTTCTTAACACATTTCTTATTCTATACTTCCTTATAGCTTTAGTTTTTTGTTTGTTATTTCATAGGCCAATTAGTAACATTTTCTTGATTTATTACCGTTCTTTCCATGTTATTCTATCAATTGCTTAATTATTCTGTGTTGGTTATGGCAGCCACTGATTGTGTGGCAGAGACTTGATAATAAAGATATTTATATATGATGATTCTTGTTCGATTAACGACCCCACCAACCGCTAGGTTATACGGAAGGAATACACCGTAGTGTAGGCCTAATTTCCTTGGTGAATGTAAGAAATTTTGAGTATTCAAGTTATTTTTAAGATCCATTATTTTGATAGTGAAACTTTATGAAGTTGCCCAGGTATTTCAGTTTATAATTAATTAAACCATTATGGAAAAAAAGCATTCGAAAAAAGAGAATTCCAGGGTAATTCGTATAAATTATACAAAAGTTGTGAAAATAACAGTACACATTTAAATATCCAAGAATTATTCAATTATTGAAAGTGCTCTCTTGAGTGTTGCCTAAAATAACTTGACTCGGTTATCAGTCCGTGTCGGAATGTCGACACACCCGACCGTCCATGCTAATAGATATGAGAGACGGTCGATTGTAACCGCCAGTTCTCATGGTACGAAATGTAAACAAATGCACATATCGGTATTTACTTGGTTTTCCCAAGTTTCGACTTATTACAGCGCATGCGCCGTGTTTTCCTAGTGGGTATAACTTCCGAACGGTATTGGATAAATTCATCTAGATTTTTATGATTCCTAGGTGAACAAAATCCATAAAAACGATTAAGGCCTATCATTCCTTTTTTTATTCTTTTGTATAATGATGAACTTTGCATCTGCTGTCATTGGAAGAAGTGTGAACATGACTCTTAGTTCAAAATGAAAGATATCAACATTCGTGTGGTTGGATTTTCCTAATACCAATGTTGGTAGTGTCCGGATATATCGCAAAAATGGTTTATACGTATGTGTTCCGGACTTTCGGCAACTAAGAAACAGAGGCAAGCGAAGAAGTGTGGTCACAGACAGCGTAGACCTGGTGTCAAAGTTCATTGCTTTTAATTTAAAATAATAATAAAATGGGATGGTGAGATCGCCCTTGTGGTGCCCCGTCCAAACGATCCTACTCTCATCTTCAGCCTTAATAGGGGAACAATGATTTTGTATCAAGTTTCGATATTATTGAAAAAAAAAAAGAAGAAAAAAATTGTGGGATGTTAAGGATGCTGAGTTTGTTCGGATGAATTTACGTTTAATTTTGTTTTTTTCAGATATTGTCTGACACCACTGCGAGAAATGTCGTAGTTATTGGTTGCCATAAAATATGCGTGCACATCATGTGCGAGAAAGAGACAGTAGATGAGTGAACCACGTGATTGAACGAGATAAACGACATTGTGCGGCGATCATTAGTACTACAGGAGATGGAATCGCGTTAACTCTGCACAAGCCCACCAACACATCACAATCAGTCATATAGTTTCATTATTCCCGCAGATTACATCCATTACTTTTAACCACCGATAATGTTTATTGTAATCAACTTTTAAATCCTAATTAATGTTTATATGTACAATAGCAGTTCTTTCCAGAACTCACATTACAAAATAAAAACTATATATACCGGTATATATAAAAACTCGGCACATTTCCAGCACAGCAATAAATACAATTATACTATATACAATGTTCTAATTATGAAAAAGAGCAGATAAACGAGTAAATGAACCATTAATGAAGATGATTATTGTTCGCTTAATGACCCACCAACATCTAGGTTATTTGGGATACAGATGGATAGGTGATGATAAGAAATGTCCATGCCTTACACGGGACTTGAACCCACTTTCTTATTGAAGTCACTTGCTGAAGTAGTGTCTTAGCTGAATGAGCCACAGAGACCGGCTCATTGTTAAAATTATGTTTCAGAGTGGACGTTGGATTGTAAATATCGAAGAAATGAAAATTTCGTTTTTGGGGGGTGTTTTGAGCGATATTTCTTACATGTAATTATTCCATTATGAAAGATCCACAGATTTATTGCCCATGCATCAAACGCTATACTAGAACACTATAATGACGTAAAAGAGGATGGAAAAAATATCGTGTTACTATTACATACAATTGTGAACTTTCCAACTTTGTTATTAGGAAACTTACTGTCTGCATCTTGTGATGTATTCGTTAATTTTGTATCTCGCACAGTTCAAGTTTCATGATCATTTACATCTGTGAAATCACCCTGGCGGGAACTTATTTCCCTATAGCGACTGGGGACGCCTTAAGTATAAGTGCGTTGACTATAAATTATACTCATTAAACGTATTGAGTAACCATGGCGATAATAAGAAAACGAATGGAGTATAAGAATAATGTCAGATCTTAGTATCGGTCCTTAAATATCAACATCCATTTGTATTGCGGCAAAGAAGACCAGAGGAGACCTTATACACACACTGTACTGGCACACATGAAAACACCACTTACTTCGCTGCGTCTAGACTTGATAGATTATATCATAAATACATAAGGCACGTACAAGTTTCATAATGTAAACCAATTATTATGGTATTATTTCGGAGTTTATAAACACAGAGTGAAATACCACGAACAGATTTTGTGTAATAGCATAATTGGACTGAATGATTAGAAATTAAAAAATGTTTGTAAACGTGATTTAAATTTATTTTAATTATATACAAAAAAAATCAGGAATACTAATGAATTATTGAAAAACCAAACGTAATCAAAATGACTCATATTCCTATACTGAAGAAATGTTAACGTATAGAACATTTTAGTCAAGACGATCTGCATGTTTTGGGGTTATGTTAGGTTGGGTATGGTTTGAACCGGACAATTGAAGTCTAGTTGTCAACTAGACAGAACTAATCCTAACGAACTAAAAAAAACTAGTTAACCCTAACCATAACTAACTCTAACTAACACTCAATTATCACTAAGAATTTTTTTTTTAAAAAGCATAAATTAGGCCTAAATTTAGATCGGCACGGTAAACAGTTATAAGTATAAATTTACCCCTAAAATATAACACAATTCTATATTTTTTTTTTGTATGGCCTGACAGTCATGTTAGTATGTCCATAGCCATTCAAATCACAATCACATATCCACTGCCACCAACTATCCCACTTAAAAAAAAAAAAATCAATGATTGAATTATTTTAATGTGAAACATGTCAAAATCCTGAAAGAAATATTTTGCCTCTCACTACCATATTACATAAATCACTGCCCCCAACTGTCCCTTGGACTACATGCAACTATCGACCTAAAAAAAAATCAATAATAATTTTTGTTATAATAAAATTATTTAAACTTACCTGAAAGTCATATTGTATATGTCACTCCATGCCCATCCAGTCACAATTAAATGAAGCACTGCCGCCACCTAGCACATGTCACACACCACTATCCTGTCACTTATGAATGAAGTAGCCGAACACGTGGGACCCGAGGTAGTTACCGAGCGAGCCACGGATACGCACAATGTTCACTCCTCGAGCGTTCGAGCAGTACTGAGCGGCTAGACTTGCACGTCTCGCGTGGAACCGCGGCAAGACAGCGCAGGTATGAGGGGGGGGGGGGCAGTTTTCACAAGGGTGATCGTGGTGGTGACTTGGTTGGAGGCTGTGAAGGAATCGGATGGGAAGAGTGATTTTTTGGGGGGATTTTTGAAATATTTAAAATGAAATGAAAAATATTTTTGGATTTTGAATTTTTGAAAATTTGAATTTGATAGAACATGAAAAAAATTATGAAAAAAAAGATGGGGAAAACAAAATTGAATAAATTTATGGAGAAAACATGAATTTGGATAAATATTCTAATAAATGTTATAAAAAATATTATAAATTCCGAATTTTCTTTTGTCCAGGACTATACAAAATAAGTATACATACCTATATCTAAAAAAAATCTGAAATGTTAATCAATAATATTCAAATTAAAAAAAAAATATGCCCAACTTATTTTATATGACTTTTTATGATTATTATTTGATACTTATGACTAAAAGTATATGAGGTCATGCTATTTATAAATAGAAATAGAAAATTGTTATATAGTGGTTTTGATAATCAATTCAATAAAATCAATTAATTACTACTAAGAAACCCACCGCAAAGATCAGGATATGGATAACCACATGCAGGATGTTCCGCCGCAGCCGGGAGTCGAACCCACGTCTTCCAGGGCGATGATCTAACAGGAAACGACCAAACCGACCCGTTATTGTGACATACAAGGTTGACTATTCTCATAGATTTATGGTTCAATTCACAACTAATGCAACAGGTTAGGTAAGACACGTGAGGTAGTGTTTTTTTTTTTAATAACATCGAAACTTGATACCAAATCATTGTTCCCCAATTGAGGCTATGGATGAAAGGTAGGGTCATTTGGACGGGGCACCACAAGGGCGATCTCACCATCCCATTTTAATTAATTGAATCAATTTACTTTATCAGCAGGACTGCAGTCTGTGACCATTAATTTTCCGAAGCAAGTTTCCAAAAGTCCGGAACACATTATAAGTAAAAACCGTTTGCGTGATAATATATCCGGACATTACTAGAATTGTTATTGAGAATAAACAAAACACATGAATGTTGATATCTTTCACTTTTAATTTTGGGCAATGTTTACTTCTTTCCATAACAGCAGGTGTGAAGTTTATCATTAAATTAATAATGAAAAAAATAGTATATGCCTAAATTGGTATAATTAGACCTATCACTCTACTAATTGAAAATGAATTCACTAATTGAAAATGAATTCACTAATTGAAAGTGAATTAATTAGGTATTTCACACAGGGTGAGAAATTAAACAAAGCGCATTAACTTTCAATAATTACTATGAACATGAATGTACTCAGTATAAAACACAATGCGGATCCAAATTCCAATGCAACCATTCAAATTGATCACTACACCTAAAATTGTTACCTCAAGATTTACTGTTCGATTCACAGTAAATTAGTGATCACAGTATATTAAACAAGTAGTTGAACAAATAAAACAACTACATGCAGTAGTTTGTAGTTCAAAGAACTATATGTGTGAATCATATCATGTTGTTTCAACATCCACAAATCACTTGTAACAATAATTCCAGTCCATAAATAATAATTACCCCCCACACACGTGGGCTGTAATTAACCAGCCAACTGTCGACAGCTTATAAAGATGCTGATCATTTAATTGCTGTCTTCGAATTAAGTTAACTGTCGATTAATCAATAGACACGAGCGCTAGTAAGAGTTTCGGCGGCGGATAATCTGGTGTGGACCGGATCATCCTGGGCTTGTTGATAGGATTAACAAATCTCAGTTGGAGAATCTTGGGTGGGCAATCACGCGTGACGTCATCGCGGGTGTCACGTGCTTGTTTGTAGATTCACATTGATAAGAGTGAGAACACATGGGACCTTAAAGGACGTCACAACCCTGGAACCATATTTTAATGAATAATAATGGTATTTATTTCCCTAATTTTTGAGAAAACTAGAAATCACCATCTTGATTTCAGAAATTTTAATTAATTTTTTGGTTCTTCAGAAATTATAAGTCATGACGTAGACATTACCGATTATGTATGGTAATATGAACAGAATCGAGTAATGTCTACGTCACGACTCGGAAAAAGGCGGGATCTCTGAAGACAAATAAATTGATTATAATTTCTACAATTGACATGATGATTTCTAGTTTCCTCTGAAATTGGGTAAATAAATATCCTTATTATTCATTAGAATGTACTTTCTGGGTTGTTATGTCCTGTAAGAGTCCATGGGAGTTGATTTAGCGGAAAATCAGTTTTTTGGTGATAACTGTTAAACGGTATGTGATATCGAAATTTTAATAACGAGGAAATAGGCTACATATATTTGCAATACCTTCAAGGCGGTGTAAATTATTGATATTTACCTCAAATCGCCTGACGATTATGCGATGTGAGGTAAATATTTATTACTTACACTATTTTGAAGGTATTAAAAGTAGGTGTGTTTTCTCGTTTTTATAATTTCCATATCTTATACCGTTCAAAAGTTATCATCAAAAACCTGATGTTCGCGCTAAATCGACTCCCATGGACTCTTATATGGTGCATTGGCTATTCGCTATAAATACCACCAAGCAAAGTGAAAAAGTAGTAAAAACAGGATGATGATGATTATTGTTTGCTTAACGACCCCACCAACAGCTATATAGTATACGGGGGTACGAATGAGCAGGTGACAATGAAACTATATGAAGTGATGTTAAGTGAAAGGACGTGTACAAAAACCCTTGCTTTATACGGGCTCGAACCATTGACTAAAGATATAGTTTTATTCAGTCAATGGGATATGTTTCAAATGAATTATTGTTCAGCCTATAAAAGTCACTGTTGTAAGTCATGTATACAGTTGACCGTATCTTTCTTCTGCTTCAGGTCCATCCCCTCAATCGAGAGTTATAATTTAATTATCAGTTATATATACTCCATAACTACCAATGCTACGTATTAATTAGCGCTTAGGGGTAATGAACCCATCTTTATAATTAGATAATTACATGTGTATTTTCTAATCTCTATATTATGAACATCTACTTTAGTCAATATATTTTGTTCATTGTTTTTTTTTGTGGGGGGGGGGGGTTACCGACGCACTGTAATAATAGCGAAGATCTGTTGGTGTCGGATGGATGAATAATGAGGTGATGGGATGATGAGATGAAGGTTCTTGGGTAATGAGAAGGATAGTGGGAAGGAAGCGGTCATGGCCGACTTGTTGTAGGAACCATCCCGGCATTAGCCTAGACTACAGAGGGAAACTATGAAAAACCCCTGTAAAGATGGTCGGCGGCGGGGATCGAACTGGGTTCGAAATTCCCCTCGCCTCCCGGATCACATGAAGCGAGCGCGACAGTTACAACACGATTGTTATAAAATGCACGCACCCGAATGCCATGCCCGTCTCATTCGCGTCCTTCCTGACATTTTATCCCTCGGGAAGGAAGAAAAAAAAGCAAAATTCAAACACTAAAGCAAGAATTATGGCCCGGAAAAATGCTTGTTTGAAAATAGTTTCTTCAAATAATGTATTTTATCATTATCATGCTGGAGAGAAATGATACTTTGATAACTCATCAATAAAAAAGGCCATGATATTGGAATGCAACGGCCAACGTTCACTCCATTAATTCTCAATATCGTAGTTTTAAGAATGTAGATTCTATATTTCAGTTGTATTTTCTTACTAATGTTCATGAAATGTCATGAACTGGACTCGATGCTGATTGGCTACGCTATTGATTGGATTGATTGGCTACGCGATTGATTGGATTGATTGGCTACGCGATTGATTGGATTGATTGGGTCGATTGGGATCGATTGAAAGGGAACCGAACGCCTTCTCGCTCCTAAAAAGTTTTAGTAAATAATAAACATCAAAGTTTGTTAATTTATTACATAAGCCTTTCAGTATAACACTCGACTTGTGTGGCCAGACATACGAATATTATTAATATGATTTATATTTCACAGTTTTATTGCTTTTTAATGGTATTTTTTTTTTCTATCTGAGATAACAGAGACTGTTAAAGCCCGGACGAAAAGGTTTATACTGTGATTTAAATGTTTGACCGAATGGTTTATTTCTAGCTCTGCCTGCTTGATATTATCATGAGCATATGAATTTTATTTGGGTTAATGGCATTTCCAAGAACGCAAATAAAATTGTATTCAAAAAAAATCTATAATTTCAATACTTTAGAAGTACTTACTTACTTATATATTACTTTATATATAGTTATTAAGTAATTAATTAATGTGAACCATGAAGTTTGCCATTTTTGTGTTCTCTGAAAAGATAAGGACAATTGAGTTGTTAAATACACTTTTTATGTATACAATTCTACAGTATTTAGATAAATGAACTTTATAACATTATAGAATATAAGCTCACATTGATACACTTGAAATTGATCAATTGTTCTCATCATGAAATTACAAATAGTTACATAAGGAATCGAGGACCTTATCAAAATTGTAAGCATTCACTTTTAGTAATATCAAAAATAAAATAAAGCAATTTGAACAGACGTTTAGTTTTCAATTTATGAAAAATAAAATCGGGGTATTACTAATTTGAAAATAGGGTCTAATAATAAACAAAGTGAATAAATGTTTCAGGTACAATCCTGACCAAAACAAAGTAATTAATTCCTATTGGATATATATTAATGGTGATACAAAATGTCATGGACTTGACTCCACGACAGCTGAACGATCGAAACTCCCAACAGTTAATGCTAATAAATACGGAAGACCACCGATCGTTACCATCCGACACAACCCTACTCTAATAAAGTAATTTTCAATACAACCTCAACACGAGATTGCTGATTGGCCTGTAAAAGATACCACCCAACAATCAAGGACCAATTATTGGATTAGGGTTCAACTGTTTGGGTGGCCGGCCGCACGAGAGACACCCCCGGGCGCCAGTGCTGAAACATACAGGCTGAGGCGGGTGTTCGGACTGGATGACCGGAGGGGAAATGAAACTCGATTTTGTGAAATTATTACCATCTTAGAACGCCCACATTTCCCGATATGGTATGTTATATGAGGGGTGAGGGTGGTTTTATGATTACCAATTCACCCGCGAAAACCTTGTGCTTTTATGAGTTCTATGTTAGATACTGAATAATTAAATTAATTATAAATTAGTTTTGACATGAAATTATGGGGTACCTGAAGAGCGTATACTGTAATGAAGTCGACTCGGTTTTGTGACATGGGTTTGGGTGTTCAACCTTACCTAAACCCAGACCACATTTTACAACTTTTCATTCAAAAGTACCATAAAGCCCATGTCACACGACCGAGTTCTTGAGTTCAAAAACCTATTATTTTCGCGAATATATCATGTTTTCCCCCATTTCCCGCGATTATGACTTTTTAGCAACGAATATTGCAAAAATGATTTTTTTTTCAGTTGAATAAAGATTGTCTCTCAATGAACAATACGAAACAACTGTACATAATGGTAGTTATCCTATCCACATATAAAAAATATAAAAGTCCGTAAACCAAAATCAGTGAGAATTCACCAGAAAGGTGAAAAATAAACTCTGCAAACGCCACTAGCCGATTTTTGTAAAAATAATCAACACTAGTTCACTTTTTTCATCAATTTAAAAACAAGAATTGAGTTTTTAATTCACCCCAAGTACTTGCCCCTGATGATAGATGTTGGTTTTTAAGCGGCTACCTGTCAATGCAACTTGAGATACCTGATTGGAGATCTGACAAACAGTCCAGTTGATTGGGCGTCACATTTGGTGACCTCAAGGGGCAAGAAAACGCTACAAGGGGTCAACACTTGACATTTAGTTTATTTGCTTCATTTTTCTTGATTTTTAGACTTTTTTCATTTTTCGTGTTCTTTTTCTTTTTTCACGATTCTTTTTCATTTTTCGTGATTTTTTCAATTTCTCTTGATTTTCGATCCTTTGTCTTGATTTTTTTTCATTTTTCTCGGATTTTTTGGATTTTCCCATTTTTTTTGTAATTTTTCTCAAAGTGTACACCAGTTTTTTTTTAGTTGTTAACCCCTTGTGCTCAGATAGCCGAATCAAGTCCTACTATTTCATCAATTATTCACGTTTATTGTCTGCGTGAGTCGTCAAAATAGCTTTGGCATCCAAGGGCGATGTACATATAATTCACAAATAGATAAGTAGTATGAGATTTACCGATTTTAACATGATATATTCGCGAAAATAACAATAGGTTTTTTGAACTCAAGAACTTGGACAAATAACGTCCTATATTTGTTATTGTAATATTACATAATAATAGCATTAGTGACTGATGAGCAAAGATTAAATTTCCCATTTCGGAGAAACTAGATTGGAAAGTGTCCATTTTTTGTTCTCTCTCAAACTAACAAAAAGACGATCATCTCAAACTTGATAGTTTTCGTAAAATTAATAAATGTGCTGATTCGATTTTATTTAAAACTTCATTTATTTATATTCAAATTTCAAACTATATTTTATAATTTGATTTTTGGCTTACGTGAACTATCTCTCTCTCTCTCTCTCTCGCTCCCTAACAAAAGGGAGGAACGGATGCGATGAGGTTCGAAATTCTTCTACACCAGACTCATGTTGTAACAAAGTGCTGAAAATTATTTTTCATTTTTTTTTTTTTAATGCTGCTAAACGACCCCACCAACAGCTAGGTATTACGGGGGTACGAATGAGTGGGTGATAGTGAAACGATGAAGTGATGATAGGCGAGAGGACATTTACAAAAACCCATGCCTTATGCTGGACTCGAACCCACGCCCAACGGTGACTTCAGTTTCTACCGCTAGCGATAGTTGACTGTGCCACCGGGGCGACTGTAATTATTTTCTATAATGGGTATATTATATTAAACAGTACATTTGGATATATGAGTAAATAACGCAGTCCAATAGGTCATTTTTTTAAATGGACTGTCAAATCATTGCTTACTTTAAAACGAAGAACAGTCTAAAATGAAAATACAAAGAACTTGAAAACTATTGCACAGTGAATAGACTTGACTCAACCTAAATAATGTGGACTACGTTTGGAATTAATAATATAGGAGTAATAATAATTTCTTTATTCAATGGAACACAATTATATACTAACAATTAAAACCCCAATTAAATACACTGTACCAATTCATATTGCTTGCGACTGTTCTACCAGTAGTTAAATACTCACGATTATGTATCTTACGATATGTACGAGTATGTAGGTCTACTGTGTACCATGTAACTATCGTTCACAGTCATTAGAACATGGTCCCGTTTCAACTGTACCGTACTGTCAATAATAAATACAATATTTACAGACTACATTATAGGCCTATACCCACAAATAATTATAACTAGGCCATGGATTTCATTGTTCATTAACGACTCAGTTAGGCTAATCGACTGGTTAGTTAATAAAACAACACAGGTAACAAAGGTAAAAAATATATCGACAGATTAACGTTCAACGAACTACTGAAAAGACGGACCTTGTGTGAAAGAGTTGATCAAGTTTCACAATATTTCAACAGCTCGAGAAGAGAAGAAATATTACCTCACGGGATAGGGTCAATATCAGTACAAAAGCGAGTCAAATAAAGCTAAAACTAAAGTAGTCATTCACTAGACGAATAGAAAACGATGTAAAACTTCAAGATCGAAAACATAATCCCAAAGTAATCCTGGATATGGTCCTAGGCAGTACATTAATTTCATCTAATATGCCTGAACAAATATTAAAATCACACCATTCCAATCATTTTGAAGGATGTGTGGGCAATGATTGACGGCAAATATAACTGATATATTTGTAGGTCCATCCACGAAAGTAGAAAGTGGATAAGACAACCTCACACGTTTATAAACAGACAAATTAATTCCTCAACAACGCAACAAACATAGCTTGTAGAATTTGTTAAGTAGAAAAAATAGGACAAATTAAATTGATGATAGGCCTACTTTCGATGATAGTAAATTTCCTTACATATCCGGTAGGTTATCTAGTCTCACACACAACATTTGTAGAAATCTGATGTTCGAATTTTATAGTGTAACATTTTTAAAAACTTCAAACAATCACAGCTCGTCTACAGGTACCTACACGACTTTCCACGCTTGCACTTTGTAACGCCCTGCCGAAAGGGCGAGGCGAGTGAAGACGTATTTTGCTTCTGAGGATTTTAATTTTTGCGCATTGGATATACGACATGCTCATTCTTCAACGTGGTTAGTTACCTCCGTCTTTTGTGAATAAAACTACAGTAAACCTTCTTCAATTCAAAATTAATTGAACACAAAAATTTTGATTTCACCCATTTTGAATCATAAAAGTACGAATATTTGAAATGTTTGACATTGAGCTTATGGGTCAAAATGCTCTAGGGTCCAGAACTATTGTTTGAATTATAGCAAACTTTGCATCATCAGATTTTGAATTAATGAAGGTTCAATAGCCACAGTGAAACCACCACGCATCGTTCCCAGGTCCATCGTTTTCCCGCTTCTATCATTCACTTTGTCCCACCCTATTCCCACAATACCAAAGTTACATTTTCCTGCATGGATTGTTTACGTTTCCTGGATCCTTAGATAACGATATTTTAGAGGACTCACTGTGCAGTAGAACCACTTTAGTAAGTTTCTCTTTAGTATATTTCATCACCTTGGTAGCCTAAGTCTTATTTTGTATCCCATTTTTACTCTCCCACATGTTCAATAGTTTCTTTAGCAAGTTTATCAATTCAAGAGTCCATGGGAGTCGATGTAGCGGAATTTCAGTTTCAAGGTGATAACTTTTGAACGAAATACGACATCGAAATTCTAAAAACAAGGAAACACAGATATTTTCAATACCTTCAAGGTGGTGTAGGCTATATAATATGTATATAATATGTATCTGTGTTTCCTTGGTTTCAGAATTTTAATATCTCATGTTGTTCAAAAGTTATCACCAAAAACCTGAAATTCCGCTAAATCGACTCCCACGGACTCTTATAAAGTTTTTTGTCTGGTCCACTGAAAAAGGTTCAACTGTACACATTCCACTTCTAACACTCTCCTCACATCAATCTACTCTCGTGTCGGTACGGCACTTCCACAAGCCGTCTCTGAAAGTCGCGCAGAGTACAGCGAGCGTGCGGTCGGTCGGCTGGACCCCGAGGCTGCGCAGGTAGTGGAAGAACCGGTTCCGCCGCTTGGTGTTGGTCGCCAGCCGGCCGTCCTCGGCTCGGCAGATCGACCGCAGGGTCGGCAGGTAGTCGGTGAAGACGGCGCGGTGGTCGGGCAGACAGCCGGCTGGGACCAGGCTGCAGATGGTGTTGTCGGCGTTCTGTTGGTCCACGCGCCATCTGGGAGACAGACGGAGATATTGTCGGATATATTGATTAAACCCATTATTGTCTTCATCATTACTTAGCACCTTCAACACATCTACAACAGCTCTTTTTTCACTCATATCTACTATTTAAAATCTAACAGACAAATAATTCGGATGATAGATACATATTTTTTTGTGAAACACTTCCTACTAGGTAGCCATGACAGTTACATCTGTCAAGCAATCCAAAGCCTTCAAGAACAAACTTCAGGAAATATGCGCGTAAAATTCAAAAAGTGCGGGAAAGTTCGAAAAAGTTTGTTTTCGAACATGCACAGTTCGATTTCGAACTAGCTACAAAAAGTTCGAGTTCATTTTCAAACTGTTCGCACAACCCTACTTATTTCAATCATCAACATTTAAAAAATGTGCTAGGGCCTAAGTCGACCATAATAATTGAATCAAATTAAGTAATACGCAGTTGCAATTAACCAGGAGTCAACTCAATAGGAACGACACAATCCAAGCCAATAAGTAGGCCTAATTAGTAGAGAGAACGTTTGCATACGGCTTGTCATCGAGGTAAGCTGCTGCTCTAGTGCATGTTCTTCCATCAAGCATCAATTAGATTATGGTTAGCAAACCTACGGTACGTCTACTTGTAAATCACTTCGCATCAACAAATATCTACCTGTCGACTTCCTCCGTCGGAAGAGTTCTATCGAACGCCACGTCCGTCTCGCTGCGTCTACACCGCGCGACGCATCTCTCCGTCACCCAGTGCACGACCTCCTCTGACAGCCTCTCGTCCTGACTCCAGCACGGCCTCAGGTTCTCCCCGACCGCGACCCCGTCTCTCGTCCCGATCTGCCAGACTCGCGGACACGGCCCCGCGTCAACCGCGTCCCCGTTAACGCGCGCATCAGACGTGAGCAGGTCCACCGTCGACAGGCTGTCCGCGAGAGCTGAGAAATTGTCCAGTTCTTCCTGCGAACAGACGCTCTTCCAGACGAACGCCTCTTCCGGGACCGGAACGATCTCCGGTAGGACAGTCTCCTCCTCGACGATTACGGTTTTATTCTTTTTCAATCGGTCGAATATATTAAATTCTTCGTCGTCGCCTTTTATATCCGATAAAATCTCGTTCACTTTATCTTCGTTGGTTTGGGCTTGTACATACTGTTCAACTATTGGTTTACGACAAACCAATTGCGGCATTTCTAGAAGGGGAGCAAGGTTCCACCAAAGTTTCGTCAAGTCGATAGGAAATGGACACACGCTTTCCACGCCGTTACCGACGAATAATTCCACGCACTCGTCGTGCATCGGGGTGAGTTCGTCGACCTTTTCTCCGATTATTAAGAAAGATCTTTCATCGTCATCTGTAGTACTGGTAGATCGTCTTGTTTTTACGCTGTTCGGATCTGCGTCTCGTAAATAATTGTTACCGCCGGTCAGAACCCAGAATTGCAACGTTAATAAACACCGACTGATGTCGCCTCTGTACACATTCAACAGTTTGACGATTGCGTCTCTGCTGATTCGAAC
Organism: Brachyptera putata; assembly: GCA_907164805.1. Taxonomy (NCBI): domain Eukaryota; kingdom Metazoa; phylum Arthropoda; class Insecta; order Plecoptera; family Taeniopterygidae; genus Brachyptera; species Brachyptera putata. The sequence goes on along the minus strand of OU015470.1, from coordinate 20,723,930 downwards.
GCCTTCGATCAATGCGACAAGTTGAAGCCAGATGGCCAGTTCGTTGTGTTTGGGTGCGTTCAGTTCGATCACTAGGCTTTGGTCGTAGAAGCGCGACAGATGGGGACATCGGGGGTCGTTGGCGACGATTATCAGCGGCCGTTTCGACGAACTGGCCAATGAGAAGAGGGTAGAAATGAAACCTTCGTCTTCGTCATCGAATACGATGTCAGCCTAGAACATGACAAGACAGTTGGTTGAGAGGATCCGAGTCTAAATAAAATGATCGAGGTTACCGTATTTCAATTGAGCTAAACAGCAATAAAGTACTGTAGCCTGAATATTAATAAAACTATTCAAACAAATTATGTAACCAATTCAATTCAACTGACTTTATTTCTTCAAGGTAAAAAAAAAAGTTCAGGTTTACATTAATTGATCATTGATAGGCCTACAAAATTATTATTATTTATGCTCTTACATTTTGCCTTCTCTCATTATAACTCTATATGTTCGTAATTTATTGTTATTAAAAAGTTCACCAAAAAATCGAGGATGAATGATCATCACAAATTGTTGGACATAAACTAAATCAAATCACTCTTACGTTCTCAACGAGGATAAGGGACATCTTGGTCGAACTGGCATCATCGTTGATGGGCTTCGGTTTCTCCGCCTTCTTCTTCTTCTTCTTCTTCTCGCTGGCTGCGGTCTTGAACAGCTTGGTGCAGCTGGCCTGTTCCGTCTCGACGGCACACAGTCGGTGACTCTGAGTCGCCTCTTGGAGCTTCAGCAGACTCTTGCCGGTCCTCTTCGATGAAGCGTTGATTTCCAACACCTGAGGGCACAATCGTTTTAGAACAGGCGTACAAGAGAAACATCGTTACAGTGAAACCTCTATGCATCGTTCCCGGATCCATCGTTTTCCTGCATGTATCATTCATTTTTTCTCATCCCACTCCCATATAATCAATGTTAAATTTTCCTGGATGTATCATTTTCCTGCATGGATGGTTTTATTTTCCTGGTCCCTTGAAAGACGATGGATAGAGGTTTCACTGTATTGATATTTTTTGGGAAATGAGGGTCAAGTCTATGCCTCATCTGCCATCTGCACTTTGGTTTTCCAAATTTCCCAACTAACTCCACGCTCCTACTTCCCAATTTATAAAATTTGTGAAAAATAAAATAGCATCTACAGAAGGCTTATAACGCTTACATTCGGAATATAGAGTTCATATCGCCAATACGTTGAAGCATAACAAAATCGTACATTTATAACAGCTTGGCGCCATACCCGAAATATGATCGGAGACACAAAATCTATTGAAACATGAAGAAATATTAGGAGAACATTGATGGAAGCACTTTTAGATTTCATCACTTCTATAGCAATTGCCGAGGGGTTAACGACTAAAAAAATCAGGTGTACACTTTCAAAAAAAAAAAAAAAAGAAAATCACGGAAAATCCAAAAAATTAAGAAAAATCAGAAAATCACAAGAAATTAAAAAGAATACAAAAAAATCAATAAAATCACAAAAAAAAGGAATCAATAAAATCACGAAAAGTCAAAATGATCAAAATAATCAAGAAAAACCAAAAAAGTACCAAAAAATCAAAAATCAGGTGCACACTAAAATGTTAAGTTGTTAACCCCTCGGCAATTGCTATTTCTCCATGTCTCTAGTTACACTGAATCAGTTTCCTGAAAGTGACGATATTAACGACAGGCGTACCTTGTATCCCAGCTCGTTGGCGATCGCGTAGATCGCGCAAGTTTTACCAGAGCCGCTCGGACCGAAAATCATCGCCGTGTTGGCGGGCATCGAGCTCTCGTCTTCCGAGTCAGAGTAGTCATCGTCGATAAACTCGTCGCTGCTGCCCGATTTGCCTAGAACCAAACACAGCACAATATTAAACGACGTACTTTCATCCACGAGCGTCAGTGAATGGTGAACGAGATAATGGGTACATTTATTTTTTATTAATATCGAAACTTGATAGGCCTACAAAATCATTGTTCCCAATTGAGGCTATGGATGAAAGTACTATCGTATGTATGGGGGGGGGGGGCGATAGTACCACCCCATTTTAATTATCTTAATGGAAGATTTGATTGGAAAAATTAGAATCAAAGCACAAGACCTACATAAAAAATGAAGTAACCGTAAGGTATTACACATAATAAACCTTACACCGACGTCAAAGTACAAATCAGCAAAACTGTAAACTCCTGAATTCTCAAAAAGATATAAATTTATGAAGGATCCTTACCTCTTTTTCTCTTAGTTGAGTTGAAATTAGGATCATCACAGTTCCGGAACTTCTTCCACGATTCCAGCCAAGTCTTGAGTTGATTGATCGCAGTCGAATTACCGACTACTTCCTCGGAATTCGCAGGTTTATATTTCTCCGTCCACATTTCATCCGCAACCGCAACCTTAACCTCTTCTACCATCTCTATTTCGCGCTTCCGCTTGGAATTTCTTCTACTCGCCTTCTCTGTGACTTTCTCGACTTTCGGCGGTCGAGACTTTAAATATTTGTTTTTCAATCTTTTAAAATTACGAATAACGCAATAATCCGGGTTTTCGAATATGAAATTTTGTAGAATGTTACGATAAGTAGCGATTCGTTCCGGAGGTTTTGGTTCGTTTTGTACAAGATTCACATTCAAGTTTCTGTCGGTGAACGATCCCCGCTCGAGTTTTAGCTCGGAAAACGCAAAGTTAGTTTCATCGATTGGTAACAGTTCAAGTTCAACTAACGGAAGATTCCAGAAGTGAGACGAGTCTTCCTGTTTGACGTGCGCAACGGTGGGAAATGGAGACGGCTCTGGATCGTCTCGATTCATTACGTCTACGACCTTCTTGACACAATCAGGCACGCCACTTTGCAGGAATCGCATTCTTGCCGCGACTACGGCTGGATCTTCTATTATTTCTACAACGGAAGGGAACTTTGTCTTCTTCATGAAGATTGGGGCAAATTTTGTCGACGCTTTAGACGAGGCAGATAATGGCTTCGAGACTTTAGATTCGATGACCACAATGTCGTCGTCGTCGTCACTGCTAACGACTGTTTCAACGGGTTTTCGTTTTCTCATTTGTCTCTTGGCCGAATCAACGTCGGTTTGCAATTTTGTTTCCAAAACTTTTTCAGCTTTAATGCTGGACTTGACTTTCTTACTAGCACTAAATATACTGGCATTCTTCGTCGTTGAAATCGTAGCAGATTTTGAAGAGCTTGGAACCTTCGAAGAGATTGTAGAAACTTTTGAAGATTTTACAGCAGCTTTCGAAGAACTTACTGCCACTTTTGGAGAACTTACAGCAATTTTTGGAGAACTTACAGCAATTTTCGGAGAACTTACTGTAGTTTTACGAGAACTTACTGCCACTTTCGGAGAACGTGCAGCGACTTTCGGAGAACGTGCAGCGACTTTCGGGGAACTTACCGAAGCTTTCAAAGAACGTACAGCAACTTTCGATGAACCTGAATCTTTCTTTGCGTATGTTCTTGTCGTTGGAGTTTTGTCCTTAGCAGCCGATTTAGATTCGTTCTTCGTTACTTTAGACGGACTTTTGGTTTTGGCAGATTTCACACTCTTCGACTCGGTTGTAACTTTCCTCGTAGACGTGGATTTTGAAGGTATATCTACAGTTTTGCTCGTTGCTTTGTCCGCTTTCAACGGACTGCTTAGTTTCGTCTGTTTCTTTTCGTTCGGTATTAGTCTCAGTTTTGACGAAGTCTTTGTCTTTGGTGACTTTATCTTTGTAGCCACCTTCAATGATGCAGAAGTTTTGGTTTTTGGATGAGACTTTATTGGAGATTGAGACTCGACTTTCACTGGAGTTTTTCTTTTTGTCGGCGACTTGGACGGAGAAGTTGGATTCTTTTCTTTTTTTGGAGACTTGATAATCGAAGAGGCTTTTACTGTTGGAGTGTGTTTTGTTTTTACAGGAGATTTTTCTTTTGTTTTTTTCTTCCGTTGAGTGGGGCTTTGAGCACCTTTCTCATTACTATCGTCACTCAAATCTATAAAAGATGGAAGCATAATCAGATGTGAAACAGGCCTTGCGAAGATCTAGTTTTGTGTTTCATGGTGGAACAAAAAATTACAATCATGACTAGGAAACTGAATGATGCCAGGCAAATGAACGTAACTTGCTGCATAGAGACGTTCAAAGCTATGTGTCGTTTGCCCAACTGAATGGCTAAGGCTCGAGTGCCTTGCACGTAATACGAAGTTACCTGCTCTACTGTATCATTTTAGTCATATACGTACATGATTTTGTTATTTTAAAATTTTAGAAATCAAATGAACAGATTACTGAACATTCAAATTCAATATCAAATCATAGTTGTTATGATAAAGGAGGAAAAACTGTTAGTTGAAAATTAAAAAAATTACTACAGTTGGTAATTGGCTTAGTTCAGGTTCAGCGATCAAAGTGTTAAATGTCACCGTGTCACGATGTGAAAAGGAATTCAACAACACGTGTAAAACCGGTTGGAACTCAACTTTAAACCAGACACTTCAAGCTCTTTTTCTCATCATTTACCTGAATTGTACGATTATACATTCTTTGCAAGTAGGCTACCGACAACTCACAAACGTCAGAGATTACCATACGATAGTCATTTACTCATGCGATATTACTTCAAATTGCCACAACTTCAATTCAAAAACCTAAAACATTTCCTTAATTCAAGATTGCCGATATTCATCAAATTAAAGAGAGATTACTTTTGATAAAATGTTACATTGCTTGGTTCATCACAAATGTCAGGCCTCATTCAGTTTTTAATCATATAACAAAACTTTCAAAAAATCAAATACCGGTAGGGCTACCGGTACAGTCACTTTTACTAATTTTTATTCATCAAAACAACCGATCCAACTACTCCTGGAATAAATAGCTGGAATTTAATCTAATGTCAAACTACTACAGTTGGTAATTGGCTTAGTTCAGGTTCAGCGATCAAAGTGTTAAATGTCACCGTGTCACGATGTGAAAAGGAATTCAACAACACGTGTAAAACCGGTTGGAACTCAACTTTAAACCGGACACTTCAAGCTCTTTTTCTCATCATTTACCTGAATTCAGCTGCATTGTATGATTATACATTCTTTGTAAGTCGGCCTACATAGGCCTACAATCACCACTTACGTGTAACAGGTGACAGATCGAGTGACCGTCAATCTGAATTTGAGTTGCCACAAAGTTCTAATTAGTTAACCTACTACAAATTCCCTTCACTCCCGCACGTTTTTTGTAATCACATATTGAGAGGATATCATTTCATAGAATGTTATGTTATTTTGTTCATAAAAAACTTGGGGACAAGTTTAGTTTTTAATCAGCTAACAAAACTTGCTGAAAATCAATTGGATCTAGTCTAACAAACAGGGGTCTCCTAACGTATAACTGTACGCAAACGAGGTGACCAAACCACAGTGAATTGGAAGGAGAGAAAAAATATTGTACAACGGTATAAATTTAGGTTTGCCGGTATGGCCCATAAGTTAATTAGCATAGGTGAACTCGACAAACAAGTGATAATGGCCCCTGATGCGATAAAGTACATGTACCAGTAACGCAACCGCTTTAAACCCCAATTATAATGTCCATTGTGTAAGTAGAAGAGTAGAAGAGAATATGAGAATTTTTATATTCTGAGCTGAGAATATAAAAATCTGTTCAGGCCTACCTGTTGCTTTTACTGTAGGCCTACTTGTATCGGAATTAGAACCACTGGCTGGACTAGGGAACTTGATTCTTAGTTTCAAACCTTGAAGATACGCTGGCTTTTTTTCACTCTTCTTTTCCGTAGCTTTAATGGGTGATTTTCTGGGACTCCTCCTCACAGGTATTGGTACACTCTTAGCTTGAATAGATTCAGTTTTGGCAGAGGTTTCAATCATACCTTCAATGTTATCCGTAATTTCAGGTTGAATTCTGTCTGCTGCCGATACTTTAGGCACATTTCGAGCAATAGATTCAACAGCAACAGGTTCAGGGTCATCGATCACTTCTGAGTTGAGTAAATCTATTCGATCGCAAGAATCAAATTGCAGTTGCGAACTAACGCTAAGGCGGCCCGTAGATAATCTCACAGGAGTAGACGGTCTTGATTTCTTACCCGGTGTAGTGGGAGGGGAATGTATTGAAGCAACAACTTTTATCTTATCAGGTTGATTTACAACGTCTTCTCTGTTAACAGTATTGAAATAATTAAAGAGGGTGTTACGTTTAACAACATTTTTCTCTACGTCATGTACAATAGGTTCCAGTTTTAGTTTTGATTGCCTTAGTGTACTTTGTTTACCATTTTTTACTCTCTTTTTGGAGATGACAACGTCTTGAAAATCGTCATCATCATCTGAAACCACCACTTTTCTTTTGGATCTGGTTAGGCCTAGGCCTACTTTCACATCTGAGTCCGTATCAATCTTTGTATCCGCCAACTCCTCTGCCACCTCTTCACTTTCAGAATCAGATTCTGGAATAACAATAACCCTCTTCTTTTTAGTTCCACTTTCCTCACGACTTTCTTGACTTTTATTCATTTGTTTATTTTTGTTTGAAGTCATTTTCTCCAATTTTTCTCTACACAGTTTCTTGTTTTCTCTGGCTATAATCTTCACACTTTCGTCCTCAGGCTCTACTCGGCCAATAAGTGGTTGTAATTTAGGAATAGGACTAACGTCATTGACAACAGACTGGTCAGGTCGAACGGACATGAGAATTTCAAATGCATTGGTTCGTCCTCTATATATTGGAGAAGTGTTTTCACTGGCGTCTTCTTCTGATAAAAACTGAGCATCTACTTCCTGGGAGTTTCCACTCGAGTTCAGACTCTTGGGCAAAGAAAGCTTCGATGGAGACATTTCTTTCTTGATAGGCCTAGTCCTAGGCACTAGGCTTACAGCTTGGACCAAGCTAGGCATAAAGGACTGGACTAGGCTAGTCCTACTGTATAGACTACGACTTTCTCAATTGATCTCAATTCTGACAACGAAATTGGGAGCCATATTCATCATTATTATTAACCATTAGCTCTTTGCACGTTTGTACAAAATCTGTAAGACCAACATAGTTTAGGCCTATGACTAATGATACAAATCTAGTCATCCCTAACCTAAAAAAAAAAAAATTCTACTCCCGAGTCCAGACCTGGAATATGTAAATAGGCCTACTGGTGAACTAATAATGTCGAAATGAGATGAAATATTTCACATTGAGTTATCTAACGCAATCACCTTCCAGCATTACACAAATATTACCAACCAAATGAGGTATTTTCAACCAAAGTTTTCAACTACACAGACGTTATGATTTTTGGCGGGTGAAATGAAATGACCGGCCCTTGCGGGCTACGGCCCACTAGCGCTAGCCAGCCTAGCCTGCTTGGCAGCACTGTGCTGTGCGTTACATCGCAACCAAATGTCGCAACGTTGCCAAAAGCAAATTTAATATTCGTCACTAGATGGCACTCGTCGACACGAAGTTAGGTTAGGTTCGGCAGCAAGTAGATCCATAGGCCTATAGGTACTCACAGCTGATTTCATTGTACAAGTCTCCACAATATCACCAGTATATATCACATTGCAAGCTGCAACCTGTCATCAGATTATTGTGCCTATATTGTGCGTATTTAAACTCTTGGTTGTGAAATATGGCAGAGAAAGAGAAGCAGTTATTTGGTGTCAATTCTGAGAGTCAAAGCTTAGTTGAAATGTCCAATGTTGATCAAGTGTCAGTTTTAGATGCTGATATAACAGACACAATGGACACTTTGAATCTCGGTCCTGGTGCCTGTCTAGTTGGTTCTTTAGAAGCTGGTAAAAAAAAAACAAGGCGAAGCAAGAGAAGTAGAAAGAAAGCAGATGCTGTGGATGACTCCTTGTTCTCGCTCAAATCTGTATCAGCAATAGAACAATCATTTGCTCTTCAATGCGTTGATCCTGTTACTGGAGAAGTTACGATCCCAGCACATTTAGCTCAAACTGATAGTGCTTGTAGTAGTAACAATGATACTTGTTTAGATCCAGGTGGAAATATACCTGTCATTAAAAAAAAAAAAAAAACGAGAAAAAGGGCATCGAAAGTCGAGAATAGACAATCTGTAGTTCCGTTAGATCTGAACACTTTGGACAGTGTTAGTGAATTGCCAAAACTATTAGATGGTACATTCTCTAGCCCGACAGCCTCCAAAAGCAATAAGCAACGTGGATCAACAACCGAGGATGTATTGACTCCACGTCCCGCAAACGAAGCTGGTTCTTCCAACCTCAACTGGATCACTCCCAAGGACTCTCCTAGAAGGCATGGAAGAAGGAGCCATGGACGCAATACGTCCCATTCAAACACCAATGAAGAACCGTTCAGCGATTATTTCCCGGAGGTGGTCGTTGAAGCTGGAATCGAAGGAAAACGTTTAATTGAAGGATGCATACGCATTAATCCGAAGAACTTCAATGAGGCTTACATTACTGCACCGGTAGGCCTATGGTTTTTTGTCCTTAATCTTTGGTAAGCCATCAGACCTATGGCTTGTTTGGATTTATAATGGTTTTATATGTTTCTATTTTTTCAGGACAAAGGTCAAGATATTTTGATCGAAGGCATCAAAAACAGAAACCGTGCACTGGAAGGTGACGAAGTGGTCATTCAAATAAATCCCATTGAGCAGTGGAGAGGTCTTGCCAAGGAAATCCAAAAGACAGCCACTGTACGTAGTTCTCTGTCGTAGTTCTTGTCAATTACATATATATGTATGAGCCAACTTGTCAATTAGATATATGTGTAATGAGCCAACTCTAAATAAGAAGGCCTACTCTGTGTTATGTGTAAATGATCTAGTTGCCCCTGCTTTACTTGTTGATTACGGTACTTCTGTTGACGGGCGTTCTCTATTTAGACAACTCTAATATATCAGCAAATTAATCTGAATAGACTAATTATTTGGGTGCAAAATTCTTCCAAGTAGGCCTACATTTCTGTTTGACCCTTTTTCCCCGTTGGGTTTGTGTTATCTTTGAATTTGAATTGTCCTTGCTATAGGCCTACCAGATAATTTAGTGTTGCACAAAAATGTTGTGTACAATTTCAGCGTGACTAAGGAACTACCTGACAACTGTCAGTAAACCTGTTTAAAATAAACAGATGCAAGTGACAAAAGGGTTCAATTGAGTCCCTTTTTTCCAATCACTCGAATTTGTGTAAAAAAACAGGCCAATGTTTGCTCACATCGGAAATTGTTGTAAGCTAAATTGTAAATTGTCACTAGGTGGTGTTCATTCGCAATAAGAACCACCCACGTGTTGCCGTTGGTTTCTTGAAGCCAATGGTCGACAGGAATCCCGACGTGGTCCTGTTCTCGCCGAGAGATTCGAGAGTTCCACGAATTCGAATACCGATCTCGTGCTGTCCTGCCAACTTCATCGCCGAGGCATCCAAATACGAGAAACAGCTGTTCCTCGCGTCTATCACCGATTGGACAAACACTCGCTACGCTACTGGGTGAGTTTACCGTACAGTAATACAGTGTTCATTCGTGGATACAATTATCATTATTATCAACATCGAAACTTGATATAAACTCATTGTTCCCCAATTAAGGTTATGGATAAAAGTAGCATCATTTGGACGGAGTACCACAAGGACTATCTTGCAATAGAATTATAATGGAATTAAATCAAATAGTCATGAAAAACAACCCTCACGTATGAAACAAATGGGATTGGAAAGCGACATCTTTCCTCAATTCCAATTACAGTGAAACCTCTATGCATTGTTCCCAGGTCCATCATATTCCCGCTTCTAACATTCATTTTGTCCCGCCCTATTCCCATTTGACTAATGCTGAATTTTCCTATGGACTTTTTTTCTACATAGATTGTTCATTTTTCGTGGTATTTTGTAGAACAATAGATAGAGATTTCTCTAAAACTACGATGCATAATAATTTGTATCTCCGTAGCGTGATCCTGGACTCGATGGGGGCCGTCGGAGAAATCCAAGCCGAGAACGTGTCGATCCTCCTCGAGAACGACCTGAAAACCGAGCCGTACTCGCAGGAGATGTACTCGTACTTCCCGCAGTCCCCGTACACGATTCCGGAAGAGGAGATCGCTAAACGGGAAGACCTGCGCAAGGAGTGCATCTTCACCATCGACCCGGCGACGGCCCGAGATCTGGACGATGCCATGTCGTGCAAGGAGCTGGCCAATGGGAACCTGGAGATCGGGGTTCACATCTCGGACGTCTCGTTCTTCCTGGACGAGGGGACTCCGTTCGACGCCGAGGTCGCACTTCGAGCCACCAGCACGTATCTCACGGACACGGTAAGGAGACGATACAGTTCAACCGGGCCGTGGGGATTACCAGGCCAAATATAGACAGTAAATCATAATTTTTTCAAGTTAATATCCTTAATAATATAGTAAAACCTCTTTAGAAAGTTTCTCTAAATAGTACATTCATCACTTTGATGAGTTTTATTTTTCAATCCCTTCTCATATGCTCCCACATATTTTTTTTGCAAGTTTTTTACTTAGAGCATTTTTTTTTGTACCCCCTGAAAACGTACTAAAGAGGTTCCATTGTATATTTTGGAAAATAATATTTTTAAATATTTTTGATAATGGGAATTCTTTGTACCGGTAATTGAAAAAAGTCTTTGAATGGTTCAATTCAGGGACTCGGCAATGACATGTAGGTCTATGCGAATTACAATTTCATTTAAACCTCCAATTTTAAATTCGTGATTGTTATGTCGCTTTCAATTTCAATTCTCCGTCAAACCAAAAACCAAATACCAAACCAAATACCTTCCATTTCGGATCACCGCTGGTTTACCATATTGTTTCCGTGGTTCTCAGGTGTACCACATGCTGCCTCGGGAGCTGTGCATGCTCTGTTCGCTGCTGCCCATTTCGGATCACCGCTGGTTTACCATATTGTTTCCGTGGTTCTCAGGTGTACCACATGCTGCCTCGGGAGCTGTGCATGCTCTGTTCGCTGCTGCCCGGCGACGACAAGCTGGCCTACTCGGTCTTCTGGGAGATGGATCGCGACGGCAACGTGCTCAGCCACCGGTTCATGAGGTCCGTCATCAACTCGTGTGTGCAACTCTCGTACGAGCACGCGCAGGTAAATTTTTATAGACGGAAATCTTTTTTTTTGGGGTACCGGTACCTTCGATTTCGGATTAACGAGGGTTTACTGTATATTAAGACGTCGTGATTTAGTCGCTAGCGCACTGAACCATAATACTCGTCACAATGAAATGTCTGGAATCCCTAGTAACCCTTAACGATGACTCCGTCAGGAAATGCTGGACTCGGTGGACAAGCAGTGGTCGTCCGACGAACTGCCGCCGATCCACGGAGGCTTCTCTGCGGCCGACCTGAGCCGCACGGTGAACCACCTCCACCGCGTCGCGCTCATAATGCGCGGCCGCAGGTTCGAGGGGGGGGCGCTGCGCATCGACCAGCCCAAGGTCAGCGTGTCTCTGGACCGCGATACGGGCCTGCCCGTCGGCTACCGGTCGTATGAAAACACCGAGTCGCATCGGTGAGTCGGACGATGCGAGCGAGCATTTTAAAGTGGATAATATTGTTTTTTTGTATGTATAATTATAAAAAAAATTGAAGAATATTTCGGACATTTGGCAAAAAGGCCAAAATATGCAGAAACATGCCAAAAAAAAAAAAAAAAAATTGAAATTTTCTTGAAAAGTGCCCGAATATGCAAAACATGCAAAATGAAAGTGTTATTTAATATAAACAGGAGTGATGAAATGGAAATGTCGACATTTTTGCATGGGATTGTTGCATAGATCAAAACATGAAATTGCATAACTATCCTATCTCTAGTCATTATTATCAATTGATACGTGTATCCACGTATAATGGCGAAGCCAACCACCCGTGCTAGCACTGTAAAAGAAAAAGCATATTTAAAAGCGTATTTTTTAAATAAGCACTAGATATTATGCAATTTCAAGTCCATATTGATGCATTTTTGCATTTTCAAGTGCATAAGTGCATGCATAATTGAAGGTATTTTAGTGCATAAACATCCTAGTAATGAGAATGTCACGCTGGCCACAGTTTGATCGAGGAGTTCATGCTGCTGGCGAACATGACGGTGGCGAAGCGCATCTTCGAGGACCACCCTCGGTGCGCGTTCCTGCGCTCCCACCTGCCGCCCCACCCGTACCTGATGGACCAGCTGCGGACGACGATGGAGAGCTACGGGGTCCACCTGGACGTCAGCTCGGCCGGCGCACTCCACAGGTCCATGAAGAAGTACGACGGAGAGGACTTTCCCAGCCAGACAAGGATGATGGTGCTGTACTCGCGATGCTCAAAGCCCATGGCGGTAAGATAACGTTCAAGTCGGCTAGGCTTAGTAGGAGTGTTGAATTTGAATTCGCCAACCAAAAATAGTGTTGTATTCTCTCGATGATCGTTATACACCCTATTAAGGAGCATTATATTTAGGTACATTATAAATACATTGGGCATACAAAGCCATTATGTACATTACAAGTAGGCCACATAACATTTTAAAAAAAATTATCAACATTTAAACTTGACATCGACGCGAATAGATCTTAGTCTTCAGTACCGTGCTTCGTTAAACCCCATATAAACCCCATAAACATACCGTACATAAATGAGTGTTGTTGTTTTCTTTTTACTTGAATCATTCGTAAATGAATATAACTTGTCATTTCTGTGTACATTTTCCAGAGCACTGCATTGTTTTTTTCTGTTCATTTAGGCCTACATCTTCGTATTTACTTTTTTCTACTTGTGACCAGAGTCAAGCCGTAAGGCTTTGTGGTACCGTTAATGATATGTAGATCACGTAGCCTATCTTGAAATGAAATGAAATGAACCGAGTTTGTTTTCCTCCGTTCTGACGTTCCACGACTCGTGTTTCAGCGCGCCAAGTACTTCTGCACGAGCGGCGTTGATACCGAGGACTTCTTCCACTACGCGCTCAACGTCCCGCTGTACACGCACTTCACGTCTCCGATCCGCCGCTACCCCGACATCATGGTTCACCGACTCCTGTCGGCTTCGCTCGGCTACATCGACTGTCCCACCTGGGAGCCTGATCACGTGCAGAGGTACGGTCATTATTACAGCTAAACCTCTATTTATTATTTTCAAGGGACCAGGAAAATGATCCAAACAGGAAAATTCAACGTTGATTATATGGGATTGGAGTGAGGAAAAAAGAATGATACAAGCAGGAAAACGATGGATCCGTGAACGATGCATAGAGGTTTCACTGTAGGCCTACCTATTATTAGGGGGGGGCGAATTTGAGAATTCAAGTTCGATTCGAGTTTGAGAGAAAATCGCAAGTTTCGAGTTTGAGTTTGAATGAAAGAAAAAAAAAATGTTGGCCTAGGCTGTAGGCCCTATTAAATATTGAGTTTTCAATTGGTTTCGAGTGGAGTGAAAATGACCGTTTTCAACACGCCTTACGTTAAGTATACCCAATTACAAAAAATGAAACATGTTTTTGATTGTTGCTGGGCCGTGATTGGCATATTAGTACCGTTAGCGACTTCTGGACCCTAAAATTTGGGAAAATCACGATTTATATTCGGAACAATACAAGTAGTACTACAACAAAACAGAAAAAGAAATCAACATTTTCGAGTTTCGAGTAGCTACCTACTTAGCCTGACTGGTGCGATTGTTTGACCGCCAGGATCGCCAGCAACTGCAACAAGATGAAGTTTGCGGCTAAGCGTGCGGGCGAGCAGAGCACCGAGATCTACCTGTCGCAGTACATCGGCCAGCTCGGCCAGATCCTCGAATCGGCCGTCGTTGTCGACGTCAAGGACCACTCGTTCGACGTCATCGTCTGCGGCATGGGCATCACGCAGCGCATCTACGCCAACGTGAGTACCCCACTACAAGCCGTGTCACATTACGCCCGCACACTGGCAGGGTAATTAGGTTTGAATTGAAGGAAATATCGAATGGAAATGCCTACAAGTTTGTTTTTAAATTTTTGTTGAAATGTAGCACTTTAACTATTCAGTACCGTAGTCCTACAGAGAAATCTCTTATCTGCAGGTTTTCAATGGACCGGGAAAAAAACATTGAAAAAGAACAGGAAAATTCAACGTTGGTATAATGGGACAGTTGGTTTTTAGTATAATTGATTTTTAGGACAGTCCGTTTTTGGTACAATTGATTTTTAGGACAATCCGTTTTTAGTCGGCCTATAATTGGTTTTTAGGATAGATGGTTTTTTAGTACAATTGGTTTTTAGAACAATCCGTTTTTAGTCGGCCTATAATTGGTTTTTAGGGTAGATGGTTTTTAAGGACAATTGATTTTTAGGTCATTTGGTTTTTAGTATAATTGATTTTTAGTACAGTTAGTTTTTAGTACAGTTGATACCTTCTTGTCTGTCGTGTTTCAGAAACTGTTTGCGGAGGTGCACCACGTGTCGCGAGACAAAGTGTCCAAGCTGGACATCACGTGGCTGCCGACGGAGGAAGTCCCGCACCGGACGCTCCAGACCATCGAGATGTTCGTCATCGTGAAAGTGCTGCTCACAAAGACACCCGGCCTGCTCAAGATCGAGTCGCAGCTCATGCGACCGGCCATACCCGGCAACGTCTTCGGCCAGGTCAAGATATGAGGCGGCCCCGCCTTCCTGTACAGCTGTGCCAGCAGACATTTTCGAATTCAAGCGAGTTCGAGCACAATTTTAGTTCGAGCGAGCGAATTCAATTCCATACGAAATTAAAAGGGAAAATAGAAAAACAAAACTTCTTCGCATGTTTCAGGCACAAACCTGAAAGTATTTCAACACTTGAAATTTTGATCTGGAAAAAAATATTTTCGATCAAGTTTGAGTCTTGTTTTCGACTCGATCTGGATGAGACTCGCACAGCTCTAGTTTATTGTTCATCGTCGTACAATGGCTGCTCATTTCAACGGTGGTTCAGGCCGGAATATACGCCATCTTCTGACGAGCCATCTTTTGATTGGCTAGTAATATGGTTTATTCTGAGAAACTAAATTTGTTCATTTCTTTAGCCATCAACCACAACTATAACCATAGTTTCTTATTGTAAATGACTATGGATATGTCATTATCCTTTACGCTTAAACCAAGATGTATCGAGCTTGTATGGTGGTTCCACTCGGCTGTCAATCTTGTTCTATTCCACGTGTACTGATCGTTGCTCTACCTCTACTGTAGGCCTACAGTATGAAACTTATGTGTCATGCCTTCTGCAACCCTCAAATATTGACATTTCAGGTGATTCTTGCTACAGCTGAGCCAACATATACATAATTCTCTTAACAACGTTAGTTCCTTATCACTGCTAAATAACTCACGATCGGTAGGTTCAGAGATTTCGACCGGAAATTTGTACATATTTTTAACATTGGTGGGATAGGGAGTTGAGCCACCATAACAGACCGGCGAACCAACGCAACGTGGGCTTGAACACCACAACAATTGAACGAGCCATTAAGGGACAGATTTGTCGTTTGTCGGGAGTGCAGTAGAATGTTGTTAAAGCGGAATATCAGTTTTCTGGTGATAACTTTTGAACGGTGTGAGATATCGAAATTCTAAAAGCAAGGAAACACAGATTTTTTCAATACCTTCAAGACGGTGTAAGTAATGACTATTTATCTCAAATCACCTGATTGTCAGGCGTATACGCTTCAAAATACACATTTTTAACCGTGTACGCCTGACGATTGTACGATGTGAGATGAATAGTTAATACTTACACCATCTTGAAGATATTGAAAATATCTATTTCCTTGTTTTCAGAATTTTGATACTTTATACCGTTCAAAAGTTATCACCAAAAATCTGATATTCCACCAAATTGACTCTCATGGACTCTCAACAATTTTTTTTGATATATATATATATTTCTAATGTTTTTATGACTTACGGCTGGAAATACCAATGTGTTGTTATCGCCGTGGTTACGTTACACTATTTATTGTCACTGGCTCTCAGAATATGGCTAACTGGACATTGTAATACTGGCCCAAGACTATTATATTATGACCGTGTACTGCCGTATTAATGTGTAGTCCGTAGAGAGTAGAATCTGTTGAATAAATTCTCACGGTGATAAGTTACGATTGAAGTGCTGAGGTGTAGCTCAACAAACTGTCGATTAACTTAATCCATGACTGACGCTGTTAAACAGCTTAGATAACAGTGGTTTTCAGTCACTAATCGTAGGATTAACGCCAATCTTTTGATCAACCCACGTATATAACTGGGTCCAAGGGCACGTCTGGCCGCCAGTTGATTCCTTCCCCGTGAATAGATACTGTCCATTTGAATCAGTATTTCGGTGCGTTTCACATTTCCATGCAATCGGAAAGGTTTCTGATTGTTTCTTTTATATTTTTGGTCATTTCGTGTAGTTATAATTGAATCTGTACCTTTAGCTTTGACGAGTTCCATTTCGACCGAGTTTAAGTATAAACAATAATTTAGCACGGTTCAATACAGTACACAACAACGTGAATACTTGAATACTCAAGTACTACGGTAATTTACCTTTAGTTTATGTAGTAGGGCCTATACTTCTTGATTACACATGGTGAGCTGTCGGTGCACAATATTCCATTTGTTACAGATGGATTGATTTTGAAGAATTGTTGTTGAATAAATATCAAAGTGGCCTCCTGTCTGACTCGGTCAGTCAAAGTACTGCCTTGGTCGAGTAGGCCGTGGGTTCGAGTCCCGCCTAAGGCACGAGTTTCTGTAAACATAATCAACAGCTCATTAATGCATCCAAATAACCTAGCTGGTATTACCGTAATTACTCTACAAATCATTTGACATTCGACTACTGCACTAGGCCGTCTGTACGTAGTCATTATTTACAACGTGAAATCACAATGATTCTAGATAGTTTGAAAGCATTGTAATGGCCTTGAATCAGGGTCAATTATTTCATTTACGTTTCTAGGCCACCTAAACTTTGTATTTGTATGAATGGAAACTCGTGAATAGACCTTGAAACATTTGCTGGCAAAATTAATGTAACTGAAAATGTATTGTATTAGAAATGTATAACTCTGTAATTGAGTTTAATATTTTTGTGTTTAATTGACATAATTTTTTAAATCATGTTTCTGACTTGACTGTGTACTGTGATACTTATTCTGGTTTGTGTTTTATGATATTTTGATTACTGTTTACTTATGCTTATGTACTGTAATTGCTATGTTTTATAAATTCCAATGAATACATTTTGTTGAGTTGAAACTAAATTGTTGTAGCCTACTTGACTTAGGGTTATGATACGAGAAATTGTGAGTAGGTCTACATATTTTTCAGGAAAACTTTCCAGAGATGATTGTACAGATTTGTTTGTCATGAGTCAACCTACACCAACTGTAACCAAGTCAAGAGGGAAGTGCATTATATTACGGTTTTAGGAAATGATACCAAAATGATGTGGTACGAGCATATACGAAAGTGCCAATTTCAACGATTCCTAAACGTGAATTTTGAAAGACAGCTTATATGTCAGGTTTCACTGTACAGTACAGTATATATTTTCATATGAATTGGGTAAAACAGAAAGAAAGAACAGTAGCTTACCGAGGTTCATAAGTAGACAGGCCTACTCGAGGTGGAGAGCTATTGAAAGAACACAGATAATTTAGACACACGGGGTTTCAACGTTTCAGCTATTGCTTTAGTCCCAGTAGAACCGATATATATTTTGTTATGCTTGCAAATCCTAACCATGATGTGTTGACATGATATGTCAAATAATAAATAGCACCGGTATAAATAGGTACATATTCGCGGTGTACCTAAATTGTTTGTCCTCGGTTGTGGAGCATCCCAAACGCAGTGAAACAATGTGATTGGTGGCCCGCTCATTGGAATGTACGTGCGCGTAATAATAGGTGATCAGTTGAACTCAGTTTCAATAAGATTGAGACATTTTATTATAATTAAATTACATTATCAGACTCTGGGCAGGCCATAGACACTGAAGTAACAAGAAGAAAAGTCATTCCTTACCTAATCAACAATAGATTATAGAAAAAGATGAAAGGTTCGATTGTGTTGGCGTAATTCCGTGAGCACGCAGAGAAATTCAAGTATCAAGTGATCGAAATGGCAAACGAGTACAATAGAAATAGTTTGAAAGTAAATTAACTTGATCGTGAAAAATATTCTAATTTGTGATACACACTAAATTGAATTACTTCATCAAGATTTAGCCTAGTATAAATAAATTAATATCAGTTTCGAGCAACGACTAGTGATGGGTGTGGCTTGATAATTGTCCACGTAGAGCTACACTTTGTATGGGCATTTACTGATACCTGATTGCCTGATTGGTTATCTTAAAATCCCAAATAATGAACAACCCACTTGATTGGATGTTATATTTGTGATGTCAATAATCACTAGTTGTCAATTAACTTTACCTAACGCAACGGGAAAATAAACGTCGACAATTTGAATCTAAATCAATTTGTGTCAATTCGTGTACGTTGAAGATATAATGGAATGACTTTAAATTAAAAAGGGAAATAACAATTTCATTCTATATATACACAACAACCAATATTCTTACAATAATAAACAGGCTTATGCGTTACACTTTCAAACGGCACAAAATTACAGTACCATCTTTGAAGTAATCTGTTTACACCGATTGCGTCACGTTTCACATTTTGAGATGACGACAGATAACATAGTAGCGTACTTGAATAAAATATAACACCAGGGCAATCGAAATGTGTGGTACGTGAAGTGTGTTGTACCTATGTACGTATATATACCATAGGAAACATTTGGTTCATCAAAATTCAGTTTTGTCCCGTTTATCGTGTTATACAAACGGTGAGAGCTAACTTTATATATTCCAAACTGTACGGCAATAGCAGGAAACAAGGATACTTGATATTTCCTTCTACAAAGTTTGCCACATTAAATTTTAAATTATGCCTGAATATTTATGAAAATGGATTTCAGTAACTCTGAATTATAATTTATAACGTAGGCCTATACATAATGACATCTACTAAATTATTTACCTTTTTCCTTTCAATTAACACCAATGAATAGAAGAAATTCAAAAGCAAAACATGTTTCGTAATAAAATGTGCCCGACACCTCCCGAATACACTGCTACCAACATGAACACAGACTTGAGTTCGTCAAGCTCGGACACCATTCGACGTGTGGATACGACGGGAATTGTAGCCAACCCGACAAGACAACGTGCAAGATTAGTCAAGTTGAGACATGTACATCAACAGCGTTAATATACCATACAGAACATCCATTAGTACTTCGTAGCAGGGGTGTGCGAATCCATGTTTTTCGAATCCACTTTCACATTCGGATTCGGTCTTACATAAAAGATTCAAATATTTCGAATCTCGTATTTTCAAGTATTTTTAATGTATTTTCAAACTTGTTTAAAGAACAATTGCTGTAATGGTTAGACTTGTGCTGCGTAGCATGTTTTATGCAGGGGTAATTATGAGAATGCTGAGATAAGATTTTCCCTTCCTGGATCAAGTGTAACTTGATCAGCAGTTTCGTTTGTCCCATTATTACGCTTCACAATGCATGTTAAAAAGATTCGGATTTGCTCATTTTGATGAAGGTTCGGATTCGGTTTGAAATAAAAAACTTAGATTCGCACACCCCTACTTGGTAGGCATATAATTCGAACACAAGAGATGAGTTAGTGAAATATCAGGCCCTTGTTCACGGAATAACTTTCGGAAATTTTAACAAACAAAATTTCGTTGAATACGTATAGTTCGATTCATTTTACGAATGACGAAAAAACGTGTGCCTACGAGATGGAGTGAATTCACAATCAGTAATGGGCCTATCAAGCAAATTTGGTTTCCATTTTACCTAGAAAAAGCACACGAGATTTAATGATGGTAACTAATATACGTGAGTTCCATACAAAATTCTCAAGATATTTCGGCTAACGAAATCATCGCGCGTAAAACTTAGTGATCACTATAATAACTTCCACGGCAGAAACTGAGGAGTAGCGGCAACTCTCAACTTACGTATAAATACAACTCCATAAATATAGGCCCTAACCACATTCTACATTACACTGTACATCTTTCCCGCAAGGCACCCTACGCTTATCCAAGTCATAGGCCTACCATTTTTTTTTAGTCAACAACTAATGATTCAATTATTTTCATCTTGCGTTATTTATTCAAGAATTGAATCATTTGACTTGGCTGCTTACTCAATACGTAACAACTTAAAAACCGCTATTTCACTAACTCAACCTGCAAACTTTGTCAACAGTTGTTGGTCAGTCCACTACTTCCTTTAAAATATTCCTTTATTATGACAGGTCATGTGACCAACTAATGTTGAACGGACGTCTGAGTTGTGACGGCTTTCTGCCGCCGGTGATCGTAATTGACGAGCCTCCTCCCGACGAGGTACTTGTCGTTCTTGATGTGCTCATACAGCTTCTTGAACTGTCGCACTTGCAGCAGGCAGATGGCGCTGACGAGCACGGCCAGCAGCAGGAACGGGTACAGCCGCCGCGCCACCAGGTTCCTTGTCTGCGGGCTGCCGACGACGATCGGCACCACGCCGTGCGCCACCGCGTACGGCACCGCCAGCGCCAGCCCGAACGATATGACGACCGGCGACGCGAGGTCGCGCAGCACGAACATCAGGTTCATGTTCCGTATCCCGTCGCGGTACGCGCGCTCTATCGACCGTTTCAAGTACCAGTCGGGTCCCATCATCGTGACGGCGCACGCGATCTTCGTGTACAGCACGCCCAGCGCCCAGTCCTGCCAGACGAACAGGATCGGCGTCTGCTCGAGCGGGACTCGAAGCGGGATCACGACCACCAGCTCCAGGAGCAGGCCGAAGAGGAGCGGGATGACGCCGAGCAGTGCCATGAACGCGATGGCAGACTTGAAGCCAATCATGAACCAGGTGCGGAGGCGGGCGGCGACGGCAGCGCGACCTTGAGGCAGCCAGCTGATGACGAGGGCGATGGCGCGGGCGGCCAGCCAGCAGAGGTAGGTGCCGCACGCCGCGGTGTACAGCTCGTGCACGCGGCCGATGGGCAGGTTGTCGGCCTCGGGGGCGGTGGGCAGCTTGACGGGGTTGTTGGCGGGCGGAGCGCCGACCAGCCAGAGCGCCATCACGCGCCGCCCGAGCCAGACGGGCAGGGTGAGAGCCGCCACGCTGGCCACCACCAGGGTGACGCACACGGCTGGAAGCAAAGGGAAGGCGGATATTAGGAAGAAAATATTGCGGTTACGTTTTCGGTGTTGTAAAGTGGAATTGTGAAAAGTTACAGAATAAAGTGTGTACACTTTATTAACGTATAGGTCCCCTACAGGAGACCTATATGTGAATTCAATAAAGACATGAATTAAAATTCTTGAATATTACATCTTTGGCAGTTTTTTTTGTAACCATTCGTCAGCCATATTGAATTTGGACGCGTATTCTGGTGTTACTTTTTGTGTAAAATAGACACAAACAGGTGATGTTGCAGCTCTACATCTGACACTATTATTTTCACAACTTTCCGAGTAGACCTGCACATGATTTGATCAGGCCTATTACTTTTGAAAATGATAATATACCGCTTTCTCCCATCTCTGCACAATAGGATCGTACTTGTGCATTCCTTAAAGCGGAAAACAATACGTTGAAAGGGTGTTTTATAAAGTTTCTTCATACTGCTATCTAGGTTAATATTGTTCGAATATAATTTCAAACTCGACGTTGATGGTTTACGTGTCTCCTTATATAGGTTAAAACTATTAAAACAGGAGGCTGGGTATTTAATGATCTTTGTAGTTAAAATACGTGAATATCTCTACAAAAAAAAGTTGAATCATGAATAGTTTAATATTCTCTAGAAACAGTTCTAAATCTAATACAGTGAAACTTCTATGTATCGTTTTTCAAGGGACCAGGAAAATAAAACCATCCATACAGGAAAACCATCCATCCAGGAAAATTTAACATTTATTATATGGGAGTGGGGTGAGAAACGATGGATCCGGGAACGATGGATATAGATTTCACTGTATTGTTTGAACTCGTAGGCAGTAAACCGGCGACATCGTTACGTACATAGCAGCAGCCCGGCAAGTCTTGCGGGGAACCAGCGAGGCCTCTCGTACGGCTGGAAACCCGTCGGGCCCTCGCGCTGCAGCAGCGCCTGGTGCGCCGCCCCCAGCCCGCCGGCGGGCACCTCGTCCGGGCCCGCGCCGCCCCCCTCCTCCTCCTCCTGCGGCGGCGCCACGGGGTCGGGCTCAGCCGCGCCAAGCAGGTACGAGTGGAGGTCCAGGAACCAGGATACCAGCAGGCACCAGGTGCGGACCATCCCCTTCAGCCACGTGCGCGTGTGAGACTGCTCGAGCAACGCGGGCAGGATCACCTAAACAAACAACGCCTCGGTGAAAGACCTCTACATACCCTGGTTGATAATCAGAGGCAAGCATTCAAGATGAGTTGAAAACCAAGTTTTTGTTTTTAAGAGCCGATTGTACCAACTGATGATTAAATATTAATGAGTTATTCATTACTCAAGGTACAAGAATAGCATATGCTTTCTAGAGTAATAACAAGTTGATTTGCTAATTTTTGCTCAATTCACTAATTATCACTTGGTACAACCAGCTCTAAATAGCTAAAAGGGGTGAATTGGTATAGAATATTTTTACACAAATCGCTTTCAGTAGTGAAATAGCATTTGCGGAGTGTTTTCACCTTTTTGATGAATTTTCATGCATTTTGGTTTTCAGACTTTCTTTATTATTTTCATGTGGATAATATTTGATGGTAAATAATTACCATTAGGTAGGCCTACTGTTATTTTGAATTAGTCGTTGAAGGACAAAGGCAAGAAATACAAAGGTAACTTTTTAAAATAATTACAAGTCTTTTTCAGCTCTTCATTTTTTTTCTGGCATTTGTGTAGGCCTAATATTCGTGAATAAATAGACGATTGTGGAAAATCGCGAAAAGCATCATTTTCGCGAACATTGGCAGAAATAAAAACCATTTTTGAACTCGGGAAGAACCGAAACGTAAACGTTCGCTAAAACCTGCCGACAAACAAGGTCTCTGCCGACCTACTTCTAGCGACAGTTCGTTGACCTGTGCCTCTGTGTTGCTAAAACCTGCCGACAAACAAGGTCTCTGCCGACCTACTTCTAGCAACAGTTCGTTGACCTGTGCCTCTGTGTTGCTAAAACCTGCCGACAAACAAGGTCTCTGCCGAACGTTACCTGCAGCAGCAGCAGCTCTAGCGACAGTTCGTTGACCTGCGCCTCCGTGTGCAGCGCGACCGTGTACGGCAGGAAGCTCGGCCAGACGGCCTTGAGGATGCCGACGGGCAGCCACAGCATCAGCAGCACGGCGGTGCCAAAGATCACGGCCGACGCCAGCAGGCGACGGACGTGGCGCACGATCGGAAGGTGGATCATTTCCTGGCGGAACAATCAACCGTTTATTCACGGACCGGTATACATTTTTTTATTTTTTTTTTACGATGCTCAAGAGTCCATGGGAGTCGATTTAGCGGACGTTCGGCGCACAATCGGAGGAAGGTGGATCATTTCCTGGCGGAACAGATCATTTTTCATCAACAGATTTAAGAACAGATGATTTTTTTGATACATTTTGTAGACAACTTGGAACATTTTTACTCAATTAGATACTTTAAACTCAAGATATTTCAAACTTCAGATACTTTAAAGTTTATATATTTCAGATTAGGCATTACCGGTAAGGTATATTAGGCATTTGTATTTCATATTTGGTTATTTTAATTTTCAATGCATTTTTTTTTTTTTTTTTACACATCTAATTAGTGATTTATAATTGTATAATTTATATTATTATGCAGGTAGTGAGAGGCACCTGTTGTCACGGGGCTCCTGCTCTATTCTCACTACCTGTATACAGTGTATATTACACTGTATAGAAACAATAACAATAATAATACTGTAATAATAACAACAATCGACCGTTTATTCACGTACCGGTATACCGGTATTTTTTTTTTCACGATGCCTAAGAGTCCATGGGAGTCGATTTAGCGGAATATCATTTTTTTTTTGATAACCTTTGAACGGTATATCGAAATTCTGAAAACGAGGAAACACAGATATTTATAATACCTTCAAGATGGTCCAAGTAATCTACGTACCTCAAATCGCCTGAATGTCAAGTGCATACGCTTACAAATACACATTTTACAACCGTACACGCGTGACAATTAGGCGATATGAGATACACAGTTATTATATACACCATCTTGAAGGTATCGGAAATATCTGTGTTTCCTCGTTTTTACAATTTTGATATCGTAGGCTATTTCGTTCAAAAGTTATCATCATACAACTGAAATTCCGCTAAATTGACTCCCATGGACTCTTCAACGACCTCACCAACAACTACGTTATACGCGGTACAAACGAGCGGGTGATTAATCAAACGATGAAGTGATGATAGGTGAAAGGACGTTTACAAAAACCCATGCCTTATGTGGGACTCGAACCCATGCCCAACGGTGACCTAGCGATAGTTGACCTCACCACAGGAATGGCTAATATTTTTATATGTATATATTGATTTGAACGACGCACTGTAATGATAACCCAGATCTATTGGTGCCGGACGAGTGATCGACGAGATGTTGGGATGATGAGATGAAGGTTTCTTAGGTACCAGTAATGGGAAGGATAGTGGGAAGGAAGCAGTTGTGCCCTATATATTATAGGAACCATCCCAGCATTAGCCTAGACTACAGAGAGAAACCACGAAAAACCTCTGTTGAGATGGACGGTGGCGGGGATCGAACCAAGTTCGATATGCCCCTCACATCCCGGATCACATGAAGCGAGCACGTTAACCACTGCGCTACATGTGTCAGTTACATGTAAAATCTCAAAGTATATTACATGTATAAAACTACATATTATACATTAGGGCCTAAACATATATAATTCCTTTATGAAACACAGAAGTAAATCAGGCCTATGAGGAGTTTCAATGTAGGACAGTAAGTATAGGTGTAGCATACACACATAGCCGTAGTGCTAGATGGTGTACATGCCACGTACCAACCAAGAGAACGTAAAGAGGGAGGCAACCGCGAGAGAAATTAAATAAACTAGGCCTAGAAAAACGCAACATAACGCGTTGTTGACTTGAGTAATTCAGGCAGATTTGTAGGCCCGATGGAAAGCTATATTTTCACCTTGAGTTTAAAACAATTATGTCAGTGCCTTCCTTTCCTGAAAAGTAGGCATATTCATTTTCTTAAATATGTCCTAACCAAAGTTCTTGGTACACAAACTATTATAAGATTTTATAAACATTCCGTGATTTACGAAAAAAAAAAAATAGAATTTTAAAATGTCACCAAATGCTATCCTTATACCTCGTTCACATTACAGAATTTAACTACAGTTGAGTAGATACCGTTAGTTAAGTTATAATATGAACGGAACTTGGTTAGTAGTTAACTCGAGTTATGTCTTAACTAAGTTTCTAGAACTCAGTTAAGAGCTTAACTGCGATCAAGAAAGCTAAGCCCTCTTGAATGTTTCATTCTGCGGTGTCAACACACCGCCTTATGGAGTTGGTAAGTTTTGTTCTCGTGACATTTCCTTTCCATCCATCAAAAGTTCAATTTAGTATTTAATATTCAAGTATTTTAATAATTTAGTAATTTAACCTATAAATGTGACAGTCAAGTAAACATGACAGGGTGCCTAGTCTCGAATCCATTCTGCGGTGGAATTGCCTTACTTTCACCATGGTTTCACGACAAACACGCGGAATGCAAGTCCCGAAACGAATACACGCGACAGTGCTCACTTCCACCGGTGGAAATGTTTATTAGGCATTTGGCTTGTGAATTTGAATTTCACCGGTGAAAGAGTGAAGCGCGTTGCACGGCGTATAGTCGAACCTCCTGAACTGTCAGATCGCAAAAGAATAAAGATAGACGCATTCTGGATTGAATATTTTGGAGAATACGGTAGAATATTGGAAAGTTATCAAGAACCGTAGCTAGATTCGATCTGGCGACCTTTAGGCCCAAACACAAGGTTTCTTACATCGCAGCTATCGAGACAGTGCAGTTGGTGAGCTATAATAAAGTCACATAATAAGCAAGAAATGCGAGCAGTTCGGGTCCATAAGAATGAATTTAGTGTACATTCATATCTTATAATGAGGGAATATATTATATATACTATATTATAATAGGCCTACTTAGTTTTGTATTGAATCTTTCTCAGTTATGGCATAGGCTTACACAGGTTTGTCAAGCCGCAGCAGGCCTGTCATTCAATTTCAATCCATCTGACATAACCTCAAAGCTTGGTCAGAGACAAATCGTCAATCGTTTAGAAATAATATTCTTTGTCTTGAGATGGCGGTATTTGTTCGAATCCATGACGTCACACGTGACGTCATGATTTTAAAGAGCTCCGATTGGTTAGAGTTAAGGCAATTTTATTGCCATGTGAAATCAGCTGAAAGCAATCCACCGGGCGTGCTTTTCGTTCGAGACTAGAGCAAATCACGAAAACAAAACCGCCGCGGAATTGGTACGTGGAAATTTTCAATTCCGCGAGTTTTTGGTGGAAGTTCGAGACTAGGCACCCAGCAGTGAATGTCAAATGGCTCACAGCCTTCTAATCCATACTAAGTTCTGTTTAGGAGGTTATGAAATTACGTCACTAACGACAGTTAAGTCAGAGGAATGTGAACAGAGTTCTCAAGTTACCAAAACTCCACCCACTCACTCATAACTGCAGTTAATGTAACTAGAGTTAAGTTCTGTAATGTGAACAAGCTATTAGGAAGATCCTTAGATCCTATCCTTAGAAGATTCATCGAACTTCTCAACATAGTTCCGAAACGAGTCGAATCGATTCTCCAAGAAGAAACACTGGATAAAGTTTGAATTCGATTGGTTAATTCAACATTTAACAAACATGGCTAAGCAACCCCATTTTTTTCACTTAGGCCTATCCTATACCAGCTAGAAATGGTATCATAAAATCTAATATGATTTCACGTTGAAGAGATTATAGGCCTACTGTATAGTAATTTACTTATTCTAGCTTACCTGTATCGGGCTGAAATCTGGGTCATTCAAGTTCCTCAAGAACCAAAGTACGCCTGGCCGCAACACTTCTCTCAGCAGAAGAATGAACGAGGCAAAGTAGTAAACATAGATCATCCCCACCAGCCAATGAATGAACATCGAGGTGCCGGGCGCTTGTCGGAAACTCGTCTCGCGGTCCCGCAGAGTGGCATCAAACATCGACAGCGAGCAAATGTCGAGCCACCATCCGCAGATCAGCGGCAGAACCCCGATCTCAACCACGGACAACAGTGAAACTTTGACGACCACGTAGCACAGTCCGAGGATACGCTGCGTTCGCTTCAAGCCGAGCATCGACGCAAAACTATGCAGTATCACGAACAGCAATCCGATGCCGCAATAACCGCACATGGTCGTTACGAGTCCTTCGAAATGAGAAGCAGCCGCTTGTTCGCGCATGTTGAAACAGTAGACAGTCATGTGGCCGATGTGATAGGGAATGAACGCAAACACGAGTATGAAGAGGGTGTTCAGCGAGACGACCCAGAAAACGTGCTCGAGAAATACCAAGGAACCGTCCAAACCAAGAAGTCTTTCCCAAGTCAGTTCTTCAGCAGCTCGTTCCCACTCCATCGGATTCCAATTCCCTTCGTCGGGTGGCGGTATTTCTACGTTGCCCACGTCGATATCGTCTTCCTCGACTACGGCTGGCAGTGGAGCAGGCGGTATGACGTTAGGTTGGTGATGTTCCACATCTCCCAATTCTTGAAGCAGATCCGGGATGTTATTGTTATCCGGAGGAGGTGGTGGAGGATTAACAATCGGCTGGTCCACCACTGGAGGGGGATTATTGTTGTCTCGCTCCAACCAATCGGGGCCTCCGCCGTGAAGGATCTGTTCACGGAGCCACACGAGGCCGATGAATGCGACTAACGTGCATGTCACGACGAAACATCCGTGGAATATGTCCGAAGCCCAATTATCAGTTGATAACATGTCAAATGGTAACGACAGAACTGAATCAACGGATCCGGTGAATAAGCAACGGTAGATACGGCAAGCGGTTAAAGGAACCACTCCAAGCCATGCTAGTACTACTAGCGTGTAATGAAGCCAGTACTTGAACGCAGTCGCAACACTGCCTACAATACCTCCCAGCACGATTTTAATCGGCAGACGACCAGGCATGTCGGGGCTGTAGATCGGGGTGAAAGAAAATCTGTAACTACACAGCTCGCAATATTCTTTTCTACTGTACCGCATCCACTGGGTCAGACACTCCTGGTGAATCCACTTTATACTTCCGGTACAGATGCACGGATGGAACAGAGGCCGGTCTGGTAAGCCTTCGGAGCGGCACACCCGGCATATGTCCGCCCCAGACGAATCGTCCATCATTACGGCAAGTCCAGTTACTTGATCTACGATGAAAGCAAAGATAAAAATGTGTTTTTAAGTAGACCTAGGTCTTGCACACACAAGACACAGATTACAAGACTTCTATCTAGAGCCTAGGACTAGTCTAAACCTACGTTCAGACAGTTTATAAGGTACGTAGGCCTACTCTATAAACTACGCTAGGCACGGGCATGGCATAACACGTGTAATGGCCAGGAATCATGTAAATGTGGGGCCTATGCCTACTATATCAATGTAGGCCTAATTAGGCTGTAGGCCACCCAACGCAGGTACACGTTCAACAGACATGATTTCTGGATAATACAGTTGAGTTCATCAAAAAAATTAATGAAAGATTTACTGGACTGCTACACTATTGATATAATAAAATAATTAACAATATAAAAACCTTGCCTCTGGAACATACTACACATAGGCCCTATAGAATATGTTTTTGTATTTCATATCTCATGTAGGCTACGTAGATCAAGGCTGAGTTATTATGAAAAAATATTGTTTTTAATGAAAAAACGAGTAATTTAGTCCTATCATACTGTGTAGCACAAGGCATTCAATGCCTCTGCAATCAATTATTATACGCCACAGGTTTAGTGTAGAAGGCACTTATACCAATAAGATCAATTAGGCAGATAATATTTTCAGATTACAATGAACTAAATCTACCAAAATTCATCTTTATGTAACCTCAATAATAGAGCTATCTATACAGTGCCAGTCTTAGTACGCATGCAACTGTGTGCAACATTTAGAGTGTCATGTAGGCCTACGCCCTACAAACAGTCGAGTAATAGCTTTGCATGCAATCCCTCACTCAAGAGACTTACATAAGGGGGGGGGGGGCGCTGAAGAGCGTTAACTGGAATAAAGTCGACTCGGTCGTGAGACATGAGGTTCGTTGTACTTTCCAATGGAATGTGGTTTGGGTTCAGGTAAGGTTGGGCACGCATGTGCTGACTTTATTCCTGTAGGCCTACCTATATCATCAATGCCTATATGCTCTTCAAGCGCCCTGATAAGGGAATGGGTAGGCCTATCATTTGGTGAACACATAAATAATTAAAATTTGGACTAGTGAGTTAATGTCATGATGATTTCTAGGTTTCTCTGAATTTAGTAGGAAATTGACTCTAATGCTGATTTCTACTGAGCCCCAGGATTGCTACGGATGTCCTATAGGTCTAAGCCTAATGCTAGGCCTAGACATTGAATTTAAATTCAATGGCCTAGCAGAACCATTCGCAGAACTAGGCCTAGGCCTAGACATTGATCAAATTCAATGGCCTAGAGCATTGACTGGCCTAGGCCTGCTAGAAAATTATGGTGGATAAGACATACTATTAATTGATCACTATATGTTATACAGCTCACCTTTTTAGTATACGTGTTTGTAGAGTTTATTCAGCATGAAAATAATAGGCTAGACTTGGTCTAGACTATACACTTCGATAACATAATTCACTCTTCTAAAATAATTAAGAATTTGTTTTTGACATTAACTCAGCTTGACGTCACTATTATCTGTGACGTACGTATGTTTGATATGCTAAAGTTGGCAATAATGCTCACAGCCTTCGAAGTTTGAACCAAGCCTCTGCAATAGTATTGTGACCCTTGATATACTGTACTTAGCTTTTCTGTCCCTTGAAAATGTGGAAACTGTAGGCCTACCTCGAGTTGAAACGTGAACTTTCATTGTCGGTTCTTACTGTGAGTATATATACATCAAAAGAATTTATTTCTATAACATTACATACTGCAATAACCGAAGCCTCATCTAAGTTGACGTACCTCAGCAACTCCTTGAAAACCACTAACCTGTATACTTAATGCCATAACCTCTCTTTTTGTGGATGTTGAAAGGTCTCCCTTTGCCTAAATTAGGCAAAGGCCCACATAAGAGGTAGTATTTTCAAGTAGGCCCCAGGCCTAAGCGATCGTTCCGTGATTATTGTGAAATTATAGCCTAACCATCCCTAAACTCTAGGAGGCTGCTAGGCCTAAATAGGGTATGCATATAGGCTTACCCGCTCAATGCCCGCTCAGCGCAGGTAAGCCTACTGCTATTCCCACTACCAGGTAGTGGGAATAGCATCATCCACGCGGTGCGGCTATTAATATGTACATTTCCCTCGAAATTCCGTCCAAAAGTTTTGGCATCGCTGTAGGCCTAGCCTAGGCCCTAGTCATTGAATTTGTAGGTTTTGCCACTACAAATTCAATGGCCTAGTGTACGTGTACAAGTGTCGCGTCATTTCATATTTAAAGGCGTTAGGTACCTAGTAGCATAAATTGGTAGGCCTATGGGTGTACACCGTCGGCCTATTGTCAGACTTCCGATCGTAGGCCTACCTACCCATTATCATTGCCATTATGTAGGCCTAGGCCTGCCTACGTTTATTTCTTCTTACGGTAATCTGGATCGAGCTTTCTCGCTTATGAAATCAGCGCAGTATTGCCAAGTTTGACGGGGAATTTTGGCCGTGACGAGGGATATAATGGGTCGTACGTTGAGAATTTACCCACTACCCACGACCGGGTAGTGGAAATAGCTGCCCCGCACTGATACTACTATTCCCACTACCCAGTCGTGGGTAGCGGGAATAGCCACAGTAATTTTACTGTGACACTGAGCATCGCCAATTGGTGTTTGATTTTCGATTTTTTTGTGTTTTCTGAAAGGTCTTGTTTATATCATTCAGAAAAAAATGCAGTCTGAGGTTGAGAATTGTTGGTTTTTATAGCTTTTATACTCACTTGAATCTGATGGTTTTTGCATGTTGTTTGATAGGGGTGGTACTGGAGGGGTGATTTTTGTTGGTTAGGTTAGGGGGTAGGTGTATGCCGTGGTTGGGGAGGAGGGGGGGGGCTGCTGGAGGGTGTAATATGACCGGTAGGTTAGGGAGGTTGAGAAAAAAACACACGAGTAGACGTGCTCAGTGTCTCTGTAATAACCGAATGGCTAAGCCCACATAATGAATACATGAATTCAATACATAACCCACATAGGCCAATATATTTATTCCACCATTAGGGCCTACCCATCAGTTTTAGGGTTGTGTTGAAAGTACAAACTTGTCCATTTCATAAACCTTACTCCAGCCTGAAATGGTTCAAGCATTTGTTATGTTCGTGGCAAAAATAATCGAGCTCAATATATTTCAAAAAACGATTTAGCAGTGATAAATCACATTTGAAATATGTGATGAACAGGACCAAATGGTTTGCAATGTTGGCCCATTACAAGTGGTATGAGTAAACAAATATAGCTGGTATTTTTCAATTTTCAAACTGTTTTGTCCAAAACCATCATCACTGCAACCTCTATGCCAAAACGATACGGGGTGTCACATATTTGAACCGTTTCAGGCTGACACTGTTTTGTTTCCTAGCTCTGTTAATAACCTAGTTAGTAACCCCACTCTCATCTTGATTATCTAGGCATCTATAGAAGTTGAGGCTTGAAGAAGTTATAATGGACCCGGATAACAAGAGAAAATCAACTGAGCTTGAAGATACTATACCTGCTACTGTACCTGAGCAAGTGCCAAAAAAAATCAGGAAACCAAGGACGATAAAGGTCGATGGCGAGAAAAAGAGTGGCGATTCCGCCGTCAAAGAAGTTCCGGAACTAAAGAAGAAGAAGAAGAGAAAAAAATCAAAGAAGAAAGTTGAACCAAAAGACGTTGAGAAAAACAAGAATAGAGGAGTAGAATATTTGATGCAATGGAAAACCAACTTTTCCATTTGGAAGTTTGAGAAGCTTCGCCAGATATGGCTTATCGAAAACATGCTGGATGCGACTCAAGTAAGTCCCTTGCTTACCGTAGGAATTTTCTCAAATCTTTAGAATTCTGGCAAAAATGAACTAGTTTAGGCTAATATCTAGTATGCATTCATTAATTTAAAAAATATATTTAAATTAGCTTCAGTGTAAAATTGGAAAGTAGCTGCTGAGCATGAGTGCATGGAAATTGATAATTTGGTTTTCACAAAGATGGCTGAAATGGTTTTTGATTTTTTGATTAGTTTTAACCATCCCAAATTGTATATTAAATTCTAGAGGGGTATGTTTTCCAGTGCAATACAATTAAATATATTTAAATAATGATACAATATGTGCAAACTTTTAATCTCTGTTGAATTAGTCACAGATCTTAGCTCTTTGAGATCTTTTAATTGGTATTGTCTGATTCAACATAAGGCCTGAGAAAAGACCTTTGCTTCAAGTTATTCATAATTAAAGTGTAATTTTTAGATGAGCGTAGCGAAGATTTTCATTCTATGTAGGCCTACCGAAAAATTTTGGGCTTGTTTTTTTTTTTTTTTTTTATTTCTGTGTGTAATTTTGTACACGGCATACAGGTCAGGAAAAAAGATCAATCAACTCGAAACTTTTTCTACTTATTGGTGTCACACCAGAATAGGTTGGGGTTGTTTTTCAGAAAAATCGGTTAAACTGTTTTTCTGGAAAAAAAATTGAAAATTCGGAAAATCCCCATAATAATAACCCAGGGGGAAAATACTTCAAAACAAAATTTTTTCAAAAGCTTTCAAATTCATACAGAATATGAAAACAACTATCATACACATTTTCAATAATTTGTGCAATAATCGGATGAGACATAACGAAGAAAACGCAATAAAAGTATACATTTCATGAAATATCAGGATCAAAACATGTAGTGCAAAGTGTATATGCGACAGGTTGCTCTATAAATAGCAGCAAGTTGCAGGTAAGGTTTTTCAGCGTTTGAAGTAGTCCAATGTTTGCAGATGTAGATTGAGCTGACAGCGTATTTTTCAATTCCAGATTTCCATACTTCTACACTCATCTCACAACGCACATTCTGCGTTTTCCTAGTTTTATTGAACTGCTCTCAAAAACTAGCCTAGATCCAAATTGACATTAATTGTAAGAATATTTGTAGGGCTTGAAAAGATATACAAATGAACAAATCTTTTGAATAGTAGCACGCACTGGAATAAAACTAAATACGATAACCTTCCCAAGACCATGGACTTACGAAGTTACTAAATTATAAGTCCCTGTCTAGACTACTTCTCCTATTTCAATTACTCATTACTCATTTATAGTAAATAGGTCTGACTTCAGTATATTGTTGCATATTCATTCAACATTCACACACGGCTGAAGGCCTACTTATAAATCTTCCATCTTTCGAGTCTTCTAGTGCAAATTCTTCTAAAAAATCAAGCTTATCTTTGGTTTCGTTTGTTTCTTTCAGATGACGGACGAGCTTTTCTTGGTATTTATGGAGTACATCTCTGCAGCCAAGGGCAAGGTTATAGACTTGACTTTGGAAAAAGCTGCTGCTATTGTCAAAACAGTTGAGGAGGGCGAAGAGCCCGACGTTGAAGATATCAAATATCAACGAGCGAGGACAATCATACAGTCGTTGGATAATGCGACAGAGTGAATGTGGAGACACAATTGAAGTTTTTATTCATGCAATTAATGAGAGAATATAATCCCTGAACAAGACCTTGGTGTGGTTACCAATTCTTTGAAATAAGACCTGTCCTTTTTTCAATTTTTAAACTGTCAATAACATTGTCAGTTGTAGGTTAGACCCTTATCCACTTGAACCTACCGTATTGTCCCGAATATAAGCCGAGGGTTTTTCTCGAAATTGCGAGTCCAAAAGTCACCCTCGGCTTATATGCGGATCTCGGCCTAAAATCGGTCAAAAACACGTTTTTTACTAAATATGATTGGGCGCACTACACATGCACGCTCTCAACAATGGAATCAACTTGAAACTGCAAAATATTGCACTAAAAACACGTTTAATAGCCTAAATGTTTTATCACGGAGAAGCATCATTTTCCCATTATCCATCAATTTTATTTGATGCGCAGTAATAAACAAAGGCACGTTCAGCTGTTAGCTGCATTGTCTTGTCAGACCTTGACGAGTAGGCGGGCCATATGACGATCGAGCGTCATCGGCACTACACGATCGTGAGGCCCCTCTCAACGGTTTCTCACACGCAGTTGGTATAGCTTCCTCACGCGCGCAATACGAAATGGACTAAATTCTAACTCGGAAGAGTGATGATTTACGTGGAAAGGAGATAAACCCTTTTTTCAATTGTTGATCTAAAAGTTTGGGGGTCGGCTTATATTCGGGACAATACGGTATATAGGAAGTCCCTGAGAATTTCAGACTAAACTCTTACTCTCAGTGTTGAAAGGTTGGCACAACAGAAAAAAGATAGCAATTGTTTGTAAAAGGTTATTTCGTCTCTGCTGTACTGTTTTAGGATGTGATGTCAGTTCCATGTTTAGGATGTGACAGTTCCATTTCAACATCTCGTAACTTCAAGTAGGCCTATGTCTATCGATCATCAATAGTAAACCCTCGTAAATTCAAATTGATTAACATTTTGTTGTAATTGAGACAATAGTTTTGCTACTTACCCAAGTTTTGAATATTTTGATAGTTCAATGTGTTTGTAATTCAAAATGGGTATTTTATTTTTGGATCCATTGGATTTTGATGGTTCACTCAGGGTGAACCACTATGGGTTTTTTAATCTGTTGATACAAAAAATGCTAAACCAAACTCGCATTCCACACATCATTGTCATCTGGTGGTATGCAGTTGAAGCAACTAAATTGTATCTTCTTTGTGATCCTTATAAGATTTTAGTAGGTAGGGCCTACTGGATGTAATGTTTTCATTATTATTGTGTTCGAAATTGAAACCGATTACTAAGTTTTTATGTTTTGTACTCCCGTTTATTTTCTCTTCATAAGCAACAAGAGAAGGCAAACAAAGTAGGCTCAAATGTATTGATGTATCATGTTTTACGAGCAACTTCCATGTAACCAAACCATGTTTTTTTTATAAACTGTACTACTGAAAATAAAATACATTTATAATGTAAACCAAAGCTTTCGAGTTTCTCTACAGCCAACAAATACGTGTCAGTTAGGTTCACGTGAGCCCTCGTCATAGACTATCTCGTCATAGACTAATCTTCCATCCATAGCCTTAATTGGGGAACAATGATTTTGTATCAAGTTTCGATATTATTAAAAAAAAAAATTACATAAAAATAGGCTACCATTACTAAAAACAAATACTATATTCCTACAACGCTACCAATAGGCCTACGATATACTTGACTACGCTACCGTACTTAGAGCCCTACACATTACTTTTTATCTGGTTGTTCATCATTATTATGTAATATTCTCATAATTTGAAGAAAACAACAAAATAAGGTAGCTAGCTCAAAATTTGAAAATACTTCCAATTTTTATCTCCATGCCACCTTGTTGTGTAGGTCATGATTTTATTAGAGAACTCCATTCTCCAGGGAAGAAATAAAATTCATCAGTACGCCCAATTCGAGTTTGAGAATCGACTGATGGTGAAGGAGCAGAAACAAATACGTTAATTAAACTTATTGTCTGAACAAGGGTTTATAATAAACAGTTTACGGTATAATATATATTATCATATTTGTTTTTACAGAATATCAAGAATTCGTGTACCTAACAGAATAGAGAAAATACCTGACTAATTCACAAGAATTCTGGAGCTCACTTTCTATGTTTTAAACGTAATTTAAATAATGATAAAAGACACGCCCTATAAATTTACAACATTTGCTAGTTTGAAAAGAGAACCAACAAATTAGTTATCTCAGCCATGTGTTTTTGTTAGCCGAGCTAGTGACATTACGGTGAATTGATGGCGGCAGTTTCTTTTGAACTACCAATCGCTTTGTCAACAAACTTGCGGAGTTTGTCGGTGTCTTGCAATCCAACGAGCTTGTCCTCGGCCTTTCCGTTCCGGAACACCATCAACACTGGCACGGAACCAACCTGAAATACATATTGGCCATTTATCGAAGAGGAAAACCCAAGACAGCTAAAACATAGTAACAAAAAGGAAACAGCAACACCCAGTGAGAGACACTACAGCCCAGCAAGGAATTTTTTGTATGAAATTTTAAAATCTTCGTAGTTTTTACAAAGTCTCTTTGAGGTTGAGATTGTTTCTGAATAGTGTATAAAAGATAGCAATCATCATTTTCCATGAATAAATAGTACTTTCAGTTGATTCTTATTTTATTATTTAATTGTAGGCTACTACTCTTTTTTTATCTATATTGGGTGAAACGACGCACTGTTATGATAGCGCAGATCTAATGGCGTTGGATAGATGATTAATGGGATGATGCGATGAAGGTTCTTGGGTAATGGGAAGGAAGCGGTCATGGCCGACTTATTGTAGGAACCATCCCGGCATTAGCCTAGACTACAGAGGGAAACCATGAAAAACCCCTGTGAAGATGGTCGGCGGCGGGGATCGAACTGGGTTCGAAATTCTTCTCGCCTCCCGGATCACATGAAGCAAGCGCGTTAACCACTGCGCTGCATGTGCCGGTGGCTACTACTCTTTCTTAATACGGGACAGTAGTACCGTATGTCCACCAAACAATGGGAATAGGTAATCCAATCAAAACGATCAATCTGCAACGAGTGGTCACCATAGTTTACAGAGATGCAATATATTAATTTAATTTATTCAATAGAACTGAACTGAATGTAGTAAAGAGTTGTTAGATGAAGTAGAACCAGTTATAGAACATGTCAAGACGAGTTCAGTAAAAGCATTTATAGTCATTTTGATAATATGGTTAAAAAGTGTTTCGTGGAAATTCACATTGTAAATACTCGATGATGTAAGGGCATAGCTGAAGGAGGATACGTTTAAGAGATGGCTTGAGATATAAAAGTTGAATAATTACGCTGGACATGCAAGTGAAGTTGAAAATCATCAAGTTTTTCCAAATTGTTCAACAAATTATTGTTCCGTACATAGAACAGTGTACAATGGAAGCCATTGACTGTCTTATCTTCGAATAGATTTGATAGAACTCGATTAGGCCTACGAACAGTGGTTAATTTCAAGTGAAGAAAAAAGTGGGTAAGCCCTCCTAAACAATAGTATATCTTATTTTGGCGCGCCTACGCCGTACTTGGAAGGCCTGTTTACAATGGGGGTCTGGGCGAAGGGCCCCGCAGCTCATGTGGGTCCGGGGGTTTAGATTAATTTATTTAAAATAATTGGGGGTTAGATTTGGAGCATTCACGCAACCTTTTTAGAACCTTTTTTATAATACAGTCACTCTGTGTGTGTGTCATATCTAGGAAATAGGAATGTCTGACAGAAAAGTATCAAGGAATTTTTTAAATATTTCAATTTTACATTGTTTAAGATGGATCTTACATTATACCAGAACTAGAAATAGGTGAGTAAACCCGGCTTACTCCCTAAAAAAGGTGGATAAGCCGGGCTTACGTGGGCTTAGCCACAAATTAACCACTGCCTACGAATAAATGGCCCTAAAAATCAACTCTGAGGCTACTTGTATAAAAAGTGAGTTGGCTGGATAAGATTATTGTCATATTCAATGTTGTTAATTAATGTTTGCTCACCAACAGCTAGGTTACTCCAGGATATCTTACTAACTTTCTGATTGTGAATGAAAAGAATAATTATGCTCATCTACGGCATTGATTATTATCAACAATAAAAGTGACACAAGTGCCCTGGTAACAGCACTATCAACCTTGGAGTAAAGTCTTAGAGAAAAGATTTCATCAAATGGAAAATGGACCTGCCAGATTCAGTTAGTATGGATATCACGAATTGAACACAACCATTGAGTTTGTAACGCAAACTCAACGCTACATCAGCTACGGTACCGGTATTAAAATAATACAAAACGTTGTTGAAATTTATTTTTACAAAATTTGTTGAAAAAATATAATTCTTGAATGCACACTTATCCTTACCTCATAATCGAGAGCTAGATCTGTGTTTTCATCTATGTCCACTTTGGCCAGAAGTACTTTGCCCTTGTTTTCAGCAATGACCGACTCTAATCGTGGAGTCAGCATTCGGCATGGGTTACACCAACTGAAACAGAGAAACATTATAACAAATAGTTCTAGACCAGAAGAGTATGATGTAGGCCTACAATTTGTAAAGACTTGAAGTTACAAAGTTTATTCTAATCAAAAGTGATGCCTTTGCAGTAGGCCCTACCGGTAGATTTGAAGTCGAAGGTAATTTTACGTATAACTATGAATTTATTTCTATGTAGGCCTAATACTTACGTAAGCACTTGATTATGAATATACTCTTTTTACCTCAACCTGGGCTTTTAACAGAATTCCACTGCTGCCAATAAATAACTATAGGGCCTAGACTAAAGACATAAAAGATCAATAACGAAAATCAAAAACAAAAAACTGGAATTCAGAACAAGGGCCTAGATCTGCTGTAAGGTCAAGACTCGTAAGACAGTACTACAATCTCAATTTTACCGTTTATAACAGGCTGGAGGGCTTATCCTTCTTTTCAGTTATAATCATTGTTGCAACAATCATTGCAACAATGAAGTTCAATTACATAATATTTCTATCTGGACGCTAGGTCGACCCTTTAGCCGATACGCTAGACCTAGACCTAGGCTAGAAAGTATTCTTACGTAGCAAAAAAGTCCACAATGACTGGGACCTTGCTGTTTTTCACTCGATCATTAAAATCTTTAGGGTCTTGCACTTTGAAGGAATCTGAAGATCTGTGCACAACGCTTGTGGCCAAGGTACGCGGAAATAATCCCAACTTCACACCAAACGTCTGGCTTACTGACGAGCGAAGAGTATTGATGGCTGGATGCATGATTATGTGTTTGCTCAGACCCATTCTTTAACAATAAAGATTTATATACTTTCAACAACAAGACGCTTAAATCAAATACTTGTAGTCAGTACAAACCCAGTCCTTTTAAACGCGATATCTTACGTAATTGGCTAATTCAAGGCGATCAGCTGTTGTTGACGGAATCCAATTTTTGTGGTAGTGGTATAACTGACCGTGGCCTTGAGCCTTCCATGTGGAAGTACAAAAGTAATGTAGGCTTCTAGATAGCCGTGTCCCAAGGTTAGGTTAGGTTATATATATATATATATATCAGTGTGTCTATTTCCACGATCCACGATCCACGATTATCGTGGACCCAAGCTCCTAAGGACTATTTCCACGATTTTTCTCCTAAAAAGTACTCGTGGACCCAAGCGCATAATTCCTATATCCACGATTATCAGTCTGGCAACATGGCACGGGTGGAATCGTGGACGCAAGGTTACAAATGCTATTTCCACGATCCACGATTATCGTGGACCCAAGCTCCCAAAGACTATTTCCACGATTTGTAATTCCCATATCCACGATTATCCGTCTGGCAACATAGCACGGGTGGAATGATTGTAATCGTGGACGCATTAGAATAGTATATTACAAATTTGGGATTTTAAAAAAAGTTGAAAATTCCGAGAATTTTTTTGATAAATTAGTTGAAAAATACGTTAAACCGTTACGTACTCGACAACCAGTAGATAGTTAGCATTGGGATGGCAATTTATACGTTGGTAGGATAAACCTTGCTCTATCAGACTCGAGACCTTCCTCTATCATGACTTATTTCAATATCGGTCGCTAAACGATATCGGATAAAAAAAAAAAAAAAAAAATCCGAATCATAACACTTGGTCAAAAGCATTTATAGGCCCATAATATTTATAAAATAACAGAAAAGTAGCATGGCGTG